>OY744522.1:129391322-129551322 GCA_963556195.1 Sepiola atlantica
TTTACAAATATTATATATTTATAATATTTATTTAAAAAATATTATATATATATATTTATTTAAAAAATATTATATATATAATATTTATTTAAAAATATATATGTATAATTTATTCAAAAATATTATATAAATAATATTTTTGATATATTATATATATAATATTTATTTTAAAATATTATATATATATATATATATATATATATATATATGTGTGTGTGTGTGTGTGTGTGTGTGTCTGTATACTAGCTATACCCTTCAGGTGTTTCCCGGGAGCTGACATACACTCCACTGGTGTTTTTAAAATAACGTTATTTCACCCCTTTTTTGAATTACAGCACAAAAGATTAATGAATTTCTTCATAGAAATATTTCTTTTAAATTAAGGAAATAATTGTTTCGTCCTTTTTGCTCATTACAGTTTAAGAAAGGGGTCGGTTTAACTCTAACCTGTTGACTACACTCCACTGGCCATCTTAAAAATAAATGTATTTAAGTACCTCATTAAATAACAAACGAGAAAGATTACAATGAAGTAATTTTGTCATAGTACGGACACGCTGTAGATAGAAAAGCTAAGAGTGGCCCAATGCAAAATGGGGCGTAGTATGCTCAAAATAAGTGAAATAAAAAGAAACACATTGACCAGACAGCAAACTTGAGTAAATGACACACTCACCAACATACAAACGGCATAGCATTGATAGGCAGGTCACCTTTCGATATATACAGACAACAGGTGGACATATTCAGCGAGAGAATGGACCGATCCTGAGGCAATCGAAAAGACCTAGGGGATGGACAAAAGCCTAGTGGAGAGGCAACATCGACAGTCAACTGGGTCTTACGTGGCCACGTCTAGTCAGGGATAAAATCAGATGGAAGGAAACTATGGATGGAGTTCCTGCTCCAGGAGTGATAAAAAAAAAATCAAGATAATTATGATGACGCACACGCTAGATACAATGTTTATTTATATTATGTAATAAGTTAACATTACATTATATAAATGGGTTGGCAAACTGTTGTGGACCTAGGTAAGGCCGAATGAATGACACAGGAACACATGGTTTAAATGAACAAAGGTATATATTATATAATAGAAAGAAAGAGATACAAGGAGATGGTGCTCTCAACCGCCATTGCCGGTTTGCCGGGGAAGAAGAGAACAAGTGTCACGTGCTTCCCGTATTTATAAGGTGGACGAGTTCATTAGTTCTCCGTAGGTAGGTACGGCACCATAACACCCTCTTCCAAGCCTTACCTCCTCAGGAGTCTTAATAACGTTTCCTTTTCGGATCTATCTCTAGGTAGTCCGGAGCCATTCGTTTTCTTTTTGGTTGTCGTTTACGTGTGACTACCTGGAGGGCTGGTAAGTTGAAGGTGTCATATATCACGTCCATCACGTCTTCTCCTTGTGGGGCGCTGTCAGTGTCATCTGACAGTCTTTTACTGATCTGATTTAGATGTCTTCCCGTATTTATAAGGTGGACGAGTCCATTAGTTCTCCGTAGGTAGGTACGGCACCATAACACAAACTCCACTGCCTCACAAACTAAAGAAGTATTTCTTCAAAATAAAGTAATTTTAAAAAGAGATTATTGCTTATAATTTATTCTTAAGACACTTGTTTTTATTATTTCTTATATTTTTAGTAAATATAAAGAGAGAGTAAGGTCAATGCGCTTGACATTTCAAAGGCGTTCAACAGACTATGGCATTCTGGTTTTCTGCACAAACTTCAAGGCTATGGTATAAGGTGTAACGTCTTGACATTATTAGGTCTTTTCTTTCTGATCCAAGTTTGCGAGTAACTCTGGATGGTTTCTACTCATCCTCTTTCCTGATCAATGCTAATTCTAGGCCCAACGCTATTTCTTCTTGATATCAATGATATTCCAGAGAATATTATTCAGAAGATTAACATCTATGCTGATGATACAACTCTCTATTCCGGCGTGTCTTTTCGCTCATCTAGATGGAATCAGTTTAAATATGCAGCTGATCTAGAAGTTGACTTGGGTTAGGTTGTGGATGTTGGTACGAAATGGCTTGTTTCGTTTAATCCTATTAAAACTCAGCTCGTGTCTTTCAATCTTTTCGTCCTGAGATTCTCATGGATGGCTCTGCTCTTGAGGTAATCGACTCTGAAACCTTTTGGTCTTTCTCTCTCATCAAATCATTCTTGGAGTTAATATATTAAATCCATTGCTTGTTCTACTTCTCGTAAAGTCGATTCTCTCTATCGTTCCAAAACTTTATCACACCTGAGGCTATTCTCAATTCCATACAAATTTATTAACAGACCTTTATGGAGTACTGTTGTCATATTTAGGCTAGTGAATCTCTGTCCCATTTGAGGGTTCTTGATAAGGTTCAGAAGCGTATCTGTAATTTAGTTGCCCCCACCCTTTCTTCTTCTCTGCACCCTCTCTCTCACAGACGTGATGTTGCTAGTCTTAGTCTTTTCTATAAATATTATTATGGTACGTATTCTTAAGAACTGTCTGATTTATTATCTGCTTCCTTTCATCAAGATCGTTTGACTCGTCGGTCTGGTGGTCTCCACAAATTCGCTGTCTTGATACAGCGATATAATACAGCCGCCTTGTCTAGTAGCTTCTTCCCAAGAACAGGAGACTTGTAGACCTCTCTGTCTGCTGACTGTTTTCCTTCTACAAATAGCCAGAGTCTTTTCGGGACTAGGGTCAATAGGCATCTCCTGTCATTGCGATAATCACTTTCGTTCGTTTTAGCGTCTTATATCAAGTCGTTTAATGTCTTGTCTGGAGTGATTTCAATTTAAAAAAAAAATGATGCGAAAAATCAAATGTTGAATTATCCGATTTCTTTGGTAACGGATTGTGACTTGTTAGAATATGTGATTATTGTTAAAAGAGGGAACATGAACTGCCGGATATCCCCAAACTTACCCCTCTAAAAATGGAAGTATCGGCCTTAACTCGTGTAAGATAATGCAGAGTGGTAAAAATGAATCGTGGAAAAAAAGGAGAAGGTTCCGCAGTGCAAGCGAGACTTGAAAAACGGCGGTTGCAGAAACGCGAAGACCCGAAGCGCTTGGTGATCGAAATATCGAAGTACCGGAAGAATAGGAGTTTACTGATGTTTATGGCACCGATGAAGCTTTATTGGCTATGGTACTCAAGCCCGTCTTGCTGTTAGGCTTTCGTGTCCGCTGACTAAAAATGCGACTGATAAGTAAGTTGGTATAGTGAAGGAATCCCTTACTTGTATTTCATCAAAGTGCTTATGGAACAATTGCTTCAGTTCACGCTCGGATAGACAATGTAGAGCACATTGCTTTCCAATCGGATGTATATATGAACGAGTTTCTCAACAAGAAAAAGACTTTCATGAGACAAAAGTATGTCAAAAGATTTTTTTATATGTGTGTGCGTAGCCGGCGTAAACCATCCGGTGATGGGAAATAAAGAAAACTAAAGTTTTTCCATATACGTTCTGTTCTTTGTCATTCTTGTTGTATCTTACCGGGTTCTCCGAAAGAACGGGTAATGCAACACTCGTACCACACAAAATGGTTGTGGAAAATCAAGGAAGATAGAAATACTAAGGAGAGATAGCACTACCCAGACTTCCACTGGAAGGATACTGAGAAGGTTGGAATCTTGTGCAGGTTTATTGCCACTCAAATTCCAGAGAAAGTCAACGGTCGTTATCAAAGAGAAATCAACAATAAACGGCTGTTACGATTACGCAAAGTGATTTGCAACGGTTATCGTAAAAAGCGAAGACTTCTCGAAATCTGGGAAGATTTTTGTCACTCAGACTCTAGGAAACACCACTTGTTATTGTCAGTGAGTAATCACTGAAAATGTTTTCCGCGGTAACTCCAAGTGAGTAAAAAAACCCCCAAAAAACAACAACACCACCAACAACAGCAGCAGCAGCAGCAGCAGCAGCAGCAACAATCTTACGCTATGAATACAATTGAAAGTCTCTTACAACCACGAAACCGAAACCGTAGAAGCGTTTTCAAAACTTTTTTAACACTCGGGTTTTTACCATTAATTTTTAAGCCTTAAACTGTCGACATTAAACAATTAAACAGTCCCTTCTTTCTATATAGAATTTTACTCGCTTGTCGTTACCGCGTGGGCCGATGTGATCGGGGTGGGAGGTCTCTTTTAACGGCGACTTTTGTGGGTGTACATTTATGCGATGACCAAAAGTTATTACAAAGATCTTAACTCCTTTTTTAACAATTTTCTCAAACTTTTAATGCATTTTATATTTTAGCTTATTTCGTCTGGCCGTAATTTCACTCTTCGTCGTCTAGTGGTCTACTGGTTGAACGTAGTGTCGTGGGTTTTTCTTCGATTCTTCGTCTGGAAGTGATCTCTTTCTTGGTCGTCTAGTGGTTTAACGTTTTGCGGTGAGTTTTTATGTTCTGAAAATGAACACTCTTGGGTACGACAAAAAAGGCTTCGAAGACATTTCGAGATGTTCAGGAAGGTTTTATTTACCTTGAGTAACGCCTGGGAGAGAGTCGCTGTGTTTGACTGTTGTTACTTTTTGGTTGCCTTACTAAACTGCTAACTAGATGGCGGGATAGGTGGGTTTTTGTCTCATCTGAGAGACCCATTCCTAAACTTTTCCGACTATCATTTTTTTGACAAACCGTCCGCTTTTCTTCCACGACAAATCGTTCTCGAATACTGTTCGCTTCCACCTCCATGGCGAACTGTCTCTTAGGACATCTGTTCCCTTTCGCTTCCATGACGGGACTGTTTTTTTATTGTCGCTTCGACAACAACAAGTGACCTCACAGTCCTTTGTTTTGTCCTGAACGAACATCCCTACATTGTGTCTGACCTTTATTGATCCCAAATCCTTTGAAGTCAGCTAGGCCCTGTCAAACCTATTATGATTTACAAAACGAATCATTCGTGGTAACAGACTTAATCATCCAAAATAGATGTCAGTTTAACCTGCACTGAATCCAACAAATTCACCCCGGTTACAATTAATACTAGTTGACTTACACTCTTTTTAGAAATGCAGGGCCCCTATAATCTAACAAAAACAATAACAATAATAATAACAACATCAATAACAACAATAACAATAACAACAATAATAATAACAATAAAATAATAACAATAATAACAATAACAATAACAATAATAATAATAATAATAACAACAATAATAATAATAACAACAATAACAGTAATAATAATAATAACAATAACAATAATAATAACAACAACAGTAACAACAACAACAACAACAACAACAATAATAATAATAATAATAATAATAATAATAATAAAAAATATTAATGTGAGAACTCCCTGTGAGTACATAATAATAGGCGGGTGATGCAACAGAACACCAGGAAACACCCACCTGAAAACCAACATGTACGAGACTGGCACAAGATAAACACGGAAACTACAAGAGGAAGAAAGAAAAGTTAAACTTGTCAGAGAAATTATGGACAAAGACAAAACAAAACAGAAAAAGTTAACAGACTCGTCATATATATCCCAACAGATACAATTACATAACTTAACAATTTAATTTATGCAAGAGCCGAATCAATAAGTATGCGAGAAAATGTCATCTAAAGAATGGACCAACAAAACCCAGATCAACAAACTGCAAAAAAAAAAAAAAAATAGAACAGTGAATAAGGCAAAAGAAAATAAGAGGGAAGACTAATCAAGAAACATGAAAACCTTCAATCCTCAATCTCCTCTCACCACTTTGACATGACTAATTACCTTCCACTCTACCGTAAAGACTCTGACAAACATATGAACGGGATAGGAGTTTATGTTTGGAACACCCTACCCTTGACTAGAGAACATAAGTTAAACTCAGATGACCAAGCCTACATGTGCTTTAGATTGACCTTACATCACAAAGTTAGTTACTTATATTTCTTATACCGTTCTCCTTCGACCAAGGACTGTACTCTGCTTGACTCTGTCTCTGAAAGCTTAGATAGAGCACTCTCACTCGACTCGAATGTCCAAATACATGTATCTGGGGATTTTAATGGACACCACCGTGACTGGTTGGGATTCTTCAGCGTTACTGATGCAGCTGGGAACTCTACGTTTAATTTCTCCTCAGCTCACGACCTCTCACATACTGTCACTTTTCCGACCCCCTTCCTGATCGCGCGGACCAGCAAGCCTCACTTCTCGACCTGTTTTTGACCTCGCTACCTGAGGCTTGTGTGGGGAATGCCCATAACCCGCTCGGAAACTCTGATCACGTTGTCGTCATGATACTTATCACCTTAAAAACTAGTCCAAAAGCTGAAGAGCCGTTGCTCAAAACGACGAGAAACTATGAGTAGACTAGTTTTGAATCCCTCAGGGATCACATCAGCGACGCCCCATGAGGTGAAACCTTCTCACTTCCTGCTGATCATTGTGCAAATGAGCTAACTAAATGGGTCAAACCAGGCATTAATGCTTATGCCCCATCGCAAAAATTCTTCAGCAAAGCCCACTCTCCTCAATGGTTTCCCTCAGAATGTGCAGCTGCTATTGTTGAGAGGCAGAAGGCATTCCGAAAATTCGGCCGCCATAAGTCAACTGCGAATAGACAGAAATGTATAGAGGCAAGAAATGATTGAAAAGTAGTGATAGATGAAGCAAAGAGAAGGTATACAGAGATAACCAAAAAACGCATTCAGTCACAGAAATTACTTACTCGTGATTTCTGAAAAATCTACAATAGTGTGATGAACAATGGACAATCGACGATTTCCCTGCTATCTAATCACAACGATGTTATTTGCACGGCAACTGATAAGGCTGAACTACTTGCCCAGCGTTTCACCTTAAACTCCACTTTGGATTCAGCAAACCACCTACTGAGCTGGCCCCTGTCCTCTCCAAACTCTACAACAAATGCCTTTCTGAATCTTGCTTCACTGATAGTTGGAAAATTGCTTCTGTGGTACCAGTCTTCAAAAATTCTGGAGATAGAACTGATCCTCTAAACTACCGCCAAATCAGTCTACTCCCGATCTTTGCTAACATCTTTGAATCATTAATCAATATTGCTATAGTCCGGCCCCTAGTTAATGCTAAACTTCTTTCTGATAATCAATACGGATTTAGACAAGCACGATCTACCGCAGATATCCTAACGGTAATATCTGAACGCATATATCATACACTGGACAAGGCAGGTGAAGCTAGAGCGGTAGCGCTTGATATATCCAAGGCCTTTGACAACGTCTGGCATGAAGGAATCTCCTAAAACTGCACTTATATGGTATTACTAGACAACTACTTAATATAATTAAATCCTTCCTAACAAAAAGAAAGATTCAGGTTGTACTTGATGGCCGTTCATCTAAGCAACATGACATAAATGCTGGTGTACCCCAGGGATTCATCCTTGGACCAATACTGTTCCTGATTTTCATAAATTACCTCCCTGATGTCATTGAGACTGAGATAGGAATATTTGCTGACAACACCACGCTCTCTTCTCGTCATGTGGGCAAAACAGACGCGCACATATCTGAGGCAATGGCTGAATCCTTAGAAAATGACCCCCAGTCTGTAGTGGATTGGGGTAAAAACGGATGGTAACTATTAATGCCGCAAAGACAAAGCTTCTTTCCTTCAATAACTACAAGAAATCTCTTCAACCACCGATTGTCATGGCAAATAACACCCTACCTGAGAGTTCATCGTTTAAAATCCTCGGCCTAACTTTCACAGATAACATGAATTGGAATAAATACATTGAATACATTTCCATAGCTGCTGCAAGGAAGGTGGGCTCCCTCTACCGTGCTAGTAAACTTCTCACACCTGACATTATCCTATATCTCTAGAAAGCCACCATCCGCCCATACATGGAGTATTGTTGCCACATCTGGGCTGGGGCATCATTCACTAGTCTCTCACTTTTAGACAAGGTCCAAAAAAGAGTCGCCAACTTAATAGGTCCCTCACTATCCACCAAGCTCCAGCCCTTGTCCCATCGCCGCAATGTTGCTTCCTTGTACTTTTTTTACAAGTAATTCAATGGATTGTGCTCTGATGAACTTGCTGCTCTGGTGCTCCCACAACGTAAATTCACTAGACCAACCTCACAATCTGCAAATCCCATCCATTCATTGTGGAGGTCCTCAGATGCAGAAGAGATTTCTACTCCAAAAGCTTTTTTCATCGTGCTGCTTGACACTGGAACTTCCTCCCTGCTCCCTGTTTTCCTGACGGTACTGACATGCAGAAATTTAAAACTAATCTAAACAGACATCTCGCTGCGCAGCTCCTAATTTAGGTTGACCCCCCCCCAACTTTCACCCTTTTTCTCAGTAGCCCCTTACGTCTACAGTGGCGGCCTACCTTGTTTGGGGTGAACTATGTTAAAAAAAGCTACAACAAAAGATACTAGCAAAAGAGCAAAGACTGAGACGATACAAATACAAATTTGAAGAGTACAAACAAAATATAACCTTTTAAAACTATGAGAGATGTTTTACCAGAACGTAAATGGAGTTAGAACCAGAAAAGAACAATTGGGCCCTATTGAAACAAAATATTTCTAGGGGCAATATATGGGAAAAGCGACAAGACCACAACCGGAATGCTGAATGGTTGAAAAAATTGTAAAGAAGACCCTCAAGAAATTAAAGATCGAACAGAAACCGAAATTAATAAAGAAACACTCAAGACGACCATCAGAAAAAATAGCAAACTTGAAAGCACGAGGACACGATGAAACACATGCATACTGGTTTAAATATTCATGCCCCTACATGAAAGAATAACAAAACTGAGGTGTATACGCGAAACAGACATACCAACATTGATGACTGAGGGAAGAACTACGCTAATACAAAATGTTTCAAAGAAGGGAACGACCCCAAGCATATATACCCCAATAACCTTACTACCAACCATGTGGAAAATCATAACGGCACAATTGAGAGAACAGATATAACACTTCCTTAATTGGACTACTCACTGAAGAACATAAAGGATGTAAAAAGCGACAAGAGGGACACATGACCTGTTATACATAGATAAAAAGATCCTGAAGGATGTAAAAAGTAGTTAGAATAACATAGCCAGCCCATTTATTAACCACAGGAAAGCCTATGACATACTCACCCAAGCATAGGTAATTGAATGCTTAAGGATATATAAAATATCTGACAATCTTATAAAGAAAGCAACGGAAAAATGGAGACTGGAAATGACAGTTGGGGGACAACATCTAACAGAGAGACATTTTACAGGAAGACTCCCTATCGGCACTACTGTTTATTATAGTCACAATGCGACTCAACAACATACTCCCGAAGTGTGATGCTAGATACAAATTTTCAGGCACAGAAGAAAGAATACACCACTTCATATATATGGACGACCTGCAAAAAAAGAAATTAGAAAAGCTGATAAACACATACAGAATTTTCAGCCAAGACATTCAAATGGAATTCGGAATGGAAAAGTGTGCACTCCTAGAGATGAAAAGGGGAAAGCTTGAAACAGCGGAGGAACTACCCAACCAAGAACAGATGAGGGCGCTAGGCGAACAAGACAGCTATAAATATTTGGATGTTCTGGAAGCAGACACTATCAAATCAACAAAAATGAAAGAAAAGGTTTGAAAAGAATTCCCGAAAAAAACAAAAAAAAAACTCTTATAAACCAAGTGATTCAGAAGAAAATTTATAAAAGCAATAAACAATTGGGCAATATCCCTAGTAAGGTATTCTGGTGAATTCAGAGGCTGGATATAAGAACTCAGGTACCTGGATCGGAAGACTCGGAAACTAATGACCATGAACAATGACATACACCCAAAATAACACTCTATGCAAAAAGGAAAGAAGGGGAAAAAGGGCTGGTAAGTATAGAAGACTATATAGAGGACGCAAGACACTAGAAGACACTGCATAACCCAGACACTAGAAAAATTAATAATACAGAGAGCAGCGAAACTGAAAACAAAAAACTAGAAATGAAAAATGGGAAGAAAAGCATCTACATGGACGATTCATAAGACTGACCAGAGAAGAAACACGAACACACCTGGAAATGGCTATGGAAAGGGCACCTCAACAGAGAAACCGAATCGCATAGAACAACGCGATCAGAACGAAAGATAAGAACAGACACTACTCCGTGGGAAAGGAAGTACACATGGAACTATACAAGAGACAGACTTCTGAACATACCGAGATATGATACAGACGCAAACCGGAAACACTACTGGAAAACGAAAAGCACAAAATCCTCTGGGCTATATAGGTACAAACAGACAAACTCATCCAAGCAAGGATACCGGATGCAATAATAGTCAACAAGATTAAAAGCCTGCCGTAGATTTCACCGTCCCAGCTGACCACATAGTGAAGATCAAGGAGACTGAAAAACGGAGCAAATACACGAAGCTTGTAAGAGGCATGAAAAGAATATGGAACATGAAGAAAGTCAGTACAATTGCAATAATTGCAGGCGCACTAGAAACAATCCCAGAAAAACTTGGTTAAGAGACTCGGAGAAATTGGAATCAAAGGGAAGACTGTGACAATACAGCGAACGGAAATGATGAAAACAGCCGAAATATTTAGGGAAATCCTCGAATGCGGAAACCAACACCTAAATTACGAACGCTAACCAGTCACAGGAAAGTTGAAATAGAAATAAAGCAAATACATAGGAAGTACACACAAGGGAGCCGAGAAAGCCAGAAATCACATAAAATGACGCCTCCCCCAAAACATACACATAAATGATGACATAAGCCTCGGCTAATACCACACAAAATAGTAATGACGGCTCAAGAAGTAAGGCAATACCGAGACAGAGACCCAACCGGACCTCCACTGCAGAAGCTTATTCCCACTCACACCCAAGGAAGACAGATATTCGTTGCCAATGAGAAATTAGACATAAACGGCTGTTGCGACAATGACATTATTGTTATTTAGTTGCCTTTCTGAACAAGAAAAATAGTATTAGTGGTTGAATATTGCATTTGATTAATTTCAGCCTTCTCAGTGAATAAAGTCAAATTTGAATATAAAAGTGTTAATTGAGTTTGAAATTACACATTCCTGTTCAAATTAGTGAAGCGTCGAGAGCTAACTGAAAATAAAAGAGTCCGCACAAAGCACTTTATCATGGTGGATTTTCTCTGAGAGACAAAGTCTTTTCAGAGTGTGGTCAAGTATCCTTTTGAGTCAACTGCCGAGACTGGTAGTTACGAAAATGAGCCAGGGTAGAGGTAGGAAACGACAGTTACCTCAAGCAGATGTCAGGCACTTTAAGATTTTAATTACTAGAGACAGAAGAAGAAAATAAAACTACTGATATCCAGAATGAGAAGCATGCTTTAAGATCAGAGTCGGATAGATTCTTCAGAATGACCATAAGCATGGCACTGATCAGAAAGAGTTTATCAAAGGGAGGAATAGCTTCACAGAAACCATGATTAAGGTTGGAAACACACACAGACAATCATCGCCTTTACCGTAGAGTACACAGCTTGGACTGTAAAGGACTGAAACAAGTTTGAACATTTTGGTGAGCATCGTCGTTTTTGTAGTTGCAAAATTAGCTGGCAAACATAAAACGCAGTGGAGATTACACTAAAGTATGGGGTTAAAAAAATCTCCCTCGAAACATACGTAAAAATCATGTTTCGCTAGAACTTTTTACGTTTGGAACATGGTTTAAATATTAGTTAAATCTGTGAATTCTTATTTTTAAAGTTATATTCTCCTGTGTAAGGAAATTCAACTTTTGCCCCATTGCTAATTGGAAGCGATTCGTTTAATTAGCTCCAAGCGAGATTTTCTTGTACGAATCTGATTATAATTATATAAATTATAAAACAATTGTTTTAGATAGTTCAGCTCGATTTTTATGGAAATCAATTTTCAAAGCAAAAGGAAGCTTACGATTCAAACTGTTAAATACTTATTTTTTTAAAATGTGCAAGTTTTCGTTTCTCCGAAATTGACATAAGTTACAGTATAATAGAACTCTGATCTGTCATTTTATATATATATAAATATATATATATATATATATATATATATATATATATATATATATATATATATATATGTGTGTGTCTAAAGAAGCTTTGAATCATTTTAAACAAAGTAAATTAACATCTAAATAGCAAACAATATATGTATAGTCTTAAGAAGCTTTGAATCATTTAAAAAAAAGTAAATTAACATCTAAATAGCAAACAATATATATATGTCTAAAGAAGCTTTGAATCATTTTAAACAACAAAAAAGAAAATGAAGTTTTAATTCCCAGGGATACTAACTAAATCCAAAATATTGCAAACGTAGCATTTGCATAAACCGACTTACCGCTGGATAATTTTAAAATACAAAAGGGGATTCAAATATATATATAACAGTGAAACAAAACAAGTGAACCTTAACTTGAATTGTGAAATATTAAACGGGGATCATCCTATCAATCAGGGAAATATTCGATAAGATAAGATTGGTTTCTCCTGTCGTAAATGACTATTCTCTTGATCTTATCTACGCCATAAGAATGAATGATCCCATAATTAAGACAAGGCCATCAAAATAGAGGAAATACGAACAAAAGCTTAAGGACATACCTGTGGAAAGAATCCGGTGATGTGAATCTCAGCGACTAAATTTCTTTGAATCAACAAAGAATCGAATAGAATGGTATTTATCACAAAACAACATCAAATAGCTTTGAAGAAGTTTCGCGCCAACATAGCCAACACGAACAGAGAGCGTCGCCATTTTATAAAACTTCTACATATTGTGACTAACAAATTTCGGTTTGTCTACGTTTCTGTAAATCTACTGTCGGTCTATTGAGTCACTCTCGGACTCCCTAACGCACCCACGGGTTTGCTCCTTCAGATCGATCGACTGCCATCTTCTCTATGTATAAAGTTCGATTGCTTTATCGCACTGATAGTGACGTTAAAACCCTAATTTTATATACAAAATAGAAAAACTTTAGCATTCAACATACTGAGCATATCTATGCGATCAACGTACTCGGACGAACTAATTTCCATGTTCATTTGCAAAATTACATCTCATCATTCAATCTTTGTTATTATTGTTTTCTAAATTTAATGACTTTTGATTTTATTATTATACAGAATTTTATTTACGCATTATATTAGATCGTGGATAGAAATTAGGTAACAAAAGTCCCTATTTATTTGGTTTCCGACGAAGACAGAGTTAGACTCAACGTCGTTTTTTAATGTCGGAAAAATCCTGTTACCCAAAAGTCTCACCCCAAAACACAAGTACACACAAAAGCAGACAGGTCAGTGAGTATACCACCCCCTTTCCCACATAAATTTAATTACAAAATTAAATTCCACCATAATGCATTTCGGTACATTCATCTACAAACTAGTCAATTCATTCTTTTGTTATTTTGTAACTTAATACAAAAGCGCCTCATTAATTTAATTTAATTACGAAATTAAGTTCAACTATAATTTATTTCGGTTCTTTGTAGACATACATCTATTTTATTCTTTTGTTTAACCACCCCAAAACACACGCGCATACACCGCGTCCAATAAAACAAGTAAGGTAATACCTCCTTGTAACCTTTTTTTTTCAATCGTGGTTTGGGTGAAAAGAGTCTTTTTAGTCTTTTCCGGTCAATTTATCTCTGGAAACATCGATTATTGGTTCCCTCAATTTTCCTGACGAACGCCGCCAGCTATCTATATAAAAGTAATACTCTGAACATCTCGCTGACTTATTGTTGTAGACCCGTGCTAGGGGTCACAAAGATAACAACCACAAATTGTGACAGGTTAAAATATACAATGTATTTATTCATAGCAATACAGTAACGCCACTAAATGTGGTAGATGACCGGATTCCTACCATGCGGTAAAACATGAATAGGAATGTCCTCTGTTTGAGTCTTTGCAACCATGGTATTTATTATAGATGGTTGCTTCCATTAGTTCTTCAATAGGGGTGATTTGTACCCCACAACACTTATTTGCGCATTGAACGTTTTAAATGGTGGTGAGGGGAAGCGAAGAAATGGGGAGAAAATGGTAATAGTTGGAGGAAAAGTGGCGTGAGCCGGCAGAGGAAGTAGTCGTAGTAGTAGCAGTAGCGTAAGAGAAAGAGAGTAAAATGAGCACGTAAATAAATAAATGACGTAAATGAAGAGGACAAAAATGGGGAGAAACGGGAGTAGGATGATGATTTAAATAAATAAATAGATACATGACATAAACAAAAAAGAAATGGAAAGCCCTAAAGTAATAATAGTAGCAGCAGCGGTTCAGATGCACTGAATGTATACACTAATGTACAATGGACCAACGTTAACACAACGGGTCACGGGTCGTCTATATTTGTAAGTGATTAGAGGTTTACTCATCGGATTTCGCAGATCTACAATTTCTTATTGACCACCGTGAGGATTATTATTTAACACGAAATTTATTCAATAATATGCTTATCTTCTTGCAATTTCAAGGCTAGCATTGAAATTCTGGATATATTGTGATGCAGCTTTGCTAAACGTATATAAAAATCAAAAACCTCTGATTTCTTTTATGAATGATATTAAAAAATATTTTTATCTGTCCCAAACAAGACATATTGTCACTGTGACGTAAAGAGCTACTTTGATTACGGACCAAGTTTATAGAGCGCACCTTTAGTGGGGAGTTGTGCGGTAAGATGCTTGTTTACCTTATATTTACATTGTTGCATGTTAGTACAGTTGGGGAAACAATAAAACGGGGAGGGAATTCCAAAGGCAAACAGTCCGAGGTAATAAGCTATTAGAGTAGAAAGTTTTCCGTCATCTGGGAACCTGTACAGTGAAGAGGTGGGATTTTGCTCCTAGGGATACGATTGCAGTAACTTTGTCGGAGCACATTCCGTGGAAGTATTTGTAAAACAAGCACAAGGATGCAGCATTGTAGCAATAGACCTAAACAAATCTCGTATCATATAATCAGCATTAAATTAAAAATTTTCTAAAAATGTGATGCCGTAAATAAGATAGACAAACGTGTAGCTTTAATATATACCAGATATGCATTCACAAAATACTTGTTAGAAAGTGTCCATTTCAAGTAGAACAACCTAATACATATGAACACAGCGGGTTTGAAAAATCGATGGCATAACTTATGGATTATGTTCTATATGGGTAAATCATGACAAACATGTTCCGGAAACGCTTGGTTTTTGAGTTACTGGCAATTGAAACAAATTCTTTATTGTAAACATCTACGAGGGGCGTTCAATAAGTAATGCCCCTGACCAATTTCCCATAGCAGTAGATCAATGAAACTTGGCAGAGTTATTAGTCTTTCTCTATAGGAACCACCCAGAGTTATGCATTTCTCCCATTGTTTGATGCACAGTGGACACCATTTTTTGTAGAACACCTCAGGTTGGTTCCCCAACCATGTCGTAACTTCAGAAATCAAGGCTGCATCATCTGGGAAACGCTTTCCCTTCAAAAAGAACTTTGTGGCTGGGAAGAGATGAAAGTCAGAGGGTGCAAGGTCAGGAGAGTAAGGGGGATGGGAGAGGATTTCATAGCCACACGCCCGTGCTTTTGATCTGGCGACATGCGAGTTGTGGACTGGAGCGTTGTGCTGCAGAAGGAGGATACCTTTGCTGATCTTGCCGTGCTTCTTGATTTTGATAGCTTCTCTTAATTTCATCAAAAGTGAAGCGTAATAGGCTCCTGTAAACACGGCTTACCCGAGACTTTAGTCTCAGACAACGGATCACAATTTACGTCTGAGTAATTCCAACTATTCTGCAACTCGTGTTGCATAACACAAGTTCGGTCGTCACCGTATCATCCTCAATCTAACGGACAAGCCGAAAGATTTGTAGACACATTGAAAAGGGCACTACTAAAAGCAAGAGGATACGGAACAACAGAGGAGATACTACATGCTTTCTTCCTTTCATATAGAATAACACCAAATGGGGCTCTGAAGAATGGTCTATCACCAGCAGAGGCACTCATGGGACGAAAACTCCGTACCATATTGGACGCTTTACGTCCCCAGCCACAAAGACAACAACCAAACCCTAACAAAACAAAAGCTTTTTCATTTGGCACACCAGTGTTTGCTCGGAATTACAGACCTGACCGGCCAAACTGGGTACCAGGCATCATCCGCAAAATAAATGGAAAATTCCTGTATGATGTTCAAGTCGGGAGTCAATTCTAGGCACGGCACAAAAACCAGTTGCGTCTCAGATACTCTGTAGACAACTTAGTGGACAACAGAACAACCATTCCGTTTGATTTGTTAATGGACACATTTGAACTGCCATCTCCATCACCTCCCATGCAGACAAATACAAATGAGAATTATCAAAGACCTCACAGGAATTGGCCAAAGCGCAGTCGCACTAGAGTAAAGCACCTCCAAGTTGACCCCAGGTGCGCTCGATACAGTTAAAGACTAAAACGGGGAGATGTTAGGACACCTAACGAAAACGGAATTACCTCCCTTGAACCATTTCGGGGGTTATCGCCCTTGAAAAAGGTCGTCTGCCGAGACAGAAAAAAATAAAGACCACGTTTCAGACTGTTAATATATCAATCGCGTCCAGCGGCCAATTAACTCATTAATTCATTCTGTGTTCAGTTTTAATAAATCTGTTAAACGTTTCTCTTGATAATTCATCCATTTATTTACAAGTTATTATTTATAATTAACCTAACTAACGAGGTTATAAAATTTATCCAGTTTAGTAGAAGAGTAACTTATCTTGCCTTTCATACCATTTATTTTTTGACTATTTTTTAAACCCCTTTTTCGTTCGTTCAGATGCTCGGTTTTACTTTATTTTATTCATAAAAAATATTGTGGTGTCTTCGTTCGCGCTTGACACCCATAAATAAGTTATTTTACTTTCATTTTATTTATGAAAAAACATTTTGAATAATTATTATATAAATACAGATTTTTTCTCGTCGGTCAATTACATTTTAGTTAAACGTAATGCAACCAGAGAGATCACATATTTACTAGTTAATTAAGTTTAAAAAACATAATTTCACAAACCTTGCTATATTTTGTAGGACTGACGTTATCTCGCTTAATAAAATTTATCCAAATTCGAAATACTTCCTTATCTTTTGGAAACGCTAAAACATTAACTTTGGCACAATTTTAACAATTTTCCTCGTAATATGGAACACACGGCGATAACATCTTTATCTTTCGAAAAAACAAACAAACAACGGAAGTACTTCTGGCCCTGGACTAAGTACTGCTATCAATAACATCACCAGACAATCTCGATTCAGTTCAAAGGCCTTCATTTACGATAGCCACTGCCATGCCCAACTATTTTCGTGCGCCTCTTTTTTTCTCATTCTTATGAAACGTCACGTAGTTGTTTTTAATCCCACTTTTCTTTTCTTGTCTGTTAGTTTCTGATTTCGATGCTTCCCGAGTTGTTCGTTGGGACGGTGTATCTTGCTGCGGTAATCAGCCTTTCTATGTTCTAGTTTATGTATTTCTTCAGTTCTTTTTAGTGTCGTCCACACAGTCTTCTATACATACCAGTCCTCTTCCCCCTTCGCTTCTCTTCACGTAGAGTTTGTTTGTATCGTCTTTTGGATGTAGTATGTTGTGCATGGTAATTAATTTTCTAGTCCTCTGGTCAAGGTGCCTGAGTTCTTCTTTTGTTCAGCTTATGAACGATCCAGAGTATCTTATTAGCGATACTGCACAGCCATTACTTCCTTTGATTAGGTTTCTGCTATATAATTTTGTTTCTAAGAGATTTCTTGTTCTTCTCAGATATTTTTTTCGAATCTCCTCTTTCATTTCTGTTAGTTTTATGGTGTTTGCTTCAAGACTCCCAAATATTTATAGCTGTCCTGTTCGCCTAGCGCCCTCATCTGCTCTTGGTTGGGTAGTTCCATGCCCTCAGTCATCTCCAGTTTTCCCTTTTTCATCTCTAGCAGCCACACTTTTCCATTCCGAATTCCATTTGAATGTCCTGGCTGAAGATTCTGGTCGTATTTATCAACTTTTCCAGTTTCTTTTTGCTTCAGGTCGTCCATGTACATAAGGTTGTTTATTCTTTGTTCTGTGCCTGTGAACTTGTATCTGGCATCATATTTCCTGAGTATACTACTACTACTACTACTACTACTACTACTACTACTACTACTACTACTACTACTACTACTACTACTACTACTACTACTAATTGAGCATCCTTGCATTTCCAGTAATGTCACGAAGGGGTCACCTACTAACACTATTCCCCCACCTAAACCTATATAAATATCTAATTTACATAAATAATTGCCCGGCATAATTATGAATTGTCTTATGTTATGTACATTTAATAATTTAAAAATTGAAGAAAACATGTAAATTTATCTGACTTTCTTTCTCATTCACACTTGTAAAAAAAAATAGATGCTTATTGAAGCAACGTAACACAGCCTTTCACACATCATAATAGGATATATCTGTTTTTCTCTCTTTCTCTTTCAAACGTGAAGAAAGGAAGTGTATCGCAAGCGCTGAAAATATGTGACCCATAGCGTATCTCTCTTTTTATTTGATACGTCAAAGTGGAATGCGATAACAAGGTGTGGCACACGGTCATTTTAAATCTTCGAGACCCATAGGGCGGAATATTTAGGATTACAGACAAGAAGTATCTTTCGAAACAGACACACGATAGCATTATATTAATAGATAGAAAGAAAGGCTTAGTTACAGAATAAATGCGATTAAAAGCATACTTTAATAAATAATTTCCAACGTTATTAATTTAAATCTTTTACTTGCATCATATATATATATATATATATATATATATATATATATATATATATGTGTGTGTGTGTGTAATTTAAATTGGTCAATATACTGATTGACCCCTCAAAAGATTTTGTTTTTGGTGGGTTTGTGCTAGATTGGGTCTAGTCTACAGTATACTAAAAGTTGGTCAAGATCAGTACCCCTGGATATTGTATAAGGGGTGAGTTGGCATCACTGGTAACCTTTCATGTGAACGATTGACCCTAACAACCTGGGTAAAAGGCATATATATATATATATATATATATATATATATATATATATATATATATATATATATATATATATATATATATGCCTACTACACACTATTCTGGAGTGTCTAAGGTTTCTCATACAGGATTTTGTCAGGACAACCTGACATGAGAATACCCCTCTCCTTACAAATAAACCCTGACTAAATATTCGATGTAACACCGTATTCGATACCCCGATAATACCCCCTTCGGTATACACACTTGCTTATACGAGAAATGGTGCACCTTCTTCAAGTGATGTGTCCTCAAGTGACAGCACTATACTCCACCAGATTAGATTAATTCTTGTTCTGTAATCGGGTAAAACCAAGAGACCACAATAAAGGTATACTACAGGGTGGGCCAAAATAAGGGTCCTATCTTTAAATTTGAATAACTTGAATTTGAATAACTTCCACAAAATAAAAGTTAAACTCACCAAACTTTATGTGTGTGTAGACTGACCCTTCCGAGATTTTTTGAAATAAACAAAACAAATTTTAGCCGAAAAACACTTCTTAAAACTTACAAAAACTAAAGTATTGTTTTTTACACTGTTTTGAGTTTTTTTAAGCAAAAATAATGTTTTCTAAATGAGGGTACGTTCCTTAGGGCTAATACGGCTCATGCTTGCTTCGGAAGCGGTCCTTTACTTATTAAAAAATTTTTTTTTAAAAAATCAATAAATAAAAAAGTTATGAATTTTAAAAAATAGGACCCTTATTTTTGCCCACCCTGTATAACATATTTAACTGACCAATTGGGTGTAGGGATTAATGCTATTTACTTTATTACTATCCCAACATTTGAGAGGTAGAGGAGAACTTTGATTGAATACTAGAATATCTATGTATCTCAGATAGAGATCAAGTGTTAGACCCATGGAACGGGCCCCTTGGTTTCTGAGAATTTCCACTGAAGTAAATTTAAAAAAAAAGAGGGAATATATATGAAGTGTGTTTCTCGGCTAAAAATAATGAATTTCTTCACATTTGACAAATAAAGAAACATTAAAGCGTGTAAATTATAAGCGTTTATATAACTTCTAATTTTAGTATTTCGAACGGTCCCCTGTCTTTTATCAAAACATGTATTCTTGATAAGAGTCGAATGAATATGCAACTTTCATGAAAAACTGGACATTTCCAACTTTGTAAAACGCTCATAAGAGAATCTCTACTTTTTTCAAAATTATGTACGCGCATCAATCTAGTTGATATTACAACTAAATTAAATATAACCCACATTAACCACGTTTACGCGTAGCAGCTATGTTACAAAATTCATAATGATCGGTTAATTTGTTTAGAAGTGAATCCTATACATAAAAATATATAAACATATGCACATACCTAATTTATATGAATAGAGATGTCTCTAAATTGAATAAAGAGTATCTGAAATGCTGTATGACTTAAAAAAATGCCACCCCTGGAATGGTTAAGCATGTTGCAGGGGCCGATGCTGGTGATCGGTCTTACAACTAAGAAGGGAGACACAGACAAGAATACAGTAACAGAAAAAGAAGGAAAAACAAACTCGTGTGTGCAGCATAATATGAAGGTGGCATTTATTTAAAATAAATAAATATGTGACGTTAAGAAAAGAGTTCACGAATGTATGAGTTGACAGGAAAGATTATTGGGTGTTACCGTAGGATGGTGGTGATTGTTATCCTGACTGAAGTGTCATTTGGTCTTTCACTGGGAGTCGTTGCTTTTAACGTAGCTGCTGTAGCTCTTTGGCTGACCGGAGAACAATCTGCATATGTTGATGCTGATGAGGATGAACCCCCCTCTCGAACGAGCGGCTGAGTGAAGTGATGCACCCTTTATATACTGTATTACCAGTTGCTGTTGATAGAACGATTTAATGGAATCTGATTGGTCGGCTTAGAATGATGATATCCGTAGAAAGAAACTGTGTTCTGTCACACATGATAATTGTTCAAGGATTACACATCCGGTTCTGTCAGCAGTGCCGAGCCATATACAGAGTCGACACGACAAAGGATCAAACATCCGGTTTTATTCGGAGTGTCAAGTCATAAACAGGGATGGCACAACATGCACATTCAGGATCCTTTCTCCAATCCGACAATATTTGGTACAGTTAAACTTCAGTCTATGCATAACTTGTTGTCCAAGTTTTAGTCATAAATGTTCAACAATCTTTGTTTTATCGCCGTTCAATATTCACATTCACTTGATCCTTACGCCCAGATGTTTACTCGTGGAGTTGTCTCAAAGATAATAACTATCAAAACAATCCACAGACTATTCCTGACTAAAACCGACAAAAACTCATGTCAAAACGAACCTCCCCAGTCTGTAGATATAAGCAACAGCTCTGTTTATAAATTTCATGAGAAAAACATTACTCTTTATTAATTTCATTCTTTTATTTTCATACATATAATAGTTTTGCCTATACATTTATGAAAAGGGTATTAAAAAAAAGGAAAAGAAGTAATACGCCCACGAAGAGCGCTTACGTTTCCTAGTAAGCATTAAGCCACTTATTTAGATATTTAATATGCAGTTATTTCTTTTTCTCTTTTATACATCTGTGAATGCAATTTGCTTCCAAAGTAAACAGGGGGATCTAGCAAGCCCCTATAAGATGAAATCCTCACACAAAAAGGAGTGTTTGCCCCCTCTCCCCGATTTTCCCTTCTATTCATTTGAGATTTTCCATATTTGCGTGCGTGTGTGTGTGTGTGTGCCGCGCGCGCACGCGAGTACGTCTGGCCTCGTTCTCGTCCCTTACCTTTTCATCTCTGCTCTCCCCTTTCGCTCTCTTCTAGTGACTCTCTCCCTCTCTCTCTCTCTTCATCTCCACCCTTAGTTTCCCCGACACCATTACTTTCTTTCTCCTCCCCTCTTCCTACACCTTCTCCTCAACCGCCGCCACCACTGTCGCCACCACCACGCAGCTACTCTGATATCCCCACCCTCTCCCTATTTTTAGTTTTTGTTTTTGCGTTCTCTTTCCAACTCTCCACCTCAGTCCCCCTCTCTCGCGAGCCCCTCCCCCCTCCCCGCCATATTTCTTTCCCCTTTCCATTTTTGTTATTTTTCTCCTTCCTTTTTCTCATTCCTTGCCGATGTCGACTTAAATACGATTGATCCAAGAGTAGGTTCCATTTTAGAGTCTTTGTTCAGTTCTTTTGCTCCGCCATCGACACCTCCCCCATTAACCACACCCCAGCCCAACCGGCAGCAATCGGTATCAGCGCGCGTGCGCGTGTGTATGTATATGTGTGTGCGCGTGTGCACATCTATTTGACCTTGAGTAAATGTTTTACTGTCTGTGTACAGATTTGCGTCAACAAACATCGTACATATATGCATGTGTGTCTGAGTCTCCTAGCATTAATGAAAGGGTGGACACACGCGTGTGTGTCTGTACGTGTGTCTACGTGTTCGTACCCGTGCGCTTATGCGTATCTCTGTATGCGTCTTTGCCAATCTTCATACGTGTGATTGTGTGTGTCCGTGACCGTACATCTGCATGTGTGTGTCTCTGCATGTGTGTCCAAACGTGTGTCTGTGTGTGTCTATGTGTACGTCTGCAAGTACGCAAAGCATATGCGCATGTGCATTAGCGTGCGCGTGTCTGAATAAGCGAACTATGACTGCGCGTGCGTCTGTGAGAACGCACTAGTGTATCTGTGTAAGCGTGCGTGTAGCTGCGTGTGTATGAGTCTGTCTATCTATGTCAGCGTTCGCGCGTGCCTGCCTTTATGTGTGTACGTGTATCTATTTTTGTTTTCGTCGGTGATCGCGCACAAGTGTGTGTCTGCGAACGTACAAGTGTGTGTGTGTGTGTATATATTTGTCTCTCTGTGCACACACGTGTGTCCATGTGTGTGACTTTATATTTTTATACTAATGCTTCACTATTTAACAAGGCAAAAAGCTACTCGGGGATAAGAGTTACTGAAAGCGTCAGTTGGATGATGAAACAGTACTATGAACGGATTGAGAACTATGATTAATTCACAGGACGACTCGAGAGATATTTGTTGACATTGGACTTGAAAGCGACCATGCTGTAATGTGCGCTACAGGTGGAAAGTTATTTCCTAGAATTTCCTACTGTTCTTTTGCGTGTCCTCTTCTAGTATAAATACGGCTGTTTTTATCTACGTTCACTTTTAGTAGTCTCACGTTGTACAGTGATTTTCGGCGTCGCGTTCGATCTCTGTCTATTGCATCACATGCACTATTACCCCTGCGAAAGGCATGAATCCATCACACCCGCAGCCATCGGTAGTATAGTACCAGGGCTGGATTAACCATCATGCAAAATAAGCACGTGCTTAGGAGATCAAGGAAAGACGAGGACAAATTTGAGACAAACTCTGCAAAAATTATATGTAGGGCTCGAACTATAAATTAATTCCTAGTGGCATCTTCAGAACTTACTCCCGTCCCACATAGAACTATATTTTATGTTTTTTACTATTTGATAACCACTTATAAAGGCTAAAAGCCACCTGTTATAAACTTCGTTTGATTATTTATGGGGCAGTTTATAACAAAGTTTTGTTGATGTTGGATTTGAAAACGACCCAGTTGTAAGACAGGAAATAGTGCTCTGTGTGGCATTCCCCAGATGTGTCAACAGTACTCCATCCTAGTAAGTATCTGACTCTTATATAGGTATAGGATTGTATCCGAAGTCAGGTACGTTCTGCAGCGGTAGAATGACTAGACTCTCAAAACATTTGAAGGAAAACCTCGGATTAACAACTGGAAGGCACGTGGCAGACCGTGCATCTGTATAATACACTACTTACCTGGTGTAGTGAATGAGTCTTGTTCTCCACAATACACAAACCACTCTAATCAAATTCATGCATGGTCGACTGATAATTTCTGTCAGTCACGTGATCGAGGGCCTACCTTTCTACTCTGACGATCGAATTAAAACAGACTGTAATTTTTAACTTTCTCTCTGCTCGCTTAGCACGTCAAAAAGGGATGTGCATTGTTAGCGCTGAAAACATGCGACACGCATTGTATCGCTCTTTCTAGTTCATACGTCAAAATGGAATGCGTATTGACACGAAAGCAGGGCGTGACACTAGACCATTTAAAGATTGTTTTTGGCCTTGATAAATGGTGATTCAGTAAAAAAAAATTGGAAATACACATTCGTAGGTGGCTTCGTCGTGTATACTCAAAGATACAAATTTGTCAGTGGGTCAGTGTGACTTTGACTAATGCCAAATTAACAATAAAGAAAGCTAAGGGTTAACGAAGAGCAATAGAAAGGGGAGAGAGAGGGAGGGGGGATTCAGTTGAAGTCAGACAATGAGGAAAAAGATGGTGCGAAAAATCTACCATGGTTGTCTTTTGATATGCACAATCAAGTTACGCCTTCTATTATCAAACCATCGGCGACTAAACTTGCACCTCCACCAGAAAGACCTTTGCTTCTCCGATTAGATGGGTAGGTGGACACCCAGCAATACTAAAAACAAGAGCTGTCAAAAGGCGGAAGAACTCCATGGGAGCCAAAAAGTCACCCATATTGATGGAGAGTAAACAGTAGATCTTCGGTTTACTTTCGGCAGCTTCGTAAACTTCGCTTCTTCCTTATTTTGTTCTCACATCTTATGAGCGATGTTTCTGACAAAGGGGGAAGAATCGCTGTTTTCTGGGTTAGTTTCTTTTTTGAGTGGGTGGTATTCAATCTTCTCCTCGCATTCATATCCTATTATTACAGTGATTTTTCCCTTGATAAATGTTGACACATTAGTTACTACTACTACTACTACTACTACTACTACTACTACTACTACTACTACTACTACTACTACTACTACTACTACTACTACCACCAATAATTATGCATACGATTGTTTATGATAATATCGTAGGGTCTTTGCCATAAACAGCAAAGATGGCGTTTTACTTATTTATAACTTGAAAATTGAAAATAATAGAAATGTAAAAAATAAGAATAAAAATTGTAATATGAGCTTCTGGGCTAAGAGTAGGAACACACTGGGATCGTCACTAATTTTCGGGAAACGCTGGTGGTGCCTGCTAGAGTTATATATATATATATATATATATATATATATATATATATATATATATATATATATATATGTAAGGAGAAGCACGGGATTTGAGTTCTCGTGTGATTGTCACGTGACGAGAGTAGAGTAGTATTTCGCTCTCTTTTCTAACTGACTTCGAATGAGATAGACATGTCTCGTGAGTCTTCGCAAGATACAACGCCCTCCTGGCTAAGTGATGGTGGTTTGTCAGTGATTCGACAATTTCGATGCTATTCCGTTTGTAATAACATTTTAAGCGTTTAAAGCGCAGATGGAACCGACGCAGCTTATTCTATATGCTCCAAATCATGTTTATAATAGGTTTAGTTTGTCCGCTCGTCTGTCACTTTTAAGTTTAAAATAGCATTTAAATCGGTCTGTCATGCTTAATTTTCACATAAAATGTTTGTTTGCCTGTCACATTTAATTTTAAAATAGCATTTACATAGCTGAACGTATTTCAGATGCGTCTATTAATCTCCGAACATCTGTCCGTTGATCGGTCTGTCAGGCTTATGTTTGAAATAGCATCTCTGTTGATTTGTCAGACTTTAGTTTAAATGTCTGTCACGCTTGAGTTTGAACGATCATTTTTATATGCGTCCACGTATGTCTATAACAGGCTCTGTGCGTCACTGTTAAGTTTGAAATACAATTTTTATGGCTAAACACGCAAATTGAATAGCTGCATCTTAAGTAAGCTGCATCCAATATAAAAGGACCGGACTGTGTGTTGGTCTGTCACAATTATGTTTGAAATAGAATTATCCGTTGGTCTATCACGCTTATGTTTGTAATAGAATTTTTAGATACGTCCACACATCTCTGTAGCATTTCCATCGCTAAACGCGCAGATTGAATGAACGCATCTTAAGAATATCGGTTCTGTCTTATTTATGCATCTTGCTTTCTGTGTAATAATCTGCACCGACAATCTGTGTGTGTGCATACACTTTGTGTGTGCATATGTGTTCACATGTGTGTGCTTGCATGTGTGCATGCACAAATCGATGTGTCGGTGTGTGCGCACATGCGTTTGTATGCGTTCCCGCGTTCCTGGCGTTTTTCTCGTACCTTTTGTCGTTTGAATGTCGTTCCGCGCATGCGTGCACCTCGACTCCATTTTGGAATTTGTTTTCTGTCTTTTTTTTTTGAAACGCGTGCATTTGTTTTTCCCGATTTTGTATTTCACGAAGAATGTTTTTGCTTCTTTTTCTTTTTGCCGCGTATTCTCGAGCGCAAGTACAGTCGCCATTTTTACAAACATCACGCTAGCTTCACTTATTTATTTATTCATTTTATTTTTCATCCATTTATTTATTTTCTAAATTAAAGATACGTATCCGCAACTTCCCCTCAACTATGAATAATATGACAATCTGTGTTCAATGAATCGTATAGACTGACGAGGTTTAGACACTTAATACTCCTCAAAAGGGATGATTTGCCGCTAAACAGCCAAATAAAACGTACCATGCTTCGGTATTTGGGGGTTAATAAACCCCCAAATAAGACATGGTAAACATTTTTAAAATTTCTAATAAGATATGAAATAACGGTAACATTTTGATATTTTTCTCCTTCGTTAAATGTTTTCATTGACCTCATCAGAGAAGAATACGTCACATAGTCAATAATGTCAGAATAATAGACAGTTAAAACAGTGTTATAAACACAGAGTTAAACTTTCAATGATATTATCATTTAATAGCCCCCTTTCCGACTGGGCCTTTTAAGAGAATTACAAATAAGCTGCCAAATTGATGCCTAAATTCAAGTTCCGTCCATTGGAGATGTCGAACACTGTGTGACAGCTTACTATATGTTCGCTTGTAAAAACATAAATAGACTGCAATTATCCTCTTTCCGCATAGCTGTTAGGTTGGCCGCATGGGCAAAGGCGTCCAGACATGAGTTAATAGGTGATTCGTGTCTGGGGTTCAAACAGTACGACTGAAAGAACACTGACGATTACCGAAAAGGATGAGGCATATATGTATGTGAGTTATAATTACAAATATTTATTATAATATTATAAAATAAATATTATGCTTTTAATATTTGCAAACCTCTTATATATATATTTTCAAACCACACACAGATTAGCACTCTTTACTGCCTCAGTTGCAAGTTGACACTCGTTGAAAGAGATAGGTTACAGGTCTTGTTAGTGATGACTTGTAATACCTGCTTTGCTCAGACATACTTTACCATAGTCACCACAACCGCGGGGAATCCCAACAATTTCATTTGGTAATTCTGTTGCCTTTTTCTAAACGTTCATGTAGAATGCGCCTTATCTCATATTCATGAACGCTAATAATGTAGCTCCATTTAGTACACTTTGCCTCAAATTACTGTTCAAGGTTCCACATCTTTCAAGAGATGTCTTTAGAGCGTCATTGGATCGCAGTTTTGTTTGATGAGATGCTATCTATGTAGTAAATAGAATATGTAATCATAAATTACACCCGGTGATGAGGTGCACTTAACAACTAAAATGAGAATAGTAGTCCGAATTATCCAAATAATGCAAATAAACAGGAACTACACGTCTATCTATCTATCTATCTATCTATCTATCTATCTATCTATCTATCTATCTATCTATCTATCTATCTATAATTATGTATATATATATAATTATACACATATATATATAATTATATATATATAATTATATACACACACACACACTTATATATATATATAATTATACACATATATATATATATAATTATATATATATAATTATATACACACACACACACATATATATATATATATAATTATATATCATAGTAACAAACATACCATATTGAGTATTGTCATCACTTATTCATTTAATCCACAAGTGAGCATATGGAATATAGCTTTTCAAGCTCGACAGACTTTTACACTCTCTAACACAGTAATTACAGACAGGTCCTATGCAAGTTGTCTCTCATATGACATTTCAAACCCGGTACAGATTGGCACGGTACAGATTGACGGTTACTCTTGGAAGTAGATAGGTTCTATTTTGAATATGACTTTGACTTTGACTTTTAAAATCTGCTTTTTTTATGGAAATTGCTCCAGACAAGGCATGAAACCACTTGATGCAGGGAGCTAAAAGAAATACTACTTCAAGGTAAAAAATAACTAGCTAACAATAAGTGTTAGATGGATAGATTCTGACCCAGAAAACAGCAATTCTTCCCCCTTTGCCAGATCCATCGCTCATGGAATGTGAGGACTAAAGGACAGAATAAGTGAAACAAAAGTTATGAGGCTGACGAAAATAAACCCAATGCAAACTTTCTACTATTCTGCTTTGCTTAGGCATACTTTATCAGACCCCACAGATCCAATAACGGGGCTTCGTAACTATTTCATTTGGCATTTCTTAGCCCCCTTTCCGAACTGCTCTCTTAAGTCTTTCATGTCTAATGGAGTTTCCCTCATATTCATGGATACCATTATTGACGCCCTGTTTCCATGTTGCATTATTTAGTACACCTTGTTCCTAAATACTGTTTAGGATCTCACATGTTTTGATAAAGATCTTTAGAGAGTCCTCGTATCTCAGTTTCGGTTTATGAGGTAACTTTTTTCTTCACAAAGTTCTCCATGAAAAACTTCCTTTCGATGCGATACTCAGTTATCCTACGTACATGCCCACGTCACATTAAGCGATGTTTGTGTAACATGCTTTCAATTCTGCAACAAGCACACTGCTTAAGCACTTCCACATCAGTGGCATGCATCTGCCATCTCACACCTAGAATCCTACGACTGATGAAAGCGTTCTAATTGTTTATGTGTCTTTTAAATACTACCCAGGTTTCACATGCATACAACAATGGCGAAAAAATACAAACATTAACACCGTGATTTTTTGATTTCCACACTCGACAACGCTCCAGCCTGCCAAAACGAATAACTTACTTTGCTAAGACGGACACCGATTTCTGCATCAATTTGACATAATGAGCATACCTTACTACCCAGATATACAAATTTGTCAACCATATTGAATTTATTACACTACACAAATACAGATAACTCGATTCAAGCTTTACCTGGTACAGGCTGATGCAAAACAAGGGACGTTTCCAAGCACTATCTACCCGCTTCCATAAAGCACTATCTACCCGCTTCCATAAAGCACTATCTACCCGCTTCCATAAAGCACTATCTACCCGCTTCCATAAAGCACTATCTACCCGCTTCCATAAAGCACTATCTACCCGCTTCCATAAAGCACTATCTACCCGCTTGAGATGTTGCATGTCCGCTTAAGAAGTGGGCAAAAAGATCAGAATATATAAAATATATAATAATTCTTTAATTAGTGAATTCTCAACTTTGAACCTTGTACTGAGACGTTAATGAGCAAAAAACTTACCAAAACTACAAAACCTTATATATATATATATATATATATTCAGAAATATATATATATATATATATATATATATATTTCTGAATATATATATATATATATATATATATATATATTCAGAAACTTAAAATAGATATTTTATTTATATTAAGAAAAGAAAACACATGGTTGTTTGGTTTCTAAATTCAAATGATTACAAATGTACGATGTTTTTAAAAAAGAGGGACTATATTTCAATTTCAACAAGTAGAAAGAAAAAAAAGGAAATAAGAACATTCTATTATTAGGGCGTCTATGCCGAAAATTCAAAAACTTAAAATAAATAAAATATGTATTTTAAGAAAATAAAGTACATCGTTGTTTGTCTTATAAATTCAAATAATTACATGTCATTATAATATATATATATATATATATATATATATACATTATAAGTAGATAAGTGATGAGAATAGTAATTGATGAAATATTCATTAAATAATTCAGAGCATATCTTTGAAAATCCATGGATTAAGGAAAGGAAAATGTTTTTATATTATTCTTTTTTGAACAATTGATGATTTAATAAATATTGCATTCTATCATTTTTTTTTATTCTCATCACTTATCTACTTATTATTGCTCTATCTCGTATATCGAGTTTTGACTATTCAAGATAGGATATAATTTAGAGATATAATTTTGGTCTTTATTTTCATATTTCACAGATACACACACAAATATATATATATATATATATATATATATATATATATATATATATATATATTATATATAGTCTAAAGAAGCTTTGAGTCATATATATATATATATATATTATATATATATATATATATATATATATATATATATATATATATATATATATATATAATGTCATATTAACAATCTTTAAAAGCAATAAAGAACACCACAACTAAGTATAAGGCAAAAAGTGTCGGTGCAGGTAGAATAGATAACGAAATATTTCTATTGACTGTTAAGGTTCACAAATATTTCGTATAAGCCTACGTGTTGCTCAATACAGGTTTCCTGGAGCTTTCTGATGGAAAAGATAATGTCAAATGTTCCCTTGCCAATTCTAAAACCGCATTGAGTTTCTGAGAGAACATCATGTACAATGTGTTTAAAAAATGATATCTAATTAAATCCTACACATAATCTTACCTGCCACCCCCAGTAATGCTATCCCACGAGAGTTACCACAATCACCTCTAGCACCATCTCCTTAGTGCAAGATCATCATTAATGCATTTTCTCAATTCGGTGGTATGTCTTCAACGTTTCAAAAATGTTGCATCAGATCACAAAGTTTTTGGAAAAACCTGTCACCACAACACTCAAAGATCTCCGAAGCCAATCCATTTATACGAGGAGATATTCAACTATTTAAGTTACATATGTGAACTTCTTCCTTATTTATTGCATTTTCAAATACTCTAGATTGATTATCTATCACAGATTATCTATTGAGAAGTTTATCAAAGTGATCACGCAATCTGCAGAGAATATCCATGGTATCTTTTCAGCCTTTCCTTGCCGTTTCCGGAGCGAACTGGCGTTATATATGAACTAGTGAAACCACATACCTCTTAAGCAGACTGTATAGATGGTTTGTGCTATTTGTATCGGACGGTATTTGGATTTCAATGGTTTTCGAATGCAACTAGGCATTTTTAAATAACTTTTATATGACGCTGTACTTTTGTTTTAAACTTTAACTGGTTAGTGGTGCTTAACAATAAGGAAATAGCTATTCTATTTTCACCCAGTAATGTCTGACTTTCTACATAGTTCTAATCAAACCAATATTTGTGCATTCGTTCGACAAATACACCTACACCAGTACTAACCCTAACCCTAACTCGACTGGTTAATGGTGCTTAACAATAAGGAAATAACTATTCTATTTTCACCAAGTAAGGTTTGAATTTCTACATTGTTCTAATCAAACCAATATTTGTGCTTTCGTTCGACAAATACACCTACACCAGTACTAACCCTAACCCTAACTCGACTGGTTGATGGTGCTTAACAATAAGGAAATAACTATTCTATTTTCACCAAGTAAGGTCTGAATTTCTACATTGTTCTAATCAAACCAATATTTGTGCTTTCGTTCGACAAATACAAGTACACCAGTACTAACACCACACTGAGACTCTTTCATGACTTCCCATGTGTAATCGCAAGTAATGTTCGCAATAAACTGTGTAAGCTTATTTCTTACCGATTCGTTTTTTAAAAAGTTTATTTGGAAAAATCATACATCTCCTTTAATAGACTGTATAAATGTTTTGTTTTTTGACCAGACTATTTAAATTTCATTGTCCGTTTGATCACAGGCGTTTTTAATGGCTTTAATTTGTTTTTAATTTTCGAAACTTTTATTTTGTTATGCCTGGTTTGTGTCACTAAACAAAAAGAAAAGAGCTTTTCTGTTATTCATCAAGCAATGCCTGCATTTCTACATCGTTCTAATCAAACCAATTACAATAAACTGTGTAAGCTTATTTCTTTACCGCATCATTTTAACAAAACCAACATCTAGTTTATTTGGGATGCCTATATCTTTGCCCCCCCCCCCACAAGTGGCTTTATCCTAAAATTAAACTTTACATCGTACAAGGCGATGATCTGTACAACAATCGGCACCACGCATAACGCGTACCAAATGAAGGTGCCTTATATCTCGCTTTATCGTCAAAATATATTCAACAAGAACACAAGCCAATCGTAAGACTGCATAGCTTTGCCTGAAAACGTAAGGATGGGCCTTATTACTCCACATTATATGAAGTATTCCCGGACTCATGCCATGGAAATATTGATAAATCAAAAGCTATTAATCATACCAGGCTGAACATTTGCATGGTGGTTACTATTATCAATAAAAATCAGATCCAAACACCATATTTGGCAAAATCGGAAGTTGAAATTTCGTAAAAATCTCGACCATGAAGGGTTAAGGTCGGGATTGTATTGGGTGCGAGACTACATTGGATACAATATGGGTCATGTAGCGAGTCTCTACCACGAATAGATCTTTAGTTATCGAGACAAATGTAACTTCCACCTTTCCGTTACCCTGACCTTGACATTTGAACTAGATATCCCAAAATGAAATCAGTTAGAAGTTAAACCATGAATAATATTTTGACCAAGTTTGTTGACGTTTGGTCAAGCGATGTGGCTTGGCTGTATACAAACAAACAAACAAACACACACAATTAAAACTCGACTTAAAGCATAACCTCTGTGACGGAGGTAATTAGATGCCGTGTCTTGGAGCCGGAATCCATCCAAATTGTTTTGTACTTCTGGTTCTGACGAAAAAGAGTGTTTCCGACCACAAGATCAGACTCAGCACACGTCTGCAAAAGTAATAAAAAAACTTTACTGTTAAAAGGACATGTTGAGAAATTCTTATCTCTAAGCATTGGCTGGTACGTCCCACGTAGTCAGCCTCGCACTGACCAAGAAAACGATAAACCACCATGTTATACTGAGTTGTCGGGATACCATCCTTATAAAAAGAGGGTAAACCACTTTTAGTCCTGAACACCGTTGAACTTTAGTTGCAAAAAACAACAACGTGAAACGGCTGACACTATTAATTCTCATAGAAATGTTGAAACACATTACTAGTAAGAAGAAAATGGGACAGAGAAAAAGCACTACCTACACGTCATCCAGTCAACCCTTTTGAAGGCAGCCACATAGAATTTCCAATATTGTCTGATGGCATATATATATATATATATATATATATATATATATATATATATATATATATATATATATATATATATATATTTCTGAAGACGTTCTCCAACAGAACGAAACCGGTCAAAATCTTTTGTTTTTGTTTTCTCCTACACTTTAACTTGTTTTTCCGTTTGTCATTTTTCACAGATTTTGTCCACCACGACATTTCTTTTTCATGAATTATCATTTACCTTACCCCATATATATATATATATATATATATATATATATATATATATATATATATATATATATATATATATATATATATATATATATATATATATATTCAGTTTTCCATAAAAGTTGCATATTTAATCAATTCATACAACATACATTTTCCTTAGTTAAAAGAAGGAGGAACGTTTGGAATATTAAAATAAAAATTTAGAATACCACCAATAATTTAGATTTTATGTTTTTATGTTTTCCACATATTTTTTTATATGTTAAATGTGAAGAGATTCATTTAGTCTGTTAGTCTCTGTCTGTTATTGTTTGGTAGGTGTTAAGTTTGTTACCAATTATTCGTAAATATTTGCTCGGTACTTTAAATATATGCATTGAGTTCTCCAGTTGCAAATATGGCGTTTGAGACATATTTATATTTCAATATAATTAGATCATTATTTGAGATTTCCATCTAGATTGAACCATCAATATATGTATCCCATCTCTATATTTATAAAGAAACGTATATATATATATATATATATATATATATATATATATATATATATATATATATATATATATATATATATATATATGGGGTTGGTGAGGGACCTAGACAAACTGACCTCGTTTAGGATACCTCAACTTCCTTCCTCCTCCCTATATACCTTCGGTTGTAAATCATACATTTTCCCCCTATATCTATATATGTATTGCTGTCTTTCCCCTCACTGTATTGCCTTCCGTTATAAATCGTGCAATCTTCCCCTTTCTTTATATATATATTAAATATGTTGTCACTCTCAATCTCCCTAAATATACGTCTTAAATAGTTCATTTCCCCTCTCTCAAGATATGTATTTACTATGTTGTCGCTCTCTCTATATGTGTATTGAAACGGTAAGTGTGACTTTCTCTTTTTTCATTTTCAAAAATGTAATCACATCGCTTGGATGCTTGAAAAGGCCGTAGGGTCGAAATAAATTATTGCACCGGTGATTATGTGATTCCGTATTACTTATATATATATATATATATATATATATATATATATATATATATATATATATATATATATATATGCCAATCTCCTAAACTAATATGGTGCTACTAGATCAGGTTGTCTGATGATACTGGCTTCCAGACCAAAAATGCACCAAACATTAAGGTTATTGTTTTTTCTTTCCCTTCGCAAAACTCAATCATGTGCTGAAAAACCAAAAATAAAAACAACATGTTTCCTATACAAAACCACTAAACCAGCATAAATAAATACTTGAATATACAAAGAACTTGTATCATAAAAACTGATACCAAAATGACCGGATTCGGCATTAAATAAACCTAAAATGGTTGATATGGCGTAAAACAAAACAACATAACTAAACACCATGAATACATACTTGAACATATAAAGAACTTAAAGCATAAAAACTTTGACCAAAATGACCGGCTTCCGTATTAAATAACACGAAAAGGGTTGATATGCTGTAAAACAAAACAACTCAACCGCCTTAACTAATGAACAGATCATTATGAATTTCGGAATATATATTCTAAAAATGCGGTGAGTATCATGGTCACACAATTCTTTTGTAAATGTTAACATTTAGGAGTGCATATATATAAAGTTGTATTTATTTTTAAAATTTATTTTTATTAACTGATAATTATTAATTTTAGACTATATATTCTCGGCAAGTAACAGTGGCATATTGTTTTTTTATAAACTTTACTATTTATGGAATGTGCTCATACTTATTTTGAATCTCCTAAACTAATGTATGGATCCGTATGCATTTTAGAATATATATTCTAAATATACAGTAAGTAACATGGGGGGGGGGGCATTATTTTATTCATGAATGTTAACATTTAGTGGCTGCATATATATAAAGTTGATTTTATTTTATTTATCAACCAATAATTATTAATTTTGGAATATATATTTTCGGCAACCCGGTGAGTAAAGTGGGGGCATTACATTTTTTGTAACCATTACTATTTAGCGGGTGATCCCTCCCAAAATCGGATCCACACCAAAAAACACTTTAAAAATAAGTTAGATACACAAGATTTGATAGAGAAAATAATTGCTCCAAATCAAATTTTGAATTATATTAAGTAATACATTTAAAAATATATATCGGTGCACGCTCGTAAGCATCAATGATATGTATTAGCTTGATAATGTCATAAACTAGAAGACTTATAATTATGAATTATGGAATACGTATCTAAGGCAACAGGGTATTAACGTGGGCACATAAGAAACAACTATACTAGATTTATTTATAACTATTCATTCTCTCTCTTGTTTTCTCTCTCTCTCAATATATATATATATATATATATATATATATATATATATATATATATATATATATATATATATATATATATATATATTTATGTATGGTATGTACGTATTGGTATATCTTCCCTATCTGCATAGATTAGCATTTATTGTACACTATAACTATATATATATTCCCCAAAATTACAGATCTTTCGTTTTTTGCAACTTTTAACTTTTTCACTCCTGATAAAGCCCACGCAGCAACTGGGCGAAACGTTGAGTTTTAGGTGTTCCGCGTTTCCTTTACAACTCATGTATATAGTACAATGTTTTTTTATTCATACAAAAATTATTGGCCACATATGTGCATATATGTTTCAGCTGCGATTTTATTCCAAGAACAACCTCTTCAGACCATATTAAGTACTCAACATGGTATGCGCATATATAGCCAATAATGTTTGTATAAATTAAACAATTATGCTATAGTATTGATTACCTGTTATTGAGCATTATCTAGGAAACAACAACCATACAAGTACTATATATATATATATATATATATATATATATATATATATATATATATATATATATATATATATATATATATGTATAGTAATTGTATGGTTGTTTTTCCTAGATAGTGCTCAATAACACACGCACCCCGGCACTTCCCCAAGAGATACAAAATGACCAGTTGTCTATGAATGGGTCTTATCGTTCCTTTAAGGAAATAGTGGGAATGCATAAAATAGGATTTTGGATATTTTTGCTTGAGGAATTTTCCACGGAAGTAATCTTCTGAAGAGCGGCATGAGCGAAAGATTCTAGTAATCATAGATTTATTACGGGTTGTTCGTTTGTGCGCGAAACAATTGTCAAGAGTTATCTTGATTTTTTTTATAATTCAGCAAGTAAAAATATGAATAAACACTTTATCATTTGAATTTAAAATATCATTGTTTACTTATATATATATATATATATATATATATATATATGTGTGTGTGTGTGTGTGTGTGTGTTTGTTATTGTTTTGTATAAACGAATATTAAGGATATGCAGGACACTGCATTCAATCGCCCTTAACCGGACCTGTCATGAATTATATATATTTATTAATTAATTATTTTATAAATTAAATTTTTACGTACATAGCCAGAAACACGTGCCCATGACTTTCTTTTATGTACGTCAAAATTTATTTATAAAAAAATAATGAATATATATATATATATATATATATATATATATATATATATATATATATATATATATATATTCATTCCCACTGATGTTCCGATAGTAAAAGTTTAAGTTACTGAACTACAACACTTCAATAGTTATTCCGGCTTGAATTCATTCCTATGCTATCATCGGGTCTAGAACGTCTATTATGTTTTTATAATGAAGACACCTTTCTATCTTTAACCTTTTGCCAAGCTTGTAAACTAAATATATTATAACTTTTAAAAATAGTTCTATTTCTACATTATATATTCACCCTTTATAGTCCGTAAAACTGTGTGCCTGCTCATTCGTTGTGCAATTATAGGAGCTGTTATTGAAAATTCTGAAACATAATTCTATAGTAGAAATAACGCATGTCCCTAAATATCTTCCGCGTCCTGTATACAAATAGCTAGCTAGATTTGTGTAATAGTGTCGTTGTGTAAATAATTTATCTCAATGGAATGATACGGTCTTTTATTTTCAAGGTTAACGTTTCGTCAGTATTTCTGTGTTTATGTAAAAAGCGGATTCGGTTTTGACGCAGCGCGGAGATGACAGTTCGTTTCGTGAGTGGTGGTGGGGGGTAAAGAGGGGCAACTGAGCTTTAAACTAAACGCATTTTTCTACACGCACGCACGCCAATCCATGTTTTTACACACGCGTGAATCCTTTTAGGTTTTTACACACACGTAAATCCATCTACGCGAGCACACGCACTCCTGCACTTCCCCCAACCACCGTCAACGTTTGATATTTGCTGATCTGACCTAAGTATGCCAAAAGGTCAAATCGAGACAAATGTTATGCAGCCGCGCCCCCTGGCGTTATTTCAGAATTGTGTGTTGTCGTTTTTCGTGAACACGGGCGCTGGTATTTCCCTGTTAGAAAAATAGTGGCCACCGAAACTAGAGGTCAAAAATAAAAGCTGATCTAATTTCTTTGTAGTATATCAAAACTATCATATATGCCTATATTCTTTTGCATGTAGTTAAAGCGGCATATATATATATATATATATATATATATATATATATATATATATATATATATATATATATATATATATATATATGATGAAAATTATAAAAATAATATTCCAACGTGATGGAAAATAAAAAGAACAAGACCAATATTACTTATATATTCATCAAAGTTTCATCTTTATTTAAAAACTTACTCATGATGATTGATTTGAAGAAATAACATACAAGTACAATATTTTAAAATATGTTTTCTAATATTGTACTTGTATATTATTTCTTCAAATCAATCATCATGAGAAAGTTTTGAAATAAAGACGAAACGTTGATGAATATAGAAATCATTTTGTTTTTATCTTATATATATATATATATATATATATATATATATATATATAGGCAAACATTATTAAATAAGACGAAGTGGTTTTGTTTGATGCGACTTTTTTTAATTTATTTATTTATTTATTTTTTATTTTTTAAATACAAATAAAAAAATAAAAAAAGTCGCATCAAACAAAACCACTCCGTGTTATTTAATAATGTTTGCCTAAATGAAAATATGCTGCCTAAATACACACAATATATATATATATATATATATATATATATATATATATATATATATATATATATATATATATATATATATATACTGTTTATGTAATTTTATAAATGCTATACTTTGTATTTAGCACTTTTAAAAATATTGGTTTATGTTCATTTTATTAACATATTTGAACTTGATATATATATATATATATATATATATATATATATATATATATATATATATATATATATACGGTAAGTAAAAAGTGGACCTTGAGTTTTCTTTCGAGAAGTTTATAACTCTCGCTTCCCTTATTTTGTCGTTTAGTCCTCAGATTCTATGAGCGATGTTTCCGACAAAGGGGGAAGAATAGCTGTTTTCCCGTCAGAATCTATCCATCTAAAACTTATTATTGGATAGTTTTTGACCTTGAATTAGTATATTTTTTAAACTCTGTACATTAAGTGGCTTCATGTCTTGTCTGGAGCGATTTCGATATATATATATATATATATATATATATATATATATATATATATATATATATATGTATATAATATTTTTATAAATATTTATTATTTTTACCTACAGACACATGTGTTTCACGCTTATGCAATCTTAAGATTCGGACTTAGTTGCAAAGTCACCTTTGTTTCTGCAGCTTGGCATTTAACTCCATCAATTAACATGGGAAAGAAGAGAATTTAAATACTATATAATGTCGAATCGATATATCGCTGAAATATGAAAATTAAGAAATTGAAACGATAAATGAACATTATTGTTTAGGATTAATTTTTCCTATGTTCATTGGAATGCAACCATGAAGTATATATGCTCTGAAGCTTGTAATACAACATCATTGAGCTTTCACTACACTAAATATTACTTTTGGCTGACCATCTTTGACTCTCCTCAAAACATACTCCATATAGGTTGTAGCAAAGACTTTTCCCCCAACATTTCAGTATTGACACTCTCCCCAACGACACCGCAAACTAATAAACGTCTAATTTTCAAAAAGTGTCCGTTAATATTTACTATTTGTCTGCTATTAATTTACTACATGATACAAAACATATCTCACACATTTAATTCCGCTGATTTTCGAGAATATCGGATTACCTTATTTCTACCTATTTCATATACATTTATACTCATTCCGGTTTTTAGAGAATGCAATTAACGAACATAGTTCCTTGCAGTGTTTCTTTAATAAACATGGCGGCTACAATTTCTTCAGCGACTCGACTTCCGAATTAAGTCAATATACGTCAAGCTACTCAACAGATATGCTTAACGTTGACATTTTTTAAATCGTACACTTTTCACACGCATAATATCCAAAAATTGGAAAATAAACCATCGATTTCCACGTATGGAAGTGGACCCTACATTTGGTTGCCTTCGGGCGAATCGTAATATAAAACGCATGCCAGCTACACGCTTAGTTTAAGTGACGTATTTCCCAATAGACTTTCTACTCATTTTCGTGGTTCAGTGTTTATCGCCGTAGACCCAAGACCGAAATGTTTAGGGTTCGATCCCAGTCGACTCACACAATTTTTGTTTAAAAGATTGTTAAACTTTTGCCTACGAGGAAGGGAGGACTATGGCCCGGATTTTTTAGTTTCAACATTATTATTTAGTAATATAAAATAAATCAATGAAATTGGTAGGACTTTAATTACTGTGAATATCATCATTTCTCTTTGAACACACATGGTTTATTAGTGTTCTGCAGGCCAGCTTAATTATATTTGTGTATTTCATTAGTGCTCAGGAGGCATACCAATTTTTCTATTTTTTTTTCTTTCCTCATAATAAAATGAAATTTCTATACACAGATAACAAGGGGAAATTGGATTTAATAGGGCTTTGTAGGCCTCTTTAATTTTAAAAGTGCCCATTATCATAGATAGAGTGGGTGTTTGGGAAATATCGGTACTATAGGATGGGCAGGAAGACTCCCACAACCGCGTCTCTTTCTTTCCTTCCTTCATTCGTATCTTCCTCCTTTCACACTTCAACAATTCAAAATCGACAATTATTGTGAACATTAAAATTATCTGATGTGACATATTTGCGTTCTGTCGGATGATGACACATTTGAATTCATTCATTTATATTTATCCAGGGCAAAGCCGGAGGACGGGTCCAGCTAGTATATATATATATATATATATATATATATATATATATATATATATATATATATATATATATATATATATATATATATATGTATATATAAATTTAACTTAATATGAAAAAAATATTTATTAATCTATATATCCCTTATAAATTGTTTCAATGAAGTTTCCGGTTTCTGGTTGGTTGCATTCCAATTTCCAAAGAAACAGTCCACAATCATAATCTAAAGTGAGTTTTCTCGTGTTTTTGACTTTCCGCTATTCTCATATTTCTTGCTCACCTTTCTCCCTATTTTCTTCGAATAGTGTGTTTGTTTTTGTTAGTATTAAATGATTGTCTCTGATAAACCAAATACTATATTTTTCTTACCGGGTTGTGAAACGCGCGTAAGACGTAAAGGAAAACAATATAGGCATTCGCCGAAATAAATAAATAAAAAAAGAATTATGATTGTGAACTAGATGTTTGGTCATTTAAATGAAACCAACCGATATATATATATATATATATATATATATATATATATATATATTGATTATATAACAATTTTTTTAGATCGATAATCTCTCATACATTTCAACATAACTTTCCAAAATATATTACTTGTTAGTCTGACATTCACATGTGTAGTAAATCATGGAATATGGAAAGTTCCGAGATCAAAGTATTTATTAAAGCAACGGCCGTGATATGTATCGTATGAAATCTATTTTTACAAACGTTTCACATAAGGAAAAGTGTATTACAAGGAATCTTAAAAATATTATCTTCTTTCGAAAAAAGTGTATAACAATAAATCTATGCAAGCAGTTCGTAGAATTGTTTGCAAGGATTTCAGATGAAATTGTTATTAATCCAACGTATATTTAAACATACCTACTGTAGTCTCTGCGCCAGTCTATTAATATGCGTTAAGTCATTAATGTCAGGTAAGTAAAAAAAGATTATTAATCACACTTATTTATAGAAGTTTAATTGTTAAATCCAGAAAATGAGAATATACACACTCGTTTCTTGCAATTTACAAAATGCACATGTAAGCAAATACCCGTATATAAATACACAATCTTACACTGACATAGATGTACAGGCAACCATGTACGCTTATATATACTTGTAAATACGTGATGACGTACGTGTATTAAATTAATTTTATCATCTACCAGCACACGCATAGATTGATTTTATATTATACTTATATGCATATGATAAAGCACAGCTATCAACACATGTATATATATATATATATATATATATATATATATATATATATATATATATATATATATATATAAATCCTATCTCTCTCTCTCTCTCTCTCTCTCTCTCTCTCTCTATATATATATATATATATATATATATATAGAGAGAGAGAGAGAGAGAGAAAGATATATATATATATCTTTCTCTCTCACTCTCTCTCTCTCTCTATATATATATATGTATATATATACACATCCTCTCTCTTTCTATCTCTCTCTCCCCCTCTCTCTCTCTCTCTCTCTCTCTCTCTCTCTCTCTCTATATATATATATATATATATATATAATGCTAATAGTATACCCGTTGCAGGATGATCATAATCAATAAATATGGCATTAGTTTTAAATTTAAATGTTTTTTCTTTCTTTGAGGTTATGGTGCAATATTTTAAAATTTTACCAAGCACATACATATTATTGATGCACACAGATCCTGTAAAAATGTATTACTTAATTTAACCTAAAATTTGATTGGTGCGATTTTCTAAATGGTAAGGTTTACAAAAAAGAAAATCGCCTATGTTATTCACCGGGTTACCGACAATATATATTTCAAAATTCAGAATTATCGGTTCATAAAAAAATAAAATGAACACTTTATATACATGCACACACTAAAATTTTACATTTACAAAATAATAATATGCCCATGTTACTCAGCGTACTTTTAGAATATGTATTCCAAAATTCATAACGATCCGTTCATTAGTTTCGGAGATTACCTGGCATATATATATATATATATATATATATATATATATATATATATATATATATATATATATATATATATATATGCTCACACGGACTCGTATATAAATACAAATACGCGCATGCGTTTTTTTAATATACATCCACATACATAATAGGATAAATAAATATCCGAATATATATATATATATATATATATATATATATATATATATATATATATATATATATATATATATATATATGATAAAAAATGGAAATAATATTCCAACGTAATGGAAAATTAAAAAAGGAAAACCAAAATTATAATTTGTGCATTCATCAACGTTTCGGCTCTTATTTCAAGACTTTCTCTGGAAACTGATTTGAAGAAATAACACAAAAGTATAAATATTTGAAAAAGTTGTGTCCGTTTTTCAAATACTTTACTTGTGTCTTATTTCATCAAATCATTCATCCAGCGTAAGTCTTGAAATAAAGACGAAACGTTGATGAATATATAAATTATAGTTTTGGTTTTCCTAGTTTCATTTTCCATAACATATATATATATATATATATATATATATATATATATATATATATATATATATATATATATATATATATCCACGCACATATACACATAGAACATATACGTACATATACACACATACTACACCCCTGCACAATTACATAAATTGATCCATAAAAATATACAAAAACAATCACACAAATGCCCAAATGGTATGTACACACGACTCACATCAAACATTCTGCGTAAATATACCTTTCAAATCCAAATTAAAATGATAGAAGATTGAAATTATTCTTTCATACGTTTTAAAGTCACGTGTTCCAAAGTTTCAAAACATTCTAGTTATTTTCTAGCGTATATATTTTGTTTTACCTGCAGTTAACAGAAACATTTTATTTTTTATTAAGCAACTTTCCCCTATCACTAAATTTAATAATTTCTAATTTCTCATTCAGATATGAATACCACGGTATATTTAAAGATTCATATATAATATTTATTTTCCGTAGGCTTTTCTTTTGTAAGACATACTAGAGATATTGAGAGACACTTATTGTGTAAGGGCTTTTCTCATCTCTTGCAGTTACAATTGTTATTGCTTATGTTATTCGTTCTTAGTTGGTTATCATTATCGTTATTAACATTAATTTTTAACAATTTATTTCCTAATTATAGCTACGGCTATAGCTTAATTTAAATGCATTTTTATTTAATATTTGACGTAAAGTGCAATTTGGATTAAATTATGACTTTTCATGAAATTTTATCCAATTTTATTAAGGAATCTTTTGGTCATTAAATCAATTGAATTGTTTAAATTTTAATATTTATTTAAACAGTTACGTTTACGCATAAACTAACAGATAGATCTCTTGTCTGAATGAAACTACCCGCCATCAGGCGCTTATTAAACCAAGCTCTAAGTATTCTTTTTAAATATAACTTACATTGCATATCTTTAATATAAATAAATTTATTGTAATAATAAAAACTAATAGTTTTCATTAAAATTACCTCCCTAAAAAATTAATGAACAAAATACGTTAAAAAGGGTTTGATGAGTTATCCTTTTTTATTAAATCACTTAAATTAACCACTGTTAATATTGATAAAAGTATTGTATATATAAGACAAAATAGGAAAATAAGATTAAAAATCAATAACATTAATTCATACTTAAACTGCGTTTAAATAGTTATGCAAATTAGACATACAAATAGCTGTGTTTGGGTTTTTGCTCTCTATAGTAAAGACCATGTTGTATTATATATTTGAATAAAAGTGAGCCGTTTTGATGGTAAAACAAAATAAATTCGTATAAATCAACATGGCACAATGATTCTGTCGTTGGTATTCTTGAAGGAGGGACCACATTATTGCCTTGTGCAAAGACCCCTGATCCGAAAGCCTTTTTTTTAAAAACACATTTCGTTACAAACGATGAACAAGGATTGCCTTGAGTGTCATCTTACAAGTGACATTTTCTTGGGATGTATGTCATGCACGAATCGGTTAATGGTGGTAACTTTCGAAGCAGCAATTTTTTTTAACGAAATGTAATATAAATATATATATATATATATATATATATATATATATATATATATATATATATCATGTCACTAAATGTCTTCTCATATGGTCCAATCGGATCATCCTTTCCTTCTCTCATGTGTGTGCCTTCAAAATAAAATTGTTTCCAAATCTTCACTTTTTCTGAAGACGTTCGCTAACACGAACGAAACCGGTCAAATCTCTTGTTTTTGTTTTTTTACTGCATTTTAACCTGTTTTTCGTTTGTCATTTTTCACACATTTTACTTATAAACCATTGTGTCTTTGATTAAATCTCTGAACGTATCAAAAAGACCAAATTTATGTTGATCCATGTTTCTTTGCGCCAATTCTGTGCGTTTGCATGCGTTAATAGATAGAAATTGAGTAGGCATAATATATATATATATATATATATATATATATATATATATATATATATATATATATATATATATATATATATATAGTCTAAAGAAGCTTTGAGTCATTTTAACAAACAAAAAAAAGAAAAAAAGTAAAATGCAGTTTTAATTCCCAGAGAAACTAACTAAATCCAAGATATTGCAGACTTAACATTCGTTGGTAAATTCATGAATAAAAAAATAAGTAAATAATAAAAAATATATATGAATAAAAAAAGTAAGGGGAGTTAAGTATCTAACAGTAAAACAAAAACAGGAGACCTTACGCGTCTAATATTAACACGGGGATCATCATATATATATAGGTATATATATATATATATATATTAATATATATATATATACATGTATATATATATATATATATATATATATAGTTACAGATGAATAGATTCAACACATATTTAAAACATTTAAATCCAGCTTCAGAAAGAACGATTCGTACATGTAATTTTGCTATACATATGTTTCTGATAATAATTTTTATTCATGTTTTAAAGTTAGTTATTCTTAATATATATATATATATATATATATATATATATATATATATATATATATATATATATGTATGAAATGCTTAGTGCATAGATTGAGTTGATCAGGAAAAAATATGAAAAGAAAACAACTTACAAATACTCGTAAAATCTATTTTTTCTCAATAAGCACAACAAATGTGTCCATGAACTATATTACCGGTCTTCAAGATTTGTTTACCTAAACTTAATCGACGGCATGCAGTAAATACCGTATACCCCATCCTTTTTACCTGTGCGTAGGGTGCGTGATATCAGTAGAATAATTATTCGCCTTATTTGGACGCGCATGCAGGTAGACTGGTCGACGGCTTCTGCGAGAAGGTGGGAATGCTCGATGTAGACATGCGTGTAGGTATGTGCCTTGCAAGGGCGTGGGGTTCGCAGGTCGGGGTGAGGTGGGAATTGGTGGTGCCAAAGAAAAGAGTATCAAACGAGTTCAAGGAAATCTTGCTACCTTTTTTTTTTTATTGAGGGGAGTGGAGAAAAAAAGCCCGACCAGGTGGAATGTCGGTTGGGAGGGTACGATAGCTGTGGCTTCATTCAGAAAAAGTAGGAGCTTATTTATCTTGGTAAGCTTAGATCTGTCTAGGATGGGCGTTGTACGAGCTGAAAAACACACACACACATACACACATAACTTCTCTCTCTCTCGATTTCTCTCTCTCTCTCTCTGTCTCTCTCTCTCTCTCTCTCTCTCTCACACATATATATAGTGTAATGTTGGTTTTTAGTATATGAGAAATGATCAAACTTCTCAACTATGTATGTAAGATCATATATGTTAATTTTTAATCAAAGTATAACTTAGTTTGATCGTTCATCGATAACTGCGGTTTCGAGAAAATACCAGGAATTCAGCTCGTGAGGATAAATTAACCATGTCTAACTGTTTTTCACTCGATACTTTTGCGAACTGGAAGGCTAACACATTTTTTCTTTTAAAACTGTGTTAGTCAGTTCAACAAAGCATCGGAAGAAAGATCACACTCGGTGATTTTAGCCATACGTATATATATAGTTATTGGAAACTATATATATATATATATATATATATATATATATATACAGGGTGGGCCAAAATAAGGGTCCTATCTTTAAATTTGAATAACTTGAATTTGAATAACTTCCACAAAATGAAAGTTAAACTCACCAAACTTTATGTGTGTGTAGACTGACCCTTCCGAGATTTTTTGAAATAAACAAAACAAATTTTAGCCGAAAAACACTTCTTAAAACTTACAAAAACTAAAGTATTGTTTTTTTACACTGTTTTGAGTTTTTTAAGCAAAAATAATGTTTTCTAAATGAGGGTACGTTCCTTAGAGCTAATACGGCTCATGCTTGCTTCGGAAGGGGTCCTTTACTTATTCTTAAAAAAAAATTTAAAAAAATCAATAAATAAAAAAGTTATGAATTTTTAAAAATAGGACCCTTATTTTTGCCCACCCTGTATATATATATATATATATATATATATATATATATATATATATATATATATATATATATATATATATACTAGAAAAATGTGATTAATTGGGTAACCCACTGGTTTCGAGATTGTTTGAATCAGGAAATAGGTGACCGGCAATTAATTAAACACACTTCCGAAATAAGAAATTAATGTTTGGGAAGCTGGCCTCTTATGTCTTAAACGAACCATACCGTATTCAGACAGCAAAGTAAACAAGACCCTAGAATCAGAAAAAAACGCCCGTTATTTAAATGTCCCTCCAAGATGTGACACAAGGTCAATTTCATGTGAATAAAACCCCCATATATATTCAATTGCATCTGAGGTATTACATAATCATCACCAAAATAAGACATAACAGCGTAGCCCACGCAAACCATGAAAGTATAACAACGGAAATCCTAAACCCGAGTTTCGTCCTCTCTTGGGTTCGTCAGTATGACACTTCTATATATATTTTTCCCATTACGTCAGAACACTATTTCCATTCAAGCTGAAACAAGATGGCGGAGTACAGGATGGCATAAAACAAAACAGCAAAAGAAAGTGATGATATATATATATATATATATATATATATATATATATATATATATATATATATATAGTTTAAATCGAAAGAAATTGTGACTTTAACTTTAAGGCCGAGGTGCGTCAAGTATAAACACCCTAGAACGGACATTACCACAACCGAGTACTGTAGATATAGGTATCAGCTCAATGGATGATAGATAAGTCAACCAGAGCTATAATAAAATGACTCAATGAATTAGAACATGACAATTGTTCCAAGAATTAGAACATCAAGTCTAGTATGGCGTACGGTCGTTTCCAAAACATTCTGGAAATACTTTATTTTATTTTATTTATAAATTAACAAAGCTACTCCAAAACGTTTCTTCATCAGCGCCTTTAGCACCACGTCTTACAGAAATTCAAAGAAAAAATAACAAGCTCGTCGTAGAGGAACATCTATTGACAGAAAGAGCTACAGAGACAAATATTAGAAAAAAGAATAAGTTACAAATATAAAATAAAAATAGAAAGATAAAATGATAATAATAATAAAACATTATGAAAATAAAAATAATAATAAAATAAATATAAAATATAAAATATAAAAAATAAAAATATAAAAAATAAAAAAAATATAAAAAGGAAAAATAAAATAAAAGGATAAAAACTAAAAAAAATAATGTAAAATAAAATAGAATAAAAAAAGAAATAAAAATAATAATAAAAATATAAAAAAATAAAAAGATATATAATACTAGACTTGGTGTTCTAATTCTTGGAACAATTGTAATGTTCTAATTCATTGAATCCTTATATATATATATATATATATATATATATATATATATATATATATATATATATATATATATATATATATGATAATTTTATTTACGCATACATGTACAAAATCTGCGACACTGGCATGTCGATGTTATCGATCAACAGTAACCATAAACTGAGATCTCATCAGGCAGAGTTAGAATCCGATCTTAACCTCAGATCATATTTGGAGGTTCTCTCCAAATACGTCTGTGTAAATAAAATTATCATATGTAAAGCTCTATTTTGATATTGAGCACTTTTTATAAACCCGGTTAAAAATAAGAGTACCTGCTGAAAGAATCATAATATTTGCAACAGAAAACTGATATATTGATGAACCAAATCAGAAGGCAGGTATACCTAGTATCCCTTGATGCGTTGAACATCCCTTTTACATATGAAATGAAATACAGGAAGCTAAAAACACTAACAGCGATTTGTTAGTAGTATGGCATGATCTTGTCAACGCGTACGGGTCAGTGGCACATGCTTTTATAGATCAGACGATGGAATTCACTTGGATACCTAAAGAAGTGAGAGTTATGGTGAGGAAGTATTATGATTTGTTTAAGATGAGATTTGTAACGGGAACGTATACAACAGAGTGACAAAGATTAGAAGTTGGTATTGAAGCTGGATGCACGATATAAGTTATTCTATTCGTTCTAGTGATGGACATGGTATTAACATCGTATATATGTGATAATATTGCGGTGGCAACACCATTGAGATCATTTATGGATGATATTACAGTACTAACGAAAAGGCAAAAGGCAACTAGAAAGATTTTAGAACGGTTGGATGAGTTGATTGCATGGTCAAGAATGAAGTTTAAGACGCAGAAATCAAGGAGTGTCACGCTTGTGAAATAGGCGCCAAAAGGAAGTAAAGTATTCGATCGGAGGTGAAAAATACCGACGGTTAAAGAAAAACCAGTGAAAAGCCTTGGGAGATTATATTAAACAACACTAAACGAAAAGTTAGAACAGTGATGATACTTAGATAGTCTAAAGATAGAAAGATCATGGAAGTTCGGATGGGAAAAATGGAATGCAGAATATGCTGCTGACGAAGATATCAACCAGTTAGAATATCGAGATTTCATCGGATCAGTACAAATACACCGGGAAGGATTTAGAGCAAGAGGTTTCGAACCATTTTATGCGAGTAGCGATGTGCAGTAAAGAAAAGCTGTTGTGAATGAAATACGGAAGAGTGTGAATAAAGAACGGAAAGTACAGCTGGTACAGAGTAGTGTACAAGGACAGTATTTACAAGGGGAGTCAATGGTAGAGAGGAAGATTAGTTGGAAAGAGATGTGGGTGTGGGAGGCAGCGAAGTTACTATTCTTGATAAAATCGACTTATGATGTACTTCCTTCCCCAGAAAATTTAACACGCCGGGAGCAGAGCCAAGATGATAAATGTGTGGGTATAAAGGAACAGTAAAACACATCTTGTCACATTGTCCACTAGGACTAGATAGGCGTACATGGCGACACAACCAATTGCTGAAGATCAAAATGTTCAGAGAGAAGGTGGATGAAATAATGATGGTTAAAGACCAAAGATTAAAAAAACAGAGAAGATAAATTTTATGAAATAAGGGAAAGTAATAAATACAAGGAATATAAAGGATATAAATTGGGAAAGAGAATGGAAAATCGATGTGAATATAGGAAAGCCTCTAGTTTTCCCTGTGATTGAAACAGCTCAAAGGCCGGATATGGTAATATGGAGTGAACATCGGAGGAAAGTTATTATAAAAGTTGTATAATGGAGTTGGGAAGATAACATCAAAGGTGCAGACAACAGGAAATAAATAAAGTAAAGAAAGCTCATTGGAGATTGCGAAGACAACGGATGGAGTATAGAATATTACCATATTGGAATAGGAGTAAGAGAGTACATTGAAAACATTTTTCTGTACCTAGTCAAAAACCGATTGGATTCAAAGAAAAAGAAGCAAAGAGAATAACAACATGAATACAGACAGCAGTGGGAAAGACCTCACTTTGGTTGTGGATGAAAAGGGATAAACCTAGCTGGAACGAAAGAGAAATCTGATGTCCATTATAGAAACGATAAAAACGTCAACATGTGATCACATGGGAAAAATACACTCAACGAAAGAGCAATAGGCAGCAATAGACCAAGTATTGGCAACTCAAGTTATAAGTGGAGGATAATACGCCGAATCTGGCTGGTACGGTATCCTCCTGATGATGCCATTAGCCTAGATCCAAGAGTGGAGCTGCTGCCTATGAAACACTACAGTGTTCGATACTTCTGTAGATGACATTAGCTTTTAAACATTTATTCACTAGTGAACAATTATTTTGTATCCTACATTGGCATAAATAGAACTGGTACAATTATTACAATTACTATTCTTAATGATTTTTATTGTGTTTATTATTTATTGTGTGCTATCCATGCAGCAATAACTAAGTTTAATGCTATTACGGTTGACAATTTATTTTGTCTATTTATTATCATAAATAATATTTTGCCAAGTTGTATCTTTATCTGAGCTGAACCAGATTATATATATATATATATATATATATATATATATATATATATATATATATATATATATATATATATTCTTCTTCTTCTTCTTCTTCTTCTTCTTCTTCTATATATTAAATACTAATGTATCATTACATATTTTATAAAAAATATGAAACAGCTTTAAAAGCTGTTTTATATGTTTTGTGTTAGATTATATATATATATATATATATATATTTCTTCTTCTTCTTCTTCTTCTTCTTCTTCTTCTTCTTCCTCTCCTTCTTCTTCTTCTTCTTCTTCTTCTTCTTCTTCTTATTATTATATCTATTAAATACAAATTTATCAATACATATTTTATAAAAAATATGAAACAGCTTTAAAAGCTGTTTTATATTTTTCGTGTTAGTTGAATATATTTATATTGCTGAAATTCGTTGCTCGTCTATGGCCTATTGACCTAGGAATTTGTTTGAAAATTTCGATGGATTCGGGTTAGATTCTTTATTAACATAGCATGAGATATTGTTTGGTTTTCCATTAGACTCGTATGTTACATTGTTTAAATTAAAGGTCATGTCTAAAATATAAATTTATTTCATATTTATTTTATACTCATGTAAAAACCTATGTTTCTGGAATGTGTACGATTTCTTTTCTTTTTATCTAAACTTCTGTCTGATCTGTTATGAAATATAATGAAAACATCATTCCGGTATATACTAATATTTTCTTTATAGATGAAAGCTTATTAATCATACATATTCTTGTTAACTTGCATACCTACGCACCGTCGTGGCATCCCATCGCGACATCAAAGTTTACAGTTTGGTATTTCATATAATATGTGATTGCTATGGAACTGTATGGATTTGATGCAATGTTTTATTATTTGTATATTGTCAATGGGAATCTCTATATTTTGTCCAGCAAATTCCGATGCGTTATCTAAGGTAAGCATTCTTTATATCGAATTGCGTAAATGTGCAATTTCTTTTGTTGTTAATATCGGCAAACAATTGTATTGTAGCATTCGTTCAAGTTCCATTTCTTAGTATTATATTTATTATTTCTAATATTTGTTTGATTATTTTCCCCATATGTGTTTTGTAGGATTTAAGCATGTGTAAGTTATCCTCGTCGTCTTTCAGCGTAATAACGCGCTGAGAGTTTGCTAGACGATTTATTCCAATCTTCTAATTTCAATTTGGATGCTATTATTGTGATTCCTCATTTTCAGTAGATTCCTTTGTGTTAGATGGATTTTTTAAATATAAAGTTTAGTAAATTCGTTGCTAATAAGTTTAATTTACATACTAGCTGGTTAATTTATTATGCCTACTATGCCGGGTTTGTCAACCTACTTTGAATTTTATAGCCAGGATTAGAAGTTATTAAATACTTATTCAGGTTTACGATGATGATCGATACGGATAGAGAATGATGTATTTCTCCTATTAACCCTAACCCGACGGTGGTACATTTTCTATGAATGTCCGCAGAAACTGTGACTTGGCTCTATAGTTAAAACATATTTGAACATTTGATTAAAATATCCGTTAATGATGTACACCATAATTAAGTCTCCTCGCATTCTCTGATACTTGATATATATATTCTCGGTCCACGGAAGTATTTTAAAATGGCATGAATTCTCAAAATTACTTCCGAATAAGCGCGTTCCACCTACGATTGAACTAAACATCTTTCTATTGGATTTACTTCATTTTTGAACATTTTCAACGCTGCCTTCACGAAATCATTTTTTACATCTTTAAATCTCCTTTCACCGGACACCTTATCAACGGACATTAACCAACTGGACATACCCCATATTTTTTACACGCATACTCTTACTCTCCATTGCTTTATACTTTTTCACATTTAAAATTTTGGCTTTTCCACTGCCAACTTATCTATCTATGTAATTTATCTGATGATAAAATTTTAATCTTTGAAAATCCTTGGCTCAAGGAAAGAATAATAAACATGTTTTACCGAGTACACCTTGCATTGAACAATCGAAGTTCAAATTGATTTGTCATTCGTACATATTTATCCCCCTTTATTCATTTATCTTTATATATATATATATATATATATATATATATATATATATATATATATATATATATATATATATTCAAGAGATGAAAGATGAGAATAAAAAAATGTATAGATACAAAGATACAATATTTATTAAGACATAAGAAGGCCAAAGCAAGGAATTTAAAATTCCTTAATCCATGGATTTTCAAAGACAAACTCTTTTCATCAGAGGATAAAAACCGTTACGTTTATCCTCCGATGAAAACAGTTTATCTTTGAAAATCCATGGATTAAGGATATGAAACGCCTTGCTTTGAATTTCTGATGTCTAAATAAATATTGTATATATACAATTTTTTATTCTCATCTTTAATCCTTTGAATTAATCGTTCTATTCAATATATTGATCTTTATATGATCACGATAGATTATTATTAAACGATACATCGCTTATTTTTAATTGTATATTACTACTACTACTACTACTACTATATATATATATATATATATATATATATATATATAGTTATTTAAACCTACAGACGCTAGCATTTCAAGCGGATTGCTCTCATCAGTGCAGGAAAGTAACAATTTCAGACGGTCGGGAGGCGCGAAAACGGTTAACAGAGTCAACCTAAATCAGTTTCATTTTATATTCCAATAACCTTGTTTTTATTTTTATTTTTTCACATTTCTAAAAAAAATAATATTTGTGTGAGATGTATCTTTTACGGTCCGTTTAATTTGTCGTGAACCAAACAACATTTTTATGTCAATACTACAAAAAATGGCGACTGTCGACAGGACACTCGAGTTTCGATCTCGGCTTGTAGCATTTACCTGTATAGCCACGCTGAAAAACTGTGATACAGCGAAACAGTCCGTCTATATATATATGACTATATATTTTGTTTTATTTTACTTCAATCGAAGTTTTCAGCAATCAAGGGGCCCGTTCCTGGGGCTAACACCTGGTCTCTATATGAGATACATAAATATTCGAATAGTTCATTAAAGTTTTGCATTACCTCTCAAACGTTGAGTTAGTAAAGAGGTTAAGAACCTTATTTTCCTCTCCCCAATTGACCAGGTAACTATGTTATTGTATATATTTCTTGTGGTCTCTTGGATTACCGGATTCCAGAACAAGAATTCATCTAGTCTGGTGGAGTATCCAGCTTAGTGCTGTTACTATAGGCATCATCACTTGGAGAAAGTGCACTATTCCTCATATAAGCCAGTGTGGGGTAGCCATACCAAGGAGATCTTATTTGGGCTGCGAATACTATATTATTTTAAATATTTAGTCAGGGTTTACTTGTAGGGGGAAATATCCTCATGCCAGGTACTCCTGACAAACCTCTGTACGGAGAGACCTTAGACACTCGAGGACAGTGTCTAGTAGGCATTCAAGTTCTCTCCTGTAGGCATTCAAGTTCTCTCCAGTAGGCATTCAAGTTCTCGATATATATATGTGTGTGTGGGTTTTAACTAAAAATACGCATCATTTGCCAATATATGCTGTTTGCATAGTGCAAGTACATTATAATCTGTGTTTTTGGTATCTTGAATTTATAATTAAATACAAATTAAAGTAGTATACGTTTATTTAGTGTTAAGCTCGTCGGAAACAAATTGAGCTCTCTAGGCAGTCGGTAATGTAAACAAATATACTTTATAATTGTTTTCATTCAAATAAAACATTTACTGATCAGAAAGAGTCATTTTAATTGTTTTGTTACAATTTGTATCCTCTCAACGTAAATACCCCCTGCGAACCCGGCTAGCAGCAAAATCATACCCCTTCACTGTAGAGGTCACAAGATGTTGGAAAACCTTCTACTCTAATAGCTTTTTTCTTCGGCACGCTTGCCTTTGGAATTTCCTCCCTGCTTAGTTTCCTCGACTGTACAAGCATGCAAAAATTTAAATGTAATGTGAACAAACATCTTGCTGTCCAACTCCACAGTAGCCCATTACGTCTCAGTGGTGATGTGCTTTGTTTGAGGTGAATAAAAGTTTCTTCCTTGAATTGAAACGGAGAAAAGGAACAACGTATACGGATACTTTAGCTAGTATCTATATATGTTAACAATCGTATTTACGCATAGCTTAATGTCCTTACAAGTGCATATGTGAGCGAACCGATCGTCGTTTTGAAGCAATAGTGTCTTATCTGTATGTGGATGCGTCTTTTTTTTCTCCAGCGTATTTCTTCTTTGAGTTAAGTCGCGGCGTGTGCGGGAAAGTCGCCGTAAAAGGAAGTCATCAGTGCGCAGGCGCTCGTATCTAAGCGCATGCGTCGTTTCTGCGTCTATTTCGCACGAGCGTGTGTGTGTGTGTGTGTGTGTGGAGATCGTGAGAGCTTTGGAATCAGGAAAAACGCTGAAAGGCAGGAGGAGTAGGTGTAGTAGGGCGACGTAAGGTGGGGGCGCTACGTCTCGGAAAAGAAAGCGGGGAAGGTGAGATGATTGGAAAAAGCGGAGACGGGAGTGGGGAGAGGGATGGATGGAGGTGATAGTGGGGTGGTTAGGGTGTGCGAGGAATGATGTGGAGGAGAGGAAGGACACGACATAGCGGGAGGGGGGAGCTTGGAAAATACGAGTGAGGGTGGATTTTTCTGAGAGATTCTACGATGAAAGAAATGGAGGTTTGCACGTACACTCGCACGCATACACACATCTTTATACAAACAGATATACACACATATATACATTTGTACACACACACACACACACACACACACACACACACACACACACACACACACACACACACACACACACACATATATATATATATATATACATCTTTATATATACATATATTTTATAGTATTGGCGAAGTAGCCATAATTGCTGAGAACTATATATATATATATATATATATATATATATATATATATATATATATATATATATATATATATATATATATATGTGTGTGTGTGGGGGGGGGCTATCTGCGTATATATATATATGTATCTTTATACGTACATATATACACACATATATACCTATGTATATATTTGCACACACACATGCATATATGTAAACCTCTTACGAAACCAATGATAATTCAATACACAGGCATATATACTGTGTATACGTATACACACATATATGTGTGTAGCATGTTATATATATATATATTTCATTATATATAACATTTTATATATAGTCATGTATATATATATATAACATTATATGTATTAATACATATATTTGCTGCAATGTACACGCACAAATATATATATATATATATATATATATATACTTATATACATTTACACACATTCACACCCACACACACACACCCACACACACACACACACACACACATATATATATATATATATATATATATATATATATATATATATATATACCTTTTACGAAACCAATGATAAGAATAACTATTTCATACACAGGCATATATACTGTATATACGCATAAGTGTATCATTATACACACACACAAACACACACACACACACACACACATATATATATATATCATTTTATATATATAACATTTTGTATATAGATCATGTATATATATATGTATATATAACGTTATATATATATATATATATAATTATATATGCACAATTATAGCAATTTACACACAAACGCACACACACACACACACACACACACACACACACACACACACACACACACACATATATATATATATATATATATATATATATGAATTTACTTGTCACTGTGTACGCTGGTTTCGCTATATTTGATGGAGTTGGGGAAGGGTGACAGGTTTAGGAGAAAGAAAGATGATACGTATTGGAAGAAGGGGATGAAGAGTAGGATGGGAAGTATAGAGGGAGGTTATTGCGAGAGAGAACTGAATTAAAGAGAATATTTGGTGAATTTCAATGGAAGGAAGAAACATTGGGAACAAAGAACTAAGGAAGGAAGCAAGGTTTCGTTGAGATTGTTTCCACGGCATATCAACACTTTTAGGAATATTAAATGTTGAAATGCTATTCCTATTCTAAACGTTTCATTAATAGGGTTGGTTTCTTGTTTTTTTAGGACACATAAACACTCTTTGAATCATTTAATACGCAATGCAATAGCTATTGTAAACGATTCATTAATTCGTATGTGTATACGAGGCATGTCTAAAAAGTATCCGACCTTAGGCCAGAAAAAGTATTTCAAATACGTGTGACGGGGTTGGGACCCTACTCCTCTTCAAAGTAGGCCCCAAGTAGGCACATACTTAGGTCACCGATCTGCCGGAAACACCTCTGGAAGTCTTAGTTTGGAATGGTGTTCATCTCCGCCGTCGCGTTAGATTCAGCAGGTGTTTGGAGAAGATGCGATAGGTGTAACACAAATTAAGGAGTGGTTCAACCGATTCAAAAATGGCCGCACATCAACGAAGAGTGACCAGCGTTCTGGCAGGCCCCAAACTGCTCGGAGTGTAGCTGTTGTTGAGAGGGTGTCTACTTTGAAGGGAATTAGGGTCCCAACTCCATCACGTATTTGAAATATTTTTTCTGGCCTAAGGTCGGAGACGTTTTTGACAGGCCTCGTATGTTTTACAATATATACTAAGTTTTCGTATTATTTTATACCGAAACAGAATACCTGGTTCAAAACGATTTTTAATTGGTTGATTCGTATATTTTATGGCATATCAACCCTTTTATTCAAGTTATGTGATACCAAAACCGAATCGGTATTTTAAACGCTTTCTCCACTAGTTTGCTTTATTGGTTTCACGACATATCAAACCTTTCCAGTTTATTTAATCTGAAATGCAATCTATATAATAATACGCTAAGACAATTTAATGTTCATAATACGTTATCACTCTTCACCCCTTTGTTAAAAGATGGGATCGCTTGATTGCCGAAAATATAATGCCCCAAAAAAGTAATTTTCAAAATTTTATCTGATGTGAAATTAAAACTACAACAAACTTTCTTGCCCTTCCCGCTAAGATCAAAGTGTAGTATCCGTTCTGCTAAAAGATGGCACAATAATATCGTGGGGTATCTGGTCGCGACAAACGTCCATAGAATGAAAATATGTCACAAACTCCTTCATGTGTTTTTGGAGATAGATCACCATAACTTGATATATTCTGAAACTACATTAACCAGAGTATTTAGATAAGTATGTTTCAGTTTAGACAAATGTGGTACAATAATATGATGCTGTCTGCATTCGCACCGGACGTTTATAGAATGCAAATATCTCATATGCTCCTACAAAGGAGTTTGAGGTAGATCGTCATAACCAGATATATTCTGAAACTATATTACAGAAGGATACAACTGTGGAGTTTCCACGGGTCGCGCTAGTAACTGTTATAAAAGATTCATTAATTGATGAATATTTGTGTTGCATGGTGTGTCGAAACCTTTCGTGTCATTTAAGACGGAAACAGAATACCTCATAAAAACGATTTTTAATTAGTTTGATCCGTCGAGTTTATGGTATATCAATGTAATTCTCCTCGAACCCTTATGGTTTGTTTATTTTGTTGACGGAATTCACTGGTTGAGTTTCGATGCTGATGTGGCAGTCAACGTCTGCATCTTCTCTTCCCTCAGTCGCTGCTTTCTTCTTCTTCTTCTTCTTCTTCTTCTTCTTCTTCTTCTTCTTCTTCTTCTTCTTCTTCTTCTTAATGATCATCTTTACGAACGTTATTAAAAAAAAGAAGCATCGACAAATATAATTCGGCTTAAAGACTTATTTGGGGTTTTATTCGTTCTTAAGAGTATACGACATAATCACTTTAACACACCGGTTCTCGTTAGATCACCGAAGTTAAGCGACGTTGAGCCTGGTCAGTACCAGATGGGCGACTATTTGGGAATACCGGGCGCTGTATGTGGAAGAACGTCAACACCTCCTTGCAAGAATTGCAGAATCTAACGGCGTCATCTCCTTTGACCAGGATCTACATGCGACTGGGGACAGTTCGTGAAGTTAATATATCCTAGAAACTTTCACTTTCGAAGGAAGCCGACCTAACTCGCCTAGAGTGAATGCCGCTTCGTTTTTCGTTTTAGGAGCATAGATGTACACGCCTCAAATAATCCCTCGCCACATCCTTCATGGGGGAGAATGCAGCTATTCAATAGTCTCACTGTCCTCTCTGGTGGTTCAGACGAAAGAGACCCGATTCTCTCTACCAATTTGCCACATCCGCTTACTATCCAATGAGATCACAGCCAGGACACGTAGCTTTCTTATAATCTTAACTGAACAAAAAAATCCACTCTATTTAATTATGTTAACCTTACGTGGAAATATACCATAATCATCCTATTCTTACATACCCGTTTTTAATATTGCAATCGTTATTGTAAACGATTAATTACTTGGGTTTCTTTATTGGTTTTAATGTAACGTAGCTGAGCTGTTACATGGGTTGTTAAGTTTTGACCGTAACAAAGAATAATCTGTGACGTAACTGGTGTGTTCTTCAATCCACACAGTTCGTTGACTTCGTCAGCAGAAACAGCTGGTCGAATTTATGTAGTCGCAGTTGTGAGGTTCCCATCTTTTCTCATCTCTCTGTCTTCTTCTTCTTCTTCTTCTTCTTCTTCTTCTTCTTCTTCTTCTTCTTCTTCTTCTTCTTCTTAACAGTTGTATCAAGTCAATGATGCTCTGTACTTTTTTAACAGATATATTATACACCCTCCTCTCAATGTTCAACAAGATATCACACAAACACATACACCTAACAAAAAAATCAAATAGGAAAATGAATTAATTAATTTGGACGACACGCAACCCCATTATAATTAATACATTATATATATATATATATATATATATATATATATATCCATTACTTACCCCCCCCCCCACTGAAATATATTTTCATTTCTACTATGAATCGTATGCGAATTTCTTTTCGCTATTAAATTCAGTAACAGATTGTTTATCAACACACGTCGATACGCCCTACCTGTTTATCGGCCGACACGTGACGACCTGCAAATGGACGAGTATTCAACATTTGAACAAAACCAAACCATAAGAATGTTTTTTTTTCTTTTTTCTTTTTAACCACAACACAAAAAAAACCTCTCCGCTTAACAGCGTCTATAATGATGTTTCCCTTTTTAATTTAAAAACGAATGATTGTCATATTCTTTAATCACGAAATGTGTCCCCTTCTTTCTTTGCCATTTAGTGTCTGTTAAGTATCTTTTTGTTTCGTGTCATTGCAATACTCGTATCTTTGCATCATTTGTAATTAACCCTTTCATGCTGGCTCTGGTTCGACAACAAACAGAAAAGTTGTCATAAATTATCATAAATTTTATATTTGACCAATTATATTCCTTTTGTGAGAGTCGATGAATACGTTTTGCCGCCATTATTAGTCGTTACGGGCTTTACGTAGAATTTTCTGCAAAAAGGAAAATCAAGCATTAAAAGGTTAATTAGAATATATTTTATCTGTTCAATTTTCTTTTATTCATGTATTAAAATGTTTTTTTTTTAGTTTATAACCTGTGACGTGTATTAGAGCTAGTATTTACAGTCGTTGGTTTTCTTGGTTTTCTTCTTTTTGTTGCGTCTACGAATTTGTCGGATTTTCCAGGCCGGATTTCTAGTGGTTTGAACGTCGTGATGTTTTCGTAGCAAACCCATGGTCGTATCAAACTACACTCGTTGCATGGACTAGTGAGTCTTGACGACACCAACACATACTCTATAACGTAGCTGGGGTGTTCTGCAATCTTCACAGTGTGTCAACTTCGCCGACACAATAGGCTGGTTGGTCAAATTTCTGTAGTCACAATGGTGAGGTTCACATCTACTCTTCTCACTATCGTTGTCTTCTTCTCAATAATAGTGTTAGATACTGTTTAGCTTCGCGGGTGTATACATCGTTATATACCCTTCCATCTTCAGGTTTTGTCTCTGCTGGCTTGTGTCTCTCAGCCGTTGATCGATACACACGTGGACGCTGGATTTGGTTTTTAAAAGAGTTTATTTAACATAACAAAGAGACAGAAATTAACTGCATGTGTACGAGAGGGAGAGAGAATTAATTGATTGGAGAGAAGACATTTAAAATATCAGTCAGGCCATTTTTGGCTACACTTCCTCCACTTCCACGCCCCCGACCTACCGGCTGGCAGAGGACGTCCGTTTCATGCGTCTGTCACGTCGGCTGGTCGCAGGCTCAAAAGACAGATCGATCTCCAAATGGTAGTAACGTGATTTTCCTGACTTTCGATTTCAGCCCCCTCCTTTTTGGGACCCCCTTGATCCGGCGCCCCCTTCGTTATCTAACCACAGTATATATAAACGTTATTAATAAAGAAACATTCACAAATGAAATTGTGTTTTAAAAATCTTTAGGGTTTTACTTTTTCTTCATGACATACATGTATACGCATAAAACACTCAACGCCCTCCCTAGACAGTAGCGATCCAAACCCATGCTCTTTCTCTCTAATGACTCAGTTGAAAGAGATAGATCCTATTTACCCAAATCGCCACGCAAGCTTAGTTACTTCCTGTGCCCGTGATTTAAACTGCCGGGACACATAGCTGTTACGTGTGAATTTACCATTCTAACCCTAGTTTTACACACCCGCCACTTATCTTGCTACACTACGACATATTTAAACCTTTGAAGATTTGTATGACTATGTCAGTGCGTCACCTAATTGGCGACCCCCAAAACGCAATATGTCGTAGTTTTTCTTTTTCATTTTTTTATTCTGGCCGTGTCGATTCTAGCATTGGTGATTGATGAGCGAACGAGCGCGAATCATAGTTTACAATTCGCATTCATTATAAAACAAAAAACATAGACATAGACATTGTATGTATATAACGACTTGTTGAACACTGGTGTATGTGTGTGTGTGTATTGTTGGGGCACCATCGTTAGTGTCACAAGTTCTCAGGCAAATTCCTATTTTTCAAGTTCAGGATCTCAGCTAAGACTATCGCCGTTGTTCGACCCGTGTGACACCCTTCTTTGTCCCACGTCGAGGTATTTCTCTCCCTCCGGCCCGTCTCAGTCAAGATCTGTGTCAAACTCTAGAAACCATATCACCACCGAGACAACCTATTGCCGACCTCTCTCGCCCATCTTTCCTAACATCCAGTTTACCCCCAAATATATCTACTTTCAACTCGAAATCCAAAATGCCCATTGTTTCTTAATTACTCTCAGGTTACTTCAACCCGAACTAAATACTTCCTTTCAAATTCTCTATCCTGATCATCTCCTTTTGTTCATGGCGTCACTTCGTCTATATAATATAATGGATCTGCCGCTTAAATATTGCCATCAACTTCCTTGCTAATCAACCCGGGTGGTCTATAGTATTACAGGTTATTTGATCTGAAACGCAATACTTATTATGAACGAGTCATTAATTAGTATGTATAGGTTTTACTGCATATGAAAACGTTTCGTGTTATTCAAAACTGAAATAGAATACCTATTTTAAAACGATATTTCAATTGGTTTGATCCGTATATTTTATGGCATATCAACACTTTTTCGAGTTATTTAATTATGAATCGCAACTCCGAGTGTAAACGATTCATTATTTCTTTTTGTTTTTACGGTATATCACCCCTTTCAGATGATCTATTATAATACTACAGATGAGTTAATCAACGTTTGTTTACCTAAGACTGTTTACCTATATATTTTTCTCACACAAAATACATCTTAAATATTCATCCGTGTTGACTATTTTTGTACTCTTCCAGAGTTCAATCTGGGAGGAGTTTGGTTTTCCAACATCCTCCATTAGCTTCTTCTTCGGGAGTTGGATTTGTTTATTATCACTCGCCTTTTTTCTAATTCAAACGAGTGCACCGAAGGGTCACATTTTTGTCGATCAGGTTGTCCGGAAAATTCGTGCCGATTTTTAGTAGTTTATGTTTCGACACGTTAGAACCTGTAACGTTATTGAGAGATAGGGTAAACTTACTTTTCCGGTTAGAGCATACTTCATGTTATCTCTTGAGAAAGAAAGTTAAAAATTATTTAACTTGTGTTAATTGCGTAGCCCTTTGAAAAGTGTAGATTGTAAGACCCATATCCTTTTATATTTCCATAAAGGCAAAAATGCATTCCAAACAACAAAAAAGATATGTGCAACGTAAGCTGTTCTCAAAATTTAGAGCTGGAGATTTTAGCATTAATGATGAGAAATGTCAAGACAGACCACCCTCTACAAATGACAATCATATCAATACATCATTTGAGAATAACCCACATTACACAACACGATAACTTGCAGAATGGCTTAACGCATCAAAATCCACCATTCATTGTCATTTAGTAAAACTTTATACGATATTTGAGTGAAAATAACCGTTTGAATCGCATTTCTATCGGTGATTACCTTTATAAACGTAATGAAAATACACCCCCCTTTTAAAGCAAATTGTTACAGTTGATGGAAAATTAATTATTTAATGCTGTGAGTAAACGATCCTGGGGTAAGTGAGATGACCCACCCTTAGACACTCTAAAAGCAGATCTTCACCCTACGAAAGTTATGGTTTGTGTCTGGTGGGATTAGAAAGGAATTCTGTTCTATGAGCTTCTACAAAGTAAGCAGACAATTAATTCTGAGAAATACTGTTCACAACTGGAATAATTCATTTCTACAAATCTACTATCAGACCATGTATGGAGTACTGTTGTCATATTTAAGCTGGTGAAAATCTGTCTCATTTGAGGGTTCTTGATAAGGTGCAGAAACGTATCTGCAACTTGATTGCCCCTACCCTTTTCTTCTTCTATGTATCCTCTCTCTCACATACGTAATTTTGCTAGTCTCAGTCTTTTCTATAAATATTATTATCACATGTGTTCTTCAGAGTTATGTTATCTATTCCCTATTTCCTTTGTTCAAGCTCGTTTGACTCGTTGGTCTAGTGGTCTCCATCAATTCGCTGTTTTGATACCTCAGTGTAATACAGCTTCCTATTCCAGTAGCTTCTTTCCAAGAACTTTAGGCTCGTAGAAATTCCTTCCTGCTGACATCCTATAGGCTTGGTCTTTTCAAGACTAAGGCGAATAGGCATCTCCTGTCTTTGCGATAATCATATTCTGTTCTTGTTAGTTCCTTACATCGAGTAGCTTTATGCCTGTCTGGAGCAATTTACATAAAAAAAAGCAATTAAGAAATATTGGCCAAAAAGGGAAGGGTGTTGCATTCTATCAATAATGCCGGACCAAAGATGGCGACCACAACAATGTTGAAACTGGGCTGGTATGTGTTATTCCGTCCTCCTTATTCACCAGATATTGCCCCTTCAGATTACCATTTATTAAAGTCTTTGTAAAATAATCTCAATGATCAAACATAAATTCTTTGGATGACATAAAAGCCACCATGATGAGATATTTGCTATGAAACCAGCGGAATTATAAGAAAATAATATTTTCAAGTTGAAGAAAAGATGGTAAAAAGTTGTGCAACAGATTGGTTCATATTTGGTTGATTAATATTTAATGGCATATATTTCTTTGACTTTTCATTTCCCTTAAATTTCGGCACGTATTTTCCGGATAACCAGGGTGTTTCAAAAGTGTTGGGAACATAACGATTTTTAATAACTCAAAAACTATTAGGAGTTGAAAAATGAAATTGGTACCGTTGGAAAGGTTAAAGTTTCAGGTTTTGTGGGGAATCTTCAAAGTTGCTCAATATGAGCACCATTCGTCACACGGCAGACATCTAGTCGATAGTCCATTTCCTGCCAAACGCGTTCCAGCATCTTGACGTAAATGGTTCCCACAACTGCCGTTACTCGAGCCTTTAGTTCGTCAATATCTCTTGGAAGGGGCGGCACATAGACTTGTTGCTTGACAAAGCCCCAAAGGAAAAAGTCACACGGGGTAAGATCTGGAGACCTAGGAGGCCACTGCATGAGAACGTCATCACCTCGCCCAGATCTCCCAATCCATCTACCAGGCAGCCTTGTGTTAAGAAACTGCCTTACTCTAAGACTCCAGTGTGGTGGTGCACCATCTTGTTGAAAAATGAAGTCATCAGATTCTGCTTGTTCCAACTGAGCCATTAGCCAGTCTTCCAGCATGTTGAGATAGGATTCACCAGTGATAGTTGCCTCTTCAAAGAAGAACGGTCCATAGACACCTTTCTTGGAAATTGCACAAAACACGTTCACTTTTGGTGAATCTCGCTCGTGCTCAAGAAGTTCATGAGGATTCTCAGTACCCCATATGCGAGTGTTATGCTTGTTAACTTTGCCATTCAGATGGAAGGTCGCCTCATCGCTAAAAACAAGCCGGTCATCAAAGCCGTTATCTTCCAACTTCTCTTGCATTGCAATGCAAAAGTCACGGCGAAGTGGCTTATCAGTGTCCTTCAACTTTTGGACCAACTTGAGCTTGTAAGGTACCATTTGCAGTCGTTTCCTTAAGACACGCCAGACAGTTGCTGGAGCAAGCTGAAGTTCCCTGCTGGCTCTTCTCACTGATTTACGGGGGCTCCGCTGAAAGGCTGTCCGAACTTGCTCAACTGCATCTTCTGAAGTTGAAGGGCGACCTGTTCGCTTACTTGGGCACAAACACCCATCTTTCACAAATTTAGCATGCCATCTGACAATGGATTTCCTTTCAGGGGCTTCTTTTTTAAATTTCCTGCGAAATGCACGCTGAACACATGTCCACGATTCAGTCTTTGCAAATTGGAGGACGCAAAATGCCTTGTCTTGTTTAGAGAACGCCATTACTGCACCTGGAAAGATAACACGAAAATCATTAGTATGACCAAAAACTTGATTAAGCAAGCTTTAAAATGGCACCAGTTTCATTTTTCTACCTGGAATAGTTCATGAGATATACGCATTTGTAATGTTCCCAAGACTTTTGAAACACTCTGTATATATATATATATATATATATATATATATATATATATATATATATATATATATATATATATGTGTGATTTATAATAGCATTTTAATGTTATTGTACTCTACTATTTATAATTGACTAGCAGGAGTACCCGGCGTAGCACGAAGCTCTCTCTTCACCGGTTACCCCTTAAAAAATGTTCAGCGGAGAGGCAGACCCCACGATATAATTTGGTACGCCCCCGGATCAAAATGAAATATACTAATCCCAGTACAATAGATACTGTATTTTTAGAATATATATTTTAACGGTAGTCTATCTCCATTTTCAAGTTATAAATAAAATAAAGTTGTTCAACGCAGAGACAGACCAACGATATAATTGTGTACGGCCCCCTTGGATCAAAATCAAATATACTTATACCAGTACCATAGATACTGTATTTTCAGAGTATATATGGTTATGGTAGTTTATCTCCATTTTCAAGTTATAAATGAAATAATATTGTTTGGCACAATATAATTGTGTACGCCCCCTTCGATCAAAATGAAATATACTCATCCCAGTACTATAGATACTGTATTTTCAGAGTATATATTGTTATGGTAGTCTATCTCCATTTTCAAGTTATAAATGAAATAAAGTTGTTCGGTACAAAGGCAGACACCACAACATCATTTGGTACGCCCCTATTATAATGATTTACTAATTTGTATGCATATATGTTTCATGGTATATCGAATATATTCGTGATAGCTAATACCGAAGCAGAATGTTAATACCCTCCTCCTTTTCACAGAGGAGGTTTAATGTCTCACAAGGTATAATCAATTAAAATACATGAACGGTCATTACCTATCTTGCTGGCCGTTCTCTTCGGCACACTTCCATTAAGGTGATCTTGCCCGACCGAGGAAACGTCGCCTGCAAACCAATTCGTTCGTACCCCGAAAATAAGGACCAAGACGAGATAAACGGTTGAATACAATAAGTGGTTTATTCGTCTTGTTGTTTATTCAAACAACTCACCAGTGGAACAGGCGGGGGGGGGGGGTAGACGGGAAAAAGTCGATAATTACTGCTTAATCACATCTTACTCGAACATATCTAACTGACGACTTCGCTTCCTCGTAATCTCTCTTTTGACCATGTGACGTCACATCCGCTCCGAGAACACAGTAGGTCGAGCTGACATCCAAGTACACTAAGCTGACCCCGACTGAACCCTATTTCTTGTTATTCTCAACTAATATAATTATACTTGCCCAATATTTAAGAAGAATACATATCACCAAACGATTTTTAATGGGCTTGTTTCTTCTATTTTCTGGTGTACTAACACCTTTCGAGTTATTTAATGCTGAAAGATGGTCTTTATATTAACCGATCAATTACTTGGTTTGATTTATGTTTTGCGGCATATCAACACCTTTTTATGTTAATTATTACTGAAACAGACTACCTAATGCAAGTAATCAATTTATTGAATCTTTAGATATTATACCCATTGTTTGTAGGTCTAATGTATAGCAGTATAAGTGGTAAAATAGAAAGTATCCACTTCGTTATGGCCGTTGTTTCTGAAATCGGAAATTGAGAACCGGTGTTTATCTCAATACAATCCCCTATTATTTTAGGCCGGTTAGCTTTTGGCAGAATTTTTTCGGGAATATTCTTTATTAGATACGTTATTACTATGATGTTGAATGTGTTAGAGCATATGAAAAGGTAAATTTGTAATATATTAACATTTTGTGAAATTCTTATTCACAAAAAATCATTAAACTACTTAAAAAATATAAAAAAAAAAATCTAATTAGAAAAAAGTTTGATTTTATTGTTTGTTGATAATTAAATAAATAGTTGAAAACAAATTATTTGCCCCTCATCCCTAAATCCGGCCTAAATGAAAGTTTTTTTTTGGATGAACACCGGTTCTTAACTTCCGATTTCAGAAACGGTGATCATGATGTAGTGGATGCTTTCTATTTTACCGGATAAGTTAATAAAATAAACCCGGTTGAATTTGAACTCGTATTAGCTGATTACATAGTCTGCATAATTATCCATTGTATCACTCGTGCCCCCAATGAAATGAATGAAAGCTTTGTTTAATTCGCTTGCTTTGTTTCTTTTACGGCAAATCAACCCTTTTTCCATTTTTGATACCGAAACACACTGCATATAGTAAATAACATTGATGAAGGAGAAATAGTAGTTGGTTGAATACTTTTGGATAAAGATGGGATGAAGAAGACGAGTTGATAGGGAAGAAGTGATTGATTTTTGCGGGTCTAATGAGAAATGTATTATGGCATATCAATTTTTTGGGTTATTCAATGCCGAAACTCAACACCTACTTCAAACGATTCATTGATAAGTTTTCTTTGTCTGTTTTTTGGCATATCAACCATTTTGTGGATTTTTGAGTATTGTTCACACATCTGGGTTGGTGCACCAACCATTAGTCTATCCCTCTTAGACATGCTCCGAAAAAGAGTCTCTAATCTAATAGGTTCGACACTGTCTACCAAGCTCTAGCCCCTGCCCCATTGCCGCAATGTTGCGTCCCTGTGCTTGTTCTACAAGTAATTCAATGGAATATGCTTCGACGAACTTGCTGCACTTGTGACGCCTTCAACGTAAATCACCCACGACCAACCCTGCAATTAGCAAAATCCCACCCCACTACTGTAGAGGTCCTTTTATGCCGGAAAACTTTCAACTCTAATAGCTTCTTTCCTCGAACTGCTTGCCTTTGGTATTCCCTCCCTGCTTCTTTTTTATCCGACTATACCAACACGCAAAAAAATTCAATGAAAATTTCAATGTAATGTGAACAAATATCTCGCTGCACAACTCCTCACTTAGGATGCCTCTGTTAACATGGCCCCTGATTAAAAGAAGCCCCTACGTTCCAGTAGGAATGGACCTTGCTTAGGGTGAATATGAGTAAAAAAAATGACATCGATAAAAGGGTAATAATGGTTAATTAAATACTTTTGGGGAACAAAAGAAAAATAGAATGAAGATGAGAAAGAGGAGGAAGTCGAGAGGGAGTAAGTGATTGATTAATGTATTTATTATAGTGTCTCTTTGGCATCTCTTATTTAAACCGATAATCTCATTTCAAGTTGTAATTTAAAAAATCTCACAGAATACATAACACTAGTGAACCCGTACACGAATGTTGGCCAGGTAACTTAAAGAACCCAAAAAACTCATTCTCTGAACTTCATATAAGTATTTTACCCGATTATTTTAACTATCTATATTTATTAATTGTTGTGTTCTGTAATTATTACATTTCTAAACAATAATTAATATTTAAACTTCGTATTATTTCATCGGTACGAAAAAGCATCCTAGCACAAACGTACTTACGTAGATGCGATGAATAATAAAAAAAAAAAGTGGGATTTTAAATAATACTGTCTATACGCAAACACTGGAAGAAAATTACTATTTGATATTTTATGAATTAACTAATTTTTAAATTATTATTTTTAAAAAGAGTAAACAAATATTTTGTACAATAACGACTGGGAACTGAAAGCAAAATTAAATTAAAATTAAAATTAAAAGAAATAGAAATTAAATGTATAAAGAGTGAATATTGAAACGTTTTCATTACTACTTAACTAACAATGGATATCCTCTAATGACCGTACGTACGTACAGACGATGGTTTTTGTGTGTTTAATTTTAATTTGTGGGGATTTTAAATAATAGTGTCCATATACAAGCGTGGAAGAATATATATATATATATATATATATATATATATATATATATATATATATATATATATATAATGAGAGAGACATAACGAGAGAGAGAGAGAGAGACAGAGAGAGAGAGAGAGACAGAGAGAGACAGAGACAGAAAGACAGAGGGATATATATATATATATATATATATATATATATATATATATATATATATATATATATATATATATATATATATATATATATATATAATTCTCGGTAAATAGGATGAAACACATGTCCCTGTGGATAGAAATTTAATAATATTTATCGTAATTTTGTATATATATATATATATATATATATATATATATATATAATGAGAGAGACAGACAGAAAGAGAGCGAGAGAAAGACAGAGGGATATATATATATATATATATATATATATATATATATATATATATATATATATATAACAATATTAATTTTAAGTAAAATATATTAAATTATTTTTACCTACATACGCTAGCGTTTCGAGCTTTCGCCTTCATCAGTGTAGGAAATGATAATCTCAGACTGTCGTAAGGCTCGAACCCCTGCTACAGAATACACCTAGACTCCGCAAACAAGGGTCATAACCATACGGCCACGAGACATAAACCCATCAAGAAGGGAATACAAGTTCTATTTATGCGAAATGAGGCACATATAGAAAGACTGACTAGAGTATTCAACGCACGTTGTTGGAATATGCTACGTGTAAGTGTATTTTAAACTTCCACGAACAGGGCTCAACTTCAATCTTATTAAAGGGGCTTATAACAATATTAATTTTAAGTAAATAATATTAAATTATTTTTACCTACATACGCCAGCGTTTCAAGCTTTCGCTCTCATCAGTGTAGGGAATGATATTTATTCAGAAAATATTATATATATATATATATATATATATATATATATATATATATATAGAGAGAGAGAGAGAGAGAGAGAGAGAGGGAGGGGGAGATGAAAATATACAGAGATAGATAGAGATAAAGATAGATAGATATGTATATTTAGAGAGAGAAAGAGAGAGAGGGAGAGAAAGAGAGAAAGAGAGAAAGAGAGAAAGAGAGAGAAAGAAAGAAAGAGAGAAAGAGAGAAAGAAAGAAAGAAAGAAAGAGAGAGAGAAAGAAAGAGATGGGGAGATAAAGGTATCGAAATCAAGATAGATAGATAGATAGAGAGGTGAGGGGATATATATATATATATATATATATATATATATATATATATATATATAGAGAGAGAGAGAGAGAGAGTTATATAGAGATAGCGATAGAGAGACAGGAAGTATATATATATATATGTAGAGAGAGAGAGAGAGAGAGAAAGGGAGAGGGAGAGGGAGAGAGGGAGAGGGATGGGAGGATGTTGATATTAATAGAGTGGAGATAGAGAGGGGTAGTTATTGCGGTGGTAGGACTTAGATCGTTATACCTATTCAATGATATCATGAATGAATGACTGCCTTGTTGTATGGGTGGAGAGTAACGAGAAAGGGAAATATCAAATTGAAGACGAAGATGAAGAAAGCATTTTGTACGGAGGTGATATCTTCGGCGCGGAAATGCGGGGGGGGGTGCTAGGTTAGGATAAATCTAAGGGAGCTGGAAGTAGAAGTTACCGGAGTGGGGAGTAAAAGAAAAACAAAAAGAAAAGGGGGATTAGGGTTAGGGTTAAGGAGGATGATAATTTTGAAAATACGCGGAATGGAAGATAGCGATGAGGAAGATCGAGAATGAAAGAAGCGGAAGAAGAAGATTGAAAATGGTTAAGATGAGTAAGAAGAATTCAAAGTAAAATGAATGAACGAATGAATGAAGAAGTAAAAAGAAGAAGGGACAAGAAAAGAAGAAAAAAGGACGACGACGAAGAAGAAGAAATAGAAGAAGAAGACAGAAGGAGGAATGCATGAATGAATGAAGAACATGAGAAATAAGAACAAGAATACGGAGAAGGAGATATGGAAGATGAAGATAAAAAAGATGGAGAAGATTACGATGGTAAAGAAATAATAGGAGAAAACATGGAAAAAACAGGTGAGAGAAGAAAAAGGAAGCGAAGAAAAAGGAAGAAGGGGTGACAAATAATAAGTATAAAAACGGAAAGGAAAAGAAAAAGAAGAAAGGTATAGGAAATAAAAAGAGGAAAAGAAGAAGAAAAAAGTATGAGAAAAAAGAAGAAACATAATAAGAAAAGAAAATTAGAAACATGTATGAAAGTGAATAATAATAATAATAATAATAATAATAATAATAATAATAATAATAAAAAGAAGAAGAAGAACAAGGAAGACATAGAGAAGAGGCAAAAGAAAAGAAAATGGAACCAAGAAGAAAGCAGAAAGAAGAAAAAAAAGAGAAGTCGAAGAATAGAATGAAAAAGAAAGAAAATGAAAGACTATACACTGAAAATTATCGCTAAAATGAAGACTTAGAAGGGTGAGAATAATAATAAGAAAATAAGCAAGATAAAAAGAATGAATGAAAACAAGAAGAACGAGTTTGACAACGAAAGAAAAGAAGAAGAGAAAGAAGAATAAAAAAAAGAAAGAGAAAGAAGTGAAATAAATAAATAAATAGTTAATGAAATGATGAAAAGAAAGAATGCGTATAAGAAAGTGCAGAAAAAGTTTAAATAAAAAATATATTGAGGAGGAAAAAAAGGAAATAGAAAAAAAAAGAAAAAGAAAAACGCGAATATGTTGGTAAAACAAAACAAGAATGACAGAGAAAAAAGAATGAAAGAAAAAGAAAAGAAAGTAAGATATTAAATCATAAAAGAAGAATGAAAAAGGAGTGGAAAGAAAAAAGGAAAGAAAAATGAGAAGAATCGATGGAAGAAAACACGTAGTAGTAGTAGAAGTAGAATTACTAATAGTAATAAAAGAGGATGAAGAAGAAGAAGATGAAGGGCAGGGGGAGAAGGAGGTGAACCAAAAAACAACTGAAATAATTAAAATATAAAGGAGGGGGAAAAGAATAAAAGAATAAACAACAGAACTGAAACTCCTGCACGCAGTGGTATCAATATTGGTACCAATATTGGTACCAATATTGGTACCATGCAGTGTGACCGTGGATGATTTGAGATAATGAAAAGACTGATGAGGAATAGCACCGCCAAGAACTCGATTGAAAGCAAAAGCAAATTACTGGTATTTTACGAAGGCTTACTACCACTTAGATTCCAAGGGAAAACACTAAGAGAATAATATACAATTCATAAACTGTACCTACCCAACACAATGTGATGGCATCAGTCTCGGGTGATACCATACAAAACAGTCATGAAAGGTCAAGGAGGATAGAAAGACCGAGAAGGGAGAGCACTAATCAGACCTGCACTGGAAAGGTGCGGAGAGTACTAGAGACCGGGGGGGGGGCTTATTGCCACCCAAACATCAGTAAAGACCAATGGTCGCTGCTAGCGAGAAATCAATAGTAAGCGGCTGTTGCGATAACGCAGAATCGTTTGAAAAATTTATCGAAAGAGGTGGAGAATACTAGAAATTTGGAGGTATATGTTGTCATTCGAACTCCAGGGAACACTATCGGTTATTGTCAGTGCGTGATCACAGATGATGACCTGTATGAGAACTCCTAGTGGGTTTATAATAATAAAAATAAATTGTTGTACACAAAATGGTCGTGAAGAGTTAATGACAATGGAAATATTGAAGAGGGAGAGTACCATCGAAACCTCCACTGAAAGTGAGTGAAAAGTACTGGCATCTTAGAAACATTTATTGCTGTGATACTATCGTGGGCCGAATATATTATCTGGGTGTTTCTGCGCCCTGTGAGAATATCCCTGGGTGGAATCTCATCCTCCGGGTACGTTTCCACAAGATATTGGACGTCGATAGTCACATTCCCTATTCGGAGCCGCGTCTGTCTATTGTCTTGATCCACAAGAACTTGTCAGATCTGGGAGTAACCGTTCGCATTAGGCATACATCATCAATTCTCAGCAGAGAATTATCTTGCTTTCGGCGACCAGGAATCATTGCAGCTGAAAATTGAATACTTGATAAAAAAGGGAAGGCACCCTCTGATGATTTTATAAATAATGATATTTATTTTCTTTCTGAATTTCCACAAAGTCGCCAACGAGTCTCTTTTCTGTGACGATTTAAATAAAACTCACAAATCGCCGACACTCACCAAACGTGGCGATTTTTAACTAAATTGTTCTCTCTTTCTCGTGATGACAAAAAAGAAAAAGAGTAAGGGAGAAAAAACGAACGTCACCCGTGGCTGTTTACACATCGACTCGGCCCCAGCCAGCAGTCAGCACATGCAATTACTAGCTGTCAGTTTGCTTTTTGCCTGGTTATAAGCTTTCCGTACTCTGTCACCTGCGTTATTTTCACAACAAGGCTGACTATTCTAAGCAAACGGAGAGTGGGGAAGTTCTTATTGGCAGCTTACTATTCCACAACGGTGTGTGACCTTTTAAATTTGATAAGACGATTTTGTGGACGTTGAGAGAATCATCATATCTCCCCCAGTCCCAAGATTGGTCCAAAGCCACGTAAGAAGTTGCTTTTCATTGCCTTGCGCCACATTGCAACAAAAATTCCACAGAAGGCCAACGGTCGTTATCAACTATAAATCAATTATAAATGGCCGTTGCGTTAACACAAAGTAATTACAACGGAAAGAAAGAGGTTAAGATTGCTGAAAATATAGAGAGATTTTTTATCACTCAAATTCCATGGAACGCCATTTGTTATTGCCAGAGAGCAATCACTGATAATTACTTGTGTGAAAACTGTTAGTGAATAAATCATAATAATAAGAAGACGAAGAAGACGATGAAAAGAATACGAGGAAGAATGAGCACAAGGAAGAAGAAAACAAAAAAATCAGAAAATAGGGAGGAATAAAAAAAGAGTGCAAAAGAAATTAGTAAAAGAAAAGAAAAAAACGTTAAAAATAAGTTAGAATTATAAAGAGAGGGAACAGTAGGATGTGAAAAACGTAGGTGATGGGAGGAAGAAATAGAAGAGGAAGAGGAGTAGACGGAGAAGAAGAAAACGAAATGGGGGTCGCAAAAGAGGAGACCGAAGTATATCAGTATGTTGTATTGTGTCGTTATTGGGCTCACCAAAGTATTTTGGGTTCTCGTAGAACTTCGCTGTTGCTTCAAAGGGGCGATATGTCGTATTTACTTAGATCCGATTCTCGAATCGCTATCGTCCTATACTGAATACTCGTGCAAGCTTTTCAGTCGCTGGTCGCTAATATTCGTACTGCTTTTCTCGCCTGCAACCATTTGTTGTTGGGACTGCTACTGATCGTCGCTCGTCACCACCGCCATCATGTCGCTGGGCCGTCGCCATTATTCTTTCTACTTGTGTCGCTGCCGTATAAACTACTGGCACTACCACGACTCTTCTTCTCTCGGGCTGCTATCTTCGCGCTGAAACCAAATTTAACTTATAACAAGTGTCTTTTTCTGTTTCAAAGAGCCGTTATTATTTACTATATAATTAGCCGACTTGAACGGATTCGTTGCGAATTGAGAGAGAGGTCGCGCTAACTAAATTCACTAGTTATTTTCTTAATTAACTCGAGAAAGGGAGGAGGTGAAGGATTAACTACTGGCTCTTTATATTTTTGTCATTCCGAATCTTTTTCGTAACAGCTACATGATTGCCGATGTTAACTCTGCTTCCAAGCCAATAACTGATTCAAAACCCAATTCAACGTTCTCACGCACACTCTCGTCCTCCAAATCTCGCGAACAACTCGCAGGTGTGATGTCAACTTATGACCTTTCGTAACCCTAAGGTTACTCAACGTCGACACGCACCGTGGGAAAACACATCGAACCAAATCGCACGGAATGACTCCGCCACAATTCGCGCAAGTCAAACCCGTCTCAACAGATGCGTCCAAGCAATTATCTAACAAGTATCAAGGAAAAGAAAAAAATTAACGGAATATCAAATTATAAAGATAAGTTGAATGAGGATAGGTTATGAGGATGGTGGTCGATGATGATGACTGTGATGATGACACTGATGAGGATAACGATGCTGATGATGATGATGGCGATTAGAATAGTAATGGAGGTTAAATGAAAACGATGAGATAATGATAATAAGGTTTAGTTCTAATAGGAAATAAACTACAACGGAAGCAACATATGACGATTGTATGTTAGAGACACAATACCCGGTGTAAAGGTGGGGTATGCGGGTTGATTTCTTGAGTCGTCTTCTTAAGTAATCAAATTTTACCGATTCCATCCATCGTTTCCAATCGTCTCATAGTATTGTTCATGATACAACTGATAATCTAAATGACCATTATCCTCGATTTGCCTTTAGCTTTCGTAAGTTGTGACACATTAGTATTTTATTTAACTTCACTCCAGGAGGTTAGACACAAAGTCAGGTGTAGGTTTTGATAAAAGAGTTTCTGTCGAACGAACTGGATTCGAACCCGGAACACCCAGCTAGCGTTGTTACCCACTTAGCTACCGTGCCACCCCTTTCTGACTCTTTAGTATAAAAAGCAAACACTCTGATAACATAAGAAAAAGCAACAAACACTTGAAAACCGTCCTAAAATTTACTCACGAATTAAACATTAACAATAAAACCCTATTTCTCGACATATTAATAGACTATAACAATACAAATAAATGCATACCATTCACAGACAAAAAAACAACTTACACATTATAAATCTCGCTTCGTTTACCACAGCGAATGTTCCCCAAAATAAAAAAAATAGCATTAATAAAAAACCTCGGTCATCGTGCATATAAGATTTGCTCATCTCGGGCTATGTTTTAAAAAGAACCAAGCAACATTAAAGAAACCCTAATAAACAACAACTTCGCAAATAAAATCATTAATCAATTAATAACATTTTAGAAGAATTCATAGTTATTAAGTGCTGAACAGTAAACCTACACTAAACCGGATACAGCTTCGAGCATCCTCAGGAGGAACCACTTCACAGTATCGGTCCCTGTTCATAAACTGCTATCGGAAGTGGCAAGGCCTAGCCAACAGGAGGTACCCATGTGGTGCTGATGTTTATTACTGATTTTTGACTCGAGGGCAGCCTAGTGTACATGGATGTCAACGTCACATGGCTAAAGAGGGAGATGAAAGAGGAGTAGGAAGTCTCGGAGTGAACCACACGCGTAGAGAATGAGTTAACATCGACGATAAACTAAAGGGCCTAAAAAGCTGAGATTATCCATAGCTCGGAATCCCCCCTTTCACCACTCGTAGAAGAGAAGGCAACGCGAACATCTGAAAAAAGGGTCTTTTCTTCAAATTCGATGATTTTTTCTTTTCTTCTTTCTGCTGTAAATCATTAATTTCAGGTGTCCCGGTCGTTGGAGGAGTGAGCGACGCCCATGTATTTTATTTGATTGTGACTTTAGACATTAGACCTACCTTGAGATGTTAATGTAACATATTATCGTTATTCGTACGAGAAAATCTTTTCCGAAACAGGTTGACGAGTTCCTTCTTAAACTGCTTTGGTACACAAACATTCATATGGTAGTATTGTGCCTTAAAACATTTACGCTCCTCAATCAGGTACCCATATATATCTTCTTTCCGTTGTGCTGCTGTAGCTACGTTTTCTTATCATAACACGGTTAGTTCTGATATAAACATGTGCAAGATGCATGTTTAGTGGAGTACATAGTTACATTGCATGGCTACGACGGGCTTGCAATTAGAGAAATATTTAGCTAAGAGAAGAGAGACCACCTAAGAAATGGTTGATGTCTTTGGAATAGTAATGTCCTCTTGGATACGACGTTTTATGTTGTGATTATGATATTAATATCCATATATTAACAGCTAATAATCTCGAGTGATATTGCGGTGTGGTATATGTTCTCTCTCTCTCGCTCTCTCTATCTCTCTCTCTCTCTCTCTCTCTCTCTCTCTCTCTATATATATATATATATATATATATATATGATATATATAGAATCGTTCATATTCCGAACAACAAATCCGAAAAAATATTGTATTGGTCAAACAACTACAACTCTCCGCCGACGCCTCATATATCACCTATCCAGTACAAGCGCAGTTAAACGCCACATAAGAACACACAACAAAAACTACAATCAGTTGACATTCAAAAAAGTCTAACCTCCAACACAAAAATGATACATAAATATAACAGCACGAAATGATTATATTAGTATATTTACAGACATTCTACGTACCTGATCTAACTTGTTCTTGACCCACGTGCCTTTAAGTTGAGATGACTTCCGAAAAGGCCTGTAACAACTAATAATGGAGACGAAACATATTTTTCGATGTCGCCGACTCTCACAAAAACGAATATAAATATGATTGGTCAAATCAAAATTCATGATAAGTATTGACAACTTTACTATTTGTTGTTAAACAACAGTATACATAAAAGGGTTAAACGTCTTCGATAACTAATATAAAAAAGTTAAACCAAACAACAACAAAAGAAATCAATAAATCAATATATGACGAATAAATTAAGTTGCACTTACCCCTTTAAATAAAAATGTATATATATATACAAGGTCTCCATAAAGCTTCTTTACAATTTACATTAAAAAAAGGTGCTTTCTCTTGAGGAGTAGACATTTTATAGGGGTTCACTTTGCAGTTGTCATTTCATAAACCAAATATCTTAAATATAAAATCTTCTTGTTAATAAAAACTTCAATAAACACTGATTTAAAAAATCAACTGTCTTCGTAATAATTGTTTTAAATCGTAAATTTTAATTTTTATTTCAGATAGTGCATGTTAGTGAGAAAAATTAAATGACAGATCTATCAGATTTCCAAAAAAACGGCAGATTGTTGGTGTCCGTATGGCAAGTGCTACTGTAGCGGAAGTGGCTGAGATCGTGGCCGTATCGAGAGGAACTGTCACGAAAGTGATGACAGCCTATGGAAAAGAAGGGAAAAAATCCTCCAATTAACAAAATTCTAAAAGAAAGCCGAAGCCGTCTAAAAGATATCGTAGAGCCCTTGTAAGGATCAAAAGAAAGAGCACAAACCACAGCACCCAAAATTACAGCAGAGCTTAACAATCATCTGTATAATCCAGTTTCAACATGATAAAAGAGGAGATAAAGTCAGCCTTTTCGTGGCCTCCTCCATAAGTACCTGCTCATAACAGCGAAACTAATGACTTTAGACCGCTTCCAGCGACCCCAGCGTCATTTACACTGCTCTCAACGACCTCTACGCCCGCTAACAACGAAGAAACCAATTACTGTACGCTACTCTCAGCGACCCCAAAGTCCGAGGCAACACGCACCCATTTTAAGACAGGCGGACCTATCCGCCGAAAACCTCGCCATCATACAGCTCAATGTCGAAGGCCCCACCACCGCCAATCTTGACATCCTAGAGAAGCTTGCCACAAACAACAAGGCAACCGTCGTGCTCCTGCAGGAGACTCACAAGGAAAATGACACCATCCTGAAGCTCCACGGGTACACACTAACCGGTCACACCAAGAGCAGAAACCACGGCCTGGCAACATTCATCAGAGACGACGTACCCTGGTCACCAGCTGGTCAGTGCGCCCTCAATGCCGAGGTTGAGTGGACCGCTACTAAAGTACAGGAGACGACTATTGTAAATGTCTACAAACCACCACCAAGCAGACTACAACCAGGCGCGCTGCCAGATGCCCCAGCCCCTACTGTGTATGCATGTGACTTCAATTGCTGGAACACTGACTGGGGCTATAAGATCATCAACCCAGACGGCGCATACCTGGCAGATTGGGCATCCACAGTACATGCCGTGCTTCTGTTCGACCCGAAGGAGCCCCACCCATTTGCCTCCAGGCGCTGGAATACCGAGACCAACCCAGACCTGGCTTTTGCCAAAGTTATCGGGCAAGAGCCACTCTCTGTACGGCGCGTCTTGGACCGATTCTCCCATTCACAACATCGTTCGTCACTTATCACAATACTATCGCTCATTCAGCCGACCGACGGAAAACCAGTTCGAAGGTGGAACTTCTGCAAGACCAACTGGTCGGAATTCACGTGCAGCACCAACACCGCAGCTGAATTATTGACAGTGCCTACCACGTCCAATATAGACGAGGCCTACAAGGCATATTGCACGATGCTGACAGCCGACGCCAAGAAACACGTCCCACGGGGAGTCCGAAAGAACTATGTACCCTGCTGGGATGAAGAGTGCGAGAAACTCCTGCACGCCCATAATGAGGCCAACATGACGGCTGAGAGGGCCAGAGCTGCCACAGACCCCATGACCCGCCTCAACAACAAACGGAGAGAGAGGTGAACCGAGACCATCGAATCAATCGACTTCACCCACTCCGTCAAGCATGGCAGACCATCAACAAGCTGACACGCCAGGCAACAAAACTAAAACCGTGGCCCATCACTGCCGACGCGATTGCAGCCCAGCTGATAATCAACGGGGGGTTCTCCAATCCTGACAAGGGGTTCATCAGGAAGACTATCAGCGAAGTGAACGACCTAGGCAGGGCCCACAGTGCTGATGCCAACCTCTCTGGAGACTTCACCAAGGACGAGATAAAATCGGCTATCAAACACCTGAAGCCACACAAAGCAGCTGGGACCGACAACATCTATTCTGAGTTCATCCTTTACCAGGGTAGCAAGGCCACAGAGTGGCTTCGATCTTTTTGCTCCCTCTGCTCCCGCACGTCCAAGCTCCCGAAGATATGGCGACGAGCCAAGGTCATCGCTCTCCCGAAACCGAACAAGCCACTGGATGACTCAAAGGGATATCGCCCCATCGCCCTCCTCTGCGTACCATACAAGATCATGGAGCGTCTTTTCCATGCGCGCCTTGATCCAGTGATCGACCCAATACTGTCAAAAGAGCAAGCTGGCTTCCGCCACGGAAGGTCCACTGTGGACCAGGTAACCCTCCTCACCCAAGATATCGAAGATTCTTTCCAACGAGGTGAGAAGGCGTCCTTCTCCTCGATCTCACAGCAGTGTACGATACTGTCTGGCTCCGTGGACTCCACCTAAAGCTCCTACAGACACTCCCGGACCGACACATGGTGGACTTCATCATGGAAATGCTGACCAACCGCAGCTTCACCCTTCACACCAGCAACGGCCAACACAGCAGACTCCAACGGCTCAGAAATGGTGTCCCACAAGGCTCTGTACTTGCCCCAATGCTGTTTAACATTTACATCTACGACCTCCCAGACACGCTTTCCAAGAAATATTGATACGCTGACGACCTAGCCATTCTTCTGTCTAACAAGAACTGGGAGACGATCGAACTTGGGTTTACGACTGATATGAACACCCTGTCAAGCTACCTGACAAACTGGCGCCTTAAGCTCTCCGTGGCCAAGACCACGTCCATCGCATACCATCTAAACAACCGAGAGTCAAACCACGAACTTAACATCATAGTTGACAACAAAAGACTCCAGTTCCAGGCTGCCCAGACGTACCTCGGGGTCAAGCTTGATTGCACGCTGACATTCCGGCAACACCTGGAAAACCCGTATCGCTCTAATACGCCGCCTAGCTGGTACCACCTGGGGTGCCTCAACCAAGACACTGCGCATATCTACCCAGGCATTGGTGTTCTCCGCCGCTGAGTACTGCTCCCCAGCCTGGTGCAGGAGCTCCCACACTAAGAAGCTGGACGTAACGCTCAACACCGCCTTACGCACAGTCTCTGGCTGCTTGCGCGCCACACCAATCAACCAACTACCGATTCTCGCCGGCATCGCACCACCAACCCTGCGCCGTGAGGCGGCTAACCTTGCACTGTCAAGAAAGGCCACTATCGACGAGGACCACCTTCTCCACAAGCTCGCCACAGAGACCCTTCCACGAGCTCGCCTGAAGTCACGACGCCCATTCTCGGAGCATGCCCACCAGCTCCTGCTTTCAACACCCGATGACGTCACAAAACGAATCTGGCTGAAACGTTGCTGGACGGAGGAATGGCAGGCAGCAGATAAATCAAGGTTGCACAGATTGTGGAGGACCCGAATAACCTACCAGGCATGGACCTCCCTCGACAGCAGTGGACAATGCTCAACCGCCTCAGAACAGGTGTCGGCCGTTTCGCCGCGACCATGAAAGGATGGGGACTCAGGACTCGGCTGTCTGCGACTGTGGTCACTCTGAACAGACAGTAGACCACATCATCGAGTCATGCCTTAAATAGTGACCACCCAACGGCGAAGCCGGCATAGCTGTGTTAGACAACAAAACATTAGCATGGTTTTTCTCAACCGAACTGGTGATCTTACAGTGAGATGCTGTGAAGCAAACGAAAGAAGTAGAAGAAGAAAAACAAAAACTGTTCGCCGAGAGTGTCACAAGGCTGAATTTCATTGGTGGGTTTCAAGGTGATTTCATTTCATTATTATATATATATATATATATATATATATATATATATATATATATATATATATATATATATATATATATATATATATATATATATATATATATTCTCCACTCTATAATAAAGATTAATGTTTATTTGTTTGTATATAAATAGATCTATGCAATTCCATCTCGATTCGAAAAAGCTAGCGTGAAAAACAATTTCAAGTGGTGAGAGGAAACGAGAAAAAAACATAGCAAGTCAGACCACCACTTTAAGCTTACCAGGAATTTGGAGAGAAATCCACAACTCTATAATAAAAAGTTAACAGTAGGTATTTTTATTTAAAACGACAGAAATGATGATAATAATAATGAAAAAATGAATTTCTAACGTATTACTATAATTGTATATGAATAGTTTAGTAAGTAATATATCTAGATACATAGCAAGTCTGGCTAATCATAGTTATTTTACAGAGAGTATATATATTTTAACGGTGAACCCAAACGCCATTTCTCCCCTGTCGTTTTGATTTCAGGACGCTAATGATTCCTCTATGGGCTGTAGACTTAAAAAATAATGAAAAGTCAGTCCATCTGGATGAAACCACGCTACGACTCTGAAATATGTAACGTATAGTTTTTTAAATAAATTATTTGTATTTAGCTCTCACTTTTCTGCGATCGAGCACTTTATTGATTTCTTTTCAACATAACCTGACACACACACACACACTATATATATATATATATATATATATATATATATATATATATATATATATATATATATATATATATATTTATTTAATGTACACACATATAATATTATAAGGTGATATGATATATTGTGTATAGATTTTCAGTATTTACTTCAACAGTTTCTCAGTACATGTGTAGAGCTTATTAGTAAAGTATGAAAACATATTTATAGCAATTAAGATACACAGAGACGTCCGCGTTTTATCCTCGCAGGGAATCGTCAGGCTAAGTGCACATACTTTTTGTTACTAATTGTTTTTATATATCCACGTAGTGTTTAGTCTAGCTAATTAATCAATCAGATTTTTTGTTATTTCCCTCTCACGGGTTAATGTTTTCATTAGCCAATTGCTGAGCTTCTCTCAAACAAAGGATCGGCTGACCGTTACTTGACATTTTTTCTTTTGTTTTGTTTTGGTGTGGCCCATCCTTTTTGAGAATGTGTCGAATTAACAGGTACCCAACAAGGGAAATAATAACGAATATGATTTGTTAGTTAGCTAAATTAAAAACCACATGAATATATAAAATAATCAATTAAAAAAAATCAGTGCACGTAGCTTGAAAATGTACCACGGAGATGAAACGCGGACGCCTCTGTGTAGCTTAATTGCGATAAATATATTTTTATACTTTACTAAGATTTACTCACGTACTCACTGTTGAAGGAAATACTGAAAGTCTATACACAATATATAAAATATATGTGTATACGCGGATGCCTCTGTATAGTTTAATGTCTATAAATATATTTTTATACTTTACTATATATATATATATATATATATATATATATATATATATATATATATATATATATATATATATATATATATATAATGACAATTTTTGTTTAATAACTATAACCTTACTTGTATCAAAAGGAGGTCATGAAACATAATTTTTTATAAAAACAAAATGAATGCCATAAAGGCCTAGGATACAAATAAATACTGCAGATGAAGTTAAGCTCAATAGTTAACCCTGAGAATCAAACATAGCAAATATAAATAGAATGCAAATTTAGGACATATTCATTATTTTTCAATGATCATGTTCCGAAAAATTCACCACCAACAATATTCTAATGCAACGTGTGTGGTTTTAGTAGGATTTAACGACGGCGCAATCCAGACCATCAATGGACGTTCTTCGCCTCTACTGCGGCGACTGCCTCATTTTACTGAAACCTTTTACGCCCCCCCCCTCCAATTCATGGTCCCTTTATTTGTCTATGTTTGATTATTTTTTTGCGGGAAAACTCAAGGCATGGGTATCTGAGCATAGGCTCCGTACCTTGTATTTTTAAGAGCAATGCTGGAAAGAGTGCAGGCCAACTTCGAAAATGCAGAAATGGATTAATAAAAATCAACACCACATGTGCGGGATGTTGCGTTCTGCAATTGATTCGGTCAAATGCTAACACATTGATTCTTATGTGAATGTTTTATAAACCTCTGCTCGCTCTGATAAAGACACTTTAAAAATATGGCAAGGGAATTCGCTCCCACCAGGTATATAAACAAATCTTGTCACACGTTCGCATCCAAACACCAAGATGGCGACTATCAGTAGCATATTCTGTTGATCGGTCAAACATGAACGCACATCATTCTCTAAATATTGTGAGTATATTCGAATTTATTTCACGAAATATTAACACTGATCGTTTTATACCAAAAACGGTGACTTCGATTTAGATCTACACACCTGCCATGTGTGCAGCCAAGCGAATAGCTATGCACCTTTTCGTTATATGCAGATTGCGTGAGTTTACACAACTGTAAGCGGAAATTTGTTGTATAAATAAAATGGTTCGCTCATGCGCAATAAAGTTTCTTTCTTTTCTTTTCTTGGTGAAAAATGGCGGATCGTTTTCAAATGATTTGCGTAGAAATTTCGAAATTCTTCATCTTGTTCTACTTCCAGCAATACTACCACCATCTTATTTGATCACACTATTTAAAATGTCAAGCAGAGAGAGAGAGAGAGAGAGAGAGAGAGAGAGAGAGAGAGAGAGAGATACACACAGAAGATATGTATAAACATATATATAAGCTAAATATATATAGCGAAATGCAGATATAAAAATAAACATTTGCTTCGCTTTTTAAGATCCGATAAAATATACGAAACAATCTGCAATTAATCTAACTAGTTGTTGCAAAAAGTAATTGTAAAATAAAAAAATGATTGCCCATTAATAAACAAGTGTTAAACACGTATGCTCTATACAAAACAACAGTAAATGTTACATATCTAATATTAACTATATAATATTAACTATAAAGAGGACAACCAGAAAAAAAAACTTGCACGACTAAATACTTGCACTAGTATATTTTAGTAACAAACTCACAAAGCACACAAAAAGCATCGTATCAACAGTGCCTGGTCAGTCTTCCGTTGTCTGCAATCTTTCCTTTGATCACGTAGTGAAATCCGACTTCACACAAAGGCCCGGATTTATCATGCGTTAGTACGTACTACTCTCCTTTATGGAAGTGAAAATTGGCCACTGCGACAGGAGGATCTGCATATACTACAGGTCTTCGATCACAACTGTTTGTGTTGTGTGGTCCGCATCAGATCACTGGACAGAATCTCCAATGTTGAAGTTCGACGTCGTTGCCACACACATCATGACTCCAAGTTGTTGCAACAAGACGCCTTCATTGGCTGGGTCACGGTCACCTATGCTAAGAGAGTGAACCCATACGCAGAGCTGTGTCTGCTAGAACTCATTCATGGACGACGAAAGCGTAATGACCGTGAACCGAAAACTTGGCTAGCGACGGTCAAAGCAGATGTTTGGCCGCTGCGTCTACGGCCTCAGACGTTGGACAAGGGACTGGCTCCAAATTTTCATCGATGCTTCTGCGGGCCAGAGACAATGGAGCGCAATGATCAGAGATGTGGTGCAAAATGAGGTATTGGCTAGGCATCCGTTATGATGATTTCTGGGTAAAAGCTATTGCCTCAAAAGTTGCCGGTACGGATGACTAATCAGCACATAATTATATTATAATATAAATAAATATATTATGCTCTTACTAACGTAATATTATGCTCTTACTAACGTAACGTAATTTCTATTTGATTCATTTTGTTAAAAATATATTTTTGACTCTTTTTTTTCTTAACCTCAGTCTAGCTCTGTTAAGCGAGGTTCAAAACCGGTCAGCTTGCACTTTCATTCTCTTATCTTTTAATTTCATTATGTTAATAAATAAATATGGTCTATATATATATATATATATATATATATATATATATATATATATATATATATATATATATATATATATATATATATATATGTGTTTATATATATATGTATATATATATATACATATATATATATATATCTCACCCTTTCGACTACTTCTTTCACACTCTTACACACCCACCCACCTACTTTACAAATCAATTTCATTTCTTCAAATCTTTTTTCTAAAACTATGATACTACCTACACACCAACGACACAGAGCTTCCCCCTTCCCTCCTCTTTTCCCAGCCCCTCAAAATCCATGCTACACCTCACCACGACAAAACCCTTAGCACCCCCTCCCTCTCTCCAACCCTAAGACAAATTAACTAACACTCCCAACCTCCCCTTTTTCATTCACAGCCATCCACATTCATTTCACTCTCTGCCACCGACTTCTTTCAGCCCGGACGTTGGTCCTGCGCTCCCAGTAGTGGCTACTACTTCTTCTCATCAACCTATCATGTCAACAAAATATTTCTATGTACTTGCATGACATTTTTCTTAAAATTATCATCCTGAGGAAGTCTTACAAATAAAGACGAAACGTTGATGAATACATAAAAAAACATCTTTTGGTTTTTCCTTTTTCATTTCCCATATATATATATATATATATATATATATATATATATATATATATATATATATATATATATATATATATAGTTGAGCACTATATATATATATATATATATATATATGTACATATGTTGAGCACTCTGTGATTATTTCCTCATACATTATACTATATATATATATATATATATATATGTACATACATATACAACAACAAATCTCATATATATAGTATATACATATATAATATCGTACACTTATGTGCTGCTTAGCCATTCGTACAGGCGGTTTCCGGGGCTATAGGTGTTTGGATACAATCTCTTTATCAGCCGGCTGTGTGTGTATGTGTGTTGTGTTGTGTGTGTGTGTGTGAAATTATAGGAAGCATAAATACAACTGCGTTTCTACTACAATTCTGCGGATATTAATATCTGAGTCTTTCAATGAACGGAATAATAAGCAATCATGAATCTCGGTTAACTCCACTTCCGGCGAAAACTGATTCAAGTATAAGTAAGTAAGACTCTTCTGATGATCGACGACATCGTAAAACAAGCATTAAAAGGTTCAAGCTAAGTACATTTCATTATCATTTATTATTTATATCATACATTTTCTTAAATTGATTAATTAACTTATTTGCTTATTTTTTCATGTATATCGTACTGTACTTAAATGCAGGTACCAATATTTTCGTAGTGAACCATATAGTAACAGATACGTTACATCAATAACATAAATCACTCCGTCCGATATAAAATTATTCAGCAATATTTGATATAATTTATAATTAAGTTTTAATTTTCTAAATATATAAGATATGCGGTGCTCGATTTCGTTTTTCAGTTGTCGATGGCGATTCCGTTTTTTAGACACACCCTAATTCAAGAACCTGTGAAGCATATATCTGTATAAAGATTTTGGTTCCGGCTCTATGCTAAGCGAGCGTTGTTAAACAATTACAATCACAGCAGAATTAAAAGACGTAGCGTTACATTCTTATTTATAAACTATATAACGAATTTTAATTTCATTCATTTGTTTCGTTCAGATCCAATGGCTTAATCCTCTAAGTTTTTAGTACTAGACATCTGATATTACCTGAATGTAAACACACAATTCATATCCTTAAATTTTAGCCTAGTCTTAAAATGGGCTTCATTCCGTTTCTATAATGAACGAATGTTATTAATCGATCAGATTACGATTTAACGATGTAGTTTTAATTTTATGTTTGTTAAATATTTTATGAAATTTTTAAAAGAATTTTTTAATTTATTATTTCCTTTATTAATATATTATATTTCTTTACACTTTTAGTACTATTCAATATGTTACTTAGGTTTAACATATACATAGTCCTTATTTTAGTCGAACCGTAGACTGTTTTATTCTCCTCGGACGGAGAGTATCATATTATGTTACACTCTCAAAATACATCGACTAAAGAATATGTTACATTTGTTATCTTTAGCCCTATGTATATATATATATATATATATATATATATATATATATATATATATATATATATATATATATATATATATATATATGTATATGTATATATATATATATATATATATATATATATATATGTGTATGTGTGTGTGTGTGTGTGTGTATTTTGGGTTCGTGTATGTATATAGGAGAGTAGAAAGTGGATCTCGGGTTTACTTTCGGCATCCTCCTAACTTTCGCTTCCCTTATTTTGTCCTTTGGTCCTCATTTTCCATAGCCGATTTTTCTGACAAAAGGGGGAATAATTAATGTTTTCTGGGTTGGAATCAATCCATCTAACACTTATCGTTTTTAACCTTTAAGTATTTGTTTTTTAGCTCCTTACATCGTGTGGCTTCATGCCGTGTCTAGGGCGATTTGCATAAAAAGAAACATGTTTGAATCTATGTACGTATCCCCACGTGTGTTTTTGTATATGTGTGTGTACGTTTGACTATCATAACGGGGTGAAGACAAAATGTAATTTGTAAGTGTTATTGAATGACTGAGCTGACATAATTTGAGAACAGTCAGAATGGATGTCTGTCGAAGATAAGAAAATTAAGAAGGGGGAAAATACTTAGTCTTGTGATTATAAAATGTTATCTAAATGAATCACGTGACTCTAATTATATGTAACATTTTGAGAGAATTTCGCTTTAATTTTCATGTTTATATCCATACTAAATAGTGCAATAGTGTCATAAAGAACTTATTTTGTTTCCAGTGAGAACTGACACATGTATGCAAATGTGTAGCCGAAACTGCTTGTATCAGTGAAAAGCTTTATCCAACACACACACACACACACACACACACACACACACACACACACACACACATATATATATATATATATATATATATATATATATATATATATATATATATATATATATATATATATGTTTTGTTTATTATCTATCGCGTGATTCGAAACCCCGGGCCCCGAGTATTTTACAACACAAATCCCGACATCTAGAACCACACAGCCACCGCTTAATAGTTAAATAGACAGTGATAATGTTAACACCTATTCGACGCCTTTGGCGACACGAGAGCGTTCTACTTAATGAAAGGAACGATGCATATATATATGCACACTAGAAAAATGGGACCCATTGGAAACGATCGATGTAGATAAAGCGATTACGGTGTATATCTGCCCCTGCATTCTCCAAACTCTATAACAAATTCCTTGCAGAATCTCACTTTCCTACTCGCTTCCATCTTCCTCATGTTCGCTAAAATCTTTAGATCCTTAATCAATCTAGCAATAGTTCACTTTGAAAATACCAAACCTTTCACTGACTAACATTATGGATTTAGAGAATCTCGTTCTACAATGGATTACCTGAACGTATACACAATACATTAGATAAGGCAGGTAAAGTTAGAGCGGTAGTACTAAATATCGTCAAAGCATTTAACAAAGGTTGGCATGAAGGGCTTCTAAAATCATCTTAGACGGTATTACTAGACGGATATTTAATATAATCAGATCATTCCTACTTAAAAAAGGATCTAGGTCATTCTCATCATATCATCATATCAACGCGGGTGTGACCGACGAGTCGATACTTGGACTTATATTATGAAGTCTGCGATGAGTGTATTTGCTGATGATTAACACCATTCTTGGCATGAGCACAAATCGAATGCTCACACATGCGATGCAAGGCTAAATCTTTAGATCTTACATCCAGTCTATAGTAGAATAGGGTCCAAAATGGATGGTAACATTTAATATTACAAAGGTAAAGCGCCTTTCTTTTAACAACTATAAGGAACATTTCCAACCACTAATTGTCATGGCTGATAGAACTCCTCCAGAGCGTCAAACGTTTAAACTCCTGGCCTGACATTATCAGGCAACATGGGTTGGAATAAGTACATAGAAGATGTTGCCAAGTCAGCTGCAAATAAAGTAAGCTTCCTATACAAGGCTAAACAACTTCTCACATCTTCCAGTATCCTATATATCTATAAAGCCAACATTCGCTCGTGTATTACGAATTGTTGCCACAATCAACACAAATTACTCCGCCAGAAGACAGATCACTCCAGAAATCTTCATTGTCAATTGATGCGTACTTTTGAATATTACGCGTCTCGGAAGTACATGCAACGGACCAAGGGTCTGTAGCCGAAACGAGCAGATTGCGACTCGAAGCAAAGGGCAAAAGGCAATTTAATTTTCTGCCTCTGATAGGAAAAAGTGTCATATGTGAATAAACCAGGTCACTGCTGATACCGGAGTTCGAACGTGAATATGTAATTAATGAAATGAATTACCGACATTTAATATAGAGATAACTAGCTATTGACTGGGTATACTCGTAACGAGATCTACTATTATCTGTAAACCAGATATTAAAGTTATGTGCCACTTGTGCTAGGACGATTTTGTACTATTAGTACTTTTTCGTAACTCTACACAGAACGTGTATCAAATGATAAGTAATCAATAATAGTTTCGTTGACTTTTTACTTTCTATTTGTATAATTTATCTAAATTGCATTTCGCAATTAAACACATATTATTCTACATTGGAGTACTTTTGATTACTTTTATTATGGCCGTGTAACTTCAGCAAAAAGATGAATGCGATCTGGGTGCTTTCTATTTACCTCGACCAAGACCTACTGATTCCAGATTGTTATTTATTGTAAATGCAATTAGTCACATGGCCATCAAAACGGGGAGAATGGGTGTGTCTGTTGGGCTTTCAATTGGGCATTTCTTGTCTTAACCAACTTGGCTAGACTCACTTCTACGGGGAATAGAGTTAGTCATTTGTTACATTCTACTCCCTTCACGAAACATTAAGCTCTGCATCCTGTGAATGCGGGAAGTCTCAAGCGTTGCCCCCCTTGAGGGGAATTGAGTTAGCCATTTGTATCTTCTGACTTTTACAACACATTAAGGTCTGTATCCTGTGATCGTGATACGCCTCAAACGGTGTTTTCATTGAAGGGAATAGAGTAAGTCATTTGTTGTATCATCTTCCTTTCACAATGGTCTGTATCATATGATTGCGATAAGCTTCAAATCCGGCTTCCTTTGAGGATAATAAAGTTAGCCATTTGTGTACCTTTTTTCTTTCACAATACGTAATGGTCTGTATCCTGTGGTCACGATAAGATTTGAATGCTGCTCGTTTGTGGGGAATAAAGTTAGCCATGTGTTGTATGTATCCTCTTTCTTTCGCAATACCTTATTATATTTACCTCTCCAGAAGGTTAGACACAAGGTCAAGTGTTAAGTTGAAAAGCCAGTGCACTAGTATTAGCGCACTCTTCCATACAAAAAAATATTTGAGCTGTCCCGTCGGAATTCCCTGGTATGGACGTCTCAGTCGATTAGCGATAAACTAACCCCTTCTCAAAGAGAAGGTAAAGCCTGGGGGGACCTCTTGAGACTGAACTGGATCATACCTCAGCCCGATAGCAATAAAGTCACTGTGGGACTGATTTCCGAAGACGTATCCTCGACTGGTACGAAAAGAAATGAGTTAATACCTTATGGTCGTATACTGTGATTGCGACAAACCTTAAACGCTGCTCCCATTGAAGAGAATAAGTTAGTTATTTGTATTTTTTTTCTTTCACATTACGTTATGGTCAGTATCCTGTGGTCGCAGTCAGCTTCAAATCTTGTAATGTTATTGTATAATTTTCACAATACATTAAGCTTGTTGAAAAATCCGCCCGAAGAACGCCACAATGAACGGTTTCATAAAAAGTAACATTAAATTTTGACGTGTAAAAAGTAGATTTTTCATTCAACTCACTAATTGGATGCAAATTTTAATTGGTGTCATGGTCTTGTTTTGTTAAAATGACGATTTCATTTGATGTTTTTATACGATAAATTGTTTTGACAGTGTTTAATGGCTTTTGCTATTGTTATTTACGTTTGCCTTTGTCTTTACACGTATTTTACCTTATTTCCCGGCTTATTAGTCGACACTCAGTCGCACTGCTACGGTACTTAAGCAGTCTTCATGCTTTAGCCATGCTGATAAAACAATTCACATATCACTAGGCTTATTGGAATTTATAAGACACGGATAGATTGTCCAGTGTGGATGTCTTCCCTTGCTCCGTTAACAGCTGCGTAGATTGGTCAATAGGTAACACCCAATAACTGCTCGCTTACGGGATCACGTGGGCCAACCTATATGAACTAAAACGCTTAAGACTCCCGCCTCTTTTCCTTTTTTCACTACTACAGTCAACGTCGGTTTACTAGATTACCAAAGTAAATCCTCCTACGACTGAAAAACCAACAACCGTTGGGGTCTGAAACGTACACATGTTAACACGACACTTATTAACATAAGATAAGTTACACGGATGCATATATTCACAAGCCCTTATTCTGTATATTTACCTTTTACTGTTTGTATATCATTCTTTATTACGTGTCTATGTAAAATTGTTCAATTAGTATACACGGTTGGTGTACCTTTTTATCAAAAGCTGTCGCTCCAATGCAACTTCAAGCGCTTGTCTTCAAGTATAATTCCTAATTTCTCTCGCGCGAGAATTGAACTTTATCTTATGCTTAAATTACACTCTGACAACTGAAACAATTTAAGTAGTACTGTATGCATAATATATATATATATATATATATATATATATATATATATAATTTCATATATACCAAACTATGTGCCCTTAAACGCCATTCAAGTAAAATGTTAATACATATCAAAATAATTTTAACGTTTAAATAATCACTTCAGTAACCTGGTATTTGTTTACAACTATGAAAACGATGCATTGACTACTGTATCGCTCGATGAAGCTCATTATTATCTGATATTTTTCTCGGACAACCCCATCTATTCTCGCCATTAGTTTTACAGATTCCCGAGTCCCACATAATGATTACCGGGTTCGACAAGACACATCTGAAGAAGGTCGAAGGTTACATCGGCCGAAATGTTGTGAGAATAAAACCCACGATGAGAACAATAGTCCGAATAATGTAAATAATACAAACTATCAACCATCATCTGAAAAATAATATTACTTGGGTTTATATCTAGGACTGACTTTTGTCTTAAGATCTAAAACGGGAGACTTATATCTAATCTGTTGCTAAGGTTACTGGAAAAATGATTTGGATCTTTCTACCGCTCCAGAAAGTAGATGACTCCTAATGCAATCCTCTATCTATACAAGAGTCAGACACGTTTCGTTTAGGGCAAGCTTTCTTACCTTGGCAGAGTACAAAAATCGACTTTGCGATCTAGTGTGTGCGCGTGGAGGGCGATCTCTTCTGTTTTCTACAACCCCTTTCTAATAATAGAGACGTTGCTAGGATTTTTCTACTCTATTTTTATTTCCATAGAAGGTGATTGACTGAACCTCAATCTCAGGTTTCTCATAGGACATTCACAGCAAGAACTTGTCTATCTACCACCGCCGCAAAGATCTTTTCTTTCTTTCTCAATGTGCATAACATCAAACAGAATTTCCTTGAAACGAATTTATTTACAAGAACTACCCATATGTAGAACACATTACCACGGGACGGCTTCCCCGCAGGCTACAACAGAGTTGTTTTCAAACTCAATTCCACCATGTACTTGTCATGTACCGTCCTTGTGAGTAATAAAAACTATTTGCAATCTTCTTATGATATTCTTCGTTATTAAACTGACGATCTATCCATTACCCTTATCCTTGAGTGGCTTTTAGCCTTGATAAGGTATAACTCATTAGTAAGAAAAATACTTGCAAAATACAAGAATATTTTATGTTATCTCCCTACATGCATCCCTAAATAAAAATTGAATTTTCACTTTTTCACAAAGACAACAAACAGAAAACAAATTCTTCTTTTACTCTTTCGCTTTTAAACGCGAACAATTCAATTTTATTGTTAGCTATGAAAAAAAATGTGACATGCAGCGTTTTCCTTTTCTGCGTTCTAACAGAATAGTTTCAAGGTTACGGACAAAAAATATTTTCTAAACAAGGAAACGAGGAGTGTTATATAATTAATAGACATGGAAATTCCACGGCGCTTTCTACACCAATCTGTATACTTTGGTGTTAATAGTAATATTTATGTTGAAATAATAAATGTCTGTCAAGGTGAATGCTATTAGAAAATGACTCTTCTTTCTTTACGTGAATTCAGCTAAATATTCTTTAAATAAATAACACGAACATGCAGTTTCTTTGTTTATTTATTTAAAATAGTAGCAATTGAATTCGTTTTAAAGCAATACACATTCTTTGTTTTCTTACCGTCAAAATTATTGTCAGCTAAATATTCTTCAAATCAACAACAAATGCCACTTTTTGAAATGCATTTACTTAAAATTGTACTGTTTTAGTCGACGGGACGACATAATATGATTTTGGAACAATTCATTTTAAAAAGGTTAAAGTCGGTATTGTTTACATTAGCAACATCAGATTAATCAACAGTCTTATACCCGATTATGGCTGGCGGAACGAGAGCATGCTATCCCGCGGATTAAATAAAGGGTCCCGTTCGAAATTTTATGCAGATTCCCGAGTTCGACAAAAACTCCCGAATTTGACAATATACACCCGAAGAAGATCGGAGGTTACATCGACCGAAACATTGTGTGAATAACACTAATGATGAGAACAGTAGTTTGAATAATCCAAATTATACAAATTATCAATCCACATCTAAAAAATTCAGAAACATGAAATGTCTCAGCTTATTATTATATAGATATATTATTTAAATGATTCGATATGTAAGTCTCACCACTACGTTATATATGCAACGTTTCAGCCGTTGCACTTTTCAGATTTTGACAAAAACGAAGACTTAATTTTGTTTTCGTTAGCGATTTATAGCAAATCTAAGGTCTTCATTGGTCAAATACATTAATAGGGAAATTGGAGAAAGTCGAGTTTCCAGCCACTTAGAGGCGCAGTGTCCGATGCGGATCGGGTCAAGATGGGGGAGAGGTTGGGTTTATAGAGCTGGGTTGCGGTTGGGTGTTACCCACTTGGTCTGGGGTTGCGAGTGGGGTAGGAAGAATGAGTCATACTTGGCTTCGAGATAGCTGAGCAATATGGAAGAAGAATCAATAAAGTACTTATATGTGTGGAACTAAGGATTGAGTGCGGTATGGTTCATGAAGAGGAGGCGACGCTGAAAAAAGAAACATACAGGTAGAGGAGGGAGGATGCTAAGATAGAATCAGATTATATATATATATATATATATATATATATATATATATATATATATATATATATATATATATATATACAGGGTAGGAGAGCTAAAGTTACAATATTTTGATGCAGTGAATTAGTTTATATAAAGTCATGAGAATTTATTTGCCACAAGAAAGTTTACATAATAGAAATGTGTTTTCCTCTTCTTCTCTAATTGCCTTCACACGCTTCCTGAAACTTGCACAAATGTTATTCAAATATCCGAGAGACAACTTCTATTCTTTCTATATGGTATCTTTTAGAGAATCGACAATGCTGTGTGATGTTCTATTAGTAGTATGTTCTAAAACGCCCCAAATAGCATAATCCACAGGGTTTCGATCTTGTCTAGAAGGCGGCCATAAACATGATTCCCCCAAAATGCTAAAGTTTGATTTACAGAAATCTTGTATTTTTCTAGCTGCGTGGTATGGAGAACAATCCTGTGTCTATACATAATTACCATTTTCGTAGTTTGCTTTAAACCATGGCTATACCTGGAGTCTAGTAAGTATTAACATTGATCTTTTCATCAACTTTGTTGAATTTTATAGGCATTTTCTTTCCATCGTATCACAACAATAAAAGCCAGTACTTGAGCAGGATGTTTTGTCCTGAATGTCCCCATAACCTTAGTTTTCGATTTTGCGATAAATCTGTCATTTCTGCGGTTCAGAACAGCATCGACAGTGAAGATCTTTTGATTTTAAAAGATCGTTACAATGTACTACCTTTTCTTGAACCATGATACATTGTATTGCACGTGTTTGAATCTCCTTTCCTTCATAGCTGTTGTCAACAAGTGTTTTGGTTTTCGCGTGTAAGATTTTAATTTTTAATCATCTTGTCGTCTTCCTTCAGTTCATTTCCCATTTATACCATGCATTGTGTTGGATCCTGTAGAGTTTGGGATTTGAGAGTTTAATAAAAGCTTAATGCGTTTTCCGTAGATTCCCCCGCTTCCAGACTTCCTCGTGATAGTTCTGCTCATAGTCATTCGATTCTTTACATTATAAACAGTCTTCATACACTTTAACTATTCTTGAAATTTTATTTAGTGTGACAGATGCACTCTGCAAAACACACACTCTTTGATGTTTGCTTTTATGATTACTCATATTTTTTTTAACATAGTTAACCCCAAACAAGGCAGGCCGCCACCGTAGACGTAAAGGCTACTGAGAAATAAAATGTAGGTTTTGAGGTGTCATCCTAAATTGGGAGCTGTGCAGCGAGATGTCTGTTTACATTAGTTTTAAATTTCCGCATGTCAGTACAGTCTAGGAAACAGAGAGCAGGGTGGGATTTCCAGAGGCCGGCAGCACGAGGAAAAAAGCTTTTGGAGTAGAAGGCTCTTCGGCATCGTGAGACCTCCAAAGTGAATGGAAAGGATTTGGCTGGTTGTCAGGTTAGACTAGTGAATTTACGTCGAGGGAGCACTAGTGTAGCAAGTTAATCAGAGCAAAATCCATTAAAGTACTTGTAAAACAGGCACAAGGATGCTATACTGTGGCGATGGGACAAGGTTTGAAGCTTGGTGGATAGTGAGGGACCTATTAAGTTGACGACTCTTTTTTACCTTGTCTAAGAGGGAGAGACTAGTGGATTATGCACCAGCCCAGATGTGTTGCAACAGTACTCCATGCATGGGCAGATGGTGTCTTTGTAGAGATATGGGATAATGTAAGGTGTGAGAAGTTTACTAGCACGGTAGAGGGAGCCCACTTTCTTTGCAGCAACCGTGGCAATGTTTTCAATGTATTTGTTCCAAGTCATGTTTCCTGTGAATGTTAGGCCGAGGAGTTTGAACGTTGGGCACTCAGGTAGGGTGTTATTTTCCATGGCAATCGGTGGTTGAAGAGGTTCTTTGTAGCTATTAAAGGAAAGGAGTTTTTTCTTTGCGGCATTAAAAATTACCATCTATTTATGACCCCCAATCCACTACAGCCTGGAGATCATTTTCTAAGTATTCAGCCATTGCCTCGTATATGCGCGCATCCGTTTTGCCCACATGACGAGAGTAGAGCGTGGTGTCATCAGCAAATCTACCTATCTCAGTCTCAATGATATCAGAGAGGTCGTTTATAAAAATCAGGAACAGTAGAGGTCCAAGGTTGGATCCCTGGGGTACACCAACATTTATGTCATGTTGCTTAGATGAACGGCCATCGAGGATATCCTGGATCTTTCTTTTGATTAAGAAGGATCTAATTATATTAAATATTTGTCCAGTAATATCGACAGAAGTTTCTGAAAAGGTTAGCATAATAGTGTTAGGTATGATTATGATACATTCTAGGTTTTGAAACAATTTACTTCGTGCCTGCTGAGAAAAAAACTTAACATTCATTGTAAATTTTTCCTCCTCCTCCTCCACTTCCTCCTCCTCCTCCTTCTCTCCCCCCTCTCTCTCTCTCTCTCTCTCTCTCTATATATATATATATATATATATATATATATATATATGGGAAAATGAAAAAGGAAAAACAAAAAAATGGATGTTTTTTATGTGTACATCAACGTTTCGTCTTTATTTATAAGACTTCATCAGGATGATAATATAGAGAAAAATGTCATGCAAGTACAAACACATGTAGGGTTGACATATTGGGAAAAAGGAAAGAAAATAATGACCACTACTGGGTGAAGACTTCCTCAGATTGATTTGTCTGAAGAAAACATCACACAAGTACAAAATATTTTGGCAGCCGGCTCAGAACCTGCGGTCGCTTGAGCAAGATCTCAAAATATGAGATACAAATATATGGTGGCAGTTGGGGAGTAGCAGTTGGAGTATAAAATCGTTAAGAAGTGGGAGAAGTGTTAAAATAAATGCGGAGGGAGTGGGAGGTGAACAACGTTGCGACTATAATTAATTTAAATTATGTAGTGGAGGGGGAGGTGATTCAAGCTTGTTGAATCTTGTTTAATTTAGTCTTCAGAAAAGAGAGACGGGAGGCCAAAGATTTCTCGCTCCCACACCTTCCTATAAATATATATATACTTTTCAAAAAGATCAACTAAGTGACTAGAGAGAGAGAGAGAGAGAGAGAGAGAGAGAAAGAAAGAGAGAGAGAGAGAGAGAGAGAGAGAGAGTAGGTTAATAGCATCTCCCAGAGCGAAATAAATTATAATGCAAATGGCTTTAAATGTTGGTTTGAGTTTTTTCTTAACTTTATATATATATATATATATATATATATATATATATATATATATATATATATATATATATATATATATATATGTGTGTGTGTGTGTGTTTGTTTGTGTGTGTATGTGTGTGTGAAAAAGACAAACGTAAAAACAAACTTAAACAGGAAAATCTTCACTTTTTCTGAAGACGTTCGCTGATCCGAACGAAACCGGTAAAATCTCTCGTTTCTTGATGATTTATTCCTTATTTAAATTTGCTTCTTCCGTTTGTCTTTTCACACACATCTTGTCATTCACGGCATTTCATTTAATAATATACTGTGCATTTTATCCTCATATATATATATATATATATATATATATATATATATATATATATATATGTAAATTATCATAACCTCAAGGTTGTGGGTATATTCTTTCTACTACACAAAGAGGGTCACCGGATATTAATAACTAACGCTTCTAATATGTTTATATGATTAGTAGATCGTGCTTTACACAGTACAGAAAACGCTTCGTGACTGTAATCTTTGGCACATGATTCGTTTTCAATATATATATATATATATATATATATATATATATATATATATATATATATATATATGTATGTATATATATATATATATATATATGTATATATATATATATATTATTGTTATTATTATTGTTATTATTATTGTTATTATTATTATTATTATTATTATTATTATTATTATTATTATTATTATTATTATTATTATTATTATTATTATTATTATTATTATTATTATTATTATTATTATTATTATTATTATTATTATTATTATTATTATTATTATTATTATTATTATTATTATTATTATTATTATTATTATTATTATTATTATTATTATAATAAAAAAATAATAATATTAAATATATGTCAATCCACATTTGTTTCCGTAAGGCTGTTCCTATATAATTTACTCACGCAAAATACATGCTTAAATATAAATTAATTCTGGCATTAAGTTGTGTTTGAAAATTCTGTTTTAATTGTTCTCATTAACAGTAATCTGTAGTAACTCACCTCTCACTTACCTATCTTTGTATTTCTCTCGACCCTCACTTTATGTTGATTCAACCACTTTCTAATATTTTTTAATGTCGATTTAGAGAAAGCGTGCCTCCTTTTAGCGTTGTCATCTAATTCACATAATGTCTGCACACACCACAAACACATGTAAATTATATGGCAAAATAATAAGTCTTTTTCGTTTTATATTATCAATAAGGATTATATAGAAGTAAAACTATTCATTATTTTCAATTATAGAAGTAGAATATCTAACAGATAACACATGACACAATAAGTCCACGGCCTAACAGCTCCAAGGCAAAATTCGACTTTATCCATCGACATAGTCTTCTTCAAGGGTGATACACTGATTCAAACACGTTTCTAACAATTTAATGCCTTTTTTTAGAACAATTTGACTTTGACCTAAAAATATTCATCAGTTTCCGATATAACTTTTTTTTTATCTGAGTAAAATCTCTTTCCTTGTATCATTCTTTCGAAGTCTGCAAAAAAAAACAAACAAGTAAACGCTACGAGGCAGACATGGAGAATAGGGTAGGTGCGAAATCAATTAGATGTGCAATTCATGTAGTTTTGCCATCGTTGCGATCGCATTGTGATACGGTGCATTGTCTTGGTGAAAGAGCACATTTTTCTTCTTCATATATAGTGTAGTATATATACGTTCGCCAGAATACCATTTTTTTTACTAATGTAGTATATGTTTAGCGAGTTCTTCCTTCTAACACACCAGTAATGTTATATAATATTCATTGTTGATGGTGCTTGTTTTCTCAAGGTAATCAATTAACAAAATACTTTGCGCAGCCCAAATACGGAACCAAAACTTTACCTGCTGATGTTTACCTCTTTAGTCGCTTTGAACGGCTGCTATCTATCCACTCAACTGACTGCCGATTTTACTGCAGAATGTCGTAGTGGATCCATGTTTCATCCATTGTTAAATATTGAAACAAAACTAATTTTGGTTGCGTTAAAATAGTTGCAAACACTGCTCTGAATCGTTGACACGTTGTTGTTTTGATCGGCTGTGAGAAAAGGCTGCACCCCCTTTTTGAACACAACTTTCTCACTGATAAGTGTTCATGTAAATATACTGATTTCTGATATCTTAAACTCGTCTGCTATCTCATGCAACTTTAATTTATGAACATCCAAAACGAGTTTATGGAGTTAAAAAAAAATTTCCGGGAAAACTACCGAATTTAAGCGACTTGAGCATTCAGTGTCATCTATATTTATGCAGCCTCTTAGCAGTGGTTTCCGACGAAGCCGGGTTCGAATAGCACTTATCAAGCCATTGCTCTGCTTAAACAGTATTTTTCTCATCAGAAAGCAATCTTCTATCAACACACGAAATTCAGATCTTTTCATTTTTTTTAAATTTGTAATAGTAGCTTCACTTAAATAACTAATTTTTAAACTAATTATCCGATTGAGCTCAAATTAAAACACGTGGAATTCAAAGGTTAGTGTTTCATATAGACTTATTTATTAGTAGCGTCATCGGGACTTATTGAGTGATGTTTATGTCATATATATATATATATATATATATATATATATATATATATAATTTAAATATTATTTACATACGTATACATTTTATCCTTCCAGTAGTATTTATGTAGAATAACAATTCAGGTGTTCTAGCAAGTATGAATACTTTTTCTTTTTTTAACTATTTGAATTTGTGTGTGCGTGTGTTACGTTTTAATTTTCTTTCTTTTTTATCTCAATAAACAGTTTTTCATATAATTATTTTAAAATCATCCTATTACATCTGTTTTATCTTCACTTAATACATGCGTGTATTTTTTTTTCAAAAGTTAATACATGTGTGTGTGATTATAAATGTTCTTTCTTTTTTATTTTATTACTGTCTCTTTCTTAAATGTTCTTTCTTTTAGTAATTCAATCTGAAGGTAGTTACATATTCGTCGCTCTGCCTTGGTTCAGATCTTCTCAACATCTATTTCTGTTCCTTTTACTTTTTCTTTGTTTTCCCTCTTCTTTGGACCGCACGCTGTCATATTTATATTATTCTTTTTTAAATTTTATTCTTTCTTTCTGCACTTGTGGAAACTTCGGTTCGTTTCAAATGTTCATGCTTAAATAACTGGTCATTTTTAACACCAAAAAGGGATATGTTGCATAGACTTTAATTTCTCGTACCTTTCTTCTTCGTCGCGGAGGTGATGTCGTCTCGTTGAGTTCTTTCGTCGCTTCTGTACTGCCGTGAACATCGCCGTCCGCTGTGTCTGCAACAAAAACCTTCTTAACACGATTCACGAGGCAAACAATCTTTTAAATTTTGATTAGTTTTATTCAGGCGTCAGTCTACCGTCACTCTTGGAGATGTTTCACCAACGTTAAGGGAGAGATCAAATTACTACTCTATCATAATTAATTCCTAGCTTAAGTCCTTAGCCATTCGAGGAAGGGGGGAAGAAGGAATCTCATGCCTGTATTTTGTTAAGGAAATAAATTCCCTGTTTTCCTTTGCAGACTACATGAAGAAATACGTCTGTTCAGGTGCTTCCAAAAACCAGACTGACAAAACTCCGTTTCCCACACAAAAGCCCGTGACGTCACAGAACCCCTATGCGCAGGTGCACCTTGACCCTTGACCTGAGTTCTCGTCAATGTGGTGGCCCTGTCAACGCTTGTGATCTCCAACTGTGAGAACAGCCCTATTTTGCACTCGGTTGTACGGGTTCACCCGCACTAAATCGCGCAAGCCGAACCAAACGATCCCCACACATACGTCCACTTCAACATGCGTCCGGCCTCACAGGGCCATTATCTAACATAATCAGATATAGCTGAATTTTTTACTAATGCAAATTATGTATCTGTTTGTCTGAAGCTGAAACAATACTATTACTTTTATTAATGCTCAATTCAGTTTACTATACTATTTATTTTCTTAATTCAGGGGTACTTTAGTATCTGGTATGTTGTCATGATACCATCCTCTTAGACATTACCCCTTTCTTTTTTTTTTGGGGGGGATCAATGTAGTATATGTTCATTGGTTATGATACCATCCTCCCATAAATTATCTCTATTTTGGGGGCGGGGTAGTGCTTCTTTTTTGGAAGAGAGAGTAGTCGTGTAGTATCTGTTCTGTTTTCATAAGACCATCTTCCAAGGTATTATATCCTCCTTTGTGGGTAGTGTTTTATTGTTCTGTTGTCATTGTTGTTTATTTTTTACGGCATATCAACGCTTTTCGGGTTATTTTATGCTGAATCCCATCATTTTGGTGAGAGTTTTTATGTTTCAAGTTATGTATATCTTCAAATTCATGATGTTTGGTTTTGTTGTTTTCTTTTACATCATATCAATCCTTTTCGGGTTATTTTATGATGAACACGGTGATTTTTGATAAAAGTCTTGGAGAAGCGAGAGAGAGAGGGAGAGAGAGGGAGAGAGAGAGGGAGAGAGGGAGAGAGGGAGAGAGAGAGAGGAAGGAGGAGAGGTAACGGGGAGGGAGGGAAATTGTTTTTTTGGTTTTTGGCTTTGCAGAAGATGATTGAGTTAGGAAAAGAGAAAAAAACAAAACATCAGTGTTTGGTACATTGATATTTTCAAACAGCCTGACTCGGTAGCACCAGTTTTTTGTCATAAGACTATTCTGTCAAACATAAGCTCCTAATTTGAAGGGATAGTGTAGTATATATTCGTTCGCCAGAGTACCATTCTTCCAGGCATTACCTCTTCTTTTAAAGGTCAGTGTAGTATATATTCGTTCGTTATATATACTAGCAAAAACGCAATGCCACTTTCAACCGTACCAGACATATGGCATAATCACATTGACACACTGGGTCTTGTTAGATCACCGAAGTTAAGCAACGTTGAGTCTGGTCAGTTCCAGATGAGTGACCATTTGGGAAAAGCAGGCGCTCTATGTATGAGGACGTCAACACCTTCCTACAAAACTATAACAACAACCTAACGTCGTCATATCCCATAACCGGGAAATACATACGACTGAGGACCGATTGTAAATTTGATATTCCCTAGAAACTTTTTCCTTTGGAGGAAGCCGGTTCAACCCGCCTAGGGTGAATGCCGCTTCGTTTCATCTTTTTTTCGTACTAAGGGCATCGGATGCCTTACCACCCAATCTCACGAACCCGCTACTGGGATGTTTGTGTAAGTATGTTTTTGAGAGGGTTTCTGTACAATGCGTCTATCTCTAAGTTGAAGAAGAATATTAATCAGCAACTTCCGTTTTTTTCGCGCCAATGTTTATATTTTTATTAATTTCCCGCCATTTCTTTTCACGTAAAAACGAAAATAAACCCAGCAATGTATGTACGTGTGACATCGTCTTGAAGTTAATGTAATAACTGCATCCTCTGACGTGCGGCCAAAAGTAGAGCATCTTCGTCTATCTGGACCATCTTTGTTGCCAATGCGTCAGAATGACCAACTAATAGCCCTTTTCGTGCGAGCGGGAAACAGGGTCTCCAGAGACCCGTCAAAATTGCATTCATTTCTGGCCTGTCTCGCTAAAATCGAAGAATGATGGCGGTTTCAACCTCAAAGTTAATTGTCTGTACAGGTCGCCATTTTCTTTGTTATGATGTCCTCGCAGATAGGCCAGCGCGAAAATGAAATATTTTCCGTTCTACATTTGTAAAAATATAACCGTTGTATTTAGATACAGCATATGATTTAAACTATAATAAAGACAAATCTGACTTTATTTGTTTCTATATAAATACCCATCCCGTCGCGCAAAGATTAGCGAGTAAAACACTACCAGACGAAACCATTTCAAGTGTTTAAGGGAAAAGAAAAAAACAAATAGCGTTTTCTTTTTTTTTCTTTCTTTACTTTTCTCTATACCGATTGATACATTTTCTTCTTCTTTTTAAACTTTCTAGTTTCGGATGTTTTATTTAACACATCACTCAATAAGTCGAGGGTCGACCTAATAAAACAACTTTTAGGCAAAATTTGACTTTATTCATCGACATAGTCTCCTTTTAGAGTGATACACTGATTCTAACGCTCCTTTAGCAATTCGATGCCTTTTATGTAGAACGGTTTGTTTTTGGTCGCAAAACACTCCCCAGTTTCTGATATCACTTATTCAGTGAAGCCAAATTGCTTTCCCTGGAGCCTGATTTTGAGGTCTTCAAATAGCCCGTAGTCACTGAGTGCCAGCTCTAGAGAATAGGGTGATGTGTTATTTCATTTTTATTTCTATTTTTAACTTCGCCGATTGAGACGCTATTTTATATGAATATGAGTATTAGTGCGAACACTGGCGAAGCATGATTTTTTACGGAGAGTTGACACTTGTATATACATGAAAAATAATAAACTTAAAACTTATTTTATTTTATTAACCTTAAAATCTCCAGGAATACCGCTCGATACATTTGTCATGCATTATCTATAACTTGTTAAATCCCGTGGAGATTCTGCGGTTGTTTTTTGTTTTTTTTATCTATCTGTATGATTCATTGTTAAAAATAATAGTTTTCTTAAAATAATAAACGTCTCGGTTAAAAATAACACACAAAAATTGTCTCTTTCTCCTTCCTTAAAAGTAATTGTCATTTTTAGCTAATATTCTTTGAATAAATAAAACGAATGTCACCTTTTAAAAATTTATGGAATCGTTTTCTTCTTTAATTAGTTTTATTATTTGTATCTTAATCATGTTAAAACGATACCTTGTTTCTGGGGCGGCGTCATGTGTTGTCTCCTCCGAAGACTGAGGTCATTTCGTTAGCTGCAATCAAAAGCCACCTGACATGCTTTCTTACATTAATTATTCATTCAATTGATTCCCAACACGATCTTAGAAGATGAATGATTTATTCAGCTAGATGTTCGTCTTGTAGCTGAAAGGGAGAGAGCGAAGGAGAGAGAGAAAGAGAGAGAGAAAGTGTAAAAATTAAATAAACAAAATAAAATATACGTTATCTAGCACAAATCTGACTTTTTTTTACACATACATCTGGGGAATGTTGTTTGATAAAAGTTAGAAACAAAAGGGGAAAAGCTATTTACCTTTTAAAGGAATTAAAATTTCTCGCTATTTTTTGCCGTCTTTTAGTAATTTCTATAAGATCGCTAAATTATGCGAAAATCAGCTACCGTATTGAGCTGTCGACAGAGTTAACAGTTCACTGAGAATACCCAGCAATAAGAAAAGGTTAAAGTGTTTACAGATATTTATTATCAACGGCATACACACGTGTCTTCTCTTTTTATCTCTCTTAGTCTTCCTCTCTTTATGAATGCTTATTTATTTATTTATTATTTCTCTCCGTCCATCGTATGTATTCTTTTCTCTATCTCTTTTTACCACCATTCTTTTACTCGAACATGTCTTTGTTTATTTAAATTTATTTTTCTCATTTCTGTCGAAGTCAATAATAAACGAGATTCTATATTTAAAAGTTTCATGTTTGTCCGAGCAATAATCAGACATAACACCGAGAATTGCCATTCCGGCTAAGAATATTTACATCAGTCAGCGGTGAATTGCAATGGTCAGTTCCCGCTATATTACGTTCCTGCCAAGGGCTTTGTTAACTATTCTTATTTTTGGACAAAAACACATTTTCTTTTGTTTATTAAATTGTAAGGTAAACGTACAGAATAGTTAACAAAGCGCCTCCTCCCCATGTTCAGAATGGCTTTCTAAATAATAACGTTATTATTACAAAAAAGCTATTATTAACATGGGGCTTCTCTCCATGTTAATAACAGCTTTGTTAAAAATATTTCCTTTGAGTATTCATAAAAAAGAAAACGTTCCAATTGTAGTAAATATATTTGTAATTAAAATAAAAGTAAAACATTTCCAATGAAGGAAATCACTTTTCACAATTTCTTATGTGTTGATCTAGATCTTCGTGTGGGTAAAATACATAGGGAACTGATCCTGCTGAGCACATTCTTATCCGGAAGTGGCAATTCTTGGTTGCTATGCCATTATCCCCAGACGAGAATGTGAAAAAGATGAAGTTATATCAACTTAAGTTCGTAAATAAAAGTAAAATTATCTCGAAGACAAGATACGAAGAAATGAAAGTATAATTTTAAAACTTTATTTTAAATGAGACAGAAAACTATATTTTTAATATATCCGCGTTAGGTGACGATGGTTAAGTGTATAAGAATGCGGACTGACAACATGGACGTGCCATGTTCGAATCCAGTCTGTTCCATAGAATCATTTTCACTTAGGGATGTTGGCAACCATTACGTGGCCCCTATTGCAAAAATGCCAACAACAGAATCAACAAAAATGTACCGTGTTGATTCATACGAATTGACTTTACTAATATATCCGCCTTCATTAGATACCAATGTTACATTCACCCCACTTCAAGGGGAGCCCGACCGTGTATTTGTCACAATTCATGCAGATACTTCGATGACTGAGGACACTCCATATTTGATGATCTCTGAAATCCAAAATCGGCACAGCAACGAAAGTAAAGTTTATAGAAGGACAATTTTTATTTGATAGATGATGTTGCCTTCATTCTGACCAACGGCAGAAGGGAAAAATATGCCGGACTATAGATTCTTGGGGGCCTTGCCCACCCTTCCTTTATCGGAGAATCTCAAGTCAATTGTTGTCGTGTCTGTCACCGTCGAGCTTTCAATCCAGACTGTGTCAAATCTCTCTCATGTTCTTTTTCAGACACTATGTGACGTCATATCTACTAGATCCTATATTACCACAGTGTGTCAACGTTCATTTCCAGTCACACACGCTGATATTTGCTGACCATTCAGCTATGATATTTCCTGTTATTCTCGACGTACAGGTTGCCCCAGTCTTAAGAAAAATACACACTAGCAGATCTACCTGTTCAATATGTAACCCAAGCTTCCACTCACGTTTCACCAAATCATCAAAAGCAAGAAAGCAAGATCTAGCTTAATAAATCATTCAGCTTCTAAGATCGTGTTGTGACTTAATTGAATCAATAAAAAGAAGATTAATAATTGATAATTTGAATCATGTGTATATTTCGGACTACTGCTCTAATCTTGGATGTTATTCTCAAAAGTTTTTCTCAGCCGATGTGAAATCCGACCTTCTTCAGGTGCATCTTCATGTCGAACTCGAGAATTTATATGAGATTTCGAACTGTACATAGACTCGTGGCGCAATGGACAAAAATGTTAAGTTTAATCAGTTCTAAGTGACAGTCTTATAGAGGTTGAAGGTTCAGTCTTCACTACAGACGATACTAAATAAGAATAAGATAATAATTATATAAGACCTTTACTCGGTCATTGCTGATGAAACAAGAACAATTTACCCCCGTTGATTAAATAAAGGATTCTGTTCGGAATTCCGTATAGATTCCCGAGTTCGACAAGACGCACCCGAAGAAGGTCGGAGGTTATATCGGCCGAAACGTTGTCAAGATAACAACCGAGACGAGAACAGTCGCCTGAATAATATAAATAATCAAAATCCGTTCAATTTATTTGCCGTTAAAAAATGATGACCTCTCAAATGTTTCTTCTGACAATTAAATGAATAAAAATGCTTGGTTACATGTCAGTGCTGCAGGAAGGATGCCGAACACTAGTGAAGCCACCTTTTACGATGGATTAGTGCATTATCAATCAGACGCCAAAGTGCCATGTTAAGACATTTAAGCTTCTTTTCCTTATACGCAGTGACAACTTGAATAAACTATTCGTCATTGATTGTTGTTTGTTTTTCATAAAAATGCTACCAAGACAAAGCTCATTTCTTTTAACAAATTTAAAAACAATAAGAAACTTTTGCAACCATCGATTACCATGGCCGATAGCACTCTTCCTGGGCGTCCAACATTCAAAGCCCTCGGCCTGAGATTCTCAAGCAATATGCAATGGAATAAGTACATAAGAAGATAGTGTCAAGGCTGCTGCAAAGAAGGTAGTCGCCCTCTATCGGGCTAGAAAATCTCTCACACCTGCCGCTATCCTATATCCCTACAAAGTCAGCATTTGCCCATACATGGAGTACCGTTGCTAAATATGGACTAGTGCACGAACAATTAGCCTCTCCCTCTTGAACAGAGTGCTAAAAAGAATTTCTAACATAATAGGTCCCGTACTATCTACTAAGCCTCAGCCCCTGTCGCATCGCGGCAAAATTGCATCCATATGTTTGTTTATAAGTACTTTCACAATTTGTACGATGAAGTTACTGAACTTGTACTCCCTAAACAAAAAATACCTCCGACTAGTTGCTAAATCCCACCCTACACTGTAGATGTCCCTAGATACCGAAAGATTTTCTATTCTGATAGCTCCTTTCTTTGGACCGCTTACTTACCTTTGGAACCCCCTTCCTGCTCCTTGTTTCGCCAACAGTGCAAACATGCAGAAATTTAAATATAATGTGAACAAACACCTCGCCGCCGAACTCCCATCCTAGATTGCCCCCTCTATAAATCTGGCATTTATAAGTGGTGTCGGATCTCATTTTTATTGAAGGCTTTTACCAGCACGGCGCCACTCTGATGCATGAATCTTTGTTTAAACGTAGTTGAACCCAGCTCCAACCTCTACTTCCTCATTGTGTGATATTCACAGCAAGAACTCGATTTTAGCAAAAAGTAAAAAACAACGACATTTCTTTCTATGTGTTCCCAGCGTCAGGTGGGGTTCGCATGAACAGAACTTCTTTGCAATGGATTCGCCTTTTGTAGAAATATTCTACGGGACTGCTTCCCTGCAGATGACAACACGGTTGTCTCCAAATACAATGTCAATAAATATTTGTCATAAACCGCCAAATATGTAATGAAACGTAGTTCATTGCATTGATCAATTTTGGTTCTTCATCTTTCAGCTGACAATCATTACATCTCATTAACACTTATCCTCGAGTGGCTGTTGGACTTGCTAAGTGGTGATTACCTAGTAAAAAATGCAAAAGAAATTAACATAAAATGTTTGTTCCTGTGTAAAAATAGAATTTAAAAATGGCGTACGAATCGCATCCAGAAGAGCAGGATTTGTCTGCTCACTTTTGAAAACAAGCTTCCTTCATTTCCAACGGCCAGAATTTTGGCACGAATCTGCTACATAATATTTTTATATCTGATTTGAAATATCATAGTATAAGTAAAGCCTTAGCGTATTTTCAAAATATCAGTTCGTCTCTAAAATCCAATCCTTCCTCACCAACGTAGGGGCGCTGGCAACATAGTAGTGTTAGAGCTACGCCGACTGGACCCCCTTTTCCTGGCAGGCGACCCATGGCGGACAGGTCTGGCAACAAGTGATATTACGGCCGCAACCCGGCTAACAGGGCTCTGGCGAAAACCGAGGACGAGTCGGCATCAAGATCCGTCGTCCTCTGGTGATCTCTACCTTTATGTATGTCAAGCAAAGACGTGTTGGGCATGGAACCGCAAACCAATAGAGTAAACGTAACAACGTTGCTTCTCCGCCATTATTTTGTGGGTTCTGGGCTAAACATTCGCAGACTGCATAGGCAGCTGCTTAGCCTTGCTGATCTCGGTGTAACCCTGCTAGTTAACAAATAGCTGCAACCAATCAGTAGTACTTCATGTAGAGCAGGCAACCTCGAAGTACGATGCTCATAAGCCGTATGCAGAAGTTCGACTCGCTTAACAACAAACAAAAATATCAGTTTGCTCATTTATTTTCTTCCTTCTGTTATCGCCAATTGTCTGTTCGCATTTAATCTTATTTTCATCGGAATTTTCTACTGGTCTTATCAGCATTAACCGATACCCGAAACCTTTTTGAATTCTTTTATCCAATAATAAAATGTGGCTTGATATGGACACACATAATATATATGTATACCGTTTTCATATATGTCATCGTTTCATATGTACACTATTATAAAAATAATCTATATAACAATACTCTAATGACAATTTCATGTTTGTACGTACGTTATCACCTTTCACATGCATGAACAACAACCAATAAGATCGTCCGATTAGCAAAGGTGGAAATTGGTGATTAATCTAATCTCGCTAAAGTAGACATTCTAACTTTACCCATTTGAAGGCGAATTGTTCCAAAATAAAATTATGTCGTCCAATCGACTAACACAGTACAGTTTTAAATAAATACATTTCAAAAAGTGACATTCGTTTTATTGATTTGAAGAATATTCAAATGACAATAATTTTTACGGTAAGAAGATAGAGAATATTTACTGTTTTATAAAGAATTAAATCGCTACAATTTTAAATAAATGAAGGAAAAAGAAACGTATTCGTTTTGATTATTTAAAGAATATTTAGCTGTCAATGACAATTATTTTTACGGAAGAAGACAGAATCATTTTTATTTATCTTAATAGTATTTTCAAAATAAATGTTATCATTAACAGTAATGTATATAGATGAATGTAAAAAGCACCGTGGAATTTCCACTGTATACGGCCAGTAGATCTTTATTAAGCTGCGATACTCCACGTTATCGATTTGTCAAAATGGCGCCAACAAAGTAAATACGGGTGGGATATTAAAACAAATACGTTCTATTTTCGGTACTAGTATTGTAACTTCCTTTTTACTTATCAAATTTTAGAGATTATTAATCGAACAACGCGCGTGGTTGTGGGCACGCGCGTATGCGATTTGGTGTGTGCACATTTCGGTACAAAATGGCAGTACATAAATCGCCCCTTTCGAATTGATAGCCAGTTTTGAGGCAAATCGCAATTCTACGTCTCCCGACGCAGCAGAAAGTAGAGAAATGTTTACTTACATCGATAAATATGCATATATAAAGATTGCCCATGAAGTCGATCGGAGGGAATTTGATTTAACACTGACCACACGGCAGTAAATAGGAGTGGTCTGTAGGTTGGGCGAAGCGTAACATGGTTGGTCGTGTGACTGACAATAGGAAAGACTGAATGAGGGGAGAAGACAATGAGAAGTGGAAAGAGAAGGAAAAGAAAAAGGAGAGGGCGAGAGACAGATGGAGCAGAAAATAAAATGAAGAGGCTTGGAAAGAACGGTTATTATTATCTCAAAACGTCTCTCATTTCATGAAAAAGGAGAGACGTTTTGAGATATCGAAACTGAGATCAGAGAAAAAAATCAAAACGATAGAGAGATGTGTAACAAAAAAGAGAGAGAGAGAGAGAGAGAGAGAGAAAGAGAGAGAGAGAGCGATAGAGATGCAATATATATATATATATATATATATATACATACATAACAATATTAATTTTAGTACATATTAAATTATTTTAACCGACATACGCCAGCGTGTATATATATATATATATATATATATATATATATATATATATATATAAACTCAGTTCACCCCAAACAAGGCACGTTGCCACTTTAGACGTACTGAGAATAAGGGTGAAACTTTTGTCGGGTTATCCTTAATTGGGAACTGTGCAGCGAGATGCTTGTTCACATTAGTTTTAAATTTCTGCATGTCGGTACAGTCGGGGGAACAGGGAACAAGGAGAGAGTTCCAAAGGCCGACAGCTCGAGGAAAGAAGCTATATGAGTAGAAGGCTCTCCAGAATCTGGCGACTTCTACAGTGAATGGACGGGATTTAGCTGATTGTCGGGTTCGTTGAGTGTATTTACGTCGAGGGAGCACCAGAGCAGCAAGTTCATCAGAGCATATTACATTGAAGTACTTGTAAAACAAGCACAAAGATGCAACATTGCGGCGATGGGACAGACGCTGGAGCTTGGTGGATAGTAATCACCTATTAGATTTTTTTAAGATCACATGTGGCAACAATACTCCATTCATAGCGGATGGTGGCTTTATAGAGATATAGGATACTTTCAGGTGTGAGTAGTTTTCTAGTATGGTAAAGGAAGCAACCTTTCGTTGCAGCAGCTTGGCCAATGCCTTCTATGTATTGCTTCCAATTCATGTGAATGTTAGACCGAGGAGTTTGAACGTTGGACTCTTAGGGGTGTTATTTGCCATGGCAATCGGTGGCCAAAGAGGTTTCTTACAGTTGTTGAAGGAATGGAGCTTTGTCTTAGCAGCATTAAATGTTACCATCCATTTATGACCCCATTCCATTACAGACTGGAGGTCACTTTCTAAGGATTCAGCCATTGCCTCCCATATGTGCGCGTCCGTTTTGCCCACATGACGAGAGTAGAGCGTGATGTCGTCAGCAAATATACTCATCTCAGACACAGTATCATCAGGGCGATTGTTTATGAAAATCAGGCACAATAAAGCTCTAAGGATCAATCCCTGGGGGACAACTGCATTCATGTCATGTGGTTTGAATGAACGGCCATCAAAGACAACCTGGATATTTATTTTGGATAGGAAGTTTCTAATTATATTAAATATTCGTCCAATAATACCATACAAATAAATTTGTATGAGAAGAGCTTTATGCCAGACCTCGTCAAAGGCTTTGGATATATTAAGCGCTACTTCCCTAGCTTCCCCTGCATTGTCTACTGTATGACATATGTGTTCAGAGATTACCATTAGGATATTCGCAGTAGACCGTGCTTGCCTAAATCGATACTGATAGCCAGAAAGTAATTTAGTTGACTGACTATCGCTAGATTAATTAAGGATTAAAAGATTTTTGCGAAGAAGACTGATGGGGCGATAATTCCGAGGATCGATTCTATCTCCAGAATACTTGAAGACTGGTACCACAAAGGCAATTTTCCAGCTACCAGGGAAGCAAGATTCGACAAGGCATTTTTTGTAGAGTTTGGAGAGGACGGGCCAGTTCAGCAGAGTATTTCTTTATAGATATTACTGGTATAAGATCAGACCTACATGCTTTGTCGGCGTCAAGGTTTTTTATGATGTCTCGGACATGAGATGGGGTGATGGTCAGGTCATCAAGTGTGGCTTCAGTCCACAATGGGACATTTTGGAGAGAGTGGTTTGTGTAGTCCAAAGTGGAGTTTAAGGCGAAAAACTGGGCAAGTAATCAGTTTCCGTTTAAACGACCTCATTGTCGTTAGATAGCGGGGGGAATTGTTGAATGCCCATTGTTCAGCACACTATTGAAGATTTTCCAGAAATCACGAGTACCTAGTTTTTGTGACTGAATGTGTTTTCTGGTCATCTCTGTATACTTTCTCTTTTCTTCATCTATGACAGTCTTACAATGATTTATTGACGATATAAATTTCTGTCTATTTGTAGTCGACTTATGACGGTTGAATTGTCGGAATGCTTGTTGCTTCTGAGCAATAGCAGCTGCACAGTTCGGAGAGTGGGGCTTGCTGTGGAATTTTCGGATATGGACATGTGCTTCGATACGTGATTTGACCCATTCGGTTATCTCATTTGCGCACTGATCAGCAGGGAGAGAAAAAGTTTAACTCCATGGCACGTCTCTGATGTGATCTCTGATGGATTCCCAATCAGTCCGCTTGTAGTGTCTCGTCTTTTTTAGTAACGGCTCATTTTAGGGTGATATCAATCATTACCTTAAAGTGATCAGCGATCCCTGGAGGGCATGGGCATTCGTCGCAAAAGCATTGAGCAGTGAGGTCAAGAACAGGTCGAGGAGTGAGGCTTGCTGGTCCACATGATCAGGGAGGCGAGTCGGGAAAGTGACAGCTTGTGAGAGGGAGTGCGCCATGGAGAAACTATACATGCAGTTTCCAAGCTGCGTCTGTATAGCTGGAGAATCCAAGGCAGTCCGACGATGTACAGTGAAATCCCCAAATACATGTATTTGGGCACTCGAGAGTAATGCAACTTTGCTTTCAGAGACAAAGTTAAGCAGGGTACACTCCTGGGTCCGAGGAGGAACGGTATAAGAAATATAATTAACTAACGCTGTGCTGTGAGGTTAAAACACACATGTTGGCTTGATCATATGATTATAGCCTATGTGTTCTAGTCAAGGGGAGAGTGTTCTGAACATAAACTCATAGTCCGTGCATATGTTTGTCAGAGTCTTTACGGTAGAGTAGGAGTTATTAAATCATGTCAAAATGGTGTGAGGAGATTGAGGATTGTAGGTTTGTTTGACTTAGTGCTATAATATCCACGGAGTTTACTAGGAGAAAGGTTTCTACCTCATTGATGCTGGTTCTAAACTCCCGGATATTTGTGAATGTTGTCCTCAAGGGCGGATGCGAAGTTGTTTTTTGGTGGGTGTCTGGTTTAGGGTTGTTTTTCTTTCTTTATATTGTCATTTTGGTTTTAGATAGAATGGGAAGGGCAAAGTGGGTGCTTGTTTCGTACTAATAAGCTCACACAACCGGACCATTAATCGATACTTGATCCATGGGGGTTGTAGCCTCGGAAAAGCCAACCGGGGATAACTGTAGGGTCCCTTTCCATGCGCGACATGGCAGTACAGTTATTCACTATATTATACAACCGTTGATAGAGTAGCCGCTCAGCGCTACCTAAAAATTAGGGCTGCTGCACTACTAGGCTGAAATAGCAACCAGACAAGCTGTCTAACCTGTATCCTCAACCAGTCGGAACAAGAGCGCCCCAGACTTATCATGTGAGACTTATTGACAAAAAATCCCCTATTTGCCAAGATAGAGAGAAAGAAATACGGCGTTCCCTGTCCTAGTCAGGAAACAAGGTCAAGCAATGGGTGTCTTTGAGGTGTCCATGCGCTAGTACCTTTTATCTTGGCTAATAGACAACGAAATGGGCGCAAAGTCCGGACGATACCCAAATCCCATCTACTTTTTAAGCAATTTTAGGTTTGCAAACCGGATATTTTGTTCGAGACTCCAGCTCTAGGAATGTTGCCGATCATGACTAATGAAGGCCTCCCTCCCTCAACTGTTTGTTGCCAAGACGTAAGTAGTCAGTAGTACAGTTTTAATATCAGAGTTTTCCTTCTCCTATATTGACGGCATAACAAGGTTTACGGGTCCATCACACCGAGAGGGTAATCCTGCACCCGTGTACTAGTCAGGTATTTCAGAGCCCCCGTAGGTATAAAGAACATTTTTTCCATATATATATATATATATATATATATATATAAGTTTACACGTCACCTCTCGGGGATAAAAAAAAATGACGATCGGTTCCCCTCTCATAAGTAAGAATCAGACAGAGGGATGGGGGTAACTTTCTATGGGTGGTCAGACCTTTTTTTCCTTGTATTCAAGTTACCTATTCTTTAGACATTTTTTTGCATTAAACTTTAACAACAATCGAAACGGGTATTTCTCTGGTCAGTAGGGTGAAAATAATATATATATATATAGAGAGAGAGAGAGAGAGTGAGAGAGAGAGCGAGAGAGAGATAGAGAGAGAGGGAAAGATGTGCGAAAATATATGATTTTGCATATATTTCTATTTTTTTTATAGATAAACCTTTCCAAAGTAAAAGCTCCCCTCTCTCTCTCTCTCTCTCTCTCTCTCTCTCTCTCTCTCTCTCTCTATATATATATATATATATATATATATATATATATATATATTATGTAGGGTTGGTCACTGAACACTTTTGCTATGCCAGTACACTGCCATTTAAAAACCAAATAAAAAAAAATCAAATTTAGATAATTATCTTAATGTATGTACCCTAGCAACCACTATATGATCTCTCAAGAGGTCCAACACCCCCATAACATAGAATTGAGGATACTCGATAGACCAAAGTCTTATAGGAATTGCGCATTTTGCACCATTGAAAATTTTAGAATTCTACAGGAAATCAATAACCTTTCCATAAACTGTATGCACATTAAAACTGAGTTCTTCAAAAAATGTCACCACAAAAGAAAAATCATATCAGTCCAATGGACGAGTAACGAAAATACATAACCCACTAATAACCACAGAAGACCGATGATCTCCACATCATAGGAAATATAACATACCCACCCACCCCAACACCTTTCACAAATTTATCAGTTTTTTTATATACAACATAACAGCTCTCCCTCCCCAAGATATATTGTATATACCAATAACCACATACCCCTACCAACTCTAATATAACCTATGCTCACATACCCTTTTACCCCATCTATCACTAATATAACATAACTCATATATAATTTAAAAAATATCTAACATGATAAATACATGAAGCGCCTAGAAATATAATTGTCAAATCTCATCAAATTAAAGAAATTATACATGCGTAAGACTTAACTCCTTCCGTCTCACACAGACCCTGCAAGGGACTCGTAACCATTATTAAATAAAGATAACATAATGATCTAGAAGAATCCGACACGAATGCATATCGCAATGATAGTTAACACATTTCGATATCCCTTAGATACACCTTTTCACTTATAAAAATATACCCTCCTTCAACATCCAGGCATCACATAGCAATTCATTTACTAAAAATAGACCCCCCATAAATATACTTAAAATAATACAAACTATAAATAAATAAACAAATAAAAATAAGGAAAAATAAACTAAAACACTTAATAAATCTCATCCAGAATCTAACCAGCTTACCGATAAATAAACTACACAACACAGTTATCCCCATAAATACACATGTGAAAGGGTAAAAAAGACAACATCCATCATCAATAATTAAATTATTTAAATAAAATCCAAGTACGATTAAGAACCATATATATACCCTGATTTTTTGACCCGGTGGTTTTTCAAAAGGGGACGCTTCAGCAATGCACCGTTTAACTGTGAATTCAAACGTCATTTCTCCTTGTTGTTTTGATTTCGAGACGCTGAAGATTCCTACGGGGTATAGACGACTTTTAAAAGTTAAAACGTCAGATGAAACCGCGGCATGCCAATGAAATATGTAACGTATAGTTTTGAAATAAATAATTTGTATTTAGCTCTCATTTTTTTGCGATTAATCACTGAACTGATTTCATTTCAACATAACCTGACACACTATATATACATACACACACACACACACACACACACATATATATATATATATATATATATATATATATGTATACATATATACATATATACATATATATACACACATACACACACACACATATATATATATATATATATATATATATATATATATATATATATATATATATATATATATATATATATATATATATATTTACCCCAGGGATCTATCCTTGAACCTTTGTTGTTCCTGATCTATATAAACGATCTCCCTGATGACATAGAGTCGGAGATTGGTTTATTTGCTGACGACACCACACTTTACTCTCGCCATGTTGGCAAAACAGACGTGATCATATCCGAGGCAATGGCTGAATCTTTAGAAAATGACCTCCAGGCTGTAGTGGATTGGGGTCATAAATGGTTGGTAACTTTTAATGACGCAAAGACAAAGCTCCTTTCCTTCAACAACTACAAGAAGCCTCACCAACCAACGATTGCCATGGCAAATAACACCCTACCTGAGAGTTCATTATTCAAACTCCTCGGCCTAACCTTCACAGGTAACATGAATAGGAACAAATACATTGAAGACATTGCCAAGGCTGCTGCAAAGAAGGTTGGCTCCCTCTACCGTGCTAGTAAACTCCTCACACCTGACATTATCCTGTATCTCTACAAAACCACCATCTGCCCATGCATGGAGTATTGTTGTCACATCTGGGCTGGTGCATCATCTACTAGTCTCTCCCTCATTGACAAGGTCCAAAAAAGAGTCGCCAACCTAATAGGTCCCTCACTGTCAGCCAAGCTCCAGTCCCTGTCCCATCGCCGCAATGTAGCATCCTTATGTTTGTTTTACAAATACTTCAATGGATTATGCTCCGATGAATTGGCTACTCTGGTTCCCCCTCGACGTAAATTCACTAGACTAACTCGACAATCAACTAAATCTCATTCATTCACTGTGGAGGTCCCAAGATGCCGGAGAGCCTTCTACTCAAATAGCTTGTTTCCTCGTGCTGCTGTCCTCTGGAACTCCCTTCCTGCCTCCTGTTTCCCCGATAGTACTGACATGCAGAAATTTAAAACTAATGTAAACAAACATCTCGCTGCCCAGATCCCAATTTAGGCTGCCACCAACCTTCTCCCCTTTTCTTTTTCTCAGTAAGTAGCCCTTTACGACTACAGTGGCGACCTGCCTTGTTTGGGGTGTTAATATATATATATATATATATATATATATATATATATATATAAGATATGCGTCCAGAGACAGTTGTTTTGTCGTTTAAATACTCATCAGTGTGGCTAAACGTAGCAAACGCTGCACACCCGAGGTTCGGAACTTGAACGCTAATCATTACCTACTGTGACCCTTGACGTCCGAATCTATACCATCTGAGCTATCGACCCTGCTATTGTATATGGAAGAAATGATACCATTTTAAATGAATTTTATTCATTTGTTTACATTTTACGATACTGATAATCCAGACGACTTGATTCTATTGGAGAACTTCCTATTTTCTGCACTAGATTTATTCACCAAAATGGAAACGTATATATATATATATATATATATATATATATATATATATATATATATATATATATATATATATATATATATATATATATATATCCACAGCTGTGTCTTCGTTTCTCGATTCATCAGTGTGGCTAGACATAGCGAGCGCATTAACCCCGGGATTCGAAACCTGGATTCTAGTTACTAGCAACCATGACCGCTAGCGTCCTATTCTCTACCATTCTCGGCATGAAATGTGAGGAATTTCTTCATATTTGAAAAAATAATAATAGTGTTATAGAAAAGATAAAAGCTTTTAAAGTAAATGTATTAGAATAATGTCTTGATAAAAATTAATTAGATATGAAACCTTTATGGCATATTGGATATTTTAAAATTTGAACGTTCATTTAGAATCGCCTTAGATTACATTTACGCGCTTAGACTCCTACGTCGACCCCTCGTGAAATTATACGTTTGAATAGCAGAGAGAAAAAAAACGTATACGTTTGTATAAGGTCTACTTGTACCCCCCCCCCGGAAATTAGAATGGATATTGTAAAGTCCTAAGAAATAAATCGGGGATGCTTATTGATAAATGTAATCAATTAATATCTTAAATATTCTTACTGTTCTTGGTCATCGAACTGTCTATGCCGATTAGCCATTACTCTGTGCATGAATATCATCTGGTGATCCCCAAAATGCCACCCATGGAATCGTTAATGAAATTGACAATGCTTTCTGAAATCCAACTAAATTTAGTACACACAAAATTGAGTCTATGGCTGACTTATTCGCCAAGTTTTAGTCATGAATTTCTAGCAGCCTTTGTTTTCTTTGACGTTTAATGATATACTACAAGTGTGCACTTTGCATAGTAAGATTGTAAATAACTCTGACACACATCTCTCTTGGCACTGTCCTGGTTTTGACTGTGATGCCTCCGTTCAATTCTGGAATAGTCTTGGGATTGTTTTGATAGATATTATCTTTGAGATAAGCCCACAGATAAAAATACGATTAGTTAATATCCGGTCAGTGTGAAGCCCATTCAAGATCATACTTCCTACTGATGAGACGATCACCAACGTGTCCCCGCATATCATTAAACGGCGATAAAACAAATATTATTTGACCTTCATGCCTGAAACTTGGTGGACAAGTAAGACATGGGCCGAAAGTTATTTGTATCAAATACTGTTAGAATGAAGAAAAGATTGTGGATTTTATAAACGATTGAATTGATGGTATTCCAGGGGTTACTCTGTGCTTTTCTTTTCAGTGTATGCAGAGCAAATATGGGAATTTTTCACATAGAATTAAGTAGCCATCTGACAATTATGACACATTGAACACAAAATTAACATCGTACAATAATACTATAGTTGTCTGGAATATCGCCAAGGTGTTCTATTCTAAACTCAGTGGTTTATGCAAGATGGGACGACACCCGATACATCTAACTAAACATTAGAAATGTTTAAATATATATTTAGAATAATGCAAAGACCATGAACGCCTCGTTCTCCGGATGTCACCTCCGAATATTTTCCTGTTTGAATATGCTTCGGATTCGAATGGTTCACCCAAATAGTTTAAAATAGTTAAAAGAAACATTTAATTATTTCGTAAGAGGAATATATGAGAGTGTAATAATTAACTTTTCAACGAAAGTAAATGCATGTCTAACATTTAGAGACAAGATGCGAAAATAACTGTTTTCAATTATTTAGATATTATATGCGAAAGTAATAGTTTTCAATTATATGCGAAAATAACAGTTTTCAATTATATGCGAAAATAACTGTTTTCAATTATTCAGAGATGATATGCATTTGTTACTATTATATCAGAATGGACAATTTTTTTTTGTAAATAAAATTCTCACCTAACACTGATGTCTCGCCGGCTAGAGGCGAGAACTCTTTTTCTGAATGAGATATAGTTCAGGTATGGTTAGGTTATAGGAGACCATCCTCCTAGGCATTGCTCCTCCTTTTAAAAGGTTTGGTTTATTTCAGGGTTACCTGAGGCGTACCTACCTGAGAATACTGATTAGTCCGTTCTCGGCTATTTTTGTTTTACCTTTTTAGAATGCTACTTCGGAGAGTTGATTTACCCCCTCACGGTAAACTGACTTTATGTCTAACCTTGCCTCAGTGGGAGGCAGGCAATTATTATTTTTTTAATTTGCCATCTGTATTTATTGAGACGTTGTACATAAAAATGTGATATTTCAGAATACCAATATGAGGTTAGCAATCAAACAAGGGTATTTTTAGGCACAACATGGCAGTAGTAAATAGACACTTGTTATCATTAATAACGAAACCTATTGCCAGAGGGTCCTGATCGACCTAGGTGCGATGATATTGATTATTCTCCTTCTTGTGTGAATTGGACATTTACTTGGTTAACAGTGGACAGTAGAATTCTGAGGTTTTTTGACCATTTAACACTAATTAATTCCATCTTCAGATTGATCTATTGTATGGCCCCTTTGAAACTCTGGCAATTCTAATGCTTCTTATGCCAGTGTCATACTTGAATCATATGCGATGAATATATTGATATCTGAAACTGAAACATAAACATTGTTACTTAGCATAACATATTGTTGTTTCAGACTTTTCCTATTGCTTTGTATGGCTCTGAGTACTGGCCGTCAACGAAGGAAGTAGAAAGAAGACTATTAGTCATGGAAACAGATATGTTGCGTTGGACTTTCGCTCTGAACAACTCTTAATTATGTCCGAAGTTAGGCTGATCTCAGACGAAAGGAGTGAAAATCGTCGGCGCTGGTACAAATAAGTAATGGACACAAACGACGACACCATCGCGAAAATGAGAATCAGGATAAAGGCCCCTGGGAAAAGTCCAAGAGGATGGCGCAAACAAATGTGGTTGTGTCCCCTACATGAGATCTGAAGATCGTCGGACTTCATTCTGACCAAGCCTATGTAATAGTGATGGGACGATTCCAATATTTTTCCTAATTCCGAAACAATTATCAATTATGCTCTAAATTCCCGATTCCGACACAATTACCTATTCTAAAATCGTCTAATCTCCTAAAAAAGTAGAATCTTTGTTTTTTGATTTCTTTTTTTGGGATGGTGGGTTGGTGGAGGAGGTGATTAAGCGGAGAGTCTTCATTTATTTTCAAATGTAGATATAATTTTTTTTTTAATTCGACAATTTTTTTAATGTCTTCTTATTATGTACTGTATCCAAGATTTTGATAAACTCATTGTGAAATTTTTAGCTATATTTTTCACTTATGCCATTTTTCTTAATTATCCACTCGTGCCAATTTTATCGGTGCCACTTTTACCGGTGCCATTTTTACTGGGATAATTTTTTAGTACCATTTTTATCTAAATTCGTTCTTATGATCGATATATTTTAGTTTTACTGGTAGTTTAAAATCACCAAATATTTATCATTTTATCATTAGTACAAGCAATGGAAAATTAAGATTTAAACCAAAAAATTTAAATTAAAAAATTGTTTTCGGCTCATATTTTTCCGATTCCGATACACCAACAATTTTTGATTTTCCGATTCCCGATTCCGATTAATCGTCCCAACACTACTATGTATTGTGGAGGGAGGAATACAGTGCGGACCTTGTTTCGTGGGATAAGCACAAAAGAAAATGCCAACCAAATTTTCAAACTATAAACATGTATGAATTATTTTTGTGGAGTGTTTATTTATTTCTGTCATGTCAGTGTATAGATATGTTGAGTTGATTTTACATAAAAATATCGCGCTTGAACGAATAAAAAACGTTAAAGCTGCGTCAGATATAACTCCCTGATCGTGTGGGGGTTGTATAATCGATGTTAAAGGTGTGTGTAGTTTGTCAAAACGTAAATCTATGTTAAATAATTAAACACCCAGACAAGATCTTATATACTGAGGTTGAATTAAATATTTAAAACAAATATGTCTGACTTCCCTTCGAACACAGATATTAAAAAGAAAGAAACAAAGATAGCTATTCTGAAGATAAGTCTATTCAATATGCGTGACAAACGAACGAAAATTCTATTTCAAAGTTAAACGTGACAGACCAAGGAATATGTTATACGCGTGTACACCCTCAGAAAAAAGTGACGAAATAAAAAGTATGGTTGCTTAGTGTTCACATTAATATTCATATTCATATAAAATAACGCCTCAATCGGTGAAGTTTATAAACACAGTATTAAGAAAGAAAGAACACGAGTCTCTGGTGTTCGCGTATACGCAACACACAAAGACAGAATGAAAAAAAGTGATCCGACAGTGTATACTAACGTAGATAAAGAAGTGTTTCAGCCCCAAAATATGCACAATCTTCATATACATACAATAGGCACATTCTAAACAATATTCTTTAAGAGTTCAATCTAATTACCGAAAAAACATTCCCTAGGAATAGTAGATTAGGAAATATTATTAATAAAAACACCGCAAAACAATCAAACCCAACTTCAATAACCTTAGCTTAAACTATAACAGACTCTTTTAATAATATAATGTATATGGTTTTGTATATCTTGAATTACAGCTACCAACTTTGATCGAATCTTTTTTTTATAAAGATTACCTTCTTCAGCTGTCTTATTTTGACGTTTGAAGATGATTATATAATTGTTGTGGTTGCAAGGTTGAACAATAATTAGTGAGGAATACAATGAAGACGCAAACAACAAGGAGAATGCAATAATAAGTGTATTAAAGAAAAGGTATAGTTACAGTATGTACAAATGAAGGTGTCGAGTCAGAGAGTCTTGGTGGGAGGACATGTACGCTCTTCGGCGTCACTTCCGGTGGCATTTAGGTAACACACACTAAGGCCAACCTAGGCTTGCCATTTATAGTGTAACGTTATTCGTATATGCAAATGAGTGGTTGTCACCACAACACCCCCCTCCCAAGATTTGAAGTCACACAGATTTCAATATCTTTTTCTTTTTGGGTTTACCATCAATGGTTCATTAAATTTTCTTTTCCTACCTGATCTTCGGGGTTCAGGTGTATATTGAGGCGGTTCCAAATTAAAGGATTCGTATATGACATCTATGGTTTCCTCCTCTTCGACTGTTGTCGTATAATCATCATCTTGGATATGACGTTTTTTTATCTGATTTAGGTGCCTTTTATGTATACTCTGTGGACCTTTAATCATATATGTACAATCACCAATGCGTTTATCCACTACTCCACATTCCCAGTAAGATGTGTTATTCTTGTAGCACTTAAAATATACTCGATCTCCCGAGTTATATTTCTTTCTTCTCGTGTGTGTAGTGTTTCGGATAATTGCCTGTCTTGGCAACAGTTTATCAAACGCTGATTTTACCTTTCTGGCAAACATTAGATCAGCTGGTGATATGTTTGATGGTGTACTATGATGTGGTGTGATCCTATAAACTGGCAAGAATTGTTGCAAAGCTTTTTCTGTTGGTGTTCCAATGGATTTCTTTAACGCTCGTTTTAGCGTGTCCACGAACCTTTCCGCAAGGCCGTTCGACCTTGGATGATACGGCGGAGTCGTGATGTGCTTCACTCGGAACGTGTCGCAAAATTCCTTAAACTCTGCGGATGTGAACTGCGTTCCGTTGTCAGTGACCAGTGTGTCTGGTACACCGAATCTTGCAAACAACTCGTGTAGGAACCCTATTGAGTTGTTCGTTGTTGGATTCCTGCAACGCATTACCTCCGGCCATTTTGTGTAACTATCCACTACAATTAAATAATAGTTTTCTCCTACTGGACCAGCGAAGTCCATGTGGATTCTCGACCATGGTTGGTCGGTTTTCGGCCAAGGTTTGTGTACTATAGGTGGGGATTTTGCTGCTAACTGGCATCCTTTACATTTATTTATTGTTGCTGCTATGTCAGTGTCCATGTTACGCCAGTACACGTAGCTTCTCATTAACGACTTCATTCGATTTATCCCCGGATGTCCCGTATGGAAATCTCTTAACATCCTATTCTGCAATGTTTTGGGTATTACCACTCTCTCACTGTACAGTAACACATCGTTACATATGGAGAAAACTTCCTGCACCTTTGTGTCCGTTATAATTTTCTCTTTTATGTCCTTTATGTATTCGTCTTTCTCGGCTTCCCTTTTAATGTCCGACAAAGTTACGGGTAGTTCCTTAATGATGTTTGCTACCATATTTTTTACTTCTACATTTGTTCGAATTGCTGCAATGACTGATTCTTCCAGATTGTGTTTCTGTGGTATCAGTCTTGACAGTCCATCCGCATGGCAAATCTTTTTTGATGCTAGATGTTGTAGCTGGAAATCGTAATTAAGTAAGATTGTACCCAGCGCAGCAATCTATTTGCGGTGTATACCGGCAATCCTTTTTTTGATCCATAGATCGTGACTAACGGTTTATGGTCGGTTTCAAGTAAGAATTTTCTACCATATAAATATCGGTGAAATTTAGTCACGGAAAAGATTATGCTCAATGCTTCTTTTTCGATTTATGAATATGTCCTCTCGGCTGGTATCAGCGTTCTCGAAGCGTGCGCTATTGGTTTTCTAGACCCATCCGGCATAATATGTTGAATGCATGCTCCTAAGCCGTAGGAACTAGCGTCACTAGCGACGACTATTTTTAATTTTGTGTCAAAGTGCGTTAAGAATAATTCGGATGTTAGTGCGCTCTTTATTTTGTCAAAAGCGGTTTGACATTCTTGCGTCCAGTTCCAAGGTGTATCCTTTTTAAGCAGATTATTTAAGGGGGCTCGCAAGTTATGCATTCCTTCAATAAAAGATTGATAATAATTTGCGAGTCCCAAGAAACTCTGCAAGGTTGTTACGTTATCAGGTGCTGGCATATTTTTTATTGCCGCAGATCTGTCTGGGTCTGGACGTCGTTCATGTTTGTTTATTATGTGTCCAAGATACTTAATCTCGCTCATACAAAAGTCACATTTACTTTCTTTTACTTTAAAGCCGAATTCTTGTATTCGAGTAAATACTTGTTTCAAATGTTCCTTATGTTCTTGTAGGGATTTGCTCCTGACAACAATGTCGTCCAGGTATGCACATGCGCACTCAATACCACTTAGCATGGTGTCCATCGCTTGCTGAAAAATGGCAGGCGCTACTTTGATGCCAAAGGGCAATCGGTTGTATTTGTATAATCCCTTATGCGTATTGATGCATAGTATTTTTGAGCAATTTTCCTCGACCGGTATTTGCAAATATGCATCGCTCAAGTCTATCTTGGAGAAGATATTACCACCATTTAACTTCGTGAATATTTCCTCTGGGCTTGGTAGAGGGTAATGGTGATCTTTTAATAGGGAGTTGACCTCGGTCGAAAAATCTGCGCACACTCTAACTTCGTCATTCTTTTTCTTTACGTATACGGTGGGGCTGCCCACTCGCTGTGTTCTATTTTTGATAGAATTCCTGTCTGTTCCAATCTATCTAATTCTTTATTAATCTTTTCCAACCCAGCGAACGGAACGTTTCGCCTTTTTCTAAAAATTGGGCTGGCGTTTTCTTTAAGTTCAAACGAGGCCTTGAATTTATTACAGCGACCTAAGTTAGTCGTGAATGCTTCAGGAAATAATTCTTTTAAATCGTCTTTTATATTTACTGTTGTTGGAGAAGAACATTCTATTTTTTTACAGAATGGATTGATTAGCTTATCCCATAGTCCAAATTTCTCAATTAAATCTATTCCAAACAGATTTTCACTATTTTTCAGTACGAATATTTTTAATTTCTTCGTAATCCCTTTTAATTTTATCGGAAGGACAACTTCTCCTTCAAATTTTATACCACCACCAGTTACCGTCCGGGCTGATTTACTCGTTTTCATCATGGTTGGTTTTTTACCCAACTTTTTCCATGTATTCAGGTTTATAATAGAAATATCGGAGCCGGAGTCGAGTTGTAACTTTATTTGTGTTTTAAATATTTCCACTTTTACGTATTTTCGCCGATCTTTGTCTAATTTTGTATTTGATTTTGTTTGCTGTACTCTCTTTTTGGTGTAATCTTTATATCTGCAGCAATCGCTTTTGTGTCCCACCTTCTTACAAATGTAGCATTTTTTCTTTTTATAAGGACAATCTGATTCCCAATGCTTTTCTGCACATCTCTTACAGTTATATCTAGGAAGAGGCTTGTTATATTCTGTCCTATATTTATGGTTATTAGGATTGTAATATCCCGTTCCATTTCGATTGCTTTTCTTTGTAAAGTTCTTGGTTGGTGTGTATGGTTTTCTAACTTTTCTTACATATGCCACTCCGGATTCTTCTATATTTTTTAAATCCTTTTTTAGTGTAATGGCCCTTTCACAGTCCTCTGCTAGTTTCTGGAGGGTTAAATCTTGCTCAGATTCCAGCTTAGACAACACTCGTCTGCGTATTTTTGCATTTTTCGTGGAGACTAACCCTTGTGCGAAGATTAGACATTTAAAATCTTCTACCGTTAGTTCCGCAAGCTTAAAATTATCGCAGTTTTTATTGACAACTGATGCGTATGTCAAATAATCTTGGTTGTCCATCTTTCTTAGATTCATGCACAGCCATCTTTTATGAAAAAGAGATATATTTGGATTAAATAATTCTTTTAGTAATTTCACAGCTTCCATGAACTCTAATTCCGCAGTTTTTTTAGGTAATATGTAATCTATGAATTTGCTGTGTTCTGATGTACCCAATTCCCTGAGTAAGAGGCTCACTTTCTGGCTATTTGGCTAATTTTTGCAGTCCAGTTGAAAGACATCCTCGTATCTTGTATAGTATGCTTCAAAAGTCTTTCCTTCCTCCGGCACATAATTAAATGTGTCCATACTATTAAAGATAGTTGTATGGGAGAAATTAACACTGTCGACATTTTCTCGATTACTCTTTAGTAGTTCCAGTGTTTCGCAAAACGTTCATTTTGTCTTTCCTCGCGGTCAGCTTGTGCCTGTAAAAATTGCATGAATATTTTTGATAAGTCTTCCATTTTTCTTGTTTTATTTTTTGAGACGTTTTACTGCATTATCCGTTATCCAGTGACAACTTTAAAAAAAAATCCTTTCCTTAGGCTTTAATTTCTAGCTATGGTATTTCCTTTTAGTACCGCCGCCAAACAAATTATTAATTAAAAGATTCCTTTAGTTGTTTTGCTAACGGGGAGCAGTAATTAGAATCCACTGGTGAACTTTTTTTCGTAGGTTACTTCCTTGCTTTTCGTAATACGAGTCTGACCTGTCGTTTTGCGACAGAACAAAATCCGCTTTTCGTTTGCAAGTTGGTCCTTTAGTAATACAAAACAGATTTGTCGTTTAGCGACAAAACAAACATTCACTTTTACATTCGTTTGCAAGTCGGATTCCCAGAAAACGGCGTAAATTGTCGCTTTTGCCACGTTCGAGTTTGTTTTTTCACTTAAGTTGAAACTTTTCTTTAGCGTAAAATCCGTTTGCTCGTCAACACTTTGCATTGTACTTTTTTTTTTTTTAATAGTTCTTCGTCAAAGTGTTATATTTGACGCTTCATATCTCGTCGCCAACTGTTGTGGTTGCAAGGTTGAACAATAATTAGTGAGGAATACAATGAAGACGCAAACAACAAGGAGAATGCAATAATAAGTGTATTAAAGAAAAGGTATAGTTACAGTATGTACAAATGAAGGTGTCGAGTCAGAGAGTCTTGGTGGGAGGACATGTACGCTCTTCGGCGTCACTTCCGGTGGCATTTAGGTAACACACACTAAGGCCAACCTAGGCTTGCCATTTATAGTGTAACGTTATTCGTATATGCAAATGAGTGGTTGCCACCACAACAATAATCATCTTCAAATCGATAGAAAAATGTTAGTTAAATTCAAATAAACATTTCTAGTGCGATTTGTATAGATGACCTTAATTTGCCAAAAGGTGTACAGAAAAATATCATTAGCATGCATTGGATGTACAGGTAGGCGCAGTTACACCCCTAGGACCACAGTCACCTACGTTGGGGGAATCGAATGAATTCGAGTTATTTTACAACTGTTGATTTTAATTTCTAATATTTTTCTAGATCATCTCTACACGGTACTCTATCACGTGATGTGTGCCGTTTTGAACCAGATGGAGACGGAATCGAACGAATTGATGCGACATTTTTTCCACATGCCAGAAATGGGGTTCACGACTAAACAGCTAACGGAATGAGAGTAACTGAACAGATGTTATGGTAAAATGTCGCGTTACGCCCCGTTTTTTTTACTGATCCCAAAATGTGAAAACTGTTTGAAGACGCCTACCCCTTCAGTAAAAATGAAGAGTCGAAGCAAGAAAGGGTTTCCATAGCTTACACTTTATTGTGGTTGAATGCCGTCATTCTATTAGCAAACCTAGCTTTACATATACAGTCATCTCCCCAGCCCCCACCGGAGGGAGCAATGGGCGGAACGTCCGCTGACCGCGATCTCTAGATCAGTTGTTTTTCCCCAATTCTCTTTCGATTGGTGACCGTAATTCTGAAAATTGTTTTTCTTCACACATTCCTAAACCCAAAATAATTCAAACAATAAATATTTATACATTCATTTTCATCGAAAGACGAAACACCATCGATCATTTTCAGTGAGCAATCACAGATGATGACCTGTATGAAAACTCCTAGTGAGTTGATAATAATAATAATAATAATAATAATAATAATAATAATAATAATAATAATAATAATAATAATAATAATAATAATAATAATAAAATAGGTGGAGAGTACTGGAAATCTGGGGAGGTTTGTTGTCACTCAAACTCCAGGAAATACCACTAGTTGTTGTCGGTGAGCAATCACTGACGATGATCTGTGTGAGAACTCCTAGTGAGTACAAATAAATAAATAATAATAATAATAATAATAAAATAATAATAATAATAGAGAGAATAACGATATAAATGTGATAATTAGTAATGGATATGACAATGATTAGGACGACGATGATGATGATATCTGTTCTGTATTATGAAAATAGGTTATACAAAACAAAATTGTAAATGTAATGTAAATAAGTTTGATCTCATCTAGAATTCAACGATTGACTCTTTTGACAGATACTGAACGAAGAAATTTAGTGGATAAATAAAGGAAACATTTTATTTGCTGTTGTGTTAAGGAATGTGAGAGTTAAAACACATTTTGAAAGATACGACCAGATTATCGAAAAACAGGGGAGATGGTTTCTTTGATTTCGAAAAGCAAGGAAGACGCGTTCTTGCTCATCTCTTCAGGTAGACATTGTTAGAAAATCCGCACGAGATATATAGAATTAAGAGAGTGTCGATATCAATAAAAGATACGAACAAAAATCCTTTAGTTTCGAGTCTTTCTTTGTGATCCAACATGCTGAACCAAATGATGCCTAAAATCTTAATACAATCTACCTGCCGACAAAAAGTGTAGATTTTCAATTTTGGGGACGAAACATCTTGGCAAGTTGAAAGTAACAAATGTAACGGGGCAACGTTATATTTAGACATTCTTACGCTTCTCTTTCTTTTGTGCTCTCACCTTCGCTCGTTTCTCAATTTTACATTCCTTTGCCTTTCTTTCTTTATCCCCTCTGTCTACTACTCCTGTCTGCTTATTCTTTTTCAACTTCAGTAGCTTCCTTTCTTTTCTCTCGGCGTTTGGACTAGCATACAAAGTGCAGTATCTGATCTCAGTCTGTGAGGGAGGTCCTTCTAGAGTGAGTCAATTATTATTTTTTCCCCATCCAGAATGCCCCCTTTGGGTGAGCTGAATTTTACCCACATTAAAAACAAACAAACCTTGTGTTGAACTCTGTCCTCGTGATTAGGCAATAAATAGACACCCCTTTTTCGATGGATGTTGGGGTAAAATATGTCCATTTAGAATCCTATCGGGTCAACTGTGTTCATTTTTTAAACAATGATTCGTCACTCATGTGAGACAGGGCCTGTAGAGAAGAGAAGAGATCACCTCCCACTAGATTGCAAAGTCGATTTTGTACTTTGTCAAGGCAGGAAAGGATGCTCGGAGTGACACCTGACCAGATGTGACAGCAGTACTTCATCTTAAGATGTATCTGACTCTTGATTGGAACAAGAGTCATGTACTTTTGTAACAGTAGAAACGATTTTCCCAACAGATTGCGTATACGTCTTCCATTTTACATATTAATATCGTTGAAACCCTAATTTCACGCCAGCTATGGGTAACATAGTAACTTCTGCTAAATTAACCGTATACACTGAACCGTTTACAATAGATCTGGTGTTTCAGTATGGAATAACCTAAAAGGGTTGATGTGCTGTAAAAGAGTCAAACAATGACTCTTATCTCTTCCTCTACCTTTCGTCTTACTGCTCGTTCTCCTTCTTCATATTTCCAGTACCTCCCTCTCTCTTACTCTCGCCCTGCTCCCTTTATCCATTCTCTTCTCCTTCTACTCTGTATTTCTCGATTATGCCAATATATGACCCTTTTCGCAAAATTTTCCCGCCTCTATCAATTCTCCGAATAAACAAAAAGAGATAAAAAAAAAGTAGGAAAATCACCACAACAAAACAAAACGCAAAAAAGCGAAATGAAAGAAATAACAAGTAAAACAAAAATATAATTATTTATTCTTCTTTTGCTGCCATTCAATTATCTCCCTCCTTGCTAACATGGCTCCGCGCGCATGCTCGACATTTTTCTGCCACTGCGCATGCGTCGCACTCAGCGTTTCTATCGAACAAAGGACGATTCAGCGCACAGCCAAACTTGGCGGTAATTCTCAGCGCGGAATTTCTTTTAGATTAGCAGTTAATACATTTACGAACACATACATGCGTTTATATATATATATATATATATATATATATATATATATATATATATATATATGTATGATAAATATACTTTTAAACGCCCACGTATATACATATACCTTTATATTTAAATATATATATATATATTTACATATATAAACTCATATATATATATATATATATATATATATATATATATATATATATATATATATATATATATATATATATATAAGGAGAGAACTTGAATGCCTACTAGACACTGTCCTCGAGTGTCTAAGGTCTCATTGTACAGAGGTTTGTCAGGAATATCTGGCATGCGGATACTTTCCCTTACAAGTAAATCCTGACCAAATATTCAAAATAACATAGTATTCGAAATCCAAATAAGATACCTTCTGTATAGCTACCCAACACTAGCTTATACGAGAAATGGTGCACCTTCTCAAAGTTATGTTGCCTCTAGTAACAGCACTAAGCTCGATACCCTACCAGACTAGATGAATTCTTGTATTGTAATCTGATAACACCAATAGACTACAATAAAGATATACTATGGCATAGTTAACTTGTCAATTGGGGAGAGGAAAATGTATGTTCTCATCTTTTGATAGGTAGCGGAAAACTTTAATGGAACACTCGAACATCTATGTATCTTGTATGGAGATCAAGTGTTAGCCCTAGGAAGGACCCCCTTGATTTCTGAGAACTTCGATTAAAGTAAAATAAAACAAAGTAAAACAAATTTATAGTAAGTTATGAAAATATATTCATGACAATTAAGCTACACAGAGGCTTCCGTGTTTTATGCCCGTAGAGAATCGTTAGGCTAAAGCATTTTATATATTTATATATTATATATTATTTATTGTATACACGTATAATATTATAAAGTGATATTATATACTGTGTATAGATATTACTTCAACAGTGCTCAATATATTTTCCTACTTTACTATACATAAATTATTTTGAGAAGGATCCTGTAGGTTGCTTGAAGCATTGTGCGTAGTGTGTAAGAAGATGACTTTTGATGTTTGTTTGCAGTTTCGTAGAAAACATGGATACGAGACAAGGTAAACAGAATAGATGACAATATTTACAAATTAAATAATTTTTAATTAAACACTTATTTACGAACGTAATCTGTTGAAACACTATGGTATGTCATGTTCTTTAAATGTTAAGCTCCTTTACAAACATAAAAAAATATATATAAACACTCAATCGGAGTGCGTTTTCGCCTGCATGTCGAGAAATTATGGGGTAGTCTCGCAGAAATAATTACTAAACTTTTAATTATTATTGAGGTGCGAACTGATACCTTGTGTCTGATATTATTAAATTACTGTTATCATATTTTACCAGTAATAATTATATTATTATAATTACTTGTTATTTTATTTAAATGTAATATTTAAAATTTATTTATTACTTCATCTGAGCCATGTGCGTTTTATATAATTTTTGTAAACTGTGATGTAGGGGGGATAAATCGTTTGATATAAGGTGATTGAAAGTGAAGTTATTAGTTTCTTTTAAAATTTCCTTTAATTAGTCTTTTTTCTATGGGTTGTTATGATGTTCTTATATATGGTTATCTAAAATTTACTTTTTTTCATAGATGGGTGCCGGTTTGCATATTGTTAAGCCATGTTCAAATATTAGATGTAAGCGGAGAATAATACTGAAATTTTGATATTATGGTTCTACGTTTAACTTCTGGTGTCATGAACTTGTGCCGATGAAAAAACATGATCTCAGTAAATATATTTTCGTCCCAGAAACGATCGTATACCTAAACTGTTGTTGATGTTGAATTCTTGGAGCGGATGTAAATAGATATGTCCGAAATTTGTTTATTTCGAAATAATATTATATATATATATATATATATATATATATATATATATATATATATATATATATATATATGTGTGTGTGTGTGTGTGTGCGCGCGCGTGTGTGTGTTTATTAATAGTCAAAGTTTCAATATTTTAGCTCAATATATGTTAATATTTTTTTTACTCCATATGTATAAATAAACAATAGAAAGTTATATTTCAGTATCTTTTATGTAAATAGATATGTCCAAAATTTGTTTATTTCGAAATCATATTATATATATATATATATATATATATATATATATATATATATATATACATATGTGTGTGTGTTTATTAATAGTCAAAGTTTCAATATTTTAGCTTAATATATGTTAATATTTTTACTCTATATGTATCAATAAACAATAGAAAGTTATATTTCAGTATCTTTTATGTCTTTCGTCATTTAAAAAAATATTTATTTATATTTTATTTGGCTTTTATTTTACTTTCCTTTTCTAGTAGTATTAGTTTTTACGATCTAATTTAGACTTGCAATGTTTAGAAAAATCATACGTATTTTTACTAGCTCTGTTAGTGTGAAATATGGCGTTCATGAAAGTAAAAAGAAATTTAAGTTCCTAATGAACCTACACACATAAATGCTTTCATGACGTGAGTTTTATTAGTTTTTATTTTATTTTCTGATGTTTATGCACACGATTTTGGCATTTCTATCTGATCAGTCGCATTTTAAAAAAAATCCAATATATATAATTCTGTATTTTGGTTTTCTAGGTAATTATGAAACGGTCGGTTAAGAACGGGATTGTTTTAACAAGATGAATGGACAATGTTTATTTGAACCTAACTTTCTATACTTTATGTATATGTATATAGTATGATAAAAAGAAGCAACACAGAGACGTCCATGTTTTAATCCCACAGGAAATCATCAGACTAAATACGCGTTTTTTAGCGATTGTTTTATATCTAAGTTGTGTTTACTCTAGCTAACTAATCAATAAACCTTGTCGTTATTACATCCTCACTGGCTTATATTTTCATAGACTAATAGCCTAACCGATCGCAAGCAAAGGCCTGGATAATCTTTGTTCGACACACATTACCATTTGTTTAGGGGTCTGTTTTGGTGAACCTCGTTTATAGGAGTGTCAAATTAATAAGTGACTTTTAAAGCATGTGTGGATTAAAATAATTTGCCGTTTGTATTCATTTTGTTACTCGTTGCTATTTAGATATTTATATTTTAGTTTTTATTTACACATATATATATATATACACACACATTATATATATATATATATATATATATATATATATATATATATTTATTCTAAAGTGAAGTTTATTCTATGTCTACAGTTAGATGCTATTTCGCTTCTACAATTTATAAAGTTTTTGGGATCTTTAAAATTTAAAATTTCTAGCTTTTCATTAAAGCATAAACTACATAGATCCTCTAAATACATGCATGTAGTGATCGATAATTATATTTTCTACCCGGTTATTGGCGATCAAGCGCTTTCCTTAAGCTCAAATTAATGGTTCGCTAGTGATGTTTTGAATCGATATTTTGTTTGTGAATACGCTCTTAAAGTCATTATTCATAATTTTAAATTATAGAGAGTTTTTCTTATGTAGTATCTGTTGTTATTCGGGGTTTCGTGGCCAAATATTGTGGCATAGTAAACGATGGTTATTTTGTAGTGAGCGAGTTCTACAGTTACAGTTTTTCGTTTCATTATTAACTTATTGAGTAATTACCATTTATAGTGGTTATATATTTGTTCATCTTAATGTATAGTCAATGTATCTCAAATACAGGTCAACCTGTTAGGTACCCCACTAACCAACCGCCCAACAGTAGGCGGCTTTGGGATTGGGTGGTTGGTTGGTGGGGTACATAGACAGGTTTACCTGTTTTAAAGATACATTGACTACCTTCTCTGCCTCCTTACAATTCCTTCTCTCTCTCTCTCTCTCTCTCTCTCTCTCTCTCTCTATATATATATATATATATATATATATATATATATATATATATAATTCGAACGCAAAACGCGATAAATCCAATTCGTTTAATTGAAGAGTTTAAACGATAAAACACGAATATATTAAATCTAGACTTCGAATAAAAGCTGATTTTAATTGAAATAAAAAATAAATTATTTCGGTATCATATCATGTAACACATAGTTTTGGGGTGTCGTCGAGTGTTGAAATGCAACACTTTTTGTAGGGACAGTTTCGTGATTTTTAAACTGGCGTTTATCGCGTTTTGCATTCGAACTCTCCAATATTGCTCTCTTCCCCCTCTCTGTATTGCCTTCCGTTATAAATCGTGTAACCCCCTCTCTTAAATTATAGATTAAATATGCTTCCAATCTCCTCCTCCTCAATTTACGTTTTAAATAATTCATTCTCCTTTTCTCTAAATATGTATTAGATATGTTGTCGCTCTCTCTATATGTATTTTTGTATTGGAGAGTGTGAAGTTCTATTTTCTCATTAAAAAAAAATGTATTTACTTCATTTGGATGCTTGACAATACCAGAAGGTTGAACTAAATTATTGCACCGGTGATTATGTGATTCCGTGTTACTTTATTTTTTTATTCTTGCATTGTTTATTACATTTAGGTCTCATACCCGGATTTCTTTCTAGAATTTATTTAACTATAACACACACGCTATATATATATATATATATGTGTGTGTGTGTGTGTTAGCTCCACGGTTGAGTTTCGATCCCAGCTTGAGGCACTAGCTGGTCTAGCCGCACGTCTATTTACTAACATACATGAAGTTTACTAAAAACCTAACCAAATTATATTATGCCCTTAAGTATACTAACCATCCTAGATCGATGGTTAATTGTATAGTACCAAATGTAGCTAAAATAATTTCCAGTATTTTATCACACGATCATATATTTGATGAAAACTCACAATTCTATAACGATGTTTCAGGCTACGAGAAAAATATTTCTAATTTAAACTATTTTGAACACCATCGTGGTGATTCTAGAAATACTAAGACTATAGAGTGTAATTCAAGTATTATAACCCATAACATGGCGATGAACTATAGACCTAGGCCCAGATCGAGTATTAATAGTGCGATTGGCCAAGACAATCGAGCCTTACATCAGCAATATGTAAATATAAATACCGCCAAGGCATCTAACTCTAAATATAAAAATGGTAAGAATAGACGACATATTTGTTTTTGGTTCCAAACGCCGTTTAGCAAGAATTTCCAAACTAATATCCCAAAAATGTTATTTCAAATTATTGAAGACAACTTTAGGGCGCCACATAAATATGGTAAACCTTTTAATAGGAACACGATTAATATATCTGTCTTCACAGTATCTAACTTAGAATAAAGGATAATAGGTTACAACTCAGTAAAAATAGCCCAGAAAACTAATATAATTTTGACTGGCCCTGGATGCAATTATATTGATACGAACTTATGCTCTTTTAATGGCTGCTGTAAGCATCATTTACAAATATACAGTAATACAGAGCCTTAACCAAAACATTAACAGTAATGATAATTATAACGGCAGTGATGATGGTGATGATGATGACGACGATGACGACGACGACAACGACGGCAACAACAACAACATAGGTTGGAATGAACTGAATAACAATAATAGACAATTTATTATCTGCTGCTAACAAGGCGGTTTACATAGTCTCAACGGTAAATTCATTGAAAAATAAAATCTCAAGACATTCTTATACTATTTATAATGAACGTCTTTCCAAATTCACATCTTTTGCTACTTATATTTTGGATCTTAAAGATAATAACATTAAGTTAAACCTTAAATGGCAATTGATTAAAAAAATAAGGTTCTATAAACCCTTAGACAGGCACTGTTGACTTTGTAAGGATGAGGCCCTATTCATCATTAGACACAAGGGTTCTTTATTAAATAACAAAGATGAAGTATTATCCAGTTGAATGCATAAAATCTGGTACAAATATAACCACCTTAAAATACCGTAATCGCGAACTGGTAACCTTACCCGCATCTCTTTTACTCAACACACATTTTTAGTTAAGGTTAAGTTTTTCTTCACTGTAGATAGATTAAGTTCCTTGTGTATTGCTAATCTTACCTCTAAATAATTAACGAGATTAATCCTCTGTGAATTCTACCCCCAGACACCTGATCTGCTAGCTCTGTGTTTTTTCTGGCTTTTATACAATTTATATAATACTTTTCTGCTCTAACTGATATTATGATAACCCTACACTTTTGCAATCTAGCTATTTGATATCTCTGGTTAGCGAAATTATACGTTTATTAAATCAAAATCCGTATATTAACACCTTTCTTTTGTGTCCCGACATTGGAATTAATAATTGAGATTAACAATGCGGTTTATTTGCGCTTAGATTGTAGTTTGTGATTGTATTATTTTATCCTTACTCACCTAGATATCATGATAATGTGCCCCTTACCTCATATAATAAATATTAATTTAATTTGTGAATCAATATATCACTTTCCTATTACAATATGAATTTTCACACCTTTTCAACAATAACCCTATTTAGATTTTTAACTTTGGCGATACTTTTCCATAAACCCTATTAATTCTACTTGTCTTTCATTTATTTAACTATGATCTAGTATTTGTAATCTATTTATTTATTTTCTTATTATCTTTTATTATGTATTATTATTTATAATTGATTATTAGGTATTTACTTTTATTTCTTAATTTGTAATTTTTAAATATTTTAATTTTTAATTTGAAATATATTTTATTTTAAAACATTTAATTCATTATTTGAGTTATAAAAATGTATAATTCAAAATCATTTATATCATATTGTCAATTGTAATTCTAAGTTTAAGTATTCTTATAGATTTTGAATTTATACTTATATTCAAATACGGTTGACTTGTACCATTAGAAAACATAAGTTTATTCCTATATTTGGGTTATTCTAAGTTCTATACTGAAAATCATATCTCTATGAAAATAACTTAGTTCCTTTTACCTTCTTTAAATAGCCTCTAACCACTCTTAATATAGATATCTTTTATTACATCGTAATTATAATACCCCCTTTCTCCTTTGATTTGTAACATTTTTGTTAATAGATAATATATACAATAGTCAATTACTTTAGTGTCTTAAATTATTCTCTCTACTAAATCGCTAAATAAAACATTTATTGGAATTACTTTCTTTTGTTCTGTTTAATTATGTTTTAGTATACTTATATATTTTAATTTGTACTTATATCAAAATACCTTTTGGCTAGTGTCATTAGTCTACATAAGTTTCGTCCAACATTTAAGACATTAAAAATTCCACACGGAATATCCCCATGAAACTAACTTAATACTTTTTACCTTATCTAAATAATATCTAATCACTCTAAATATACATATTTTTTCTCGTTAGGATTATAATAAACCCCCACTTTTTTATGTGATTTTTTAATTTAATTACTTTTACTGGAATAACTTTTGCTCTCTCCCGAGTCGCTAAATTAAACTTTTGTTAGAGTTATTCCCTTTATAAACTAGTTTTGATTCCGGCAGTTTCATTATTATTAAAGCAATCGTAGTTCTCTGAATTTAGCACCGCCGGTGTATTTGGATCGTTAGCCTCATTGATTCGCTGAATTTTAATTCTTCTAAATTTGATTCCAACGGAAAAAAACTGCCCCATGTATGGTTTAAATACTGACTTCTGTTTGACCGATGATAAGGTTCCTACATTTGGAAAAACTGTAAGAGAACTTACTTTGTTTTGACTTTGAACTATTAGTATTAATAGTTTAGAGACTCGATTAAATAATACGGCTTAGAAAGACTTTATATTTTTCTTCCACTCTCCATTTTGATAAAACCTGGACGATATGTTCCCATTACTCGCTTGTAGCATTGATATTTGACATACAGAAATAATATGTACCTTGAGCTAACGTTCTATGTAGCTCTATTTTCGTATTTTTTGTGCTTTTTTTCTTTATAGTATTTTTGTCTATTTAAAATAGCTTTTTATTTTAATTTTCTGTAACGTTCTCTTATGTATTATGTATTTGGTCGTTTTTTGTTTATTTAAAAAAGCTTTTTATGTACATTTTCTTTAACGTTCTCTTATGTATTATGTATTTGGTCGTTTTTGGTTCATTTAAAAAGCTTTTTATTTTCATTTTCTTTAACGTTCTCTTATGTATTATGTATTTGGTCGTTTTTTGTTTATTTAAAAAAAGCTTTTTATGTACATTTTCTGTAACGTTCTCTTATGTATTATGTATTTGGTAGTTTTTTGTTTATTTAAAAAAGCTTTTCATTTTCATTTTCTGTAACGTTCTCATGTATTATGTATTTGGTATTTTTATTTTTATTTAACAAAGCTTTTTATTTTCATTTTCTGTAACTTTCTCTTATGTATTATGTATTTGGTAGTTTTTTGTTTATTAAAAAAAGCTTTTTATTTTCATTTTCTGTGACGTTCTCTTATGTATTATGTATTTGGTCGTTTTTTGTTTATTTAAAAAAAGCTTTTTATTTTCATTTTCTGTAACGTTCCCTTATGTATTATGTATTTGGTCGTTTTTTATTTATTTAAAAGAGCTTTTTATGTACATTTTCTGTAACGTTCTCTTATGTATTATGTATTTGGTCGTTGTTCCCTTTTTTAAAATATCCACATATTTCTATCCATATAAGTATGTGTTGTATTTTGTCCATCTGATTATTTTATATTCATACCTTCTATCTTTTTAAAAAAAAAGAATTCGAACTAAGGACACCATAAGCTATTATACATATACTAGTTACCTATACATATAGGGCTAATTAACTTATATATATATTTTTAATTTATATGCCTATTATCTTTCTATCATTTATATATTAGATTACTAGTGCTCTTATTATTATTGTTATTATTATTATTGTTATTATTATTTTACTTTATTTTGTTATTAGTTTTCTTATTTTAATTTTAGTTTATTCTATTTTATTTAATTGTATTATTATTTTTATCATATTCTATTAATTTAATTTATTTTATTCTTCCTATTCTATATTTTCCTATATTATTATTGTATTTGTTATCTATATTTTAGTATAGTATGATATTTATGAATTATTATTATTATTATTATTATTATTATTTAATTTTTATTTTGATATGAGTATTATTAATGTATGTACATGTTGTTTTTTCTATAACAACTTGGTATGTTTTAAAAAAGATGATTATTGTTTATGTTTTTGCTTGAATTCTATTTGTGATGTTGTGAAAAAGTGCTATAGACGTACACATTGGAATTAAATAAAAACATATGTTTCGTCTTAGAAACGATCGTACGCAAAAACTTCGTTGCTTTTCAAGTCTTTGAACTGATATAAATACCTGCAGTATTTTGAGTATAGGATGATTTAATTCGACTAAATATAATTCGACCGTACATTTGAGGAGGGTTTATTCTTTTGTCCGTTTGTACTCTACTCAAGTCTATCCTTTTGACGTTTATTCTCTCTCTCTTTCTCTCTCTCCCTCCCTCTCCCTATATATCTCTCTCTATATATAATAATATTTATGAATAAATATTGATTATTTATTACCTACATACATCGATGTTTCATACTAACGCAATCTGCAGTGCAGGAAGTTAATTCTCAACGGTCGGCGGGCTCGAACTCCGATCACAAATCGCCAGTTAGCGAATTAGCTAATAATTAAGGAGGAATTTAACTTTGTAAATACCGAGTCGGCAGGTATTTTCAACGAGCAGTTGAAAGTGATCTTACAACAACAAACTGTGTTGGATCTTGCATTAATCTATTGGTACCGCTTGTTATTAAACTCACTCAGAGTGCCAGGCCTTTAGTAAAGGGGGCTTATAATAATATTTAATTATATATTTAATTCATTCATTCGAAGATTCATAAACTATGATATATCTGTTAAAAGATTCTTCTTGCATTACTCTTATGGATAATATAGATGTAAAGTGACCTACTAGTTTTCTATCTAATTTACATATCTGTTTACAGTGTGTATAAAAGCACCACGTAAATTAGATGTAAAAAAGTATCCCTATTTCTCTAAATCCTCATATTAATAAATAGAAGAGTGGTTTAATTAACATAGAGTGAGAGTAGGCGATAACAGTACATAGATCGCTAAGAGATAGATAGAAAGATGGTTTACTTTTTCAGTTCATCTTAGATTATGACTATAAGTAAAAAAAATGTTTTCTGAACATAACTCAATCTCAGAATGAAGGTATCTTTTCTCATGTAATTTGTGTGAGTAACGTATATACGAAAAACGCTCGAGGGAAACATACGTTGATTAACTGACATTTAGAATAATAGATATATGAGCAAACTGTGACCCATTGGTTCGCATACTGAGTTCGCCTTATATGGTTTGAATTAGAAAAAAGTGAGTTTGTAAACATAGTTAAATAAATAAAAAGACAAAATGTAAAATTAGTCTTTATGTTCCTATATCTCCGTCTCTCTCTCTCTCTCTCTCTCCCTCGCTCTCTCTTTCTCTCTTTATGAATCTTGTTCTTTCCGGCTTTGGGTTAAATAGTATTAATACTCATGGTGATATTCCCTATTATTTATAATGGACTATTCCAATCTTTTGTTTTATAGTTAGTTTTATTACCTTTTACTTTTAATAAACAGAGAGAGAGAGAGAGAGAGAGAGAGAGAGAGAGAGAGAGAAGCGACGGAGGATAGGTACTCTATAAAATAAGATCGGGGTGTCAGATAGTATAGAGTAATAGACTGACATTTAGTAATAGATCGGTGTCTTGCTGAGTAAATTGCAAATTACAGCTTATTAGAAATAGTGTTGCGCGATTAATCAAAATTGGAATTGGGAATCGGACATTTTTAGAATTTGAACTCAATTTCCGATTCTAAAAACGATTAATTTTTGTTGTTGTCTAAAATTTAATTTTCTATTGCTGGTACTAATGATAAAATGATAAATATTTAGTGATTTTAAACAACCAGTAAAACTAAAATCTAGAGATCATAATAACAAATTTAAGTAAAAATGGCACCGGAAAATATGACCCGTTAAAAATGGCACCGATAAAAGTGGCACTGATAAATGTGACACTGATAAAAATGGCACGAGTGGACAAATAAGAAAAAATGGCAACAAGTAAAAAATATAGATGAAAATCTCACAGCGAGTTGATCAAAATCTTGGATACAATACATAAAAAGGAAAGCATTAAAAGTTTGTCGGATTAGAAAGAAAATTATATCTACATTTAAAATTAGATGAACACCCTCCGCTACACCCCCCCGCAAAATAAAAAAAATAAAAGACATAAGATTGGTTAATGATTCCATTTAAGTGCGCTTGGATTTACTTCATTTTGAGCACTTTCTCCATACTGCCCCTACGAAAAAAAATTATTTCGTCTTCTCCAAAATCTCCTCTTCATTGGACACCTTTTCAACGGACAATTACCACCTGGGTAAACCACATATCTTTGTTACTAAACTTTCCTTTCACTACATTTTTAATAATATTTTTCAAATATTTGAACTTTGGCTTTTTTACAGCCAACTTATCTATCTGTATTTCTCCTCTGATGATAAGATTTCGATCTTTGTAAAGCCTTGGCTTAAGGAAAGAATAATAAACACTAGTTTACTACAGATATACACCTTGCATTGAACTATCGAAATTTGAAATAAATTTGGACATTCGTTACATGTTTATCACTCTTATTTCTTCTATCTCTACAATTGCTCTATCTCGTATATTGAGCTTAACCTTTTCACTATAGGTTCCATCTACTAAAAGTTTACTTTTGGTTTATATTTGGTTTATATTTGATCCTGCATATATATATATATATATATATATATATATATATATATATATATATACACGTACTTTCCATAAAATATTTTCATGCTACTATTTAGATCTTTTAAGATATTGATCACTGTTGAAGATACTGAAAATATATATACGCAATATATGATATTACTTTATATCATAGGTGTATATACATTGAATAGTAATTATATATATATATATATATATATATATATATATATATACATATATATACCAAAATAAACTATACAAAATATGCAGTCGCTCGATATCAATTCCGAAGTAAACTGTTATGATAACCCATTTACCCCCCCACACACAGACATATATATATATATATATATATTTATGCAAACATTGTTAAAAATAACAGAATTCGTCTGTTTGATTTTACTTCTTTTATCTTTTCAATTTTCCTGATGGTCTTTTTGTATTAAAATAAAAAATGTAATAAATGTCCCATAGGTTTCGTGAATGTTTTCGATTCTTCGTCAAAAGCAAATGAACAAAATAGCTGGAAGAAAAAAATAATTTTTTAAAAAGACGGCGTCGAAATGCGCAAAGACCGTTTTTCATATATATATATATATATATATATATATATATATGTGTGTGAATGTGGGGTTTGTATGGATGTTTAATATATTTGTAGGGTGAATGAGTGTGCAGATATTTATATCTACATTCTGACAGAGATTGATGTAAATATACTCCCATGAAAATTTACAAAGTTTGTATACTTACACTTTGAAAAATGACATACGATTGCATTGCTTTCATGCGATTTTCCCTATCTTAGATTACAACTTCTTTTGGCGGGAATAAAAAAATCCATAGACACATATACACACGTACAAACATATACACGTATATATATATATATATATATATATATATATGTTTCATAGATATACGTAATATATTATAATATAATATATAACGTATATATATATATATATATATATATATATATATTTTAGTATTAACTTAATCACTGTTCAATACATGAGTAGAGCTTATAAGTAGTATAAAATATACCGAAGACAAGGTAGTTACAAAAATATCTATATAGGTAAATTAAAAATTAGGCCTAAGATTCAAAGTATTAGCAAACATAAAAACATGAAACCCAACGATATAATTTTCAACTTAGATGAACAATGCATAGAGTCGTATTTAAGAAGGATTGTCAACCGAATATACGTACACTCAAAATTCAACCACATTATATCGATTATAAAACACATTCCTAGTTCTATCAATAGTCTTCTTAGAAATGACTCTATTAATGAAAATGTATTAAAGAATGTAAGTAACGCCTATAACACAGCTCTCAAAAGATAGTAGGTATGTCATTATTAAAATTAAATGTAAGAACTAAGCTACCAACATTTAAACAAATAGAAGAAATAAAAATATTATTTGGTTCAATCCACCATACAACTATATGCTGGTAACTAAACTAGATAAGAAAATTCTATATTGATTTCAGAAAATGATTGTGAATTTGATTAACGATTCTATGTGTGGCTTTTTATATACATTTCCTCGTAACTAGTACTCTACATGAAATAGTTAAGAAAAATAAACTGAAACAAAGTTAAAGTTTTTGTTAAATGTGAAAATGATTTTCAAGATTTACAATAATAGAATATTTCGCTTTCGATTTTTTAATGCTTTCCTAAAAAAGATCATCGTTATAAAAAAAGTTTTCGCAAGATACAGGAAAAGCCTTCGCAGACCGATTTTGACCCGCGAACATTAGATTGCCCATACGTACATGCCTTATTCCATAATTCTGCTATTCCTTCGCCGGTTATTCGATTTATCTTCTAATTTTCTCAAATTTCGTTCATTAGTTATTCACGGCATGTTGTATGAACGAACGCAGAAAACTAAGTATGTCAACTTTTTCGTGTAAACTCCGCTTTCAACTCTAAGGGACTAAAACCCACGTTTACATTGTCAAAATTGCAATGTTTTCTTTTAAAAATGTCCTTCACTAATATTTTCCTAAAAAGCATCCAAAGTTAAAATTGATGGTTATTTACATGAGACAAGTGCTGGTGACCTTCAGGTCAACTCTGGTCTGCCAGAGAACTGAACCCTCCCTAATTTGATACAAATTTAACGTTTTCAAAAATATCTAAAAGTACACTCATTAGCTTTATTCTTCCTAATCCAATAAAAGTTGTGATTGGTCGTTGTTTACGTCATCTAAGTAGTTGATATCGTAAGGGGAAATAACTCATGCTGTACTTGTTGTAAATTTCAGATTTTTGTTTCATTTGATTTTGTCTCCTTTTCTATTTTAATTTATTTCTCTTTCTTTCATTGTTTCTTTCTTTATTTATTGTCAAATAAAAAAAACACTTTCAGAAAAAGAAAAGAAATCCGGAGCATCTGACGTCACTTGTCAACATATACGTCAGCATTCTCTTCACTTAATGAGAAACTGTCCAATATTTTGTTCTCTTTTACATCGACTTATGAAGGTGTAGGGTGAAAATAGTCGTCATTTCAAAATTTAAAACGAAAAACAAAACAAGATATTCTTAAGACGCGTTCATCCAATTTGCACGAAAATTAAGCATAACAGAACAACGAACATTAATATTACACATGACAGACGGACTAAAATGCTATTTCAAAGTGAATTGTGACAGATCGACGACAATTCTATTTCAAACTTTTGTCGTGACAGACGAACAAAAAATGCCATATCAAACTTTTCAAAATTGAGTGTAACAGACAGACAATATACTTTTTCAAACTAAAGCAAGGAAAATGTATCGGGCATAATCACGTTGACACACTAGTTCTCACCGAAGTTAAGCAACGTTAAGCCTGATCAGTACCAGATGGGGGACCATTTGGGAATACTAGGCACTGTATTTAGGAGGGCGTCGATACCTCTTTGCACGAACTGGAAAACCTAACGTCGGGATATACATGCGACTGGGGACAGCTTGTGAATTTAATACTTCAGAGGAAGCCGGTTTAACTGTCCAAGGTACAGGGTAAGTATGTACAGATTGAGGAAAATGATATTTCATATTTAAACGGTACAGGTCGACGAAAATGCCAAATTGAACTAAAGCGTTACTTACTTAAGAAAATACTATTTCCAAATTTAGCACGAAACAACGATAAAAAATGTAATTTCAAACGTAAGAGTGACAGACCGACACGAATGCTATTTAGAACTTACATGTAACAGACCGACAAAATGCCATTTCAATCTTAAATGTTAGAAACGAAAGAGAATGCCATTTCAATCTGAAATGTTACAAACTAAAGAGAATGCCGTTTCAATCTTAAATGTTACAAACGAAAAGAATGCCATTTAAATCTTAAATGTTACAAACGAAAGAGAATGCCATTTCAATCTTAAATCCTACAAACGAAACAGAATTTTATCTCAATCTTAAATGTTACAAACGATAGAAAATGCCATTTAAATTTTAAATGTTACAAACGAAAGAGAATGCCATTTCAATCTGAAATGTTACAAACGAAAGAGAATGCCATTTAAATCTGAAATGTTACAAACGAAAGAGAATTCCATTTCAATCTTAAATGTTACAAACGAAAGAGAATGCCATTTCAATCTTAAATGTTACAAACGAAAGAGAATGCCATTTCAATCTTAAATGTTACAACCGAAAGAGAATGCCATTTCAATCTTAAATGTTACAAGCTAAAGAGAATGCCATTTCAATCTTAAATGTTACAAACGAAAAGGAAAGCCATTTGAATCTTAAATGTTGCAAACGAAAGAGAATGCCATTTCAATCTTAAATGTTACAAACGAAAGAGAATTCCATTTCAATCTTAAATGTTACAAACGAAAGAGAATGCCATTTCAATCTTAAATGTTACAAACGAAAGAGAATGCCATTTCAATCTTAAATGTTACAAGCTAAAGAGAATGCCATTTCAATCTTAAATGTTACAAACGAAAGAGAATGCCATTTCAATCTTAAATGTTACAAACGAAAGAGAATGCCATTTCAATCTTAAATGTTACAAACGAAAGAGAATGCCATTTTAATCTTAAATGTTACAAACGAAAGAGAATGCCATTTCAATCTTAAATGTTACTAACGAAAGAGAATGCCATTTCAATCTTAAATGTTATGAACGAAAGAGAATGCCATTTCAATCTTAAATGTTGCAGACGAAAGAGAATGCCATTTGAATCTTACATGTTAGAAACGAAAGAGAATGCCATTTTAATCTTAAATGTTACAAACGAAAGAGAATGCCATTTCAATCTTAAATGTTACAAGCTAAAGAGAATGCCATTTCAATCTTAAATGTTACAAGCTAAAGAGAATGCCATTTCAATCTTAAATGTTACAAACGAAAGAGAATGCCATTTCAATCTTAAATGTTACAAGCTAAAGAGAATGCCATTTCAATCTTAAATGTTACAAGCTAAAGAGAATGCCATTTCAATCTTAAATGTTACAAACGAAAGAGAATGCCATTTTAATCTTAAATGTTACAAACGAAAGAGAATTCCATTTCAATCTTAAATGTTACAAACGAAAGAGAATGCCATTTCAATCTAAAATGTTACAAACGAAAGAGAATGCCATTTCAGTCTTAAATGTTACAAACGAAAGAGAATGCCATTTCAATCTTAAATGTTACAAACGAAAAGAATGCCATTTAAATCTTAAATGTTACAAATAAAAGAGAATGCAATTTCAATCTTAAATCCTACAAACGAAACAGAATTTTATCTCAATCTTAAATGTTACAAACGATAGAAAATGCCATTTACATTTTAAATGTTACAAACGAAAGAGAATGCCATTTCAATCTGAAATGTTACAAACGAAAGAGAATGCCATTTGAATCTTAAATGTTACAAACGAAAGAGAATGACATTTCAATCTTAAATGTTACAAACGAAAGAGAATGCCATTTTAATCTTAAATGTTACAAACGAAAGAGAATGCCATTTCAATCTTAAATGTTACAACCGAAAGAGAATGCCATTTCAATCTTAAATGTTACAGACGAAAGAGAATGCCATTTCAATCTTAAATGTTACAAACGAAAGAGAATGCCATTTCAATCTTAAATGTTACAAACGAAAGAGAATGCAATTTCAATCTTAAATGTTACAAACGAAAGAGAATGCCATTTCAATCTTAAATGTTACAACCGAAAGTGAATGCCATTTCAATCTTAAATGTTACAAGCTAAAGAGAATGCCATTTCAATCTTAAATGTTACAGACGAAAGAGAATTCCATTTTAATCTTAAATGTTACAAACGAAAGAGAATGCCATTTCAATCTTAAATGTTACAAACGATAAGAATGCCATTTCAATCTTAAATGTTACAAACGAAAGAGAATGCCATTTTAATCTTAACTGTTACAAACGAAAGAGAATGCCATTTCAATCTTAAATGTTACAAACGAAAGAGAATGCCATTTCAATCTTAAATGTTACAGACGAAAGAGAATGCTATTTCAATCTTAAATGTTACAAACGAAAGAGAATGCCATTTCAATCTTAAATGTTACAAACGAAAGAGAATGCCATTTCAATCTTAAATGTTACAAACGAAAGAGAATGCCATTTCAATCTTAAATGTTACAAACGAAAGAGAATGCCATTTCAATCTTAAATGTTACAACCGAAAGAGAATGCCATTTCAATCTTAAATGTTACAAGCTAAAAAGAATGCCATTTCAATCTTAAATGTTACAGACGAAAGAGAATTCCACTTTAATCTTAAATGTTACAAACGAAAAGAATGCCATTTCAATCTTAAATGTTACAGACGAAAGAGAATGCCATTTGAATCTTAAATGTTACAAACGAAAGAGAATGCCATTTCAATCTTAAATGTTACAAACGAAAGAGAATGCCATTTCAATCTTAAATGTTACAAGCTAAAGAGAATGCCATTTCAATCTTAAATGTTACAGACGAAAGAGAATTCCATTTTAATCTTAAATGTTACAAACGAAAGAGAATGCCATTTCAATCTTAAATGTTACAAACGATAAGAATGCCATTTCAATCTTAAATGTTACAAACGAAAGAGAATGCCATTTTAATCTTAACTGTTACAAACGAAAGAGAATGCCATTTCAATCTTAAATGTTACAAACGAAAGAGAATGCCATTTCAATCTTAAATGTTACAGACGAAAGAGAATGCTATTTGAATCTTAAATGTTACAAACGAAAGAGAATGCCATTTCAATCTTAAATGTTACAAACGAAAGAGAATGCCATTTCAATCTTAAATGTTACAAACGAAAGAGAATGCCATTTCAATCTTAAATGTTACAACCGAAAGAGAATGCCATTTCAATCTTAAATGTTACAAGCTAAAAAGAATGCCATTTCAATCTTAAATGTTACAGACGAAAGAGAATTCCACTTTAATCTTAAATGTTACAAACGAAAGAGAATGCCATTTCAATCTTAAATGTTACAAACGAAAAGAATGCCATTTCAATCTTAAATGTTACAGACGAAAGAGAATGCCATTTGAATCTTAAATGTTACAAACGAAAGAGAATGCAATTTCAATCTTAAATGTTACAAACGAAAGAGAATGCCATTTCAATCTTAAATGTTACAAGCTAAAGAGAATGCCATTTCAATCTTAAATGTTACAAACGAAAGAGAATGCCATTTGAATCTTAAATGTTACAAACGAAAGAGAATGCCATTTAAATCTTAAATGTTACAAACGAAAGAGAATGCCATTTCAATCTTAAATCTTACAAACGAAAGAGAATGCCATTTCAATCTTAAATGTTACAAACGAAAGAGAATTCCATTTCAATCTTAAATGTTACAACCGTAAGAGAATGCCATTTCAATCTTAAATGTTACAAACGAAAAGAATGCCATTTAAATCTTAAATGTTACAAACGAAAGAGAATGCCATTTCAATCTTAAATGTTACAAACGAAAGAGAATGCCATTTCAATCTTAAATGTTACAAACGAAAGAGAATGCCATTTCAATCTTAAATGTTACAAGCTAAAGAGAATGCCATTTCAATCTTAAATCCTACAAACGAAAGAGAATTTTATCTCAATCTTAAATGTTACAAACGATAGAAAATGCCATTTAAATTTTAAATGTTACAAACGAAAGAGAATGCCATTTCAATCTGAAATGTTACAAACGAAAGAGAATGCCATTTTAATCTGAAATGTTACAAACGAAAGAGAATGCCATTTGAATCTTAAATGTTACAAACGAAAGAGAATGCCATTTAAATCTTAAATGTTACAAACGAAAGAGAATGCCATTTCAATCTTAAATGTTACAACCGAAAGAGAATGCCATTTCAATCTGAAATGTTACAAGCTAAAGAGAATTCCATTTCAATCTTAAATGTTACAACCGAAAGAGAATGCCATTTCAATCTTAAATGTTACAAGCTAAAGAGAATGCCATTTCAATCTTAAATGTTACAAACGAAAGAGAATGCCATTTTAATCTTAAATGTTACAAACGAAAGAGAATGCCATTTCAATCTTAAATGTTACAAACGAAAAAGAATGCCATTTCAATCTTAAATGTTACAGACGAAAGAGAATGCCATTTGAATCTTAAATGTTACAAACGAAAGAGAATGCCATTTCAATCTTAAATGTTACAAACGAAAGAGAATGCCATTTCAATCTGAAATGTTACAAACGAAAGAGAATACCATTTCAATCTTAAATGTTACAAACGAAAAAGAATGCCATTTCAATCTTAAATGTTACAAGCGAAAGAGAATGCCATTTCAATCTTAAATGTTACAAACGAAAGAGAATGTTATCTCAATCTTAAATGTTACTAACGATAGAGAATGCCATTTAAATCTTAAATGTTACAAACGAAAGAGAATGCCATTTGCATCTTAAATCCTACAAACGAAACAGAATTTTATCTCAATCTTAAATGTTACAAACGATAGAAAATGCCATTTAAATTTTAAATGTTTCAAACGAAAGAGAATGCCATTTCAATCTGAAATGTTACAAACGAAAGAGAATGCCATTTCAATCTGAAATGTTACAAACGAAAGAGAATTCCATTTCAATCTTAAATGTTACAAACGAAAGAGAATGCCATTTCAATCTTAAATGTTACAAACGAAAGAGAATGCCATTTCAATCTTTAATGTTACAACCGAAAGAGAATGCCATTTCAATCTTAAATATTACAAGCTAAAGAGAATGCCATTTCAATCTTAAATGTTACAAACGAAAGAGAATGCCATTTTAATCTTAAATGTTACAAACGAAAGAGAATGCCATTTCAATCTTAAATGTTACAAACGAAAGAGAATGCCATTTCAATCTTAAATGTTACAAACGAAAGAGAATGCCATTTCAATCTTTAATGTAACAAACGAAAGAGAATGCCATTTCAATCTTAAATGTTACAAACGAAAGAAAAGGCTATTCCAATCTTAAATGTTACAAACGAAAGAGAATGCTATTTCAATCTTTAGCCTGACAGGCGGAAGAAAATTGTTTTTCATACTTTAATCTAAACAGCCCACGAAACTGTTATCTGAAAGTTCAGCGTGACAGACAGATAAAATATTATTTAAAATTTTAGACGTGATAGACTTTCTGAAATGCTATTTTGAACTTTATAGTGACAGACCAACAAAACTGCGATTACAGATAAGATGTGATGGACTGACTGACGGACAGTGCCAATCATAGATAGGTGTTCTATGTAATGTGCGTGTTAGCGATTAAAATGATATTTCAAACTTAAGTGTGACAGACGAACGAACGGATTGAACACATAATAAAGATGATGAGCGTCATCTACAAAAAAAAATTCTATAACCGTCAATGTTTTGTGTTTGATGCCTCAAACGAGAATAGAAAATGAATCTTCTTTTTGATTTCATTTGCTTTCGCTCTTCTTCTTCTTCTTCTTCTTCTTCTTCTTCTTCTTCTTCTTCTTCTTCTTTTTCTTTCGTTTGTCTTATTCTTTTATCGTTTGTCTTAATCTCCTCATTTTTCTACTACTACTTTTTCTTTCGTTTTCTTCTTCTTCTTCTTCTTCTTCGTCTTCGTCTTCTTCTTCTTTGACTCCCCCTCCCCATACTACTACTACTTTCGTTTTCTCATTGTTGCTGTTGTTGTTCTTCATCTTTTGTGTATGTCTTCAAAATTTAGGGAAACTAAATACCTGCAATCTATAGCACTGAAAAAATATATAAATAATAGTATAATGAAATAATAAACGGAAGGAAGTAAACTAAAGATACTTCATGAAAAATAATTAATATTTATTAAAAAAATAAAAGAATAAAATATAATCAAAAAATAATTAATATTTATAAAAATATTATATCAAGACTTCAAAAACGGCCTATGCTAGAAATCTCATTTCTTTGATCAATCAAAACTCAAAAACCAATAAACCAAATTAGTTAAAACTTTGCACAATTTTTTTTGATAGGTTCTATATGTGTAGAATTTCAGCATCATTAGTCAAGGCAACCCAGAGATCCAGAAAGGTCAGGCGTGATTTTGTGTTATCCGTGTGTACGTACGTACGTACGAATGTGCCACCCTGTATCTCATCAACTATTTGATGGATTCAGCTGATTTTTGGCAGAGATAGAGGTTCTAGGGTCTAGTTGATGGCATTTTAATTTCAGTTTACCATATACTTTAGTTTTCCAGAAAATTCCAAAAAACCTTAAAAAATAACCATTGTATTGAGGCATAGCCTTTACAAAAGTAGTGACATTCCATGATAAATGCCAGTATACTGAAATCATATGCCCTTTATAGGGTTAAGATGAAAATTCATATACACTAAATGTACAAAAGCAAGGAAATTCCCAAATGTTTACACTTTTATTGTCATTAAGGGTATGCGAGAACAACAGGGCTATGTATTTTACTGGTAGGAATTTTTCTTCAGCGCACCTCACACGCTTCATCCACTCATGCATAGAGATTTATACTGTAGTGATGTGACAATGAAATGGTTTGGGTGATATGTAGTCATACCCTTAATTAATGACAATAAAAGTGTAAAAATGTGGAAATTTCCTTGCTTTTGTACATTTAGTGTATATGAATTTTCATCTTAACCCTATTAAGGGCATATGATTTCAGTATATTGGCATTTATCATGGAATATATATATATATATATATATATATATATATATATATATATATATATAGTAAGCAATGAAAATATATATGGCAATTAAACTACACAGAGGCTCCCGCGTTTCATCCCCAGGGGAATCTTCAGGCTAAATGCGGGAGCCTCTGTGTAGCTTAATTGCCATATATATTTTCATTGCTTACTACCTAGCTCTACTTACGTATCGAGCACTGTTGAAGTAAATACTGAAAACTGATACATAAAAATTATATCTCCTTATAATATTTTATGTGGATACATTAAGTACTAATATATATATATATATATATATATATATATTAAAAGTAGTGCCAGTCGAATTTTCTAAGTCAGATTATAACGCAATTTCAAACTGAAATTTGACAGACAAACAGACGAAGCCTCTTCAAGCTATGTGAGTACGCAACTAAAATACAAAAATAAATTCGGTTAAAACCTCCCATAATATTTTCTCTTTTTTTTTTTATAGAATTTAACTTTTGCCTTCATTTTAAAATGGCGGCGCCACAAGCGCAATTGCTGCTGATACGGATATTCTAGTTAAAAAACAATAATTCAGAAAGCATTGATATTAATCATAAACATCAACACCATTTCGTGATGTAAATAGTTTGTTGACTTTAATATATGTTTTGATGTGAGAACGAAAATGGGTTAACCGTTAGTCCAAGCGCGTGTTTACATCTCTGGTATCATGGCTGCTTCATTTTGTTCTCCTGCTCTGCCATCTAACGTAAGACTCCAGTAATTTAAGTAACGCAGCCCTAATCTCTACGTTGATCCAATGCAAGAAGGCCAACTCTGGTCCTTGTAAATCCTTCTTCGGTTACTGGGCGTAATAGAATAAATCATACTGATATTAGTATGAAATCCATCAAATTTAATAATTTATAACGAATTTTGTTCAATGCATCGGTTTCGATTTTTAGCATATTTTAAGAAAATTTTCTATTACCTCCATTTAGTCTATGGGCTGTGAAATCATTTGTGCAAGACTTATGCAGGGAGGTATTTAATATGTCAATGTACAGGATGACATCTTCCCAAAATACCACTTATGGAATAGTTTATAAAATTCACAATCCTTTCTGCAATACAACCATATTTGTTACAAAAAAGCTTCAGTTGGTGACTGACTTGTCCACCAAGTTTCGTTCATAAATCTCTAACAGTTAATGTCTATCAGTCTCGTTTCTGTCACTCTGCTCTTATTAACAGTCGAAGTTAATAAACTAACTATCAAACTCGATTTAAATAGTCCATTATAAAGAAAACGAAATATCATCACACATATTAATATTATTTAAACCGGAGCTGGAGAGAGAAAGAGAGTAAGAGATAGATAGATAGATAGAGAGAGAGAGAGAGAGAAGATATATAAACATAGAGGGATATGCAGCGAGCAGATAGAAACGAATTTTATATTTTGTATTTTCATTTAAAAGTTAACTAGATTTGCATACTCACTGTTTCTTGAGCCAAACAATCTAACTCGAGTTTAATGGTTGACCCAACGGGACACTTTTTTTCTTGTAGTTAAGTAAAAGTGACGCTCGCAAGGGGTAATTTTAAAAGTGATCCGTAAAAGATTCAATGAAGTTTTAGTTAACCACGTAAAACCATTTTAGCTTTGAGTCTCCATTTGTAGGTAAACCTGTGTAAGAAAATACTTCTCTAAATGCTGAACGGAGGAACCATGTAAGTGCAGATTTTCAGTTGCGTGTAACATGACAGCTTGATGGGTTACAAACGAATCACCTTAATAATTGCTTCACGACGCTGAACGACAAGAAGCAACATCACGCATAACCAGCTGAAGGACATTACAAAGGTTCATATTTGTCACCCCCCCCAAGAAGACAAGAGCCATGTGACGTAAGGTATTTTTGAGGCTCAAAATTTACACCAGTCTCTAAACTATTGTTTGAATAGAATATATAGTTTACAGACTATTCATTAATAACATATACGCCTATAAACAAATAAAAATCCTTCGGAAACCATTTGTGTACAAAAAATAGTATGGTTTTGGCATAAAATAAATCAACAGAGATGTTCATACCGTATAACTCAACATTCCTCACCCCCATTGAAAAACAAAGCGGTTTATTTGAAATATAGTCAAGGGAAGATAACGCTCGATAATTCAGTGTTAAGTGATATATTCATCTAAACGAAGAAGTAGCACATTCATTTGTCGGTTACTCATAATGAGATTCGGGTACTGCAAGAATTAGTTATCCGGAAGGACCTCGTCCGAACTCTTTTCTCTCTGTGTCCTAGTCGGAGTTAGACATTCAGTGTCCAACAACAAGTATCAAGACCAGCGTCTGGGTGTTCCCTAAGTTTTGTCTCAATATCAGAGTCGGGTTTTGCTCTTCCATGTTTTTTTATAATTTTTCTCTCGAAGAATCCGCAATTTAAATACGAGCCCATAATTATATAAAATACAGTAAAATAGAACTTTACTTTTAAACGTTGATGCATTTATTTTCTCACTTAAAAAAAAATATTGAACCCAATTTATTAATATCTCTACTCGCAATTGTAATTAATTGACAAAAAAAAGAATTAAAAAAGTAAATATATCACACAATTATATTTTTCCAATACAATGTGACGCCCCCCTCCCCAAAAAAACGTAACCTGCGCACACCTTTTTATCATATCTCCCCCATTAATTTACTAATCACTTTTATTTTGCAGAACATGATGGAAGCAACATCTGCGGTAACACAACTAGATCTCAATGGGAGCTTCAGCAAAGAATATATTGCGTCAAACATTACTTGTTCAAGAAAGTGCAGGACGCTTTCATGCATCATCTCAAATGTGAAAAATCCCACTTCAAGAGCAGCATTCGCTACTCTATGCACAATTTCAAGAGTTATGGCACAGTGGAAAACCTCAATGCCATCAGTAACAGTCGCTGAAGCGATTCAGGACGCTCCAGGAAGTATACAGCTGAGATGATCCATAGCGTTAAAGAGTCAGTTCAGCATAGTCAGATACACTGTGTATAAGAATAAGCTACATCCTATATACCTATAACTTATTGTACAGTTCTGGTTTTAGCAAGATGAAGCAAGTTCTCATAAATATACTCTGTCCCAGGAATGACTGAAGGAGAACTTTGGAGGACGTGTTATCAGTCTCAAGACTTATTTTGAGTGGACACATAACAACCCAGACCTTAGGCCCCGAGATATCTTTCTCTGGGTCTACCTTAATAACAGAGTTTACGCAGAGAGACCCAGAATCATCACGGAACTCAAGGAAACCAACAGGAAAAAGGCCAGAGCCATTTACCGGTCGGTTTGTAAGGATATCATGGACAAATTTGTGCTGCAACTTAAGAAATGCACAAGCCATCTCGAACACATGCTTTAGAATAAAAAAAAACCCAAATCCAAATGCTTTAATGTGATGTTTTACAAATAATAAACCAGTTATGTTAACACCAAAGTTTCATTTAATTCTCACAAAAACTAAGAAATGAAGCCATCGAAAGTAAAAATAATTCTTAATAAGGTTAAAAATAGCTGGTATTTAAATCATTTTAAGAATAATATATTGCCAATCGCCTATCGCGCCCCATACCGAGGAATGCTGACGGATCAGTTCTTGGCTATTTTCGTACTTGAAGGAAGCTGGTTTTCCCCACTTTATGGCCTTGTCTCATATCTTACTGTAGTAGAAAGCAATTAAAAATCACCTGGATGAATTCATAAATAGTGATAAAATAAATATTTGATAGCATTTTTTTGGGTCTATCTAATGAAATATTAAGGCGATTTTATAAGTATATTTATATTATATATTCTGTGAGTTTTGTTCTCTTTAAGATGACACGAGGTTATTGATTAAAAAAAAGAGATGACGCCAAAGCATAACAAATAAATGCGTTAGTAAATAAATAAATGAATACATGAATAAATCTAATCTAATTAAACAAATTCTAGAAAATAAGTCTGAAGTGTATTACCCTTTTCATTCAGATTTGTTCCACGACAACAAATATAAAAGTTGTCGTAAATTATCAAAAATGTTAATGCGACCCATTTGTTTTTGTTTTGTTAGAATCTGAGACACCGAGGAATACGGTTTAATTGTTACAGGCCTTTTCGGAAGTCAGTTCAATTTCAAGGCACGTGGGTCAAGAACAAGTTAAATCAGGTACGTAGAATTTCTGTAAAAATCATGCGTGAAAAGGATAAATTAAATTCGTATACATCAGCATGGCGCGATTAAACTGGCTGTATTTTTTGTTGGCATTGGTTCCTTCTAGAATCTTGTACTTACAGAAGGGACACATAACGGTTGTTAACATCAATAGTGAAAGTGGTTCTATAAAACCAACATGATTCGAACTTGGCACACCCAGGCCGTCACTCCACGCCGTTATCCATTTCACCACCGTCACCACCCGAAGTTTATTGAAAAGTGGTCAAATAATTTTTTACGCCCAAACGACTAAACCTTTTGCCGATTCATCTGCAATGGTGCGGTAATCTGTGGCAAACTGATCCACCGAGCGCTGTAATGTGTTTTCCGGAAGTACATAGTTCGGAATATTTTCTGTCCCTATTTAATTGCCTTCATACGATAGAAGAGTTAGACCCAGGGTCGATTTTTAATGTAGGGAAAATCTAGCTTCCCAAAAAGGAATACGCTAGATTGAGACAAACATTAAAATCGCAACAGTCTAGAAGAATTTCTCACTCACTGACCGAGGACAGAAAAAGATGAAGTGTAATATCAGAACAGATACAACACTTTGCTCTTAGCTAAAAAGCCCAAGTTGTCTTCAGGTTTTCTGTCTCCTTGTCGGTATAGGACATTCAGAGTTTAAAACCGAGTCATCGACGTCAGTGTTTCTTGAGTGCTCCCGCTTTTCTGGAGATGATCTAGTGTTGATATCAGAGCCGTAATTTGCTCCACGGAAGAAACCGCAGATTTCAAATAATTGTTCATAATTACATAGAATACACCGAAATGAGGAAAAGGCTGTAGTTTGAACTTTAATGTAATTTATCAATGGTTACAAAATAGAGTCGACCTTATCTTTTAGAAACAGTCATGGGGAGATAACTATGGTTGTCTTCATTACACATTTTAAATTGCGATGGTTGTCGAATTTGAGCATCTATAATTATTTATTAAATATGATTTTATCACAAACAGTATGAATTGAAAAAGAACAAAACAAATTCAGTTATTTTTTTTATCTAAATATTATTTTTGGTTGCTCGTTATTTGTCTTCTGTTAAAAAATCTCTAACTCAACAAATGAATAATTAAATGTCCTCTTGCTGAGGTGTGCATATTTGTTCTTTATTGTTCTTTCCCTTGGGAGAATCTTGTGTCAATATCGTCTTTCACATAAAAGAGCGAACACAAGGGAGATAAATCTGTGTTCGAAGCTTGTTCCTAAATGTCTTCCGAAATAGAGTCGCACAATTTGATACGCATTCATCTCATTTCTTTCCTTCTTTTTTAAGTGTTTGTTGTTTGTTTCTATGCTTTAGGCTTTTTTCCTTTCTTTTCTGTTTTTGTCAATTGCAGTTTTATTCCAATGTTTTCCTTTTTCCTTCTTTTTAGTATGTTTGTCTGTTTGTTTCTTTTTTTCGTCGTATTCTTTCTTTCTTTCTTTCTTTCCTTCTTTCTTTTGTGTTTTCCTTTTGTCACTTTTAGTGTTATTCAATTTTTATTCTTTTGAATCCTTGTCTTAATCTTTCTTTTTTCATCTTTTTTTATCTTTTTTTCTTTTGCACAATTTAATTCAATTCAATTTGTATCCTGCTTCCTTTTTAGTTTGTCCGTTCTTGTTGTTGTGGTTGTTGTTGTTGTTGTTGTTGTTGTTGTTGTTCTTCTTCTTCTTCTTCTTCTTCTTCTTCTTCTTCTTCTTCTTCTTCTTCTTCTTCTTCTTCTGCTTTGTAATCTCTGCTTTCCACCCTTAATGTCTTCATCTTTTTTCTTTCTTTCTTTCTTTCTTTATTGTATCTTTCTTTTTGTTCTCTAATCTAATTCAATTCTGTTTTCGTTTTTTCTTTCTTTATCTTCTTGTTCGTTTTTCCAAGCACTCTTTCTTTCTTTCTTTCTTTCTACTTGCTCTTTCTTCATTTTTTCTTTCTATTATTCACCATTGCTTTCTCTTTTCTTTCTTCCTTTCTTCCTTTTTTATCTCCTATTTTTCCTCCTTCATATTTCTACAATCCTTTTTGTTTTTTCCATCTTTCTTCCTTTCGCTCTTCTCCCAGTGAATAGAAAGAGTTTTTTTTACGC
>OY744522.1:129556322-129621322 GCA_963556195.1 Sepiola atlantica
TTTTAATTCTAAAATGTTTTTTTTCGGTTTGGATTTCAATTATATGAACATCGACTTTAGGAAGAAAACTGCGAAACTTCAATTTGTTATCATAATGAACATTAAATAAAGATCCCCAACTACGGACCCGGGTATAAAATGTCGCGAAACCTTTCGCCTCGAATCATACAGTTCGTGTTTATTATTTTACTGCAGTAACTATTCTATCAATAACATTTCTCAAAATTCTTTACAATTCTGAAATTAATAACAAATATAAAATTCTGTTCACGTTTTTATTTTAACGAGCAAAAATATTTTTTGTCTTTGCGCATATTTTTCCTAGTATATATGACGTACGAACATATTCTAATCCGCCCCTTCTCTAAAGGAGGAGGTAATGTCTGGGAAGATGATATCATGACGAACGAACATATGCTACACTATCCACAAAGTCAAAGGTAATGCCTGGGAAGATCGTCTCATAACAACAGAACATATATTACACCCCCTAAAGGAGAAAGTTGTACTTGGGAGGATGGTATCTTGCCCACAAAACAGATATTACGCTGCTACCCCCAACCATCAAAAGGGAGGAGGTAATGTCCGGGATGATGGCATCATGAGGAACGAACATATAATATACTGCCCTTCCCAAAGGAGAAGGTAATGTCTGGGAAGGAACATATACCACACTACCCGCAAAGGAAGAGATAATACCTGGGACGATGATCCCATGACAACAAAATAGATACTACACTGCCCTCGTCTCAAAATGGAGGCGGTAATTTCTGGAATTATGGTATCATGATAACAGAACATATACTACACTATCACCCCCTGGATTGAGCATTGACATATAGTACATAAGTTTGGAATAGTATAGTAAGCTGAATTGAGCATTGAAAGATAGTAATAGTATAATTTAGGCTTCAGACACACAGATAACAAATCTTCATTAGTATTAGATTTCATGTATTAGCAATAGCAGGCGTTGCCCGGGAATGAAAGTATATGAAGAAGTCAAAGCCACAAACAATAAACACTAAATACCTTTATTGCTGTATGAAGTTTTAATTCTTCGAAGTTGGATAGAACTGGGCAGAGTACTCTGCATGCTATCCTAGGATTACACCTTGATCACAGCAAACGTCCGCACCTATATCACATTGTGCGCCTTATCTATAGCGTAACTATAAACCAAATTTCAACTCCGCCTGCCTTTCCCTATTTACTTACTTCCCCACTAAAGCAAATTTAAACACAAGGTCAGTTTTTAATATAGGTGATATTCAGCACCCCGAATATGGACACTCTGGGTTAGACAAAATACAAATTTCCACCGCCAAGAAGGATTTCTCCTCTTCTGACCGAGGAGAAAATAGATACCGCACTCTGATCCTAGCCCGAAGGCCAAGAGTGATTGTCTGTCAGTCAGCTAACTGAAGAGTTCCCCCCTGTGTGGTGTGGATGGCATTGCATATATGGTGTCCTGCTAACCGAGATCCATTTTCAGCAGCAATATGCATTCTATTTCCATCTGGCATGTGACTTGACACTCCTCGAGAGTATCGTGTGCTCATCTGACGCTCTTTTTTATTACTCCAGCTGATGAGAAATTGCTTTATCTTTTAGGCATGGTGTAAAACTTGGGTCCACAGTCAATAGTATGTTTGTTTGTAAGTATCCTACAGCTATCAATCTAACATAGAAGCCGCTTATTTTCCTTTTTCCTGTCTATACTGACACTTACTGTCGAATATTTATGCCTTAAACAAACTCCTTCTCTCACACACACGCAATCTCTTACCCCCCATATATATATATATATATATATATATATATATATATATATATATATATATATATATATATATAACATTAAATATCAACTTCTCGAAATTAGAACAGAGCCGAATCAAAACAGCAGATATGTTACACAAAGGGCTCGATATTCTGTCAGACAGAGCTTTATGACAGCAATATATAATTGTTTGTTTTGTGTATTAATAAATCAGATAGAGAAAAGATACAACATTTAAGAACATTCGCACTTCGCACTAGTAACAAGCTGATGTCGCACGCTGGCGCCATGACAAATACATTTGAAAACTACCGTTAGAATTCCAAATACCGCTTTTCAAATTACTTTGGACTCGTATTCAAGTGTATAAGGACGTATAATATGTTTCTGAAGAATCGGATATTCCGTGAAACTGCAGTAAAGTATTAAGATAAACTCTTTTTACTTATAATATATATATATATATATATATATATATATATATAACAATGATCTAATATATGGAAGTTAGTCGGCCATATCTTCAATGTTAAACTTGAATAGCAATGCATCTGACAAATCGATACTTGATTCTAACTATCATTTTTTTCTTTCTTCCGTTATGTGATTAGCACAAATATAATTTGGTTCAATTTTTTTCGAATAATACTGAGGCCAGCAAGGAACTTTTTCAGAGTAGGGGTATTTTCCGTTTTTACTTAACCAGCGACGACCGCTTAAGAAATTGACGAAAAGAAATTTTAACATTTCTCAATCTGTGCCCCACTTCATTTAAAGAAAAGCATTTAAAAATAAATACTAGCATATTCATTTCTTAATGCTATTTGAATATCACAACAGAACGTACAATAATTTGTTTGCAACAAAACTATTTAGAATGTTGCATAAGTGAAATGAGACAAAGGGTCTTTGTGTAAACTCTTAGAATGTTCATGGCTGATTAGAACATTGTTTTCATTGTAAGTCTACTTCTGTGGCATGGATAGTGACCTCCTCTGTGGGAGCTAGAGATCCCCATATTTGGAAGCCTTGCGCCAGACTTTCCGTTGCCCTTTCGGGGAGATGAGCACAATCGTAACCCGCTCTGCACTTAATATATCTAAACCACATAGTGAGTCATTTTTTAAATTTTCGTCGGTTTCTGAGTACGATTTAATATGTAAACTTAAATATCAACAAACACTGCGTTGTGGGCTGGAAACAGCGATGACTATATTTTCTGTGTAGCTTGTTTTTTCTCGCCCCTCTCTCTCCCTCTCCCCTCCTTCTTCCTCCCTCTGACTTAGTTTACAGCGAGGGGTTTAAGGCAGTTTTGTGTTTGCCTTGGTGACAATCGCGTCGCGCGTAGCGTAGCTTGCTAAGCTCTTCAAGTAAATGTTGTCTGCGGCATAAATAAAATATATATTGTCTCTATATAAAGTAATGGTTTGTTTTCTTTATAACAAGCCTTGATTTCCAGAAGCCGATGGTCCCAGCAGATGATTAATTCTCAGGAGAGAATTAATGAAGCCAGCCTAATGACGCCGCTGTAATTCCCGTGAAATACCCGGGTATAATGATTATTAAATGTATGTAACTATTGTTTAGTCTAAAGAGCTAGTGTTGTGCCATGCCCAAGACGTAACAGCCCTTCCAGAGACGTATCCAAGGCTCACACACTCTAAGTTCCACTCTCCGGCAAAAGGTCATGTTACACTTCAACTGTCTTTTAAAACACATAATGTCAGTAATAATATTTTATAGCAATATAAAAAAAACTATTTTACATATATAAATATGCTATTGCGTTTCTTATTACTAAGGCAAACTATAAATATTAACTTTTAAGCACATTAAGATGCTTATATAGCTTCCTACGTTTTCTTATTATTTGTTGAGAATAAACTCAAACATTTCTCTATCTTTTTATCTATTACAAATTCTTACTTAAACCGGACATTGTTAATTAGTCAAATTTTATAATCATAATACAAACATAACAAAATGATATTACATTATATTTCTAATATTTACTATTCAGCTTTATACAGTTAATTTTCGATTTTTTTACATGGACGCATTTTTACAATAAGGCAAGTAATACCAATTGATGCGCTTGCGGCACTAACAGTATTCGTTAAAATAGCAGCAGCAGCAGCAGCAGCACAACCTGAAGTTACACATGGTAGCAACGTTGCAGTGTCAGAGCTATGCGATCTGGAACTCCGGTTCCTGGCAGGTCCACCCATAAGGGACAAGTTGGGCACCACGGCTAAAATGCCTTTGGTTAAAATCCAGGAGGAGTCGGTATCAGAATCCGTCGTTCACGTAAAAAGAAAATCAATGGAGTGAAAGTGGCAACGTTGTTTCTGTGCCATTCTTTAGCAACGTTGTTTCTGTGCCATTCTTTAGCAACGTTGTTTCTGTGCCATTCTTTAGCAACGTTGTTTCTGTGCCATTCTTTAGTGTGTTCTAGATTAAATCTACCCCCACTTCGCATGCAACAGCTTAGCCTTAGTGATCTGAGTATAGGGAGTAAAACCTGCAACCTGCAGGTTAACGAATAAATTTGACCAACAAGGGGAACTTGATGCAGGCCAGAGAATGTTGGGGCAGGATCTCCCTGAGCTCTGTGCAGAAGTCCGACACGCTTAACAAAAAAATAAAAAAGCAACAGCAGATTATTGGTAGAATTCTCATATAATTTTTGTACTCTTTCTTATTCTTTCTGTATTTTTCTTCTTTTTATTTCTTCGCGGTTAAACTCAAAGATTTCTTTTTTATTCTTATTATAAATTATTAGTTAAAAAGAACTATATAAATTCCCCAGATTGATTAATCAGTATACACAATAAATACAAGTTTATTATATTAAATAAAAAAAATTTCCGATAGAGAGCGCGTGCACGCGCGCGCGAGAGAGAGAGAGAGAGAGAGAGAGAATATGAAGTTCATTCTTCTTCTCTCTTTTTTTAATAAATATCTTATATTTTGTGTGCGTGTGTGTCAATACAAATAAAAGGGATTTAAACAATAAAAATCGATTATTTAATTATTTCATTAAAATAGAGATATATTTATCGCAACTTCCGGTCCGGTTTCGATAATAGTAAGATAGTAAAATATATATTTTTTCAGATATCGCGTGTGTGAATACGAATAGACATGGATTTTACAATTAAACCAAAAAAACATTTAATTAATTTATAATTTCTTTACACATGTTTATGTTGAATACAGACCTTAAACTAATTGCTCTTCTGGTCAGGTTTCAATAATCACATTTTTTTCTTTCGATCGGGGAACTTCGGAGAAGCAAGACGTGCTACTAGTAATCTAATTATCCATTCCACATGACAACGGTTGGGTATGTAGATACAAATGTCCAGACCGATCATCTCAGGTTCATGAACCTGGATCGATAAAAGATCTAAAAATCCTCATCCCCTTTATGTGGTGTTTTCGAAGACAAGCGGCCACCTGTGACCAAGTAAAATGAACGAGATGGGGTCACCCGGCTGAGAACGCAACAAATGGTCATAAAAGCATTGTCATATGTATTTTCTGTTCAGCAGCTGACCTGCATACTTTGTCACATAACTGACAAAAGCGTCCTGCTGGCCACAAGTCGAACCTTAAAAATTGCACAGAAATGTTACATTATTAAGAAATTTCTTAAATAACTTGTGTAATGAAAACTTATGGACATTAAACTTATTTATTTATTAAAATAATTATTAAGCTCCGTTCAAGTCGAGCAGTTTGAGGGAAATGAAATTGAGATTCCAGTTTACCAACTTTGCGAGTTCTGTCACTTTAAGTAGATAAAAACGCTATCTGTTTTTAATTATTGTGTTTTAAATAAAAATACAATACTTATTTCTCTCGCATTTGAAATGTGATTGTCACTGCAGCATAGCTTCGAGATATTGGGATACGTTGTTCGAATCGTTCGATTGGCGGTACAGTTACATCATCTATACTGATAAGGGTTAGTGAACACAAAACATATATGTTTATGGATATAAAAAAATTAGTTATTAAAAATAATTCTAATACACACACACACACATATACATATATATATATATATATATATATATATATATATATATATATATATATATATATATATATATATATATATATAAGTTCAGATTAGTCGTCCGAGGCTGTAGCAATGCGATGTAGTTGCCGTAAGGTGGAAAAGTGAAAAGAAATAAACGAAGAGAGAAAGTGAAACTCAAAACGATTTATTAATAATTTCACGAAAAACTGATTAAATACCAAAATAGTAAATACTGTCTGGTAAATAACAGTTCGGCAAAGGGCAATCTTAAATTTTCGAAAGAAAAACTTTCATTTTCAGAAGACAACAATAAAAGACCGAGTGGGTCGAAAAAACGGGGGAAAAACCATACTTCAGGTGCGGCGAAGATAGAATGAATCTTATTGGACTTTTCACCCTTTAGATTCATTCTATCTTCGCCGCACCTGAAGTTGTGGTTTTTGGAATTTAACCTTGAATCCTCTCTCACCACCTCTCGTGCCTTTTAACGACCTACCTATCTACATTTCATTTTCTCCGCTGGACTTTTCGACACCGGACTTTTTACAATCGGACATTTGCTTGCATTCGGGCAGAGTTTTGCCCTGTGTTTCTTTCCCTACAACTTTTATTTTACTTTTTCAAATTTTAAATCTTGGCCGTTGCCAACTTATCTATCCCAGCGACTTCCTCTGATGATAAGATCTTGATCTTTGAAAAGCCTGGCTTAAGGAAAATTTAACTTGAATAAATTGCCTTTTTGCGGAATATACCTTTGCTCTGAGCAATTGAATTGAAATTTGATTTGGCTTTTGCTTCTCTAATTCCTTTCCATTCTTCTTCATATATATATATATATATATATATATATATATATATATATATATATATATATATATATATATATATATATACGCTCTCCTATGAGTGGAGCAGTCTGGTGAAGGAAATGCCTGTTGACACATACCGTTCCGCGAACAGAATTGAGTCCTCCAGGTTATCAGTATAGAAAAAATGTAAACAAATGCATAATTTCCTTTAATCAGATATCATTTCTTTACTCCTATAATGATGGATCCGGCAGCTTAGTTGGCAGAGCATCGGATTTCAGTGGTCACCGTTGGTAGTGACTGATGTCAATGGTGTCAACTGGGTGTAAATTTCGCTACATCTAGTCACACTGATGAATCGATCGTGGACGACGAAAAATTCGTCTGTGGATGAGTATATATATATATATATATATATATATATATATATATATATATATATATATATATATATATATATATATATATATATATATATACTATGAGAGATCAAATCAATTCAATATGGCTGAAGAGCACCAGTTAGCGATTTATTCATAAATATAAATAAATTCAAAAGAACACTGGGCTGTTCCTGACTTGGAACCTATGGTACTATGTTGATTTAATTTGATCTTCTGCAGTATTATTAATGAATAAATATTATGTTGTTATTATGAAATAATCGAGCACTTTCTACCATGGATTTGTTTCTACTAAACAAAACCAAGAATTATATATATATATATATATATTATATTTTTTTGTTTATTATCTATGTACGTATACGTTTCGTCCTTTTTAATCGGAACTCGTCAGCATAGAGATGTAACTATTCACTACTGGTCGCGCGATTCGAAACACCGGGCTCTGAGTATTTTTACAACTCAAATCCCGACATCTAGAACCATACGGCCACCGCTGAATAGCTGAATAAACAGTGATAATGTTAACACTTATTTCGGCGGCTTGACGTCATAAGAGCGTTCAACGTAATGAAAGGAACGTAATGAAATTAAAGCTAGCGACGTCATGCTGTGTTAATACTACACTTACAGTTCTCATCTAGAGGGTTTTCTATGGGCTACAAATAATATATATTTGTTTTGTTTATTATCTATGTACGTATACGTTTCCTCCTTTTTAATCAGATTTTTATTAACATAGTTCACCCGAAATAAGGCAAATTGCCACTGTAGACGTAGGGGGTCATCCTAAATTAGGAGCTGTGCAGCGAGATTCTTGTTCACATTAGTTTTAAATTTCTGCATGTCGGTACGGTTGGGGAAACAGAGAGCAGGGAGGGAGTTCAAAGGGCCGGCAGCACGATGAAAGAAGCTATTGGAGTAGAAGGATCTCCGGCATCTGGGGACCTCCACAGTGAATGGATGGGATTTAGCTGATTGTCGGGTTGGTCGAGTGTATTTACGTCGAGGGGGCACCAGAGCAGCAAGTTCATCAGAGCACATTCCATTGAAGTATTTGTAAAACAAGCACAAGGATGCAACCTTGCGGCGATCGGATAGGGGCTGGAGCTTGGTGGATAGTGAGAGACATATTAGATCAGTGACTCTTTTTTGGACCTTGTCTAAGAGGGAGAGACTAGTGGGTCGTGCATCAGCCCAGATATGACAACAATACTCCATGCATGGGTGGATGGTGGCTTTGTATATATATAGGATACTGTCATGTGTGAGGAGTTCACTAGCACGGCAGAGGGAGCTCACTTTATTCCAATAGCCTTGGCAATGTCTTCTATGTATTTGATCCTATTCATGTTTTAGGCCGAGGAGTTTGAACGTTGGATTCTCAGATAAGGGTTTATTTACCATGGCAATCGGTGGTTGACGCAGTTTCTTGTAGTTGTTGAAGGAAAGGAGCTTTGTCTTAGTTGTCGCTGAGCGCCAGACCATGAGAATATGGATGGCACGGAAGCAATTCGAAGAGCAATTCGTGTAGTCTTGAAATCAGTTCGATCGATTTATGACATGGTGCATTTTCTTGGTGAAAGACTACTTTTTTCTTATTCTTCATTTGTTGCAGTTTTTTTTTGGCGATTTCTTCCTTTAAACGCATCGATAATCCTATATAATATTCGATATTGATGTTTCTTCCTTTCTCAATGTAATCGATGAACATACTATCTTGCGTATCCCAAAATACGGAGACCCAAACTTTGCAAATAACGCTTTGAATCGTCGACGCGTTATTGTTCGTGATAGACTGTGAACAAACGCGACACTCACTTCGAACACAGCTTTATCATTAACAAATGTTCATGCAAAATGGGGAATACACTGCTTTCCGATATCTTCAACCCATTTGCTAACTCACCTTACTTCAAATTACGATCAGTTGAAACCAGTTCGAAGACCCTTTTTTTATATCTTCCGAGACAACTGCCAAATTTGTGCGGTTCAGCATTATTTGCGTCTGTACGACCACGTTTACAGTCAGCATACCACATCTTAACCGTTGTTTTCGATGGAGCGGTGTTCGTATTACACTTATTACGCCTTTTTTGGCTTAAACAGTATTTTCCAATCAGAAAGCAATGCTTTATCAACACACGGAATTCAGATTTTTACCAGTTTTAAAAATGTGCAATAGTAGCTTCATTTAACTGTAATTTGTAAACTAATAATCTTATTAGGCTCAGAGTTTGACAAGTGTCATTTGAAGGACAGAACTTTATTAAAATTATATGGATTTCTAAATTAGTGTTGTCATAGTAATATATAAAAAAATCCCAAACACGAAAGTATGCATTAGTTTTAGATATTTCACATCATATTTATTGAGTCTTTCATAGGCAAAACAGGTATGGCACAGACAAAAAAAGAGTATATATATATATAACCCTATCTCTCAAAAAAGTTATCGGACTACCTCAGATAGGAAGATTTTGGATGAAAATAACCAGCATTCAAAGATGGTCGACAGCTTTAGTAAAAGATCGCCGCCACCTGTTCATTCAGGAAATAAGGAGCATGGAGGAAAGCAAAATGCTCGTAAAAGGAGACTAACAGTCCCAGCAGGGGCAATAGACGAACTGGGAAGAAGCTATCCCAAAACTTCTTACATTGAATGACATTTGGCATATGGCGCTACTTATGTTAAGCTTTATAATACGCTTAACTTACGACGTGCTTTCGTCAATGACCAACCTCGTCAAATAAAAGAAGGATGGCGATTCAACCTGTCTTTTATGCAAGGAAAAGTCTCAAACAATGGAACGTGTTCTTAGTTCCTGCAGAGTGGCCCTTGCTAATGGCCTATATACATAGCGGCACAACAGGGTACTAGATGAACTGACGACAACAATTAGCAATTATATGAATCTCGAAGCAACTAACATCAGACCATTTTTTTTTACAAATGGAGGGAATATGCAGGCCAATATTTAATACCCGCCTTATATATTCTTGAACCGGATGGTGATTGGAAGGTAGCCGCAGATCTCCCTGACTGGCGCAATAATTACCCCAATATTATTAGTGAAAAGGGGCAACGGCTGTAGTAATAACAAAGGTCGCAAATCACTCTGTCAACTTCCAAAGCAGCTCTCACCGTTCGTTACACGTGCACTTGCTTCGCACCGAGTCGAATGAGACGGTGAGAGACCCGCTTTTATTATACTGAGGCACACCTAATTTGCATGCGTGCAATGAGACTTCGCGAGACTCTGCGTGAACCGTATGTAATAAAGGTTCATGGACGCCATGTTGGATTCATTTCTTTCATCCGCAGCGCACAGGACAGACAAATACGAGGACGTTCGTAGGTAAGCCCCCTTCATGTTCCCTACATTCCCCCCCTGATCTCATGATCACAGAGATGGCAGGGAGGCATCGATCGCCTTCGCCGGTTGCTTCTTCAGATGGGGGACAACGCAAGCCTCATCTTTGCTTGTGCTCTCGTCCGCGGTCTGAGGGTCGAGAAACATCGCGTCCGCTGGGATACTGCTAATATCCGAGTCACTGTCAAATGGGGCTGCTGCAAGCCAGAGCGATGCCTCACTGCTCTCTGACTCCGACTCGCTCTTGTCGTCCAGTGAGGGTTGCGTTGCTAACCGTAGGTCTTTAACGTGACGGGGCATACCGTCGACTCGCACTGCCTGTGGGCTGATTACCGCAGTGACGCGTCAAACTCCGTATTTCGTCGTACACTTGCCGCGCGGGTTCTTTATCCAGACGACATCCCCTTTTTTCAGTTTCTCTTTGGTTACTTCCAGTTCGGGCAGCGGGTTAGTCTCTATGCCTTTCACCCTGACGTGATACCTGTGCAAGGTGTCAGCCGGCGCTGTAGAGGGTGAAACATTATCCTTTGGGTCACGTTATACAGGTAGACTGCCTCAAATACCGTGCAGCCCGTCCTGGCCGCGATGGTTTTGACGGTTTTGTGATTCCGCTCGATGACCCCATTTCCACTCGGTACGTGGGCGCATCGAAACCTCAGGTATACTCCCCAGCCATCAGCAAACTTTCTGAACTGCTCACTGGTGAATGCAGGGCCATTGTCGGTTAATATCTCCGTTGGGGGGCCACGTTCAAGAAAAATACTGTTTAACTGACAGACGATGATGGCTGCATCTTGCCGGCGCAACATGCGCTATATCGCAAACCTGGATGGGCCGCAATCAATGAGAGTCAGGAAATCCTCGCCGTTGTGGTGAGTAATATCCATCGCCAGCCGGCTCCAATGGCTTTCCACTCCCAGCTTTCCTTTCTCCCAGCGAACGGGTGCTGGATCAATGGATTGGCATGCTACACAATCTTTGACCACTTTCCTGACGTCTGCCTTCTGTACTCCTGGTTCAACCAACTTAGCGAAATATAGGGTCCGCTTGACCCCAGTGTGCCCGGTTTGTTGATGGACTTCTTTGATGTGATTAGATCGAAAGCGGCGCAGGCGGGCTGCATGGGTTCAATAGTCTTTCTTATGGCATCAAGCCATCTTTGAGGTACTCTCGTCAAACAATCTGCTTTGTTCAGGCTGGATTTGACCAGGGACACCTCTATTGACAACGCATATTCGTTCACCAGCTTCATGATCGTGTCGAGCCGCCGTCGGATGAGCATCTCGCTCGTGGCTTTGGTTCGTACTCTGGCCCTCCCGGTGAGAGTATCTGAAATCCACTTATGGACGCAAGCAGAATCCGTGAATAGTCGCAGGGTGGTCGTCTTCCAAAGGATTACCAAGTTTATCCCCTTGATAACTGCATCAAGTTCTGCCAGGTTTATGTGCTGGGAGTCCTTTGCTGGGCGTAACCAGAAAGGGTCTTCCACCACCGTTCCATCATGGACCACCGATACGCCAATGGCGAGAGAGCTTGCATCAACCCACACACTAAGGTTCTGGTTGTCGACGCACTATCTGCCCCGCGCTGGGTCTTCCTTGTGCACCCTGGTGAGGACCTCTTTGAGCATTGTATTGAGAGGTACGTCATGAGTTTCGTCATCCCATCCAGTGGTGACGTCGGAGGCTCTTCGCTTAATAAATGCCACCGCAACACGAAGCCAGCCGCCCACAGGAAGGTGTCCAACTAACTTTCCGCACAAGGAAAATACGTTTCGTCGTGTAACAATACAAGGCATGTCCGGGGTTTCATTTCCTCGTTTCCAATACAGAACGTCATCTTCCTCCCAGACCTGCAAACCAAGTACCCGTGCGCCATCCCGTAGTCTTTCCGGTTCCTTGCTGAGAAGGCCAAAGTTGTAGAGATGCTCCCTCACGCGCGCCGCAGATACAATTTCCTCGTCCACGTACACGTCATCAATATATGCAGACGTTGCCCGCTGAATGCGCTCATCCTTAGTCAGAATGGCGTCAACAATCATTTGCATAATTGATGAGCACCGTTTGATAGGGCACTAGTGATCTGTGTACACGCACTTGAAGGTATGCGTTGTGAAGATCCAGTACAGATACATTAGATCCCGCTTGCCGCCATTCCCTCAACTTTTCAGTGCATACGTCCGCGCGAGCTGTAAAAGGGTCCACGTGCTCATTCAATTCTCGATAGTCAAGCACCGGCCTCACCTTCTGCTTATTCTGTTGGATAACCGCCATTGACGGGATCAGGCACTTTGGGGGACCCAATTCCTTCTCTGAATAAGGAACTAGCCATCCATTACTAATCCAAGTTTGTAGTTTCTTGTCGTATTCTGCACGAGCTCTGGAGGGAATTTTGTATTCTGGCACCTTATTGCATAATTTCACGGGTGGCTGCTCCTCCGACCACTTCCAGGAGGCTGTCCAGGACTTCGTGCGCTGGTCGAATTCCGCACAAAAATCAGGCTGTTCCAGCTTCATAGCTGCACTCAGAGCAAGCCCAATCTCACTGAGTCTGGACGATGCTCGCAGTAGTCTGCTGGCGCCGTCTGGGAGTCCAGTCAGAAAAGCGCATCCCAGTATTCGCTCGCTTGTTCCACCAAACGGCGCGGCTAGCCTCCTCAAATCGGCCAGGTAGACGTCCACAGTCTCATCTAGCCCAAGCCGCCGTTCGGTGAACTGCCTCCAGGCGACAAAAGGGTCCACAGCAAAGGCTGCGTATAGCGCCTGCCTAACTTCCTCCAGGCCTAGTTCGTCTCCGAGCTGCTGATACACCAAATATGCTCCTTTGGTCAGCCTCAGCGGGATGACCAGTGCAGGATCCTTTATCTTGCAAAGTCTGCAGACGCGCTCGGCTTTCTCCCACTACTCGACTACAGAGGGCCCGGAGGGGGGGCCGTCGAACTCGGGTATTAATCTCAAGTCGAATTTGTCCGAGATAGCTTGTAGTAATAACGAAGGTCGCAAATCACTCTGTCAACTTCCAAAGCAGCTCTCACCGTTGGTTACACGTGCACTTGCTTCGCACCGAGTCGAATGAGACGGTGAGAGACCCGCTTTTATTATACTGAGGCACACCTAATTTGCATGCGTGCAACGAGACTTCGCGAGACTCTGCGTGAACCGTATGTAATAAAGGTTCATGGACGCCATGTTGGATTCCTTTCTTTCATCCGCAGCGCACAGGACAGACAAACAAGAGGACGTTTCGCAGGTAAGCCCCCTTCATGTTCCCTACAACGGCCAGACATTGTTCTATTGTCAAGAACAAGCAAAAGACTCATCTTGGTTGAATTGACAGTACCTTATGAGAGCCGGGTTAAAAAAAAAAACAGCACCGATGCAAGATAGAGAAATACGAAAACCTAAAGAGAGAGCTGACCCGTGAAGGTTATAGTGTTATCCTTCTAGCCGTTGAAACTGGAGCGCGGAGTTTCCTTGCAGGTACTCTGTATCAGCTCATAGGTCAGCTTGGAATTAAAGTCCGAAAAAGAGCTGCAGCCAGCAAACGCCCTATAGAGATAACCGAACAATGGGCAATGTGGATTTGGGCGAAAAAGAATATCACATGGTCATATAATAGCAAGTGTCCACTGTATAGTTATCTCTATGAGAGGTAAAAAGCCGAAATGGCAACGGAGTAGGCGGTAGTGTTTATCAAGTGGCGGATAAAACATAGTAGGGGATAAGTCGAATTAGGAGGTGGAAGTGTCCTGCACGGTAGATAGGGAGGCGGTTGAAAGGTAACTAGATTAATGTTGAAGGTTAGATTCAGTATGAAAGATAGAATGTGGATCAGTATGCTAGACAGGAAGAACATAAAACCCTGTTATGTTTCTAGGCGAGGGGGAAAGGGTTGTTATGGGAGGGTTAACTAGGTTGCAATAGGAATAACTAAAGCGCATTTCAGCTGTTATCACGTGATATAACATTTTCCAATATTATGTTTCTCTTTTCCGAGAACAGGTAGACTGTGAAAAAAAACCCCCACAGATCTTTTCTTGATATTATTGTTTAAATGTGCAATCAAAACCGCTTACATTAGGTGCCTACATTGCACGTTATGTGCGTATTTGATTAAAGCATATATAGAAAAATTGAAACTGCAATTAAAATCAAGCATATTATGCGAGACATGTGCATTTTGTCGCCATCTAGCTAAATGACTCTTATGTTCATAGATACTTGTTTCAAGGGAACGTTGACTTTCTCCAATGTAAAAGTTGTTGAATTCACTACATTTTATGGTATACATGTCGGCTTATGTAGTAAGATTAGTAACGATGTTTTTATGCTTGCTTAAGAGATGTTCGATAGTTTAAGACATGGTCTCTACGTTCCTGAAATTGCATTTACTCAGAGTGCTGTATATATGTCCATTCTGCTATTGGGTAGTCAGGCGATGGAGCTTAGAATATAACACATGTAGACTTTAGTTTTGTTTTGTTGCGGAAGGCTTTTTTTCTAGCATTAAGGATAAAGTATTTGAGTTATGTATTGATTATGTCAAAATTATATGACACATACTAGGAGGCTACATATTCTTCGGCTTCGGGCGCAGAAGTAAAGTCCTATTATAAAACGTCTTTCTATCGTGGAATAGTGTTGGGAGTAAAAGTGTTTATTAGTGGCTTTACGATGAATTCGAATTATATTATTTTATTGGTTTTGTGGAGAAGAATATCTAAGAAAAGAATAGGGTCCTTTTTTGTGTCTAAAAGTTATGATGGGTTCGACGGCGTCAAGTTTGTCAGTGATATTATTTTCTATTTTTATATTGTAGGTGATAAAAATAATTATGTCACCGATGCATTTATAATAGTTTGTGTTTGTAAAGAGTCTGCATTAAAACGGCTCCATTTCTATCAATTAGAAAAATAGGCGGGTGGATAGACCGAATTCTTGTTCGTGGTATCTGTTGAATTTGAACAATGAAACATTGGTGATGAAATAGAATTGTTAAGATGTTTGGGTTGAAGGTCATTTGTTAATTGGTATGTTGGTATACAGGGAGGTGATTCCAAGGCTGCTCATGACATGCTTGTAAATAAGTTTTAAGCTGAAGAAAAGGTCTCCAGAAGTTTGTATATATACTGGGGTGATAGAACCTAACAGGAGAGCCATTCTTCTGGCGATAGCTTAGAACTGTCAATACTGGATACGATGTGATGAAGAAAATACAGTTTTAAAAAATTATTTGTATTCTGTTTGTCACGTTTATATTCGAAACCGAACTTTTGTCAGATTGTTATCCTTAATTTGAAATAATATTAAGTGTTAAACCTGAATATTTGTCGGCCTGTTCAATTTAAAATAGAATTTTCTTAGTCTGACACGCTTGTGTTTGAAAGATAATTTAAGTTGAAAATAACGTTTAGGTTTTTCTGAAATATTTATGTTTTAAATAGCAGTTATTTTGGTCTGAAACATTTCAGTTTGAAATAGTACGTTTCTTTTTATAGGAAATGCTTGAAGTTTGATTTAGCAGTTTAAAAAAAATTAAAACGCTGAATTTTAAATCGTAAACGCTTAAGCCTGAAATAGTATTTTTTGTCTAAAACGCTCCAGTGTTTTGTCTGAAAACATTTGTGTTTAAAAAAGTATTTTTAGCGCTAAACGTGAAGATTGAATGAACGCATCTTCAGAATATCCGTTCATGTTCAGTCTTCATTGAACTTCTTTTTACTTCGATTTTTCTCTATTTTGCTCCATTGATCCAATTCTCGGTTTCTTCCTTAAAAAAAAAAAAAAAATCAGTTTTTATTTCTAACTAAACTAATCACAAAAAGTAGGTCAGGAAACGTTTTAATTTTCGAATACAACATGGGCTAAAAATATCGAAAATTCGTGCAGCAATTGATTTTTAACAACAAAAAAAAAAGAAATCGTTAAATAATATGAAATAAAAAAAATCAAGCCCCCGCCTAAAAGTTACAGCAATAAATAAAAATGATAAATAAATATTATTTAATGAATCAAAAAAAGGAAGACTCAATGAAAATGTTAAAAAAGAATGAAATACGCTGGTCACTAATATTAAAAATAGACAAAACAACAAAAATAATAAATAAAAACAAACAAAAGCAATAAAAACTAAAAACAAACATGCAAAACAATTATCATAAATAGAAAATATGCTTCTATCTATCTCTCTCTCTCTCTCTCTCTCTCTCTCTCTCTATATATATATATATATATATATATATATATATATATATATAAATAATGTATATAGTGTGTCAGGTTGTATATGAAAAGAAATGAAATAAAGTGCTCGATCATATAAGAGAGCTAATATAATTTATTTAAATACTGTATGTTACATATTTCACAAATGTACCGCGGTTTCATCCGAAAGGGTAGATTTAGACATTTTAATATAATATTACAAATCCACAAATGAACAGATAAATAAATAAATAACACTTTCGAGGGAATAACATGAAGGCCTTTCAAACACGAACTAACATCGAACACAATTAAATCTTAATTAATCACTATCCCACACGGGTTTTTTTCGCCCCCTCAGAGATACACCGTTTTCTGTCATTGTTGACGCCATTTCCCATCGGGCCGTGACTACAATCGTTTCAGCATGCTGACGATTCCACTGGGCACAGAGATTTACTAAAGATGTCTAAATCAACCCTTTTTGGATGAAACCGCGGTACATTTCTGAAATATGTAACATACAGTATTTAAATAAATTATATATATATATATATATATATATATATATATATATATATATATATATATATATATATATGTATATATCCATTTCTCTGTTAATCTGTTATATAGTCAGTTTGCTGGGAAGAAAGAACACATTTAACCTGGCTTATAAAAGACTAGCTGTACTTACTCGGCGTTTCTCAGGAGTAAAAAATGACATGTGTTTATGAAGAAACGGAAATTAATTTTTCTGACTTTCATTTCATAATCAAATTATTTCGTGAAGTTCGTTTTAGTACTTGACGCTAATCGAGTAATAGTAAAGAACAAATAATAATAATAATAATAATAATAATAATAATAATAATAATAATAATAATAATAATAATAATAATAATAATAATAATAATGTGTAATTAATGTGGAGGCAAGAAACTCATGCACATATATACACATGCTTATGTTTATTCCTAAAGAACGCAAGGGAGAGAACTCAGTGTAATTGCACGCGATAACTTCCCTTTACTCTGTTTCGGTGAGGACAGGAAAATGTCTACACTCTTATAATTTTCTGAGCTAGAAAAAGTATTTTCAAGAAAAACTGAAGAGAAATCAAAATATATGTGTGTCAATAATAATCGAAGAAAAAAGAATAGGCTCGTTCGAATAAAGTATCGATATTTCAGACGAATTGCTATTTGGGTTTGATTTCCGACATGATAAATTTATATGTTAGATATAGAGTTTGTTTTCTAGTTATTTGACAAGCCATAAAATAAAAAATAAATTTCTCAGTTTGTGATATTTGTGGTAAGTTGGTTGGTAAGGATGCTTTCGTTGCAATATCCATTTTATTTTATTTTTAGTAGCTATTGCAATTTAGTTTAATTGAAACTCATGTTGCCTTTGGCAATAGTATTCTTTTATTTTGGGAAAGAGGGTAGCAGGATTTCTGCTGGGTACTGTTACCAGGAAATCCTCCTAGTTTAAGTTAGCATACCTACTGGAACTGCTAAATTACCATTGCCCACCTTATATTTACGATGATCGAATAGACTTTGGTCTGTTTCGACTAAGTTCTTGCACCTCCAACTTTGCAAAGGTTTCGACTAAAATCTTCACTGCCGACTTCCCTAAGTATCTTTTTGTGGCCAGGTACCACACTACTGTATAGAATTTGTAGTGGAAAATGAAAACAACAATGTTAATCCATTAACTCTCTGTGCTTAGCAGAGTTGTCCCCCTTTGCAAATTGGCTGTTTGGAGAATTTGAAAGCTAGATGGCTCTAGTTGGCTCTAGTTGGCTCTAGTTGACAGTCAATTTGCATAGGTGGGGCAAAAAGCAGCATAAAAACTGTACTCTTTTGTGAAGAGCGGGAATGCTCAGCTCTCTTTCGGATACTTTGTCATTGGTTTGTCTATTACGCGCTTGATTGTTATTTCCTATTGTTACTCTTGTTATTATTGTTACCTGTTGAACATTACCGTTTTTTTTTTTCCTTGTTAACTGTTGACATTTGTTATTTGGAATTACGTTTTTTTTTTCTTCCCACTTTTTTTTTGTTTTTTTTTTTTTCCCCCACTTTTTTTTTTTCTACTCTCAATAGTCTCTAGTTTTTATTTCTAGATGACTACTGAAATGACAACGTCCGAAGGAACCGAGTGGTCAAAACCACCGAAAATTCAAATTAATGTGCAACAGTTCGTTGAAGAGGCAAAAAAGTGCATACACATGGTCACGGAGACCGGTTTACTGGTGGACCTACCCAAATTGGAGGAGATCCAGAAAAGAACTGTATCCCTTTTCGTCATGGACAAGAAGATCAAGAAGTCGATCAGAGCCACACCAGAACTAATTCTAAAGCTTCTACACTCTGTTGGATTTAAGCCTCAACGTCTGATCAAATCCAAAGGCTTCAACACATGGTCGGCTTTGTTCCCAGACGAGGACACATGTAACAAACTGTCCTTAACGCCAATAATTACCCCGGATTATATTCTACGCACTGAATACATGGGAAGAAGACGCTCCTCAGTTTCTTTTTTTAATGTGCCCTTCCATGTGAAGGGGGAGCACATAGGAGCCTACCTCCTAAAATATGGTGAAATCACGGATGTAAACCACGAAGAATTTTCAGGAGTTTGGTCCTTCGAAATTTTCGTCGACAAGAAGGCTTACGATAGCATCCCTTACTACATGCTCATTGGGGAGGAAAAATTACCCATCATACTGACAGGACGTCGACCCATTTGCTGGTATTGCGAAGGAATAGGGCATCTAACGATGGATTGCCCTCTAAAGAAGAAGGATCCGACTCCTAAGACGACTAACAGTAAGTCGAGAGCAGGAGCTCATATTAATCCACCGTCACGAATTGGACTACCAATATTGTCGTCAAATGAGGAGTCCGACGAAGAATTTCCGGCACTGCCTACAGCCAAAAAAAATGATGACGATGAAACAGAAAATAAAAGAGAAGGATGGGTCATTGTACCAGGGAAAAAAACCCCGGGACGACACACTTTGGACGAAATAAGAGAACAAGAAATGTTAAAACATGACCCCGGAAAGGACTCATACGTGAAAGCAAAGAATTTACTTAAAAAAGTAAATAATAAACCCAAGCCCACTCCTGACTCTGCCCCCCAAAAAAACCCTAAACCGCAGACCCCCAAATCAATGCCCCCTCCTATAACTGGTCCCATTGTCGATAAGCCCTATAAATTAATCCCCCTGAGTCCTCAAAAAGTTCCCAAAAGATCCCCTAGACCTTCTCCTTTTGTGTCCCCTGCCCAGACCCCCAGAAGCTCCCCACCTACATCCCCCTCAAAGCATCCCTTTCCCGCACCTTCTCCAGCATCTCCCTTAGAGCCTAGCTCCCCCTCCCCTTCCCCCATGGAAGAAATGCCTCCACCCACTCCTAAAAGACATAGGAGTCCTTCCCTGGAAAAAAGAAATTTTAAAAAACCTACTTTTCTTTCCGGAAAGGATATTTGCAAATGTACGCAAATACAAATAGACACGGTAAAGAATATGCGTAACTCCAGCCTCACCGGACTATTAAAATTCGAGGAGGTTGGAGGCTTTTCGATAGAAGACCCCAATAATTTCCCCAACGCCACAAGAGTGGTAACAGTTATAAGGAGAAGAGCTGAAGCAAAGGCTCTATGGGAGATGTTGGAGGAGGCGAACTCGGCCTTCAATTTTGACCTCCCCCTTACCATATTCAAATCAAGTGAACTCAGAGAAATGAAAAATAACTGTTTCGGAAGGCTACCCATTAGAGTTCACCCCTCCCTGTATAGGATAGCCAAACTAACGTATCCTCGTGATATCGGCGGTATCTCCTATGATGGTCTGATTAACGACCAAATGGGCCAAGAGTCCATTGGGAGAGCCGTTGGTACCCTGACCTCATCTATGTTCGTTTCTCAAACTCAACCCTAAGGCATCTTTATGGCTCTCTATCTAGCTACTTTAAATGTGCGGGGCCTGAGGGCAAATGACCGTAAATTTCGGGTCGCTACCGACCTTCAGCGCCTCGGAGTGGATGTATGTTGCTTGCAGGAGACCCACCTGATTTCAGGGGACCATTTGGGTGCGTTGGGTAAGCGTTTTCACGTTTATTCAGCGTACTTTAATTCTTCCGCAAGGGGGGTTTCATGGCTGGTAAGCAAGACTTTAGATGCGTCGTGTGACCCTTTCTACATGGATCCGGAAGGGAGACTATGTATTTTGGATATTACCATAAAGGGGAAAGCATTTCGACTCGTTGGGGTTTATGCTCCCAATATCCATACTGAGCGTTCTTCCTTTTTTCGGCGAATCGAGCAGTTCTTGAATACTACTCGGACGGTCATTTTAGCGGGAGACTGGAACGCGGTCCTGGATCCCGATTTAGATCGTAATCGGCCTAGGGGTACTAACACTGATCGGGACGCTAAAATATTCCGGGACTTTCTCGATAAGTTTGATCTTATCGATAAGTTCCGGAATGAAAAGCCCCGTGATAGGGTATGGACTTGGACAAATAGGCGCGGCTCCGATTTGGTACAACTTTCGAGTTATATCGATCGGTTCTTAATTAGGGGAGTCGACGTAGGGGTAGTTGAATGTCCAAGTCTTCATAATATAGTTTACTCGGACCATAGACTTGTTCGGGTCCGTGTGAACTTAGATAGACCTAAGCCTAGATTAGATGGTCACTGGAAGCTCAACACTTCGTTGTTCGATGTGAAGGGCTACCGGGACCAGCTTCTACTAACCTTACAGCGGGAATTGACGGGGGCTGTAATTGGGAATAGGAAGTGGGGCCATTTTAAGAAAGTAATTAGGTCCTTTACTGCCGATTTTAGCAGACGGCTCAACCTATCAACTAGGGCAGTTAAAGTGGCACTAGAGTCTAGATTAGATCGGGCGATTGAGGTGGGGAGTAGCTCTAGTGTTACTATAATTAAGGCTAAGCTGAATTCTTTGGCTTTCAAAGAACATCAAGCTTTAGTAATTAGGAATAGGTTAAATAGAATGTCTGCGGAAGCAACAAACATGGCCGCTGAACTGCGTGCAGAGGAGTTTCGCCATGCAACTGATCGACATATCGCTCGTGTCTCATTACCGGATGGGCGGCTCGTGACTACAAACGAAGGTATTCTGGAGGCCTTTTGCTCTCATTTTCAAGAGCTTTTTACTCGGGAACCTGGTCTGTCTTTAGCACAATTCGACCCCTATTTGGCTGACTTTTCTCGCCTTGAGGCGACCGAAGCGGCTAGGTGCGAAGGTTGCATAACAGAGGATGAAGTTCAGGAAGCGTTGAAGCAGGTCGGCCTTAACAAGTCTCCGGGGATTGATGGTCTGCCCTATGAAGTGTATTTGAGGATGTCGCCCATTTTTGTTCCCTTGCTTACAGTTTTGTTTAATTCATGGTTTAGGAACGGGAATATTCCCCAGTACTTGACCATGGGTTTACTGAAGCTGATACGCAAAAGCAAAAATGGTGGGGATGGGTTAGATAACTTTCGGCCCTTAACAATGCTTAATGCGGAGTTAAAGATTTTGGCCAAGATCTTAGCTAATCGTCTGCAACTTGTTTTGCCTGGTCTTATTAGCCCTGAACAGACTTGTGCTGTAAAGGGCCGGACCATTCAGGATAACTTGCATTCGATACGCTTGATCATTGAGAAAGTCGACACTGAAGCCGCGCTGATCAATTTAGATCAGTCCAAAGCATTTGATAGGGTGGACCATCGGTATTTGGAGGCTGTTTTATCGGCGGCCGGCCTTGGTCCTCAGTTTCGCTCTTGGATTCGCCTCTTGTATGCGAACCCCAGTGTTAGGGTAGAAGTGAATGGGGTGAGGTCGGAGGCTTTCAGGTTATCCAGATCTCTTCGTCAAGGGTGCCCTCTTTCACCGATGCTTTATGTGCTTGTTTTGGAACCCTTCCTTAACAGGCTAAGGGTGAATCCGGTCCTACGTGGAATTACTTTGCCAGGTGCTTGCACCACGTTAAAGTATTCTGCCTATGCCGACGATGTAACAGTGCTTGTAACGAGCAATGCCGAGATTAGTGTCGTCGGCAGAGAAATCAGAACATATGAAACGGTGACAGGGGCCAAAATCAACTGCGTTAAGTCTGTGGGCTTGCGCATCGGTGCCTGGAAGGGTGTTTCCTTACAGGGACCCTTTGGCTGGACAGATGGACCTTGCAAGCTACTCGGCGTCTGGTTTGGTCCTGATCTTCAGTTGGAGAAAAATTGGTCGGAAGTCCTGAAATCGATAAGGGCCACAGCTGGCCTGTGGACCCGTAGAAATCTTTCATTAAAGGGGAGAGCGGACGTATGTGCTTCTCACATTTACCCGATTATCCTATATCGTCTTTCAGTACTTCCACTCCCGTCGGATACACTGCTTGAGTTGCAGAGGGCTCTTTTCAATTTTTTATGGGTTGGAAAGGCCCATATGGTCCGTCGCGAGGTTTGTTGCCTTCATCCTTCTGAGGGCGGTTTGGGTATGCCGAGCATCGATATTCGATGTCACACACTTCGGCTCTTTTATCTAATCCGAATGAGTACACAAAGTGAGGGAAACGGTGTCTTCTGGAAGGAAGACGCTAAGAAAGCCTTCCCGGCTTTGAGAAGTGTGCACTTGGACGAGGGGGAGGCACATAGGTTACCCCGAGGTGAGTGCTCCTTCTATCGCGAATGTAGACACGCATTGAAATTTCTTTTAAGAGCGACAGATGGCCTCTCTGACACTCTGCTGTTGTCCCGTAAGGCATTATATCGGGTAATGGTGAGGGGGACCGTTCGTGGAGATAGGATTGAGGGGCTCGATTTGACGAGGGGGGAGCTTCGCTCAGTCTGGCCTTGGGCGCCTGGGTTAAGGTGTCTTGATAACGACGAGGCATCGCTGACCTGGCTGACGATTAGAAATGCACTCTGGGTCGGTAAGAGGCTTCATTCAGCGCGCTTGAGTAATTCTCCGACTTGTGTTAGATGTGACGATGAGGACGAGACTGTAAGTCACGCCTTCGTTTATTGTCGCATTGTCGTGCCGCTGATTAAGCTTGTTTCAGGCTTCATGGTTCGTATTCTTAATGTGTCGTCTTTCCAACTGGAACCCATTAATGTATGTAGCAACTGGGCTCCGACAACTGATAGTCAAAAGCGTTCAACCTTTTTGAGCTTACTAGTCGCTATGAGAGTTACGATTTGGAAGACGAGATGCCAGACAGTCTACGGAGCTGAGACCTTCACTCCTCGCGACCTTATTGCGATATTCAAATATTACCTGAAAGCTCGCATTAGGGCCGAGAGGGTGAAACTCTCTTCGGCAGATTTTGGTGAAAGGTGGGTGACTGGTGCGCGACTGTGTAGAACGGCTGGAGCTAGATTAGAGTGGTATTTAGACGTGCCTTAGGCGAATATTGGGTCGGAAAAACGAACATATATTTCAATTAAGTTAGGTTAAGACATTTAATTTTATTTTTTAGATTTTTTTGTTGAATTTTAAGTTCAACAACTTAGCTAGGGTGTGATTGTATTCATTACTCCCCCTTTTATTTTGTCCTCTTCCCACCCCCTTTTTTATTTTCTACCCCTTAAATCCCCCTTCCCTCCCCAATTAGGTGACAGATTGCCGATTTGTCGGGATGCGGGTCACCCTTCAATATTTTCGAAGGAGGTGTATTTAAATAAAGCGTTGGGGCCCGCATCAAATCTTTATTTTTCGAGTTTTCGATTTCGACCGGCAAACCGGCACCTCTGCCACATTGTGATATCGGGGGGCTTTTTACTAACAAAAATTTTTTTTTTCATGTAAATATTCCCATTTTATTTTTGTATATATATATTTTTAGTCCCTCCCCCCCGTTGCATATTTTTATATGGGTTTTAAGTAGGTTTCATAGTATGGTTTGTTATGGTGATAGTGATGGATGTATAGCATGAATGTGGTATTTTGGTAAATGATGGTCGCGATTGAAACTAGCTAAGTTGAGTCCGTTTTTAAGTTAGAAGTTGACCTATCCGTCCCCTCCCCCTTTTTGGCCTTGTGCCACATTTTATATATGTTTGCATTTTTGTAAATTTATATAAATAAATAAAAATGCTCAGCTCTTTTTCGGATACTTTGTCATTGGTTTGTCTTTATTACGCGCTTGATTGTTATTTCCTATTGTTACTCTTGTTATTATTGTTACTTGTTGGACATTACCGTTTTTTTTTTCCCTTGTTATCTGTTGACATTTGTTATTTGGAATTACGTTTTTTTTCTTCCCATTTTTTTTTTTGGTTTTTTTTTCCCCACTTTTTTTTCTACTCTCAATAGTCTCTAGTTTTTATTTCTAGATGACTACTGAAATGACAACGTCCGAAGCAACTGAGTGGTCAAAACCACCCAAAATTCAAATAAATGTGGAACAGTTCGTCGAAGAGGCAAAAAAGTGCGTACACATGGTCACGGAGACCGGTTTACTGGTGGACTTACCCAAATTGGAGGAGATCCAGAAAAGAACTGTCTCCCTTTTCGTCATGGACAAGAAGATCAAGAAGTCGATCAGAGCCACACCAGAACTAATCTTAAAGCTTCTACACTCTGTTGGATTTAAGCCTCAACGTCTGATCAAATCCAAAGGCTTCAACACATGGTCGGCTTTGTTTCCAGATGAGGACACATGCAACAAACTGTCCTTAACTCCTATTATTACCCCGGATTATATTCTACGCACGGAATACATGGGAAGAAGACGCTCCTCAGTTTCTTTTTTTAATGTGCCCTTCCATGTGAAGGGGGAGCACATAGGAGCCTACCTCCTAAAATATGGAGAAATCACGGATGTAAACCACGAAGAATTTTCAGGAGTTTGGTCCTTCGAAATTTTCGTCGACAAAAAGGCTTACGATAGCATCCCTTACTACATGCTCATTGGGGAGGAAAAATTACCAATCATACTGACAGGACGTCGACCCATTTGCTGGTATTGCGAAGGAATAGGGCATCTAACGATGGATTGCCCTCTAAAGAAGAAGGATCCGACTCCTAAGACGACTACCAGTAAGTCGAGAGCAGGAGCTCATATTAATCCACCGTCACGAATTGGACTACCAATATTGTCGTCAAATGAGGAGTCCGACGAAGAATTTCCGGCACTGCCTACAGCCAAAAAAAATGATGACGATGAAACAGAAAATAAAAGAGAAGGATGGGTCATTGTACCAGGGAAAAAAACCCCGGGACGACACACTTTGGACGAAATAAGAGAAACAGAGATGTTGAAACATGACCCCGGAAAGGACTCATACGTGAAAGCCAAAAATTTACTTAAAAAAGTTAATAACCCCAAGCCCACTCCCGACTCTGCCCCTAAAAAAACCCCTAAACCGCAGACCCCCAAATCAATGCCCCCTCCTATAACTGGTCCCATTATCGATAAGCCCTATAAATTAATCCCCCTGAGTCCTCAAAAAGTTCCCAAAAGATCCCCTAGACCTTCTCCTTTTGTGTCCCCTGCCCAGACCCCCAGAAGCTCCCCACCTGCATCCCCCTCAAAGCATCCCTTTCCCGCACCTTCTCCAGCATCTCCCTTAGAGCCTAGCTCCCCCTCCCCTTCCCCCATGGAAGAAATGCCTCCACCCACTCCTAAAAGACACAGGAGTCCTTCCCTAGAGAAGAGAAGTTTTAAAAAAGCTACTTTTCTTTCCGGAAAAGATATATGCAGATGTACGCAAATACAAATTGACACGGTGAAGAATATGCGTAACTCCAGCCTCACCGGACTATTAAAATTCGAGGAGGTTGGAGGCTTTTCGATAGAAGACCCCAATAATTTCCCCAACGCCACAAGAGTGGTAACAGTTATAAGGAGAAGAGCTGAAGCAAAGGCTCTATGGGAGATGTTGGAGGAGGCGAACTCAGCCTTCAATTTTGACCTCCCCCTTACCATATTCAAATCAAGTGAACTCAGAGAAATGAAAAATAACTGTTTCGGAAGGCTACCCATTAGAGTTCACCCCTCCCTGTATAGGATAGCCAAACTAACGTATCCTCGTGATATCGGCGGTATCTCCTATGATGGTCTGATTAACGACCAAATGGGCCAAGAGTCCATTGGGAGAGCCGTTGGTACCCTGACCTCATCTATGTTCGTTTCTCAAACTCAACCCTAAAGCATCTTTATGGCTCTCTATCTAGCTACTTTAAATGTGCGGGGCCTGAGGGCAAATGACCGTAAATTTCGGGTCGCTACCGACCTTCAGCGCCTCGGAGTGGATGTATGTTGCTTGCAGGAGACCCACCTGATTTCAGGGGACCATTTGGGTGCGTTGGGTAAGCGTTTTCACGTTTATTCAGCGTACTTTAATTCTTCCGCAAGGGGGGTTTCATGGCTGGTAAGCAAGACTTTAGATGCGTCGTGTGACCCTTTCTACATGGATCCGGAAGGGAGACTATGTATTTTGGATATTACCATAAAGGGGAAAGCATTTCGACTCGTTGGGGTTTATGCTCCCAATATCCATACTGAGCGTTCTTCCTTTTTTCGGCGAATCGAGCAGTTCTTGAATACTACTCGGACGGTCATTTTAGCGGGAGACTGGAACGCGGTCCTGGATCCCGATTTAGATCGTAATCGGCCTAGGGGTACTAACACTGATCGGGACGCTAAAATATTCCGGGACTTTCTCGATAAGTTTGATCTTATCGATAAGTTCCGGAATGAAAAGCCCCGTGATAGGGTATGGACTTGGACAAATAGGCGCGGCTCCGATTTGGTACAACTTTCGAGTTATATCGATCGGTTCTTAATTAGGGGAGTCGACGTAGGGGTAGTTGAATGTCCAAGTCTTCATAATATAGTTTACTCGGACCATAGACTTGTTCGGGTCCGTGTGAACTTAGATAGACCTAAGCCTAGATTAGATGGTCACTGGAAGCTCAACACTTCGTTGTTCGATGTGAAGGGCTACCGGGACCAGCTTCTACTAACCTTACAGCGGGAATTGACGGGGGCTGTAATTGGGAATAGGAAGTGGGGCCATTTTAAGAAAGTAATTAGGTCCTTTACTGCCGATTTTAGCAGACGGCTCAACCTATCAACTAGGGCAGTTAAAGTGGCACTAGAGTCTAGATTAGATCGGGCGATTGAGGTGGGGAGTAGCTCTAGTGTTACTATAATTAAGGCTAAGCTGAATTCTTTGGCTTTCAAAGAACATCAAGCTTTAGTAATTAGGAATAGGTTAAATAGAATGTCTGCGGAAGCAACAAACATGGCCGCTGAACTGCGTGCAGAGGAGTTTCGCCATGCAACTGATCGACATATCGCTCGTGTCTCATTACCGGATGGGCGGCTCGTGACTACAAACGAAGGTATTCTGGAGGCCTTTTGCTCTCATTTTCAAGAGCTTTTTACTCGGGAACCTGGTCTGTCTTTAGCACAATTCGACCCCTATTTGGCTGACTTTTCTCGCCTTGAGGCGACCGAAGCGGCTAGGTGCGAAGGTTGCATAACAGAGGATGAAGTTCGGGAAGCGTTGAAGCAGGTCGGCCTTAACAAGTCTCCGGGGATTGATGGTCTGCCCTATGAAGTGTATTTGAGGATGTCGCCCATTTTTGTTCCCTTGCTTACAGTTTTGTTTAATTCATGGTTTAGGAACGGGAATATTCCCCAGTACTTGACCATGGGTTTACTCAAGCTGATACGCAAAAGCAAAAATGGTGGGGATGGGTTAGATAACTTTCGGCCCTTAACAATGCTTAATGCGGAGTTAAAGATTTTGGCCAAGATCTTAGCTAATCGTCTGCAACTTGTTTTGCCTGGTCTTATTAGCCCTGAACAGACTTGTGCTGTAAAGGGCCGGACCATTCAGGATAACTTGCATTCGATACGCTTGATCATTGAGAAAGTCGACACTGAAGCCGCGCTGATCAATTTAGATCAGTCCAAAGCATTTGATAGGGTGGACCATCGGTATTTGGAGGCTGTTTTATCGGCGGCCGGCCTTGGTCCTCAGTTTCGCTCTTGGATTCGCCTCTTGTATGCGAACCCCAGTGTTAGGGTAGAAGTGAATGGGGTGAGGTCGGAGGCTTTCAGGTTATCCAGATCTCTTCGTCAAGGGTGCCCTCTTTCACCGATGCTTTATGTGCTTGTTTTGGAACCCTTCCTTAACAGGCTAAGGGTGAATCCGGTCCTACGTGGAATTACTTTGCCAGGTGCTTGCACCACGTTAAAGTATTCTGCCTATGCCGACGATGTAACAGTGCTTGTAACGAGCAATGCCGAGATTAGTGTCGTCGGCAGAGAAATCAGAACATATGAAACGGTGACAGGGGCCAAAATCAACTGCGTTAAGTCTGTTGGCTTGCGCATCGGTGCCTGGAAGGGTGTTTCCTTGCAGGGACCCTTTGGCTGGACAGATGGACCTTGCAAGCTACTCGGCGTCTGGTTTGGTCCTGATCTTCAGCTGGAGAAAAATTGGTCGGAAGTCCTGAAATCGATAAGGGCCACAGCTGGCCTGTGGACCCGTAGAAATCTTTCATTAAAGGGGAGAGCGGACGTATGTGCTTCTCACATTTACCCGATTATCCTATATCGTCTTTCAGTACTTCCACTCCCGTCGGATACACTGCTTGAGTTGCAGAGGGCTCTTTTCAATTTTTTATGGGTTGGAAAGGCCCATATGGTCCGTCGCGAGGTTTGTTGCCTTCATCCTTCTGAGGGCGGTTTGGGTATGCCGAGCATCGATATTCGATGTCACACACTTCGGCTCTTTTATCTAATCCGAATGAGTACACAAAGTGAGGGAAACGGTGTCTTCTGGAAGGAAGACGCTAAGAAAGCCTTCCCGGCTTTGAGAAGTGTGCACTTGGACGAGGGGGAGGCACATAGGTTACCCCGAGGTGAGTGCTCCTTCTATCGCGAATGTAGACACGCATTGAAATTTCTTTTAAGAGCGACAGATGGCCTCTCTGACACTCTGCTGTTGTCCCGTAAGGCATTATATCGGGTAATGGTGAGGGGGACCGTTCGTGGAGATAGGATTGAGGGGCTCGATTTGACGAGGGGGGAGCTTCGCTCAGTCTGGCCTTGGGCGCCTGGGTTAAGGTGTCTTGATAACGACGAGGCATCGCTGACCTGGCTGACGATTAGAAATGCACTCTGGGTCGGTAAGAGGCTTCATTCAGCGCGCTTGAGTAATTCTCCGACTTGTGTTAGATGTGACGACGAGGACGAGACTGTAAGTCACGCCTTCGTTTATTGTCGCATTGTCGTGCCGCTGATTAAGCTTGTTTCAGGCTTCATGGTTCGTATTCTTAATGTGTCGTCTTTCCAACTGGAACCCATTAATGTATGTAGCAACTGGGCTCCGACAACTGATAGTCAAAAGCGTTCAACCTTTTTGAGCTTACTAGTCGCTATGAGAGTTACGATTTGGAAGACGAGATGCCAGACAGTCTACGGAGCTGAGACCTTCACTCCTCGCGACCTTATTGCGATTTTCAAATATTATCTGAAAGCTCGCATTAGGGCCGAGAGGGTGAAACTCTCTTCGGCAGATTTTGGTGAAAGGTGGGTGACTGGTGCGCGACTGTGTAGAACGGCTGGAGCTAGATTAGAGTGGTATTTAGACGTGCCTTAGGCGAATATTGGGTCGGAAAAACGAACATATATTTCAATTAAGTTAGGTTAAGACATTTAATTTTATTTTTTAGATTTTTTTGTTGAATTTTAAGTTCAACAACTTAGCTAGGGTGTGATTGTCTTCATTACTCCCCCTTTTATTTTGTCCTCTTCCCACCCCCTTTTTTATTTTCTACCCCGTAAATCCCCCTTCCCTCCCCAATTAGGTGACAGATTGCCGATTTGTCGGGATGCGGGTCACCCTTCAATATTTTCGAAGGAGGTGTATTTAAATAAAGCGTTGGGGCCCGCATCAAATCTTTATTTTTCGAGTTTTCGATTTCGACCGGCAAACCGGCACCTCTGCCGCATTGTGATATCGGGGGGCTTTTTACTAACAAAAATATTTTTTGTCATGTAAATATTCCCATTTTATTTTTGTATATATATATTTTTAGTCCCTCCCCCCCGTTGCATATTTTTATATGGGTTTTAAGTAGGTTTCATAGTATGGTTTATTATGGTGATAGTGATGGATGTATAGCATGAATGTGGTATTTTGGTAAATGATGGTCGCGATTGAAACTAGCTAAGTTGAGTCCGTTTTTAAGTTAGAAGTTGACCTATCCGTCCCCTCCCCCTTTTTGGCCTTGTGCCACATTTTATATATGTTTGCATTTTTGTAAATTTATATAAATAAATAAAAATGCTCAGCTCTTTTTCGGATACTTTGTCATTGGTTTGTCTTTATTACGCGCTTGATTGTTATTTCCTATTGTTACTCTTGTTATTATTGTTACTTGTTGGACATTACCGTTTTTTTTTTCCCTTGTTATCTGTTGACATTTTGTTATTTGGAATTACGTTTTTTTTCTTCCCACTTTTTTTTTTGGTTTTTTTTTTTCCCCCCACTTTTTTTTTTCTACTCTCAATAGTCTCTAGTTTTTATTTCTAGATGACTACTGAAATGACAACATCCGAAGGAACTGAGTGGTCAAAACCACCCAAGATTCAAATTAATGTGGAACAGTTCGTCGAAGAGGCAAAAAAATGTGTACACATGGTCACGGAGACCGGTTTACTGGTGGACTTACCTAAATTGGAGGAGATCCAGAAAAGAACTGTCTCCCTTTTTGTCATGGACAAAAAAATCAAGAAGTCAATCAGAGCAACACCAGAACTAATCCTAAAGCTACTACACTCTGTTGGATTTAAGCCTCAACGTCTGATCAAATCCAAAGGCTTCAACACATGGTCGGCTTTGTTTCCAGATGAGGACACATGCAACAAACTGTCCTTAACTCCTATTATTACCCCGGATTATATTCTACGCACGGAATACATGGGAAGAAGACGCTCCTCAGTTTCTTTTTTTAATGTGCCCTTCCATGTGAAGGGGGAGCACATAGGAGCCTACCTCCTAAAATATGGAGAAATCACGGATGTAAACCACGAAGAATTTTCAGGAGTTTGGTCCTTCGAAATTTTCGTCGACAAGAAGGCTTACGATAGCATCCCTTACTACATGCTCATTGGGGAGGAAAAATTACCCATCATACTGACAGGACGTCGACCCATTTGCTGGTATTGCGAAGGAATAGGGCATCTAACGATGGATTGCCCTCTAAAGAAGAAGGATCCGACTCCTAAGACGACTACCAGTAAGTCGAGAGCAGGAGCTCATATTAATCCACCGTCACGAATTGGACTACCAATATTGTCGTCAAATGAGGAGTCCGACGAAGAATTTCCGGCACTGCCTACAGCCAAAAAAAATGATGACGATGAAACAGAAAATAAAAGAGAAGGATGGGTCATTGTACCAGGGAAAAAAACCCCGGGACGACACACTTTGGACGAAATAAGAGAAACAGAGATGTTGAAACATGACCCCGGAAAGGACTCATACGTGAAAGCCAAAAATTTACTTAAAAAAGTTAATAACCCCAAGCCCACTCCCGACTCTGCCCCTAAAAAAACCCCTAAACCGCAGACCCCCAAATCAATGCCCCCTCCTATAACTGGTCCCATTATCGATAAGCCCTATAAATTAATCCCCCTGAGTCCTCAAAAAGTTCCCAAAAGATCCCCTAGACCTTCTCCTTTTGTGTCCCCTGCCCAGACCCCCAGAAGCTCCCCACCTGCATCCCCCTCAAAGCATCCCTTTCCCGCACCTTCTCCAGCATCTCCCTTAGAGCCTAGCTCCCCCTCCCCTTCCCCCATGGAAGAAATGCCTCCACCCACTCCTAAAAGACACAGGAGTCCTTCCCTAGAGAAGAGAAGTTTTAAAAAAGCTACTTTTCTTTCCGGAAAAGATATATGCAGATGTACGCAAATACAAATTGACACGGTGAAGAATATGCGTAACTCCAGCCTCACCGGACTATTAAAATTCGAGGAGGTTGGAGGCTTTTCGATAGAAGACCCCAATAATTTCCCCAACGCCACAAGAGTGGTAACAGTTATAAGAAGAAGAGCTGAAGCAAAGGCTCTATGGGAGATGTTGGAGGAGGCGAACTCAGCCTTCAATTTTGACCTCCCCCTTACCATATTCAAATCAAGTGAACTCAGAGAAATGAAAAATAACTGTTTCGGAAGGCTACCCATTAGAGTTCACCCCTCCCTGTATAGGATAGCCAAACTAACGTATCCTCGTGATATCGGCGGTATCTCCTATGATGGTCTGATTAACGACCAAATGGGCCAAGAGTCCATTGGGAGAGCCGTTGGTACCCTGACCTCATCTATGTTCGTTTCTCAAACTCAACCCTAAGGCATCTTTATGGCTCTCTATCTAGCTACTTTAAATGTGCGGGGCCTGAGGGCAAATGACCGTAAATTTCGGGTCGCTACCGACCTTCAGCGCCTCGGAGTGGATGTATGTTGCTTGCAGGAGACCCACCTGATTTCAGGGGACCATTTGGGTGCGTTGGGTAAGCGTTTTCACGTTTATTCAGCGTACTTTAATTCTTCCGCAAGGGGGGTTTCATGGCTGGTAAGCAAGACTTTAGATGCGTCGTGTGACCCTTTCTACATGGATCCGGAAGGGAGACTATGTATTTTGGATATTACCATAAAGGGGAAAGCATTTCGACTCGTTGGGGTTTATGCTCCCAATATCCATACTGAGCGTTCTTCCTTTTTTCGGCGAATCGAGCAGTTCTTGAATACTACTCGGACGGTCATTTTAGCGGGAGACTGGAACGCGGTCCTGGATCCCGATTTAGATCGTAATCGGCCTAGGGGTACTAACACTGATCGGGACGCTAAAATATTCCGGGACTTTCTCGATAAGTTTGATCTTATCGATAAGTTCCGGAATGAAAAGCCCCGTGATAGGGTATGGACTTGGACAAATAGGCGCGGCTCCGATTTGGTACAACTTTCGAGTTATATCGATCGGTTCTTAATTAGAGGAGTCGACGTAGGGGTAGTTGAATGTCCAAGTCTTCATAATATAGTTTACTCGGACCATAGACTTGTTCGGGTCCGTGTGAACTTAGATAGACCTAAGCCTAGATTAGATGGTCACTGGAAGCTCAACACTTCGTTGTTCGATGTGAAGGGCTACCGGGACCAGCTTCTACTAACCTTACAGCGGGAATTGACGGGGGCTGTAATTGGGAATAGGAAGTGGGGCCATTTTAAGAAAGTAATTAGGTCCTTTACTGCCGATTTTAGCAGACGGCTCAACCTATCAACTAGGGCAGTTAAAGTGGCACTAGAGTCTAGATTAGATCGGGCGATTGAGGTGGGGAGTAGCTCTAGTGTTACTATAATTAAGGCTAAGCTGAATTCTTTGGCTTTCAAAGAACATCAAGCTTTAGTAATTAGGAATAGGTTAAATAGAATGTCTGCGGAAGCAACAAACATGGCCGCTGAACTGCGTGCAGAGGAGTTTCGCCATGCAACTGATCGACATATCGCTCGTGTCTCATTACCGGATGGGCGGCTCGTGACTACAAACGAAGGTATTCTGGAGGCCTTTTGCTCTCATTTTCAAGAGCTTTTTACTCGGGAACCTGGTCTGTCTTTAGCACAATTCGACCCCTATTTGGCTGACTTTTCTCGCCTTGAGGCGACCGAAGCGGCTAGGTGCGAAGGTTGCATAACAGAGGATGAAGTTCAGGAAGCGTTGAAGCAGGTCGGCCTTAACAAGTCTCCGGGGATTGATGGTTTGCCCTATGAAGTGTATTTGAGGATGTCGCCCATTTTTGTTCCCTTGCTTACAGTTTTGTTTAATTCATGGTTTAGGAACGGGAATATTCCCCAGTACTTGACCATGGGTTTACTGAAGCTGATACGCAAAAGCAAAAATGGTGGGGATGGGTTAGATAACTTTCGGCCCTTAACAATGCTTAATGCGGAGTTAAAGATTTTGGCCAAGATCTTAGCTAATCGTCTGCAACTTGTTTTGCCTGGTCTTATTAGCCCTGAACAGACTTGTGCTGTAAAGGGCCGGACCATTCAGGATAACTTGCATTCGATACGCTTGATCATTGAGAAAGTCGACACTGAAGCCGCGCTGATCAATTTAGATCAGTCCAAAGCATTTGATAGGGTGGACCATCGGTATTTGGAGGCTGTTTTATCGGCGGCCGGCCTTGGTCCTCAGTTTCGCTCTTGGATTCGCCTCTTGTATGCGAACCCCAGTGTTAGGGTAGAAGTGAATGGGGTGAGGTCGGAGGCTTTCAGGTTATCCAGATCTCTTCGTCAAGGGTGCCCTCTTTCACCGATGCTTTATGTGCTTGTTTTGGAACCCTTCCTTAACAGGCTAAGGGTGAATCCGGTCCTACGTGGAATTACTTTGCCAGGTGCTTGCACCACGTTAAAGTATTCTGCCTATGCCGACGATGTAACAGTGCTTGTAACGAGCAATGCCGAGATTAGTGTCGTCGGCAGAGAAATCAGAACATATGAAACGGTGACAGGGGCCAAAATCAACTGCGTTAAGTCTGTTGGCTTGCGCATCGGTGCCTGGAAGGGTGTTTCCTTGCAGGGACCCTTTGGCTGGACAGATGGACCTTGCAAGCTACTCGGCGTCTGGTTTGGTCCTGATCTTCAGCTGGAGAAAAATTGGTCGGAAGTCCTGAAATCGATAAGGGCCACAGCTGGCCTGTGGACCCGTAGAAATCTTTCATTAAAGGGGAGAGCGGACGTATGTGCTTCTCACATTTACCCGATTATCCTATATCGTCTTTCAGTACTTCCACTCCCGTCGGATACACTGCTTGAGTTGCAGAGGGCTCTTTTCAATTTTTTATGGGTTGGAAAGGCCCATATGGTCCGTCGCGAGGTTTGTTGCCTTCATCCTTCTGAGGGCGGTTTGGGTATGCCGAGCATCGATATTCGATGTCACACACTTCGGCTCTTTTATCTAATCCGAATGAGTACACAAAGTGAGGGAAACGGTGTCTTCTGGAAGGAAGACGCTAAGAAAGCCTTCCCGGCTTTGAGAAGTGTGCACTTGGACGAGGGGGAGGCACATAGGTTACCCCGAGGTGAGTGCTCCTTCTATCGCGAATGTAGACACGCATTGAAATTTCTTTTAAGAGCGACAGATGGCCTCTCTGACACTCTGCTGTTGTCCCGTAAGGCATTATATCGGGTAATGGTGAGGGGGACCGTTCGTGGAGATAGGATTGAGGGGCTCGATTTGACGAGGTGGGAGCTTCGCTCAGTCTGGCCTTGGGCGCCTGGGTTAAGGTGTCTTGATAACGACGAGGCATCGCTGACCTGGCTGACGATTAGAAATGCACTCTGGGTCGGTAAGAGGCTTCATTCAGCGCGCTTGAGTAATTCTCCGACTTGTGTTAGATGTGACGACGAGGACGAGACTGTAAGTCACGCCTTCGTTTATTGTCGCATTGTCGTGCCGCTGATTAAGCTTGTTTCAGGCTTCATGGTTCGTATTCTTAATGTGTCGTCTTTCCAACTGGAACCCATTAATGTATGTAGCAACTGGGCTCCGACAACTGATAGTCAAAAGCGTTCAACCTTTTTGAGCTTACTAGTCGCTATGAGAGTTACGATTTGGAAGACGAGATGCCAGACAGTCTACGGAGCTGAGACCTTCACTCCTCGCGACCTTATTGCGATATTCAAATATTACCTGAAAGCTCGCATTAGGGCCGAGAGGGTGAAACTCTCTTCGGCAGATTTTGGTGAAAGGTGGGTGACTGGTGCGCGACTGTGTAGAACGGCTGGAGCTAGATTAGAGTGGTATTTAGACGTGCCTTAGGCGAATATTGGGTCGGAAAAACGAACATATATTTCAATTAAGTTAGGTTAAGACATTTAATTTTATTTTTTAGATTTTTTTGTTGAATTTTAAGTTCAACAACTTAGCTAGGGTGTGATTGTATTCATTACTCCCCCTTTTATTTTGTCCTCTTCCCACCCCCTTTTTTATTTTCTACCCCTTAAATCCCCCTTCCCTCCCCAATTAGGTGACAGATTGCCGATTTGTCGGGATGCGGGTCACCCTTCAATATTTTCGAAGGAGGTGTATTTAAATAAAGCGTTGGGGCCCGCATCAAATCTTTATTTTTCGAGTTTTCGATTTCGACCGGCAAACCGGCACCTCTGCCACATTGTGATATCGGGGGGCTTTTTACTAACAAAAATATTTTTTTTCATGTAAATATTCCCATTTTATTTTTGTATATATATATTTTTAGTCCCTCCCCCCCGTTGCATATTTTTATATGGGTTTTAAGTAGGTTTCATAGTATGGTTTGTTATGGTGATAGTGATGGATGTATAGCATGAATGTGGTATTTTGGTAAATGATGGTCGCGATTGAAACTAGCTAAGTTGAGTCCGTTTTTAAGTTAGAAGTTGACCTATCCGTCCCCTCCCCCTTTTTGGCCTTGTGCCACATTTTATATATGTTTGCATTTTTGTAAATTTATATAAATAAATAAAAATGCTCAGCTCTTTTTCGGATACTTTGTCATTGGTTTGTCTTTATTACGCGCTTGATTGTTATTTCCTATTGTTACTCTTGTTATTATTGTTACTTGTTGGACATTACCGTTTTTTTTTTCCCTTGTTATCTGTTGACATTTTGTTATTTGGAATTACGTTTTTTTTCTTCCCACTTTTTTTTTTGGTTTTTTTTTTCCCCCCACTTTTTTTTTTCTACTCTCAATAGTCTCTAGTTTTTATTTCTAGATGACTACTGAAATGACAACATCCGAAGGAACTGAGTGGTCAAAACCACCCAAGATTCAAATTAATGTGGAACAGTTCGTCGAAGAGGCAAAAAAATGTGTACACATGGTCACGGAGACCGGTTTACTGGTGGACTTACCTAAATTGGAGGAGATCCAGAAAAGAACTGTCTCCCTTTTTGTCATGGACAAAAAAATCAAGAAGTCAATCAGAGCAACACCAGAACTAATCCTAAAGCTACTACACTCTGTTGGATTTAAGCCTCAACGTCTGATCAAATCCAAAGGCTTCAACACATGGTCGGCTTTGTTTCCAGATGAGGACACATGCAACAAACTGTCCTTAACTCCTATTATTACCCCGGATTATATTCTACGCACGGAATACATGGGAAGAAGACGCTCCTCAGTTTCTTTTTTTAATGTGCCCTTCCATGTGAAGGGGGAGCACATAGGAGCCTACCTCCTAAAATATGGAGAAATCACGGATGTAAACCACGAAGAATTTTCAGGAGTTTGGTCCTTCGAAATTTTCGTCGACAAGAAGGCTTACGATAGCATCCCTTACTACATGCTCATTGGGGAGGAAAAATTACCCATCATACTGACAGGACGTCGACCCATTTGCTGGTATTGCGAAGGAATAGGGCATCTAACGATGGATTGCCCTCTAAAGAAGAAGGATCCGACTCCTAAGACGACTACCAGTAAGTCGAGAGCAGGAGCTCATATTAATCCACCGTCACGAATTGGACTACCAATATTGTCGTCAAATGAGGAGTCCGACGAAGAATTTCCGGCACTGCCTACAGCCAAAAAAAATGATGACGATGAAACAGAAAATAAAAGAGAAGGATGGGTCATTGTACCAGGGAAAAAAACCCCGGGACGACACACTTTGGACGAAATAAGAGAAACAGAGATGTTGAAACATGACCCCGGAAAGGACTCATACGTGAAAGCCAAAAATTTACTTAAAAAAGTTAATAACCCCAAGCCCACTCCCGACTCTGCCCCTAAAAAAACCCCTAAACCGCAGACCCCCAAATCAATGCCCCCTCCTATAACTGGTCCCATTATCGATAAGCCCTATAAATTAATCCCCCTGAGTCCTCAAAAAGTTCCCAAAAGATCCCCTAGACCTTCTCCTTTTGTGTCCCCTGCCCAGACCCCCAGAAGCTCCCCACCTGCATCCCCCTCAAAGCATCCCTTTCCCGCACCTTCTCCAGCATCTCCCTTAGAGCCTAGCTCCCCCTCCCCTTCCCCCATGGAAGAAATGCCTCCACCCACTCCTAAAAGACACAGGAGTCCTTCCCTAGAGAAGAGAAGTTTTAAAAAAGCTACTTTTCTTTCCGGAAAAGATATATGCAGATGTACGCAAATACAAATTGACACGGTGAAGAATATGCGTAACTCCAGCCTCACCGGACTATTAAAATTCGAGGAGGTTGGAGGCTTTTCGATAGAAGACCCCAATAATTTCCCCAACGCCACAAGAGTGGTAACAGTTATAAGAAGAAGAGCTGAAGCAAAGGCTCTATGGGAGATGTTGGAGGAGGCGAACTCAGCCTTCAATTTTGACCTCCCCCTTACCATATTCAAATCAAGTGAACTCAGAGAAATGAAAAATAACTGTTTCGGAAGGCTACCCATTAGAGTTCACCCCTCCCTGTATAGGATAGCCAAACTAACGTATCCTCGTGATATCGGCGGTATCTCCTATGATGGTCTGATTAACGACCAAATGGGCCAAGAGTCCATTGGGAGAGCCGTTGGTACCCTGACCTCATCTATGTTCGTTTCTCAAACTCAACCCTAAGGCATCTTTATGGCTCTCTATCTAGCTACTTTAAATGTGCGGGGCCTGAGGGCAAATGACCGTAAATTTCGGGTCGCTACCGACCTTCAGCGCCTCGGAGTGGATGTATGTTGCTTGCAGGAGACCCACCTGATTTCAGGGGACCATTTGGGTGCGTTGGGTAAGCGTTTTCACGTTTATTCAGCGTACTTTAATTCTTCCGCAAGGGGGGTTTCATGGCTGGTAAGCAAGACTTTAGATGCGTCGTGTGACCCTTTCTACATGGATCCGGAAGGGAGACTATGTATTTTGGATATTACCATAAAGGGGAAAGCATTTCGACTCGTTGGGGTTTATGCTCCCAATATCCATACTGAGCGTTCTTCCTTTTTTCGGCGAATCGAGCAGTTCTTGAATACTACTCGGACGGTCATTTTAGCGGGAGACTGGAACGCGGTCCTGGATCCCGATTTAGATCGTAATCGGCCTAGGGGTACTAACACTGATCGGGACGCTAAAATATTCCGGGACTTTCTCGATAAGTTTGATCTTATCGATAAGTTCCGGAATGAAAAGCCCCGTGATAGGGTATGGACTTGGACAAATAGGCGCGGCTCCGATTTGGTACAACTTTCGAGTTATATCGATCGGTTCTTAATTAGAGGAGTCGACGTAGGGGTAGTTGAATGTCCAAGTCTTCATAATATAGTTTACTCGGACCATAGACTTGTTCGGGTCCGTGTGAACTTAGATAGACCTAAGCCTAGATTAGATGGTCACTGGAAGCTCAACACTTCGTTGTTCGATGTGAAGGGCTACCGGGACCAGCTTCTACTAACCTTACAGCGGGAATTGACGGGGGCTGTAATTGGGAATAGGAAGTGGGGCCATTTTAAGAAAGTAATTAGGTCCTTTACTGCCGATTTTAGCAGACGGCTCAACCTATCAACTAGGGCAGTTAAAGTGGCACTAGAGTCTAGATTAGATCGGGCGATTGAGGTGGGGAGTAGCTCTAGTGTTACTATAATTAAGGCTAAGCTGAATTCTTTGGCTTTCAAAGAACATCAAGCTTTAGTAATTAGGAATAGGTTAAATAGAATGTCTGCGGAAGCAACAAACATGGCCGCTGAACTGCGTGCAGAGGAGTTTCGCCATGCAACTGATCGACATATCGCTCGTGTCTCATTACCGGATGGGCGGCTCGTGACTACAAACGAAGGTATTCTGGAGGCCTTTTGCTCTCATTTTCAAGAGCTTTTTACTCGGGAACCTGGTCTGTCTTTAGCACAATTCGACCCCTATTTGGCTGACTTTTCTCGCCTTGAGGCGACCGAAGCGGCTAGGTGCGAAGGTTGCATAACAGAGGATGAAGTTCAGGAAGCGTTGAAGCAGGTCGGCCTTAACAAGTCTCCGGGGATTGATGGTTTGCCCTATGAAGTGTATTTGAGGATGTCGCCCATTTTTGTTCCCTTGCTTACAGTTTTGTTTAATTCATGGTTTAGGAACGGGAATATTCCCCAGTACTTGACCATGGGTTTACTGAAGCTGATACGCAAAAGCAAAAATGGTGGGGATGGGTTAGATAACTTTCGGCCCTTAACAATGCTTAATGCGGAGTTAAAGATTTTGGCCAAGATCTTAGCTAATCGTCTGCAACTTGTTTTGCCTGGTCTTATTAGCCCTGAACAGACTTGTGCTGTAAAGGGCCGGACCATTCAGGATAACTTGCATTCGATACGCTTGATCATTGAGAAAGTCGACACTGAAGCCGCGCTGATCAATTTAGATCAGTCCAAAGCATTTGATAGGGTGGACCATCGGTATTTGGAGGCTGTTTTATCGGCGGCCGGCCTTGGTCCTCAGTTTCGCTCTTGGATTCGCCTCTTGTATGCGAACCCCAGTGTTAGGGTAGAAGTGAATGGGGTGAGGTCGGAGGCTTTCAGGTTATCCAGATCTCTTCGTCAAGGGTGCCCTCTTTCACCGATGCTTTATGTGCTTGTTTTGGAACCCTTCCTTAACAGGCTAAGGGTGAATCCGGTCCTACGTGGAATTACTTTGCCAGGTGCTTGCACCACGTTAAAGTATTCTGCCTATGCCGACGATGTAACAGTGCTTGTAACGAGCAATGCCGAGATTAGTGTCGTCGGCAGAGAAATCAGAACATATGAAACGGTGACAGGGGCCAAAATCAACTGCGTTAAGTCTGTTGGCTTGCGCATCGGTGCCTGGAAGGGTGTTTCCTTGCAGGGACCCTTTGGCTGGACAGATGGACCTTGCAAGCTACTCGGCGTCTGGTTTGGTCCTGATCTTCAGCTGGAGAAAAATTGGTCGGAAGTCCTGAAATCGATAAGGGCCACAGCTGGCCTGTGGACCCGTAGAAATCTTTCATTAAAGGGGAGAGCGGACGTATGTGCTTCTCACATTTACCCGATTATCCTATATCGTCTTTCAGTACTTCCACTCCCGTCGGATACACTGCTTGAGTTGCAGAGGGCTCTTTTCAATCTTTTATGGGTTGGAAAGGCCCATATGGTCCGTCGCGAGGTTTGTTGCCTTCATCCTTCTGAGGGCGGTTTGGGTATGCCGAGCATCGATATTCGATGTCACACACTTCGGCTCTTTTATCTAATCCGAATGAGTACACAAAGTGAGGGAAACGGTGTCTTCTGGAAGGAAGACGCTAAGAAAGCCTTCCCGGCTTTGAGAAGTGTGCACTTGGACGAGGGGGAGGCACATAGGTTACCCCGAGGTGAGTGCTCCTTCTATCGCGAATGTAGACACGCATTGAAATTTCTTTTAAGAGCGACAGATGGCCTCTCTGACACTCTGCTGTTGTCCCGTAAGGCATTATATCGGGTAATGGTGAGGGGGACCGTTCGTGGAGATAGGATTGAGGGGCTCGATTTGACGAGGGGGGAGCTTCGCTCGGTCTGGCCTTGGGCGCCTGGGTTAAGGTGTCTTGATAACGACGAGGCATCGCTGACCTGGCTGACGATTAGAAATGCACTCTGGGTCGGTAAGAGGCTTCATTCAGCGCGCTTGAGTAATTCTCCGACTTGTGTTAGATGTGACGACGAGGACGAGACTGTAAGTCACGCCTTCGTTTATTGTCGCCTTGTCGTGCCGCTGATTAAGCTTGTTTCAGGCTTCATGGTTCGTATTCTTAATGTGTCGTCTTTCCAACTGGAACCCATTAATGTATGTAGCAACTGGGCTCCGACAACTGATAGTCAAAAGCGTTCAACCTTTTTGAGCTTACTAGTCGCTATGAGAGTTACGATTTGGAAGACGAGATGCCAGACAGTCTACGGTGCTGAGACCTTCACTCCTCGCGACCTTATTGCGATTTTCAAATATTATCTGAAAGCTCGCATTAGGGCCGAGAGGGTGAAACTCTCTTCGGCAGATTTTGGTGAAAGGTGGGTGACTGGTGCGCGACTGTGTAGAACGGCTGGGGCTAGATTAGAGTGGTATTTAGACGTGCCTTAGGCGAATATTGGGTCGGAAAAACGAACATATATTTCAATTAAGTTAGGTTAAGACATTTAATTTTATTTTTTAGATTTTTTTGTTGAATTTTAAGTTCAACAACTTAGCTAGGGTGTGATTGTCTTCATTACTCCCCCTTTTATTTTGTCCTCTTCCCACCCCCTTTTTTATTTTCTACCCCTTAAATCCCCCTTCCCTCCCCAATTAGGTGACAGATTGCCGATTTGTCGGGATGCGGGTCACCCTTCAATATTTTCGAAGGAGGTGTATTTAAATAAAGCGTTGGGGCCCGCATCAAATCTTTATTTTTCGAGTTTTCGATTTCGACCGGCAAACCGGCACCTCTGCCACATTGTGATATCGGGGGGCTTTTTACTAACAAAAATATTTTTTTCATGTAAATATTCCCATTTTATTTTTGTATATATATATTTTTAGTCCCTCCCCCCCGTGGCATATTTTTATATGGGTTTTTAGTAGGTTTCATAGTATGGTTTGTTATGGTGATAGTGATGGATGTATAGCATGAATGTGGTATTTTGGTAAATGATGGTCGCGATTGAAACTAGCTAAGTTGAGTCCGTTTTTAAGTTAGAAGTTGACCTATCCGTCCCCTCCCCCTTTTTGGCCTTGTGCCACATTTTATATATTTTTGCATTTGTAAATTTATATAAATAAATAAAAATGCTCAGCTCTCTTTCGGATACTTTGTCATTGGTTTGTCTTTATTGCGCGCTTGATTGTTATTTCCTATTGTTACTCTTGTTATTATTGTTACCTGTTGAACATTACCGTTTTTTTTTTCCTTGTTACTGTTGGTATTTTGTTATTTGGAATTACGTTTTTTTTTCTTCCCACTTTTTTTTTTTACTCTCAATAGTCTCTAGTTTTTATTTCTAGATGACTACTGAAATGACAACGTCCGAAGGAACTGAGTGGTCAAAACCACCCAAGATTCAAATAAATGTGGAACAGTTCGTCGAAGAGGCAAAAAAATGTGTACACATGGTCACGGAGACCGGTTTACTGGTGGACCTACCCAAATTGGAGGAGATCCAGAAAAGAACTGTATCCCTTTTTGTCATGGATAAGAAGATCAAGAAGTCGATCAGAGCCACACCAGAACTAATGCTAAAGCTTCTACACTCTGTTGGATTTAAGCCTCAACGTCTGATCAAATCCAAAGGCTTCAACACATGGTATGCTTTGTTCCCAGACGAGGACACATGTAACAAACTGTCCTTAACGCCAATAATTACCCCGGATTATATTCTACGCACGGAATACATGGGAAGAAGACGCTCCTCAGTTTCTTTTTTTAATGTGCCCTTCCATGTGAAGGGGGAGCACATAGGAGCCTACCTCCTAAAATATGGTGAAATCACGGATGTAAACCACGAAGAATTTTCAGGAGTTTGGTCCTTCGAAATTTTCGTCGACAAGAAGGCTTACGATAGCATCCCTTACTACATGCTCATTGGGGAGGAAAAATTACCCATCATACTGACAGGACGTCGACCCATTTGCTGGTATTGCGAAGGAATAGGGCATCTAACGATGGATTGCCCTCTAAAGAAGAAGGAACCGACTCCTAAGGCGACTACCAGTAAGTCGAGAGCAGGAACTCATATTAATCCACCGTCACGAATTGGACTACCAATATTGTCGTCAAATGAGGAGTCCGACGAAGAATTTCCGGCACTGCCTACAGCCAAAAAAAATGATGACGATGAAACAGAAAATAAAAGAGAAGGATGGGTCATTGTACCAGGGAAAAAAACCCCGGGACGACACACTTTGGACGAAATAAGAGAAAAAGAAATGTTAAAACATGACCCCGGAAAGGACTCGTATATAAATGCAAAAAATTTACTAAAGAAAGTAAATAATAAACCCAAGCCCACTCCTGACTCTGCCCCCCAAAAAAACCCTAAACCGCAGACCCCCAAATCAATGCCCCCTCCTATAACTGGTCCCATTATCGATAAGCCCTATAAATTAATCCCCCTCAGTCCTCAAAAAGTTCCCAAAAAATCCCCTAGACCTTCTCCTTTTGTGTCCCCTGCCCAGACCCCCAGAAGCTCCCCACCTGCATCCCCCTCAAAGCATCCCTTTCCCGCACCTTCTCCAGCATCTCCTTTAGAGCCTAGCTCCCCCTCCCCTTCCCCCATGGAAGAAATGCCTCCACCCACTCCTAAAAGACACAGGAGTCCTTCCCTAGAGAAGAGAAGTTTTAAAAAAGCTACTTTTCTTTACGGAAAAGATATATGCAGATGTACGCAAATACAAATTGACACGGTGAAGAATATGCGTAACTCCAGCCTCACCGGACTATTAAAATTCGAGGAGGTTGGAGGCTTTTCGATAGAAGACCCCAATAATTTCCCCAACGCCACAAGAGTGGTAACAGTTATAAGGAGAAGAGCTGAAGCAAAGGCTCTATGGGAGATGTTGGAGGAGGCGAACTCAGCCTTCAATTTTGACCTCCCCCTTGCCATATTCAAATCAAGTGAACTCAGAGAAATGAAAAATAACTGTTTCGGAAGGCTACCCATTAGAGTTCACCCCTCCCTGTATAGGATAGCCAAACTAACGTATCCTCGTGATATCGGCGGTATCTCCTATGATGGTCTGATTAACGACCAAATGGGCCAAGAGTCCATTGGGAGAGCCGTTGGTACCCTGACCTCATCTATGTTCGTTTCTCAAACTCAACCCTAAGGCATCTTTATGGCTCTCTATCTAGCTACTTTAAATGTGCGGGGCCTGAGGGCAAATGACCGTAAATTTCGGGTCGCTACCGACCTTCAGCGCCTCGGAGTGGATGTATGTTGCTTGCAGGAGACCCACCTGATTTCAGGGGACCATTTGGGTGCGTTGGGTAAGCGTTTTCACGTTTATTCAGCGTACTTTAATTCTTCCGCAAGGGGGGTTTCATGGCTGGTAAGCAAGACTTTAGATGCGTCGTGTGACCCTTTCTACATGGATCCGGAAGGGAGACTATGTATTTTGGATATTACCATAAAGGGGAAAGCATTTCGACTCGTTGGGGTTTATGCTCCCAATATCCATACTGAGCGTTCTTCCTTTTTTCGGCGAATCGAGCAGTTCTTGAATACTACTCGGACGGTCATTTTAGCGGGAGACTGGAACGCGGTCCTGGATCCCGATTTAGATCGTAATCGGCCTAGGGGTACTAACACTGATCGGGACGCTAAAATATTCCGGGACTTTCTCGATAAGTTTGATCTTATCGATAAGTTCCGGAATGAAAAGCCCCGTGATAGGGTATGGACTTGGACAAATAGGCGCGGCTCCGATTTGGTACAACTTTCGAGTTATATCGATCGGTTCTTAATTAGAGGAGTCGACGTAGGGGTAGTTGAATGTCCAAGTCTTCATAATATAGTTTACTCGGACCATAGACTTGTTCGGGTCCGTGTGAACTTAGATAGACCTAAGCCTAGATTAGATGGTCACTGGAAGCTCAACACTTCGTTGTTCGATGTGAAGGGCTACCGGGACCAGCTTCTACTAACCTTACAGCGGGAATTGACGGGGGCTGTAATTGGGAATAGGAAGTGGGGCCATTTTAAGAAAGTAATTAGGTCCTTTACTGCCGATTTTAGCAGACGGCTCAACCTATCAACTAGGGCAGTTAAAGTGGCACTAGAGTCTAGATTAGATCGGGCGATTGAGGTGGGGAGTAGCTCTAGTGTTACTATAATTAAGGCTAAGCTGAATTCTTTGGCTTTCAAAGAACATCAAGCTTTAGTAATTAGGAATAGGTTCAATAGAATGTCTGCGGAAGCAACAAACATGGCCGCTGAACTGCGTGCAGAGGAGTTTCGTCATGCAACTGATCGACATATCGCTCGTGTCTCATTACCGGATGGGCGGCTCGTGACTACAAACGAAGGTATTCTGGAGGCCTTTTGCTCTCATTTTCAAGAGCTTTTTACTCGGGAACCTGGTCTGTCTTTAGCACAATTCGACCCCTATTTGGCTGACTTTTCTCGCCTTGAGGCGACCGAAGCGGCTAGGTGCGAAGGTTGCATAACAGAGGATGAAGTTCAGGAAGCGTTGAAGCAGGTCGGCCTTAACAAGTCTCCGGGGATTGATGGTTTGCCCTATGAAGTGTATTTGAGGATGTCGCCCATTTTTGTTCCCTTGCTTACAGTTTTGTTTAATTCATGGTTTAGGAACGGGAATATTCCCCAGTACTTGACCATGGGTTTACTCAGGCTGATACGCAAAAGCAAAAATGGTGGGGATGGGTTAGATAACTTTCGGCCCTTAACAATGCTTAATGCGGAGTTAAAGATTTTGGCCAAGATCTTAGCTAATCGTCTGCAACTTGTTTTGCCTGGTCTTATTAGCCCTGAACAGACTTGTGCTGTAAAGGGCCGGACCATTCAGGATAACTTGCATTCGATACGCTTGATCATTGAGAAAGTCGACACTGAAGCCGCGCTGATCAATTTAGATCAGTCCAAAGCATTTGATAGGGTGGACCATCGGTATTTGGAGGCTGTTTTATCGGCGGCCGGCCTTGGTCCTCAGTTTCGCTCTTGGATTCGCCTCTTGTATGCGAACCCCAGTGTTAGGGTAGAAGTGAATGGGGTGAGGTCGGAGGCTTTCAGGTTATCCAGATCTCTTCGTCAAGGGTGCCCTCTTTCACCGATGCTTTATGTGCTTGTTTTGGAACCCTTCCTTAACAGGCTAAGGGTGAATCCGGTCCTACGTGGAATTACTTTGCCAGGTGCTTGCACCACGTTAAAGTATTCTGCCTATGCCGACGATGTAACAGTGCTTGTAACGAGCAATGCCGAGATTAGTGTCGTCGGCAGAGAAATCAGAACATATGAAACGGTGACAGGGGCCAAAATCAACTGCGTTAAGTCTGTTGGCTTGCGCATCGGTGCCTGGAAGGGTGTTTCCTTACAGGGACCCTTTGGCTGGACAGATGGACCTTGCAAGCTACTCGGCGTCTGGTTTGGTCCTGATCTTCAGCTGGAGAAAAATTGGTCGGAAGTCCTGAAATCGATAAGGGCCACAGCTGGCCTGTGGACCCGTAGAAATATTTCATTAAAGGGGAGAGCGGACGTATGTGCTTCTCACATTTACCCGATTATCCTATATCGTCTTTCAGTACTTCCACTCCCGTCGGATACACTGCTTGAGTTGCAGAGGGCTCTTTTCAATTTTTTATGGGTTGGAAAGGCCCATATGGTCCGTCGCGAGGTTTGTTGCCTTCATCCTTCTGAGGGCGGTTTGGGTATGCCGAGCATCGATATTCGATGTCACACACTTCGGCTCTTTTATCTAATCCGAATGAGTACACAAAGTGAGGGAAACGGTGTCTTCTGGAAGGAAGACGCTAAGAAAGCCTTCCCGGCTTTGAGAAGTGTGCACTTGGACGAGGGGGAGGCACATAGGTTACCCCGAGGTGAGTGCTCCTTCTATCGCGAATGTAGACACGCATTGAAATTTCTTTTAAGAGCGACAGATGGCCTCTCTGACACTCTGCTGTTGTCTCGTAAGGCATTATATCGGGTAATGGTGAGGGGGACCGTTCGTGGAGATAGGATTGAGGGGCTCGATTTTACGAGGGGGGAGCTTCGCTCAGTCTGGCCTTGGGCGCCTGGGTTAAGGTGTCTTGATAACGACGAGGCATCGCTGACCTGGCTGACGATTAGAAATGCACTCTGGGTCGGTAAGAGGCTTCATTCAGCGCGCTTGAGTAATTCTCCGACTTGTGTTAGATGTGACGACGAGGACGAGACTGTAAGTCACGCCTTCGTTTATTGTCGCCTTGTCGTGCCGCTGATTAAGCTTGTTTCAGGCTTCATGGTTCGTATTCTTAATGTGTCGTCTTTCCAACTGGAACCCATTAATGTATGTAGCAACTGGGCTCCGACAACTGATAGTCAAAAGCGTTCAACCTTTTTGAGCTTACTAGTCGCTATGAGAGTTACGATTTGGAAGACGAGATGCCAGACAGTCTACGGAGCTGAGACCTTCACTCCTCTCGACCTTATTGCGATTTTCAAATATTATCTGAAAGCTCGCATTAGGGCCGAGAGGGTGAAACTCTCTTCGGCAGATTTTGGTGAAAGGTGGGTGACTGGTGCGCGACTGTGTAGAACGGCTGGGGCTAGATTAGAGTGGTATTTAGACGTGCCTTAGGCGAATATTGGGTCGGAAAAACGAACATATATTTCAATTAAGTTAGGTTAAGCCATTTAATTTTATTTTTTAGAATTTTTTGTTGAATTTTAAGTTCAACAACTTAGCTAGGGTGTGATTGTCTTCATTACTCCCCCTTTTATTTTGTCCTCTTCCCACCCCCTTTTTTATTTTCTACCCCTTAAATCCCCCTTCCCTCCCCAATTAGGTGACAGATTGCCGATTTGTCGGGATGCGGGTCGCCCTTCAATATTTTCGAAGGAGGTGTATTTAAATAAAGCGTTGGGGCCCGCATCAAATGTTTATTTTTCGAGTTTTCGATTTCGACCGGCAAACCGGCACCTCTGCCACATTGTGATATCGGGGGGCTTTTTACTAACAAAAATATATATATTTTTTTTTTTTTTTTTTTTTTTTTCATGTAAATATTCCCATTTTATTTTTGTATATATACATTTTTAGTCCCTCCCCCCCGTTGCATATTTTTATATGGGTTTTAAGTAGGTTTCATAGTATGGTTTATTATGGTGATAGTGATGGATGTATAGCATGAATGTGGTATTTTGGTAAATGATGGTCGCGATTGAAACTAGCTAAGTTGAGTCCGTTTTTAAGTTAGAAGTTGACCTATCCGTCCCCTCCCCCTTTTTGGCCTTGTGCCACATTTTATATATGTTTGCATTTTTGTAAATTTATATAAATAAATAAAAATGCTCAGCTCTCTTTCGGATACTTTGTCATTGGTTTGTCTTTATTACGCGCTTGATTGTTATTTCCTATTGTTACTCTTGTTATTATTGTTACTTGTTGGACATTACCGTTTTTTTTTTCCTTGTTACTGTTGGAATTTTGTTATTTGGAATTACGCTTTTTTTTCTTCCCACTTTTTTTTTTTTTTTTTTTTTTCCCCCACTTTTTTTTTCTACTCTCAATAGTCTCTAGTTTTATTTCTAGATGGCTACTGAAATGACAACGTCCGAAGGAACTGAGTGGTCAAAACCACCCAAGATTCAAATTAATGTGGAACAGTTCGTCGAAGAGGCAAAAAAATGTGTACACATGGTCACGGAGACCGGTTTACTGGTGGACCTACCCAAATTGGAGGAGATCCAGAAAAGAACTGTATCCCTTTTTGTCATGGATAAGAAGATCAAGAAGTCGATCAGAGCCACACCAGAACTAATCCTAAAGCTTCTACACTCTGTTGGATTTAAGCCTCAACGTCTGATCAAATCCAAAGGTTTTAACACATGGTCGGCTTTGTTTCCAGATGAGGACACATGCAACAAACTGTCCTTAACTCCTATTATTACCCCGGATTATATTCTACGCACGGAATACATGGGAAGAAGACGCTCCTCAGTTTCTTTTTTTAATGTGCCCTTCCATGTGAAGGGGGAGCACATAGGAGCCTACCTCCTAAAATATGGTGAAATCACGGATGTAAACCACGAAGAATTTTCAGGAGTTTTGTCCTTCGAAATTTTCGTCGACAAAAAGGCTTACGATAGCATCCCTTACTACATGCTCATTGGGGAGGAAAAATTACCCATCATACTGACAGGACGTCGACCCATTTGCTGGTATTGCGAAGGAATAGGGCATCTAACGATGGATTGCCCTCTAAAGAAGAAGGATCCGACTCCTAAGACGACTACCAGTAAGTCGAGAGCAGGAGCTCATATTAATCCACCGTCACGAATTGGACTACCAATATTGTCGTCAAATGAGGAGTCCGACGAAGAATTTCCGGCACTGCCTACAGCCAAAAAAAATGATGACGATGAAACAGAAAATAAAAGAGAAGGATGGGTCATTGTACCAGGGAAAAAAACCCCGGGACGACACACTTTGGACGAAATAAGAGAAAAAGAAATGTTAAAACATGACCCCGGAAAGGACTCGTATATAAATGCAAAAAATTTACTAAAGAAAGTAAATAATAAACCCAAGCCCACTCCTGACTCTGCCCCCCAAAAAACCCTAAACCGCAGACCCCCAAATCAATGCCCCCTCCTATAACTGGTCCCATTGTCGATAAGCCCTATAAATTAATCCCCCTGAGTCCTCAAAAAGTTCCCAAAAGATCCCCTAGACCTTCTCCTTTTGTGTCCCCTGCCCAGACCCCCAGAAGCTCCCCACCTGCATCCCCCTCAAAGCATCCCTTTCCCGCACCTTCTCCAGCATCTCCCTTAGAGCCTAGCTCCCCCTCCCCTTCCCCCATGGAAGAAATGCCTCCACCCACTCCTAAAAGACACAGGAGTCCTTCCCTAGAGAAGAGAAGTTTTAAAAAAGCTACTTTTCTTTCCGGAAAAGATATATGCAGATGTACGCAAATACAAATTGACACGGTGAAGAATATGCGTAACTCCAGCCTCACCGGACTATTAAAATTCGAGGAGGTTGGAGGCTTTTCGATAGAAGACCCCAATAACTTCCCCAACGCCACAAGAGTGGTAACAGTTATAAGGAGAAGAGCTGAAGCAAAGGCTCTATGGGAGATGTTGGAGGAGGCGAACTCAGCCTTCAATTTTGACCTCCCCCTTGCCATATTCAAATCAAGTGAACTCAGAGAAATGAAAAATAACTGTTTCGGAAGGCTACCCATTAGAGTTCACCCCTCCCTGTATAGGATAGCCAAACTAACGTATCCTCGTGATATCGGCGGTATCTCCTATGATGGTCTGATTAACGACCAAATGGGCCAAGAGTCCATTGGGAGAGCCGTTGGTACCCTGACCTCATCTATGTTCGTTTCTCAAACTCAACCCTAAGGCATCTTTATGGCTCTCTATCTAGCTACTTTAAATGTGCGGGGCCTGAGGGCAAATGACCGTAAATTTCGGGTCGCTACCGACCTTCAGCGCCTCGGAGTGGATGTATGTTGCTTGCAGGAGACCCACCTGATTTCAGGGGACCATTTGGGTGCGTTGGGTAAGCGTTTTCACGTTTATTCAGCGTACTTTAATTCTTCCGCAAGGGGGGTTTCATGGCTGGTAAGCAAGACTTTAGATGCGTCGTGTGACCCTTTCTACATGGATCCGGAAGGGAGACTATGTATTTTGGATATTACCATAAAGGGGAAAGCATTTCGACTCGTTGGGGTTTATGCTCCCAATATCCATACTGAGCGTTCTTCCTTTTTTCGGCGAATCGAGCAGTTCTTGAATACTACTCGGACGGTCATTTTAGCGGGAGACTGGAACGCGGTCCTGGATCCCGATTTAGATCGTAATCGGCCTAGGGGTACTAACACTGATCGGGACGCTAAAATATTCCGGGACTTTCTCGATAAGTTTGATCTTATCGATAAGTTCCGGAATGAAAAGCCCCGTGATAGGGTATGGACTTGGACAAATAGGCGCGGCTCCGATTTGGTACAACTTTCGAGTTATATCGATCGGTTCTTAATTAGAGGAGTCGACGTAGGGGTAGTTGAATGTCCAAGTCTTCATAATATAGTTTACTCGGACCATAGACTTGTTCGGGTCCGTGTGAACTTAGATAGACCTAAGCCTAGATTAGATGGTCACTGGAAGCTCAACACTTCGTTGTTCGATGTGAAGGGCTACCGGGACCAGCTTCTACTAACCTTACAGCGGGAATTGACGGGGGCTGTAATTGGGAATAGGAAGTGGGGCCATTTTAAGAAAGTAATTAGGTCCTTTACTGCCGATTTTAGCAGACGGCTCAACCTATCAACTAGGGCAGTTAAAGTGGCACTAGAGTCTAGATTAGATCGGGCGATTGAGGTGGGGAGTAGCTCTAGTGTTACTATAATTAAGGCTAAGCTGAATTCTTTGGCTTTCAAAGAACATCAAGCTTTAGTAATTAGGAATAGGTTCAATAGAATGTCTGCGGAAGCAACAAACATGGCCGCTGAACTGCGTGCAGAGGAGTTTCGTCATGCAACTGATCGACATATCGCTCGTGTCTCATTACCGGATGGGCGGCTCGTGACTACAAACGAAGGTATTCTGGAGGCCTTTTGCTCTCATTTTCAAGAGCTTTTTACTCGGGAACCTGGTCTGTCTTTAGCACAATTCGACCCCTATTTGGCTGACTTTTCTCGCCTTGAGGCGACCGAAGCGGCTAGGTGCGAAGGTTGCATAACAGAGGATGAAGTTCAGGAAGCGTTGAAGCAGGTTGGCCTTAACAAGTCTCCGGGGATTGATGGTTTGCCCTATGAAGTGTATTTGAGGATGTCGCCCATTTTTGTTCCCTTGCTTACAGTTTTGTTTAATTCATGGTTTAGGAACGGGAATATTCCCCAGTACTTGACCATGGGTTTACTGAAGCTGATACGCAAAAGCAAAAATGGTGGGGATGGGTTAGATAACTTTCGGCCCTTAACAATGCTTAATGCGGAGTTAAAGATTTTGGCCAAGATCTTAGCTAATCGTCTGCAACTTGTTTTGCCTGGTCTTATTAGCCCTGAACAGACTTGTGCTGTAAAGGGCCGGACCATTCAGGATAACTTGCATTCGATACGCTTGATCATTGAGAAAGTCGACACTGAAGCCGCGCTGATCAATTTAGATCAGTCCAAAGCATTTGATAGGGTGGACCATCGGTATTTGGAGGCTGTTTTATCGGCGGCCGGCCTTGGTCCTCAGTTTCGCTCTTGGATTCGCCTCTTGTATGCGAACCCCAGTGTTAGGGTAGAAGTGAATGGGGTGAGGTCGGAGGCTTTCAGGTTATCCAGATCTCTTCGTCAAGGGTGCCCTCTTTCACCGATGCTTTATGTGCTTGTTTTGGAACCCTTCCTTAACAGGCTAAGGGTGAATCCGGTCCTACGTGGAATTACTTTGCCAGGTGCTTGCACCACGTTAAAGTATTCTGCCTATGCCGACGATGTAACAGTGCTTGTAACGAGCAATGCCGAGATTAGTGTCGTCGGCAGAGAAATCAGAACATATGAAACGATGACAGGGGCCAAAATCAACTGCGTTAAGTCTGTTGGCTTGCGCATCGGTGCCTGGAAGGGTGTTTCCTTACAGGGACCCTTTGGCTGGACAGATGGACCTTGCAAGCTACTCGGCGTCTGGTTTGGTCCTGATCTTCAGCTGGAGAAAAATTGGTCGGAAGTCCTGAAATCGATAAGGGCCACAGCTGGCCTGTGGACCCGTAGAAATCTTTCATTAAAGGGGAGAGCGGACGTATGTGCTTCTCACATTTACCCGATTATCCTATATCGTCTTTCAGTACTTCCACTCCCGTCGGATACACTGCTTGAGTTGCAGAGGGCTCTTTTCAATTTTTTATGGGTTGGAAAGGCCCATATGGTCCGTCGCGAGGTTTGTTGCCTTCATCCTTCTGAGGGCGGTTTGGGTATGCCGAGCATCGATATTCGATGTCACACACTTCGGCTCTTTTATCTAATCCGAATGAGTACACAAAGTGAGGGAAACGGTGTCTTCTGGAAGGAAGACGCTAAGAAAGCCTTCCCGGCTTTGAGAAGTGTGCACTTGGACGAGGGGGAGGCACATAGGTTACCCCGAGGTGAGTGCTCCTTCTATCGCGAATGTAGACACGCATTGAAATTTCTTTTAAGAGCGACAGATGGCCTCTCTGACACTCTGCTGTTGTCCCGTAAGGCATTATATCGGGTAATGGTGAGGGGGACCGTTCGTGGAGATAGGATTGAGGGGCTCGATTTGACGAGGGGGGAGCTTCGCTCAGTCTGGCCTTGGGCGCCTGGGTTAAGGTGTCTTGATAACGACGAGGCATCGCTGACCTGGCTGACGATTAGAAATGCACTCTGGGTCGGTAAGAGGCTTCATTCAGCGCGCTTGAGTAATTCTCCGACTTGTGTTAGATGTGACGATGAGGACGAGACTGTAAGTCACGCCTTCGTTTATTGTCGCATTGTCGTGCCGCTGATTAAGCTTGTTTCAGGCTTCATGGTTCGTATTCTTAATGTGTCGTCTTTCCAACTGGAACCCATTAATGTATGTAGCAACTGGGCTCCGACAACTGATAGTCAAAAGCGTTCAACCTTTTTGAGCTTACTAGTCGCTATGAGAGTTACGATTTGGAAGACGAAATGCCAGACAGTCTACGGAGCTGAGACCTTCACTCCTCGCGACCTTATTGCGATATTCAAATATTACCTGAAAGCTCGCATTAGGGCCGAGAGGGTGAAACTCTCTTCGGCAGATTTTGGTGAAAGGTGGGTGACTGGTGCGCGACTGTGTAGAACGGCTGGAGCTAGATTAGAGTGGTATTTAGACGTGCCTTAGGCGAATATTGGGTCGGAAAAACGAACATATATTTCAATTAAGTTAGGTTAAGACATTTAATTTTATTTTTTAGATTTTTTTGTTGAATTTTAAGTTCAACAACTTAGCTAGGGTGTGATTGTATTCATTACTCCCCCTTTTATTTTGTCCTCTTCCCACCCCCTTTTTTATTTTCTACCCCTTAAATCCCCCTTCCCTCCCCAATTAGGTGACAGATTGCCGATTTGTCGGGATGCGGGTCACCCTTCAATATTTTCGAAGGAGGTGTATTTAAATAAAGCGTTGGGGCCCGCATCAAATCTTTATTTTTCGAGTTTTCGATTTCGACCGGCAAACCGGCACCTCTGCCACATTGTGATATCGGGGGGCTTTTTACTAACAAAAATATTTTTTTCATGTAAATATTCCCATTTTATTTTTGTATATATATATTTTTAGTCCCTCCCCCCCGTTGCATATTTTTATATGGGTTTTAAGTAGGTTTCATAGTATGGTTTGTTATGGTGATAGTGATGGATGTATAGCATGAATGTGGTATTTTGGTAAATGATGGTCGCGATTGAAACTAGCTAAGTTGAGTCCGTTTTTAAGTTAGAAGTTGACCTATCCGTCCCCTCCCCCTTTTTGGCCTTGTGCCACATTTTATATATGTTTGCATTTTTGTAAATTTATATAAATAAATAAAAATGCTCAGCTCTCTTTCGGATACTTTGTCATTGGTTTGTCTATATTGCGCGCTTGATTGTTATTTCCTATTGTTACTCTTGTTATTATTGTTACTTGTTGGACATTACCGTTTTTTTTTCCTTGTTACCTGTTGACATTTGTTATTTGGAATTACGTTTTTTTTTCTTCCCACTTTTTTTTTTGGTTTTTTTTTTTTTCCCCACTTTTTTTTTTCTACTCTCACTAGTCTCTAGTTTTTATTTCTAGATGACTACTGAAATGACAACGTCCGAAGGAACCGAGTGGTCAAAACCACCCAAAATTAAAATTAATGTGCAACAGTTCGTTGATGATGAAAAAAAATGTCTACACATGGTCACGGAGACCGGTTTACTGGTGGACCTACCCAAATTGGAGGAGATCCAGAAAAGAACTGTATCCCTTTTCGTCATGGACAAGAAGATCAAGAAGTCGATCAGAGCAACACCAGAACTAATCCTAAAGCTATTACACTCGGTTGGATTTAAGCCTCAACGTCTGATCAAATCCAAAGGCTTCAACACATGGTCGGCTTTGTTCCCAGACGAGGACACATGTAACAAACTGTCCTTAACGCCAATAATTACCCCGGATTATATTCTACGCACAGAATACATGGGAAGAAGACGCTCCTCAGTTTCTTTTTTTAATGTGCCCTTCCATGTGAAGGGGGAGCACATAGGAGCCTACCTCCTAAAATATGGTGAAATCACGGATGTAAACCACGAAGAATTTTCAGGAGTTTTGTCCTTCGAAATTTTCGTCGACAAAAAGGCTTACGATAGCATCCCTTACTACATGCTAATTGGGGAGGATAAATTACCCATCATACTGACAGGACGTCAACCCATTTGCTGGTATTGCGAAGGAATAGGGCATCTAACGATGGATTGCCCTCTAAAGAAGAAGGATCCGACTCCTAAGACGACTACCAGTAAGTCGAGAGCAGGAGCTCATATTAATCCACCGTCACGAATTGGACTACCAATATTGTCGTCAAATGAGGAGTCCGACGAAGAATTTCCGGCACTGCCTACAGCCAAAAAAAATGATGACGATGAAACAGAAAATAAAAGAGAAGGATGGGTCATTGTACCAGGGAAAAAAACCCCGGGACGACACACTTTGGACGAAATAAGAGAAAAAGAAATGTTAAAACATGACCCCGGAAAGGACTCGTATATAAATGCAAAAAATTTACTAAAGAAAGTAAATAATAAACCCAAGCCCACTCCTGACTCTGCCCCCCAAAAAAACCCTAAACCGCAGACCCCCAAATCAATGCCCCCTCCTATAACTGGTCCCATTGTCGATAAGCCCTATAAATTAATCCCCCTGAGTCCTCAAAAAGTTCCCAAAAGATCCCCTAGACCTTCTCCTTTTGTGTCCCCTGCCCAGACCCCCAGAAGCTCCCCACCTGCATCCCCCTCAAAGCATCCCTTTCCCGCACCTTCTCCAGCATTTCCCTTAGAGCCTAGCTCCCTCTCCCCTTCCCCCATGGAAGAAATGCCTCCACCCACTCCTAAAAGACACAGGAGTCCTTCCCTAGAGAAGAGAAGTTTTAAAAAAGCTACTTTTCTTTCCGGAAAAGATATATGCAGATGTACGCAAATACAAATTGACACGGTGAAGAATATGCGTAACTCCAGCCTCACCGGACTATTAAAATTCGAGGAGGTTGGAGGCTTTTCGATAGAAGACCCCAATAATTTCCCCAACGCCACAAGAGTGGTAACAGTTATAAGGAGAAGAGCTGAAGCAAAGGCTCTATGGGAGATGTTGGAGGAGGCGAACTCAGCCTTCAATTTTGACCTCCCCCTTACCATATTCAAATCAAGTGAACTCAGAGAAATGAAAAATAACTGTTTCGGAAGGCTACCCATTAGAGTTCACCCCTCCCTGTATAGGATAGCCAAACTAACGTATCCTCGTGATATCGGCGGTATCTCCTATGATGGTCTGATTAACGACCAAATGGGCCAAGAGTCCATTGGGAGAGCCGTTGGTACCCTGACCTCATCTATGTTCGTTTCTCAAACTCAACCCTAAGGCATCTTTATGGCTCTCTATCTAGCTACTTTAAATGTGCGGGGCCTGAGGGCAAATGACCGTAAATTTCGGGTCGCTACCGACCTTCAGCGCCTCGGAGTGGATGTATGTTGCTTGCAGGAGACCCACCTGATTTCAGGGGACCATTTGGGTGCGTTGGGTAAGCGTTTTCACGTTTATTCAGCGTACTTTAATTCTTCCGCAAGGGGGGTTTCATGGCTGGTAAGCAAGACTTTAGATGCGTCGTGTGACCCTTTCTACATGGATCCGGAAGGGAGACTATGTATTTTGGATATTACCATAAAGGGGAAAGCATTTCGACTCGTTGGGGTTTATGCTCCCAATATCCATACTGAGCGTTCTTCCTTTTTTCGGCGAATCGAGCAGTTCTTGAATACTACTCGGACGGTCATTTTAGCGGGAGACTGGAACGCGGTCCTGGATCCCGATTTAGATCGTAATCGGCCTAGGGGTACTAACACTGATCGGGACGCTAAAATATTCCGGGACTTTCTCGATAAGTTTGATCTTATCGATAAGTTCCGGAATGAAAAGCCCCGTGATAGGGTATGGACTTGGACAAATAGGCGCGGCTCCGATTTGGTACAACTTTCGAGTTATATCGATCGGTTCTTAATTAGAGGAGTCGACGTAGGGGTAGTTGAATGTCCAAGTCTTCATAATATAGTTTACTCGGACCATAGACTTGTTCGGGTCCGTGTGAACTTAGATAGACCTAAGCCTAGATTAGATGGTCACTGGAAGCTCAACACTTCGTTGTTCGATGTGAAGGGCTACCGGGACCAGCTTCTACTAACCTTACAGCGGGAATTGACGGGGGCTGTAATTGGGAATAGGAAGTGGGGCCATTTTAAGAAAGTAATTAGGTCCTTTACTGCCGATTTTAGCAGACGGCTCAACCTATCAACTAGGGCAGTTAAAGTGGCACTAGAGTCTAGATTAGATCGGGCGATTGAGGTGGGGAGTAGCTCTAGTGTTACTATAATTAAGGCTAAGCTGAATTCTTTGGCTTTCAAAGAACATCAAGCTTTAGTAATTAGGAATAGGTTAAATAGAATGTCTGCGGAAGCAACAAACATGGCCGCTGAACTGCGTGCAGAGGAGTTTCGCCATGCAACTGATCGACATATCGCTCGTGTCTCATTACCGGATGGGCGGCTCGTGACTACAAACGAAGGTATTCTGGAGGCCTTTTGCTCTCATTTTCAAGAGCTTTTTACTCGGGAACCTGGTCTGTCTTTAGCACAATTCGACCCCTATTTGGCTGACTTTTCTCGCCTTGAGGCGACCGAAGCGGCTAGGTGCGAAGGTTGCATAACAGAGGATGAAGTTCAGGAAGCGTTGAAGCAGGTCGGCCTTAACAAGTCTCCGGGGATTGATGGTCTGCCCTATGAAGTGTATTTGAGGATGTCGCCCATTTTTGTTCCCTTGCTTACAGTTTTGTTTAATTCATGGTTTAGGAACGGGAATATTCCCCAGTACTTGACCATGGGTTTACTGAAGCTGATACGCAAAAGCAAAAATGGTGGGGATGGGTTAGATAACTTTCGGCCCTTAACAATGCTTAATGCGGAGTTAAAGATTTTGGCCAAGATCTTAGCTAATCGTCTGCAACTTGTTTTGCCTGGTCTTATTAGCCCTGAACAGACTTGTGCTGTAAAGGGCCGGACCATTCAGGATAACTTGCATTCGATACGCTTGATCATTGAGAAAGTCGACACTGAAGCCGCGCTGATCAATTTAGATCAGTCCAAAGCATTTGATAGGGTGGACCATCGGTATTTGGAGGCTGTTTTATCGGCGGCCGGCCTTGGTCCTCAGTTTCGCTCTTGGATTCGCCTCTTGTATGCGAACCCCAGTGTTAGGGTAGAAGTGAATGGGGTGAGGTCGGAGGCTTTCAGGTTATCCAGATCTCTTCGTCAAGGGTGCCCTCTTTCACCGATGCTTTATGTGCTTGTTTTGGAACCCCTCCTTAACAGGCTAAGGGTGAATCCGGTCCTACGTGGAATTACTTTGCCAGGTGCTTGCACCACGTTAAAGTATTCTGCCTATGCCGACGATGTAACAGTGCTTGTAACGAGCAATGCCGAGATTAGTGTCGTCGGCAGAGAAATCAGAACATATGAAACGGTGACAGGGGCCAAAATCAACTGCGTTAAGTCTGTTGGCTTGCGCATCGGTGCCTGGAAGGGTGTTTCCTTACAGGGACCCTTTGGCTGGACAGATGGACCTTGCAAGCTACTCGGCGTCTGGTTTGGTCCTGATCTTCAGCTGGAGAAAAATTGGTCGGAAGTCCTGAAATCGATAAGGGCCACAGCTGGCCTGTGGACCCGTAGAAATCTTTCATTAAAGGGGAGAGCGGACGTATGTGCTTCTCACATTTACCCGATTATCCTATATCGTCTTTCAGTACTTCCACTCCCGTCGGATACACTGCTTGAGTTGCAGAGGGCTCTTTTCAATTTTTTATGGGTTGGAAAGGCCCATATGGTCCGTCGCGAGGTTTGTTGCCTTCATCCTTCTGAGGGCGGTTTGGGTATGCCGAGCATCGATATTCGATGTCACACACTTCGGCTCTTTTATCTAATCCGAATGAGTACACAAAGTGAGGGAAACGGTGTCTTCTGGAAGGAAGACGCTAAGAAAGCCTTCCCGGCTTTGAGAAGTGTGCACTTGGACGAGGGGGAGGCACATAGGTTACCCCGAGGTGAGTGCTCCTTCTATCGCGAATGTAGACACGCATTGAAATTTCTTTTAAGAGCGACAGATGGCCTCTCTGACACTCTGCTGTTGTCCCGTAAGGCATTATATCGGGTAATGGTGAGGGGGACCGTTCGTGGAGATAGGATTGAGGGGCTCGATTTGACGAGGGGGGAGCTTCGCTCAGTCTGGCCTTGGGCGCCTGGGTTAAGGTGTCTTGATAACGACGAGGCATCGCTGACCTGGCTGACGATTAGAAATGCACTCTGGGTCGGTAAGAGGCTTCATTCAGCGCGCTTGAGTAATTCTCCGACTTGTGTTAGATGTGACGATGAGGACGAGACTGTAAGTCACGCCTTCGTTTATTGTCGCATTGTCGTGCCGCTGATTAAGCTTGTTTCAGGCTTCATGGTTCGTATTCTTAATGTGTCGTCTTTCCAACTGGAACCCATTAATGTATGTAGCAACTGGGCTCCGACAACTGATAGTCAAAAGCGTTCAACCTTTTTGAGCTTACTAGTCGCTATGAGAGTTACGATTTGGAAGACGAGATGCCAGACAGTCTACGGAGCTGAGACCTTCACTCCTCGCGACCTTATTGCGATATTCAAATATTACCTGAAAGCTCGCATTAGGGCCGAGAGGGTGAAACTCTCTTCGGCAGATTTTGGTGAAAGGTGGGTGACTGGTGCGCGACTGTGTAGAACGGCTGGAGCTAGATTAGAGTGGTATTTAGACGTGCCTTAGGCGAATATTGGGTCGGAAAAACGAACATATATTTCAATTAAGTTAGGTTAAGACATTTAATTTTATTTTTTAGATTTTTTTGTTGAATTTTAAGTTCAACAACTTAGCTAGGGTGTGATTGTATTCATTACTCCCCCTTTTATTTTGTCCTCTTCCCACCCCCTTTTTTATTTTCTACCCCTTAAATCCCCCTTCCCTCCCCAATTAGGTGACAGATTGCCGATTTGTCGGGATGCGGGTCACCCTTCAATATTTTCGAAGGAGGTGTATTTAAATAAAGCGTTGGGGCCCGCATCAAATCTTTATTTTTCGAGTTTTCGATTTCGACCGGCAAACCGGCACCTCTGCCACATTGTGATATCGGGGGGCTTTTTACTAACAAAAATATTTTTTTTCATGTAAATATTCCCATTTTATTTTTGTATATATATATTTTTAGTCCCTCCCCCCCGTTGCATATTTTTATATGGGTTTTAAGTAGGTTTCATAGTATGGTTTGTTATGGTGATAGTGATGGATGTATAGCATGAATGTGGTATTTTGGTAAATGATGGTCGCGATTGAAACTAGCTAAGTTGAGTCCGTTTTTAAGTTAGAAGTTGACCTATCCGTCCCCTCCCCCTTTTTGGCCTTGTGCCACATTTTATATATGTTTGCATTTTTGTAAATTTATATAAATAAATAAAAATGCTCAGTGAGCTGAGTGAAGTGGAGAGCGAAAGAGGGGCAGAAGGCAGTTGGCAGTTCGCAGTTTGGAAAATTCACAGATTTTTATCTCTTCAAGACCCGGAGGCTAGCGGGACTGGCGGGTTATGCAGGGATGAGCCTTGAAAAAACGGTGAAAATGACGTTTGTGACTGGTCTACCTGATAGTGTGTCCAGAGAGCTGCAGAGACTGACAATGATCGAGAGCATGAACATGGATGAAGTGCTGACCCATGCCAGGGTGCTGACAAAGAAGAGTCCCCAGTTGGAGGCAACCGCGAGTGTAAGCCTGATGGGAGGGAAGTCCGCAGTTAAGGAGAATCTCTCGTGGGGGCGGTCACCTGGAAAATCCCCAGTGAAATGTTTTCGATGCCAGGGGCCTCATTTTGTACGGGACTGCCGAGAACCTAAGCCTGGCATAACCTGTTTCCGTTGTGGACAAACTGAGCATATCAGCCGAACCTGCACGGTACAGGGAAACGATTAGAGGGGTGCCATAGTGCCAGTGGCTACCCCCCTATCAAGTGACGGCGCATAGGACTGCATTACCACAGGTGGAGGTCACCGCAAACGGGAAGAGAGCCAAAGCCCTGGTTGATATCGGGTGCCCGACCACGTTGGTGACAACGGATGTTGCTAAATCTTGGCATGGAACGACCAGTGAGGTGATGTGCCGAGGAATGTGCACTGTGAGAATAATAGTGAGAGAGATCGAACTTGAGGTGAAGGCAATTGTGATGGAGCGGCTTGTTGCAGGTGTTGATGTTGTGTTGGGCCTGGATGTCATCGATCGATAAGGGGGTGCTATGTTTAGCATGGGCATGATCACATTTGGATGCGAGCGCCTAGTCGGGTTGGCAGGGATGGAGAGTGTTAAACCCAAGAAGGCGGAACCGTGCCAAATCAAAAACAAAGACTTTCAGGCCAGTTTTGATGGAGATAAGTGGACGGTGGAATGGCGTTGGGTTTCAGAGCCGCCAATACTAAAAAATCAAGTTAGGTGCTACGAAAGTACTCTGAATGGTGACACAAGGGCTGAATTTGAGAAAGAGATAGCGAGGTGGATTGAGGAAGGTATCCTTGTACCATGGTCCGGGGAAGCAGACGGAGTCCTACCACTCATGGCGGTAGTCCAGCCCACGAAAGGGAAGGTTAGGCCAGTATTGGACTACAGAGAGTTAAACCAGCATATTGCTTGCCACACAGGGGACGGTATCGACGTTTGCGAGGAAGTAATGCGAGAGTGGAGGAAGATGGAGCGGGCAAGCAAGATTGTGGACCTAAAATCAGCCTACCTCCAGATACACATAGACGAGAGGCTATGGCGGTACCAGCTGGTTAAGTTCAAGGGTCAGACCTTTTGCTTGACAAGGTTGGGTTTTGGGCTCAGTTCTGCACCCACAATTATGACTGCAATTTTGAAAACAGTGCTGGGGAAAAATAACGAGGTGGAGAGGGCCACAAGCTCATATATTGATGACATCCTGGTCGAGGAAGGAAAATTGTCCGCGGAAAGTGTTAGCAATCACGTTGGAAGATATGGGTTGATTGCGAAGTCACCTGAGCCACTAGAAAATGGCACGGCCCTAGGACTAAAGCTGCAAAGGAATAAGGAGGGGACGTTGATGTTCGGACGAGGTAATGAGGTGCCCGATATCTTAGACGGACTGACTAAGAGAGAGCTGTTCTCCATATGTGGGAAGCTGGTTGGCCATTACCCCATTTGCGGGTGGCTCAGAGTAGCATGCAGCTATATAAAAAGGCGGACCGAAGGCGGCCGCTGGGATGACACAGTGACCGAGGATGTTGTGCAGTTGATACGCGAGGTGGTGGAGGAGGTTAAGGTGGAAGACCCCGTCAAAGGAAAATAACGTGTCGAACGGGGCAAAGAAGGTGTGATCTGGTGTGATGCTAGCAACAGTGGAGGATGCCGCTTGGCTACGCAAAACGAATGACCATGCCCACATAAATGTTGCAGTGCTCGAGGCTGCAGCAAAGGGAGTGAACCTGGCTCTAAAGTGGGGCTTGAAAAATGCAGAGTTGAAAACGGACTCGGCCACAGTGGCCTCCTGGATCCAGTCAGAAGTCTCAGGAGACAGGAGAGTAAGGACCAAGGGAGCAGCTGAGATGCTGATCAAGCGTAGGCTTGGGATTTTGGGAGACTTGATTCGCGAGTTTGGACTGAGAGTGTCGGTTACGCTTGTCCCAACTCAAAAGAACAGAGCAGATGCCCTGACCCGAGTAAAGAAGGCCTGGCTTAAAGAGAAGGATGCCGCGTCTGTGTGCGCCGTTAGTGAGGAAGCGAGAGAGCTGCATGAAATGCACCACTTTGGGAAAGAGAGGACACTTTTTCTTGCAAGAAAGGTGAACCCGAGTGTGACAAAGGAGGGGGTTAAAGAGGTGGTGGAACAATGCAGAGAGTGTCAATCAATTGACCCTGCCCCATCCAGGCACGAGAGAGGGGAATTACAGGTGACTTAAACTTGGAAACGGCTGGCCATTGACGTCACGCATTATAGGAACGATATATTCCGGTCAATGGTCGACTGTGGACCTGGGAGAGTGGCAATCTGGCGTAAGTTGAGAACGGAAACCGCGAGTGAAATCTGCAGAGCCATGGAGGCGGTGTTTTTGGCGAGGGGGCCAGTGGAGGAGATATTACTGGATAATGGTGCCGCCTTCCGCTCTGAAGACTTTACAGAGCTGTGTGCCAGGTGGGGAACCCGGCAATTATTTCGGGCTGCATATCGACCGGGAGGAAATGGGATTGTCGAAAGGCATCACCGAACCATAAAGGCTGTTGCAGAGAGAGGCCGAATCTCACCAGAAGAGGCGGTATTTTGGTACCACATGTCTCCAAAGATTGGTCAAGATGAAGAGTCAGTGCCGCATCAGTCAGTCTTTCGGTATGAGTGCCGTCATCCTCTCGCTAGAACGAAC
>OY744522.1:129623822-129913822 GCA_963556195.1 Sepiola atlantica
CGGTAAGATAAATTAATCCTATTTATGTCATTTCAACCGGATAACATAGTTAGTCGTCTTTACCTGATTCAATTCAACACGCCAAGATGAGATAAATAATTGGTAGATAATATGTATGTCGTGTAAGAATAATCCGCAAAAAAACAGCCTACACACAAAATCTAAATAACTGCCATTAACCTACTTGTCATACCAACTTTGATATTATTGACTGACCATCAAGGTCATTAACAGAGTAAACACATAAAAAGAATATGTTGACTCTACAGAACAATGTACAGAACAATGTACAGAAACCAGTGTCTACCAATACTATATTTTCCCAGAGGAGCAGGAGGTCTGTCTCAGGAATTAACCATCAGCATCAATCCACTATTGTGAGCACTGGCCAATACCTGATGAGCTTCCAAAACACAAACTTTATGATGGTACATCAGCATAAAGAAACAACAACCAGTAAAACAACATCTATCACAAAACTGGGCAAGCATTTCGGACAAGACTGTTTCACAAATGAGACAGAATCATCAAACAGGTATGCCACGGAAATAGCCCAAAACTTCCATCAGATATACACAATGACCTTTCATAGAAAAGTAGAAGATTAGGGTAACCAACATTTTCTGGAAGAACTATCGCAAGAAATATATAGATAAGGAAAGCTCTGTTGACTGGCTCAAAAGAGGATCACTCTACTATGATCAAGATAGGATGATAATGGCTGTCCAGGATCAAGACTTGATGACAAATGCTTTTAAAAAAATGAGTGGTCTCAACAGCGACAAGTGTAGGTTCTGGCACACAGAAGTAGAGAGTGTCAGCCACCTTGTATTCACTTGTAAGGTTCTGCTGAGAGACGGCCACTAAACAATGCAACACAATGGAGTGTGTAAATATCTCCACTGAACTACCTGTACAAAATTGAATATCCAGTGTAGCAGTAAGTCCTGGGAACATATACCAGAAAAAAAAAACTGTTGGAAATCCACTATGATTATGCAATCTCTACGGCTACATACTTAGAAAAAAGAGCTGTTAAACCTAGGATATTGATATGAAACAGGAAGAGAGAAAGTAGACACCCTAGTTATACGGTATGAAGTGGAACTATAGGTTTTTTAATGGAAATCGCTCCAGACAAGATGGAACGAAACCGCTTGATATAAGGAGCTAGCAAGAACAAATATGATTATCGCCAAGTCAGGAGATGCCCATTGGTCTTAGTCTAAAAAAGACCAAGGCATAAAGAGAGTTCCACAATCTTGCGGTTTTTGGAAAGAAGCTACTGGAATAGGAATCTGTATTACAATGAGGTATCAAAACAGCGAATTGATGGAGACCACTAGACCAACGAATCAAACGAGCTGGTTATATATATATATATATATATATATATATATATATATATATATATATATATATATATATATATATATATATATATATATATATCCAACCGACACTATATATTATTCTAAATGTGACCATGTTATCGGTTCATCGCTATCTTTACATCGGCTGAAAAACCGGCCACAGTTCGTATCTTAAAACCTGCGAGTTAACTGAACACTCTTGTTATTTCTCGTATAATACTGAATTACATTATATATAATAGCAAATATATGCTCCCTGCGGTCGCATATTTTTGCGAGTTGTTTTATGTAATTTCTCAGTAAAATGGGTTTGTTTGATTTTTTACCAAAAAAAGAAAGAAAATCACCCCACCATTTGTTTTAATAAATAAAACACAGAATAATAAAAACAGTTTTGAAGCAAAATTTACCCTTTACGGCGTAAAATGTAAAACTAAAAATCCTAAGCTCACTTAAGCTCGTAGAAAGATAATAATATTTGAAATATTTCAAACTGAAAAAAAAGATGTACTTAAACTAAAATCAACATATACAAAAATTAAATACAGTGAACACGATTCTAAATTCAGTTATTTAAATGCTCAGTAAGTTTGTTTTTTTACAAAATAAAATAGTAGTTTTTAAATCAATTATTTTTTAAATTAAATAATTTGATTCAAAGCATTTGTGCTTTAAAACATAATTTCTAATAAGATTTAAAAACAAACAAACCCAAAACGTTTTAATAAAAAAAATCAATAGAAATATATCATTTTTGAGCAACTCGTACGATAAATCTAAGAAAATGTGTTGTTTACACCTTATTAATCAAATAACGCACCCCTGTCTTGTGTCCATCCTTCTATGTCTTCTCTCTTTATCTCTCTCTTTTTCTCTCCCTCTTTTTCTCCTTCCCCCTCTTGCTCTCTCTTTCTTTCTTAAAATAGAACTTTCTGTGCGTTCGAAATAGAACGTTATACTTAATAATCAGAGGCCTAGAAAACAAATGTTGGAGTAGACGCCAGCTGTTGCATCATATTCTATTACAATATAATTTAATTACGTAACTCAACTATATAGATTAAAAAACAATGTCTTTAATTGATTCTATTCATTATTTTTATTAAGATTATTATCATCGAGGAAATTTTTTTAAATACATCTGGAAATTTGTAAAAAAAAAACAATCATGAGTTTATATTTGCGAATATTAATTTAGAACAAATTAATTATGTAAATTAGAAAGACGCGTGATGTTCGGGGAAGTTTTGGAATGGGTATATATAGAAGCTGAGAAGTAGATATCGTGAGTGTATATTTTCGAATATTAATTTATTAAAAGATTTAAAACAAATAAATTGTGTAAATTTGAAAAAAGTGTGATGTCTGGGGAAATTTTTAAATAGGTATATAAGAGCTGAGAAGTAGATATAAAAAGAGAGCGATTAAAACTAATAATATAGTTATGGCTTCAGACAGATACGTAATCTCTATTATTAATATTAATACACACAGACACACACACATATATATATATATATATATATATATATATATATATATATATATATATATATATATATAATGTAATTCAGTATTCTCTTGTTATTTTTCCTATAATACTGAATTACATTATATATATATATATATATATATATATATATATATATATATATATATATATATACCTATGCATCTATTCCAATCTGTTTTTATCTATCTATCTATCTATCTATCTATCTATCTATCTATCTATCTATTTATCTATTTATCTATCTATCTATCTATCTATCTATCTATCTATCTATCTATCTATCCTATGTTCACATTTATCCATCTATTTTAACTGTTTCATACTCCTTGATTTGTACCCACGCTGCCCAACCATGCCCCTATCTCTTCCCCCTGTCTCATACCCCAATCCACTCCACCCCTTCTTATTTCACCTTTCAATTTCACCCTCGCACTTCGCAACTTCTAGCAAAAATCGATTAAGGCCCTGTCTCTCATCAAAATTCTCCCCGAACAACCCCATCGTCATCGCCCTTACCATCGCCTCCGCCGAGGAGAGGAAGCGGACCTCCGGTGACTGGATGCAACCGTGTCACGTGACCGTGGAGCATGACACGTGACACGTTGATCAGGTTTTTGGCTCGTCCCGGTCACGTGGCCTCGTATAACCGACCACTTGCAGTCGCTGTTTGCGAAATAAAATGGATTTACTTTTTCCAACTCGATTCTTCCTTTATTCCTTTTATCGTCTGCTATAATATTTTTCTTTCATTTTGTCCGTCTTTCATTATCTTATTTTTTTCCATTCTTTCATATATTTTGTCCTTATGTCTTTCTTTTTTCATTCTTTTATTTATTCATATTTTTTTATTTACTTAAAAAATAAATTAACTTGCCAGTTTAATTTATTTTTTCTTTCTTTCTTTAATTTTTTCTTACTTTTTCCTTTTTTCTTTTCTTTTCTTTCTTACATTCTTTAATTCTTTCTTTGCCCTTTCGCTTTTTTTAATTTCCCATTTTCCTAATTTCTTTCTCTCTTTCTATCTTTCTGTCTTCCTTCTTTTCATTTCTCTCTTTCTTTCTTCCTTCTTTTGTTTTCTTTTACTTTATTTCTTTATTCTTTTCTTCTACCCTTCTATTTTTTCATTATTTCTTTTCTCTCTTTCTTTCTTTCTTTCTTTCTTTCTACTTCTTTTTTTCTTTCTATCTTCCTTTCTTTTTGTCTTCTTTCTTCAATGTCTCTCTTTCATTTCTTCTTTATTCTTCTTTTCCTTTCTTTCTTTCTTTCTTTCTTTCTTTCTTGCTTTCGTCTTCAATTCATATTTTCTTCATTCAATCGTTATTTCTATTCCGTCTTCCTTCTTTCTTTTTCATATTTCTACATTTTTTCTTCTTTTCTCTCTCTTTTTGTCGTCTCTTAATTATTCATCAATTTCGCCAGCTCCATGTTAATTCGTCCATTCATTCATTATTTTCAATTATTTTTCCATTCATTTATTTGGTTATTTCTTTTATTATTATTTCCTCAACTTATTACTTCGTTCCCTCCCCCAGTTTCGGTTCTTTTATCCCTTTTATCATTTGTATTCTTTCATTTCTTCCCTTTCTTTCGCATATTTTATTCTTTCTTTTTATTTTTCTTTCTTTCTTTTTTCTTTCTGTTTTTATTTAATTTATTTATTATCATTTTTATATTAATTTCGTTAGTTATGATTTGCTTGTTATTCGTTTTGTTATGTAGTATTTTCTTCTATTCATTCATTTATTCATTCATTCTTTTTGTTTTCTTTCATTTGTTTCATCTGTCCAGATTTTATTTTTCATTCATTCTTTCTTATTTATCACAATTTTTTATGTTTTTTTTTCTTTCTTGCCTTGCATCTATTCATTATTTCTTTGTTTATTAATTTTGTCATTTTACCTTCTTCGTTCATTCCTTATTTTCTCTTTTTATTCATTCTTTCATTCATTTATTGATTTATTCATACGTTCTTTCTTTTTACTATTTTCTATTTCATTTATTTATTAATGAATGATTTCTTTCTTTAATTAATACCATCCCCTTTCATTTCATTCATTAATTCTTTCTTTTTTTTGCTTTTTCTTTCTCTTTGCTTTTTTATTTTTTTATTTTTCCTTTCTTTTAGTTTTTCTTTCTTTTTGTTTTACTTTCTTTCTTTTTGTTTTTCTATCTTTTTTATCATTTATTTTGTGTGTGTGTTCATTTTGCTAGTGTCCACTTCTCTTTTATTCGTTCATTCATTCATTATTTCTTCCACCGATTTATATATTTATTAATTCTTTCTTTATTTTTCTTTCTTTTGTTCTACCCTTTTTATCACATTTCTTTATTCGTTTTTTTCTCTTTTCTTTCTTCCTTTCATTTCTTTTCATTTTTCATTTGTTAATTAGGTCTTCGTTTATCAATTATTTTATTCTATTAATTTATTCAGTAATTTTTCAATTTCCATATTTGTTTTATCTCTCTTTCTTTTTCTCTCTTTCCATTATCTTCCTTTATCTCTCTTTCCATTATCTTCGTTTTATCAATTTCGTAAACTATAATTTCTCTTTCATTCATCTATGAGTGATTTATTTTGTCATTCATTAATAAATTAAGCCTTATTTTCTTTGTTTGAATGAAATAATTGAAAAGATTAGAAAAAAATCTTATCTTTTCAATTATTTAATTCCTTCCCGATTTCGTTCATTCATTAAATTTATTCATTCATTCTTTCTCTTTCCATTTCCCTGTTCTCTCGTTATTTCTTTTTGTTTACTTCCTTCTTCATTCGTTATTTTCTCATTCATTCAATCATTCATGTACGTTTTCATTCTTTCTTTTTATTTCATTAATTTATTAATCGTTTTTCCTATTACGTTTGTCTCTTCCCTTCATTCATTCAATCTTTCTTTCTCTATCGTACTCCTACTCTTATACCTCTCCTCCTCCTTTTTCCTGTCAAATAACACTGACCCCCTCCCCCGATGCAATCTCGACAAAACAGAGTCGAAACGTCACACTAAATTAAGTCTCAGCCAAGTGCATGATGACCTGGCCCTTCGAACCGGAACCGGAAACGAATCCGTGCATCGATTTCCGGTAGAGTGACCAAGCGAACTGGTGTCGCTTGTGTACCTGAAAAGGTGAAGGAGAGAAAAAATAAAACGTTGTAAGCTTGAACAAAGCTTAAAGTAAACGAATGAATAAATAAATAATAGTTATTGATTGCGGGTGGAATTCTATGTTCAAAGGGTTGGGATATCGATAAAGGATTACTGTTTCACTATCTGTACCTGCTCGGTGAGATTCCTGACTAATCCTGATAATCTCTTATAACTTGTTTTAGCTGAGGTTGATGCAGCTCTATTGTTAGAATGTAGATCGACTAGCAAAGAGGTCTGACATTCGATATTCTTTCTTTGGTGTCGTTTCAGGGATACACTTGGCATTTTGGCTTGGAGAAAAGTGTAGTATCTGTTCTGATACTACACTGCATGTCTTCTGTCCTCGGTCAGTGAAGGAGAAATCCTTCATGTCTGAGGCGATTAAAAATTTTGCCTCATTCCAAAGTGACTATTTTTGGGAAGCTGGATATTTCTCATATTGAAAAAACGACCTTGTGTCTAACTCTGCCCTCGTGGGGAGACTAGTAAATAGAGACAATCATGACGAATATATTTACCGTGCAGTAACAAGGTTTTTAAATGATAACTTGGTTTCATGTAGACAGATTCCGTATTATATATGTTCTAACTCTGTAGATATATACATATAAGACGGAATTTGCCCGCGCAAAACACGGGCATCCTTTAAGAAATGAAACATTTACACTTTAAAATTCACTGGCGGATTTGAAATCCATTATTAAGCTGTTTTGTAGTAAAATAAAGGTTTGTACTGGACGAAATACATTACTCTTTTAATTAGAATAGAGTTTTCGGGAGCTTGTATTGTAAAATTTCTTTTACTTTCATGGTGTGCGAGATGAGTAAGATTCATAACTACCGTACAAGCGGTCGGGTTTCAACTTTCAGCATGAAACACTCACTATGTATAGCGACAATGAGGAGCCGTGATATGGAGTAATAGCTGTCTGTGGATGATTCTCTCTCTCTCTTTCTCTCTCTCTCTCTCTCTCTCTCTCTCTATCTATCTATCTATCTATCTATCTATATATATATATATATATATATATATTTATATATATATATATATATATATATATATATTTATATATATATATATATATGAGGGAGGATAGGCGTGGTATAGTGATTACAGACGTGGACTGTGCGTTCGGCGTGTTAGATTCGAGTTCTGTTGGGGCTTCTGCATCATTTTCATTTATATATTTGGGAAAGGTATGAATCTATATATCTTTTCTCTAGCTATGGCTTGAATAGTAATGTAGACTAGCCCCTCAAGCTTTGGTTGTGCAACTAGTCTAGGAGAAGGAAAACTCCGTAATTACACCAGTCTTTCTCTGCTCATCCCAGAATTGTTTCCAGTCATCCTGGACTTCTTGCCACTTGGTTCAAATAATGCCTGTTCAGAAGTGTGCTTCACTATAGACTCTTTGCACAGGCACGCTTACAGGTGATATTCATTGTTTCTTGCGACTAAACGGCGGCCTATTTTTATGTATATGGCTATTTCTTCTTCTTTGCGTGTCTTTGAAGCATGTGGTCATACAACAGTTTCCCACATTTTTACGCAGTCCTTGCATTATTGTTGTACTCTGCAAAATCTTTCAAGCTGCGCCGGTTGGGCAGTAGATGGATATGATAGTTGATTATAACCGTTGTTTAAGATGGATAGTACAGCTTTATTGCTTTAATATTGATCTATTAGCAAAGAGGTCTGAGCTTTTATATTTCGTACCCAGTGTCAAATAACTTTTAACACCTGTGCAGGCGTAAAGGTCTTATACGCCTCATCAAATCTATTAGACGGGGATTTTAATAACAGACTCTACGACAATCTGGTGCTGCATTTCATTTTTTTTGTGTGGTAAGTTTTACTTTTGTCCCAATACAGAGTGTCCCTTTTTGGGAGCTAAATTTTTCCTATATTAAAAACTGACCTTGTTTCTAACTCTTCCCTTGTGGGGAGGCAAATAAATAGGTACTCTACTCTCTGGTTTTTAGGCTAAAGACAGAGTAGAGTAGGATTCTGTTCAGTCTCAGGAGACAATCTTCCCATGAATTACCTCCTCCTTCGCTGGTCATGTGAAGTACAGCTACTGGGGAATATGCGTTCAACGATGAAAATGCTATTGAACCGATCGACTGATGGGCAGAACCTCTTTTAGATTCGTGGTTGCATTTAAAAATGCTATTTCAAACTTAAGTGTGAAAGACAAAAGGAAATGCTATAGACATACTTGGACGTATCTGGAATAAAATATGAAACATAACATAAGATACGTCCATTCAATCTAAGCGTTTAGCGATGAAAATGTTATTTCAAAGTAAAACGTGACAGATCGATCAACAGATAAAGTCTCTCATAGAGACGTGTGGACTAATCTAAGAAATGAAACAAATATAAAACGAATAAAAACAAAGCAGATACTGATAACTAGTTGAAACACTCATCGATGCCAGGTAAGATCGGTTTATAACTGAGTAGTGGGACCTGCCCCGGCGTTGCCCGGGTAAAAGTGAAAACTTTCAAGAACTTTCAGAAAACATAGTAAAATGTTACATTTGCTGTTTACGGATATCAGGTGCGAACTGAGACCCCATCAACGTTACCAGGGGTCCATGTCACTTCATACTCGTTAGACATTTAATATAGCACGTTGTTAGTGAAAACGAAGGAATATTGTTTAAGTTGCCAAGAATAGTAATAAAATTGTTACACATTGGTTTGGAAAAACATAATTAAAACTCAATTGTTTATTGTTGTAAAGTATGATGTTTTACTATTATCAAAATGTAATCATTATTGTTAAATCCTCTTCTTCTTCTACTTCTTCTTCTTTTTTTTCTTCTACTTCTTCTTCTTCTTCTTCTTCTTCTTCTTCTTCTTCTTCTTCTTCTTCTTCTTCTTCTTCTTCTTCTTCTTCTTCTACCTTAGTCATGAGCTGCAATGTCTGCAATAATGGATTTTTGGTTCGACTTAGCACGATCACAGGCTTGTTCCAGATGCAGGCCGGTTTTACAGAGATCTTTCTACAGGACGTCTGCCCATCTCATCGTAAGCCTTCTTCTCAGTCGCTTCCTGGCGACTTCCAATTTTGAAAGCAAGTTTCGTGACGGTGTCCTCGTCGGCCTTCAGCATACGTCAGAACCATCTGAGCCGCCATTCTCTCATATTGCCACCCATTCGTGCGATACCGTAACGCCTTCGGATGTCGCCATTACAAACGTGGTCGAACAGTGTAACTCCCGAGATCCAGTGGAGCATTTATGTTTCCATAACGACGAATCTTCGCTCCGCCTCCCTTGTTGTTGACAAGCACTTGGAGATGTACAAAGTGACAGATCTCACAAAGTCCGATAGAGATCTTTGTACAGGGCGTCTTCCCATCTAACCACCGGCCTTCCTCCCGGTCGCTTCCCGGCGACTTTTAATGCAACAACAAACTCATTTTTTGTTAAATAAAAGAATAAAAGTCAAATAGAATCATTTCAGCATCGTTCAAATTGTTTAAATGAAGAGCGAGATCATTCTATATTACGTAGGAATCGTTGAGACTGGTCAAAACAAACTGAGGTGTAACCCCACAAAAATCTAAATAATGGACGTAGGTTAATCAACGAATAACTATCTCAGCAGAAAGTAGACATTTCCCGTTAGTTGCAATAATAAGTAAAACCGAGTTGGTCTTTTTTAATAAACTATGCCCTTTTTGTTGTTTTCTGTTACAAAGAAATGACTGAAAAGTAAATGTATATTTTTCAGCATCGCTATAAACGTAAGGAGAGATCAGTGTATATGACATCAGATTCGTTGAAACAGGACTAAATGAAGTGACATTTACCAGAATGCAGAAATGTAGATAGTTATGTAATGAAAGTATAATGTTACCAGTTACGGGCGAGACGTTAATCGGCTACGTGATGTGTTTGGTCCACGATTATACTGTGTTTGTTTACGTGTAAAAATAAAAAAACTAGACCTTGCCACACGTGTTCGTAATAGTACTTACCGGAAAGAATATTTCTTCTTCTTCTTCTTCTTCTTCTTCTTCTTCTTCTTCTTCTTCTTCTTCTTCTTCTTTTAAGCGAAAGTGTTTCAAAAATTCGGATTCTAAAACGTACGAACGAAATGTATAGAAATTTTATTATTTATCAAGGGAAAATCTTTGAAGGAAGCATTGTGACGAACGATGTAATTTGTAATCGGTCGTCACCATTTTAATTTTCCAGTTGTAACAAAACGGTGAATAATGTGCAATGTAGGCTACTTAAAGAAATAACAGTTCAGATAGAATATGTTATCGATGAATACGATTGGAATTCCCTTTTCATTATGTGAAAAACTCATATTATATATTACGTAATTCACTGGCCAGGCATAATCAATGCAATATTATTTAGGTGTTAATGCGTCAATCCTACTAGATAACTTTATATGTCAGATATCTAAAAAAAATGGCATTGCTCACATTCATTACAACTGAATTATGTCAAACTTCCTCTTTTTTCTATTTCTCATTTTTCTTTCTCTATCATTTGGCTTCTTCTCAATTTAATTCAATACTTTTCTTATTTCTTCTCTTAAAAGTCTTCTTTTCTTCCTTACTTTTCTTACTTCACCCTTTCTTCTTTCTTTCTTTCTTTTTTTGTTTCTTTTACTTTTTATTTCCTTCTTTCTCTATCTTTTTTCTTTATTCCTTCGTTATTTTTCTTCCCTATTAACTCTCTTTCTTACTCCACTCCTCCTTCCCATTTTCTTACTCGCCTCTTTTATCTTTCATACTTTCTTTTACTTTTTTTTTCGTACACCCTTCCTATTTTTTTTTACTTCCTTCCTCTTTTTCTATCTTACTCCTTTCTTTTTTCTTTCTTTATTACACCTATATTTCTGTCGTTCTCACGCCCCTCTTCTTTTCCTTTCTTCTTTTCTTCTTTCCGTTCTCTTTATCTCTTTTTTTCTTATTCCCTTCCTTTTTCTTCCTTCCATTTCTCTCTTCTTTTTCTTTCTTTCTAGCTTCCTTACACCCTTTCTGTTTTTTCTTCTTCTTCTTCTTCTTCTTCTTTTTAAATCAGTGGCATAACATCAATAATCTTGTTATCGATAAATTCATTGATTATATTGATCATTTAAAAAAAACAAGAAAATTGCAGCACCTTAGAGAAATAAAACTTAGTGTAGAGTAAGAACAAATATAGAAGAAACAATGAAAATTAAAAATCAGTTTTAAAAAAGTTTATTTTATTTTATAATATCTATTTGCAAAAAGTGATATCGATTTGTTACTGGGCGAGCGCACCGGTGGTCTAATGGATTTCGATGTGGACTATGGAATAGTCTTAGTCAAAGTCAAATCCAATCTGATCTATCACATTCATTTACAACTCAGCGTTTGAGACGTAAAGGATGACTTTAATGGAATATTCGAATATCTATGTATCTCATATAGAGATCGATTGTTAGCCCCAAGAAGGGGCCTCTTGATTTCTGAGAACTTGGACTGAAGTAAAATGAAACAAAAACGGAGAAGGGAGAAGATAACTAAATACCAAGGTCTTATGTACGACATGAAAAAACACTGGAATCTTAGGAATATCTCCATCATTACAGTAATTATAGAGAACAGCCGAGCCCACGAAAAAGAATGTCAAAACTAGCTGGCAATTATACCAAGTGAACCAAGTGCAAGAGAGATACAAACAATTGCCTTTAAAGAGACAGTTAGAATCTTTAAAAAATCTCTCGGTTGGAGTCTCTGAAATAGCAGGCGAATGTCTGCCATCTGGTAGGATGCCCTATCCCTAGCAAATACAAAATGATGAGAAAATTAAAAAAAAAAGAGAACTAAATACCAAGGTCCTATGTAGGACATGAAAAGAAACTGGAACTGTAGGAAGATCACAATCCTTTCAGCAATCATAGGAGCCACTGGGTCCATGAAAAAGAACTTAAAAAACTATCTAGCGACCAAGTGCTAAAAAGATACAGACAATTGCGCTTAAAGGGACGATTATAATCATAAAAAAGATCTCTCGGTCGGATTCCTTGAAATAGCAGGTAAATTTATTGCATCCAGATTGATGCTCTATCTCCAGAAAACAAACAAAGAGAAAAGAAAAAAGGAAAATACTCGCCTTGGCTAAAATAGCAACTTCTCTTCAATGAATCGTCTACACTTAGTATTTGTTTGGTCATTAAATAGCCTCAAAATTGTTAATAGGTCGTAAATAGACAAACAAAACGAATGAATTAATAGTTTATAATAAGTATTATGTTTCCTCATTAAATAACTAAAAATGGTTAATATGCCGTTACACAGACACACTAAACCTATAAAGTAATCATTTACACTGGGTATTGTGTCTCGACATTAAATCAGTTTATTTTCCAAGTTTTTTTTAATATAAATGTCTGTAATTTACTTAAAATGGTTATGCGTTACATTGATTCTTATCATTATGTGTCACGTAGTCATTATTTTCATTGACAGAGTTCGCCTGTAATTCGACTAGATGCCACGTATGAAAGAGAAATCTGGACTTACTTGGTATATTTCCGCAGTTATATACTTTATAGCAGCATTTTTCTCCAGCGAATTAGAAATTAAAGAAAAACTCGAACTAAAGAATTTAAAGTTGTTTAACTTTGATTGCTTACCCATAAACTGATTTATGTCTGTAAAAAGGTCTATTTACAGGAGACCAACAGTGATAACGAAGCACAGGACGTTCTCGCTTCTTGAAATTAAGTTTACTCTCCCTCGTTTTCCGATCAGCCTGCTATGTTTATAAAAATAGATTTTAATTTAACACATTCCTTTCTAACAATAAAACACAACTATTTATTTTAATTACTCACCGACTTTCCTAAATTACAAACTATCAAAACAATCTTTCCCTGAATTCCAGATGCTGAATGTTGCCCACAGTGTAAGGGAGATCATAGCGTTTTAGTCTTATTTTTTGTTGACATTCACGCTACCGGTTAACTAAATAACTTTATACAATGTAAAATAGCTGTTTCTGCATGTGGATGATAATTAAACATATTTATTATTTAAAATTTATATATATATATATATATATATATATATATATATATATATATATGTGTGTGTTTATCCTCTTTTATTCTCTTTTATTTATCTTTACTCTATTAATTTTTTATCATATAATATAATATTTTATTATATATTTAATTCTATATAATTATTATTTATTATTAATAACTTGTTATCATTTGTTTTCTTCATTTTATTTCTTCATTTTTATATAATTTTTCGTCCTGGTTCATTCTGTATTGTTAATATTTAAAATTTTAATTTGCTGTTTCCTATGTATTTTTATATCTATTGTCATTGCCATTATCATCTTTAAACTTACGGATGGAGTAATATATGGTGGATTAATAGAAGGGTTTGTCTCCATTATTGACTTATATATGTGGCTTTGAAATAATACTGACTTTTGAAACTTTTCCTTAAAATGATTTCTGTATGCAAAGAGCGCTGATTAAGTGACTATTTGGAGTCATCAAAATATAACACAAAATAAATTCTCCAAATTGTCTGGAAACGATCGTACGCCAAATAATAGTTGCGTTTGAATTCTCTGAACTGATATAAATAATATTATAAATTTGTTTATCTTAATTTACTTCATATATATATATATATATATATATATATATATATATATATATATATATATATATATAGATATATAAGGTATGTTTATATGTTTATATATTTGTACGTACAGAATTTATACCTAAACTAATTGATCGATCATAATTAATTTTGGAACACAACTGCAAGCTATAATGAGTCCACATGTAGACTATATTTAGTTTCATTTCATTTTGTGCAAAATGATTACAAACGTGTGGAAGTCCTTTCGTGAAAATTCAGATACATTAGATTTTTGTAAAATTCTAACAAAAGGTATTTGACATCAATTAATAATTATTCGACAAATTTAAGTGTTTTTGCAGTATTTAAACAGGTTTTAGGGGGCATAATATGGGTACAACCTCTGATTTGAAATTTCAAATATATAAGATTTATATGTAATGTTTGATCCATAGTCATTGGATACCAAATCAAGATTCCCTAAATTTTAATTTATTTTAAAGACCCCTTAAGCTTAAAATTTGAATGTTAAATGTTTTATAGAATAAAAATAATGTAATGGAGTTTGTTATCAAAATTGGAATAAGGATTCTACAAATATGATTTAGTATAATTATATCTAGACATATAATTTAGTACTATTATATGTTGATTTTTATATTTGTAAGGGGACATAAATGGTGTACAAAACTGTGTTGTTCCTTTAATTAATTTCCCCCGTCCCCGTATTCCTATGTTCTAAATGTTTTGAATGTTTTATCAATTAATCAATTCGCTGTCCTACTTCTGCCAAAAAAATCCTGTCAGTCGTGCTGAATTTTTCTACTGAAATCTGATGTTTATTTTCATGAGACTTCTATACGTGATGTTATAAGGCGCCGTCGAGAGGACGTTTTGGTATTATAAAAAATAACAACAAAATAAACAATAAAATATTTCCCCAAAGTCTGGGAAACCATTGTACGCCGAATTCTCGTTGGTTTTGAATTCTTGGAACAATGGTCAAATTATATTGATCTCAACTAACATTATATATATATATATATATATATATATATATATATATATATATACAGGGTGATTCATAAGTCACTTCACTTAGCTATTTAAAATGATTACCATATGAAGCACAAACATACTATCAACTTTTGATAATTGTTATCTTACTCTCTAATTACTGCTATTTGTTATTTTAAATTTGTTCGTTTATATATTTGTTTCTATATATATATATATATATATATATATATATATATATATATTTATTTCATAATCAATCAAATATGCTACAAAGAGCTGTAAATTCCTTGCAAAAAAGAATGGAGCTATGCATGCAAAACGAAGGTGGAAATTTAGAAAATCTGCTGCAATTTTAAACTCCCATAAATGAATTTATTGAATAAACTTTCTGTTTTGTATTACCGTATTTTTTAACTTTAGAATTTCAAAAATAAATAGCTAAGTGACTTATGAATCACCCTGTATATATATATATATATATATATATATATATATATATATATATATATATATATATATATATATGTATATTCCAATTTTGAATTCCACAGGAATACTAATAGTTTAAATAAAAAATCATAAAACAGTAAAAAGCACTAAATGTTCCGATAAGTTATTCTTTAAAGCGGATAAAACGAAGAATTTCTCTGAGATGGCAAAGACTGAATTTTATAAACTCGTTGACGAAGAATTACAAAAAAACAAGGAACTTCAACAATGTCAATGAAATTAATTGGATAGCAAAACAATAGCGGATAAAGTGCATATTAATGATAAAATATACAAACTCACACCTAAGGATACCTATATACTATTAAAGGACCATAAACCGGATTTTATCACTAAGCTTACCACTAAGTTAATCAACCCTACCAGCCCTGATATTAGAATAATTAATAAAATAACACTGGAAAATACAAATAAGATTATCACAGAAATACTCAATTGAATGGATTAATATCACAAGTAGCATCAACTGGTTCAATGAAATTGAGGATAACAAATTATTATTAATCAAATTTGACATAATAGATTACTACTCTTCGATCACAAAGGAGTTGTTCTACAATGCCGTTTTTTCGCAAAATTATTCACTGATATTACTAATGAAGAAATTGAAGTTAATTATAAATGTCGTAAGACAGTCCTGATAAACAATAATGATTAATGGGTGAATAAAAACTCCACTCGTTCATTTGACGTTGCGATATCTGAATTGTTGGGTCTTTTTATTTGATATAAACTAACAGATTCTAATAAGATTGTTAAATATATAGGATTATATAAGGATGATGGCCTCTCTATAGTTAGAAATGCTACAAATACACACGCAGAGAAAAATAAAGGACTAAAAGTTGAGATTACAGCGGGAATTAAGATCACAAACTTTTTAAACGTTATTTTAACCTTACTCAAAGCACACATAGATAATATATGAATGATAACTCTTATCCGTTATATATTTATCCTAACTCAAATAACCCCGTCGATTTTAAGCATATTTCCATATCCATCAGTCATAAAATTAGTAATTTTCCTTCAATGAAGAAGTATTTAAAAACGCTAGTAACACCTATAATATCGCATTACAAAACAGTATCTAAAAAAGCACTAGGATTAAATAACATGTTCATAATAATAATCCGCTACATAACAGTTTCAATAGGAATACCAAATAACTTAGCTATAGTTGTACAAAAGAAAAGTAGAAAAATAATTAAAAACCATAATAGACATATCCTAAGACAAGAAAATTGATATAAAAATAAAAGTAAGATTAATAAGACAGTAACGTTAACAAAAATAAGGCGTGTAATTGCAGAAACAAAAATATCTGTCCACTACAGAAAAATGCCCAACTAAGAGTATAGTCTACATGGGAACAACATGCCAAGAAGATAGTCCTTATCAAAACAGATTTTACATGGAAGGTACTAGCAAAGATTTAAAGACCAGGTACTTTAACCATAAATATCCTTTAATAACCCAGAAAAGATGGGACAACATTGTACTATCTCAATACATGTTTTCTAAAGAGGAATGATAGGGTACCTATCTTTAAGTGAAAAACGTAAAAAAGGCCTCAACACCTACAGTACACAACTCTACGTGTTATTTCTGTCGCAATGAAAAATTAGCGATCAGTAGATTCCCAAATAGAGGTAAATTATTATATTTATATAATTATTTAGTAATACATTAATAAAATGAAGGATGGGAAACTGAATAGGAAGGAAAACAGATATATGGATTACATTCGCCGATACCCCCCCCCCCTCCTCGAGAATTTATCCTGCTAAATAGAGCAACCAGATTTTTCTGAAGTTTGAGGAACAATTATTAATTGATGTCTAATACCTATTGTTAAAATTTCACAAAAGTCGTAGGTATCTGAATTTTCACGACAGCTTCCACACCATTTTACCCCCTCTACATTAAATTAATATAAACTAAATATAGCGAATATTTGAACCTCTTAGACCTATAAGGTGTGTTTTAAAATTAATAATGATCGGTTAATTAGTTTAGGTGTACATACGGTACATGCAAATATATAAATATATAAACATACCTAATTTAGTTGGCATACGCCTATAGACTAAATATTTGTGGGAATATTCATTCTTCCTACACAAAGACGGTCGTCGCATATTAATAAGGCTTCTAATATTTTCAGGTGATGTTTAGACAGTGTTCTGTTACGCACAGGAAGCACATCGTCACTGTAAGCTTTGGTACAGAACTCGTTCTCCAATAAATGCGCCACTAGAATAAAATACAGATCTGAATTCGTAGACATGTCGTCGCTATTTCATAGTAATAGGAGGAACTACAAGGAACTACAAGAGTATGACGTCAAGTCGTCGTATAAAGTGTTAAAATTATCACCGTTCATTCGCTGTTCAACAATGGCCGAGTGGTTTAGGCGTCGGATTTGAGTTGCTAAATACTCGTAATCCAGGGTTTCTAATCGCATGACTTATAGTGAATAGTATATATATATATATATATATATATATATATATATATATATATATATATATATATATATATATATATACTGAAGCTGAATAAATTAATGTAAGTTTCCTTAACTCCTTTTTCTATATATTTTTAATCACACAAAAACACGCGAAAAGGTTTTTCTGTTTTGGGGATTGAGTTATGTTTGACAAAATCCATTTAAATCCATTAAAATCTATTTTATATGGAAATCGCTCTAGACAAGGAATGAAGCCATTTGATGTAAGAAACAAAAAAAAAATTACCACTTGAAGGTAAAAAATTAGCCACCGATAAGCAATTCTATCCCCTTTTGTCAGAAACATCGCTCATGAAATGTAAGGACTAAATGCCAACATAAGGGAAGCTAAAGTAATGAGGCTGCCGGAAGTAAACCCAAGGTCCACTTTCAATTAGCTGTACTTTGCAATTTATCAAGTCACCCATTTCTTATTACGTTTCTGTCTATCACTCTTACCCTTTCTCATTGTATGTTGTTTGACCCCTGCTCTTATTTTCAATCGTGTCTGTCACTTTTGCTCCCGTCAATCTCTCTCTGCTTATTAACAGTGGACGGTAATAAAACTAACAAGAAAACTAAAAAAGGGAATTGTACATTATAAGCAAAAGGGAATGTCATAACAGTAGTAATGCTATTTAACCTATAGCTGGAGAGGGAAAGAGAGAATGAGAGAGGAAGAAAGAGAGAGAAGAGAGAAAGAGAGAGAGAGATAAAGAGCGAGAGATAGCGAGCAGAAGAGATTCATTTTGTATTTTTATTTAAACATTTTTTCAGACTTTGCAAACTCACTTTTTCCTCTCTCCCTCTACTCTCTCTCCCGCTCTCTTGCTCAGGCCTCCTTCTCCTCTCTCTCTCTCTCTCTCTCTCTCTCTCTCTATATATATATATATATATATATATATATATATAACGATCGTACACAATTCTGTTGTTTGTTGATTTCTTGGAACATAAGTTTATCATGTAAAGGTGTCTACATAAATCTATGCTCTCTCTCTCTCTTTCTTTCTCTCTCTCTCTCTCTCTCTCTCTCTCTCTCTCTCTCTATATATATATATATATATATATATATATATATATATGACATAGCAATGTCAGATCCCATAAATTAAATATCTTTTACACTGTTGTCGTCATTGTTATTGAGGACACGTAAGCCCTCGTCTACATAATATATAATATTAATTTAATATTTAGAATATACGGCTGATAACAATATTGGAGAATTGATATGAGTTTGATAACTATAATCATTGCAATATCAACGTGATTGTAAAACAATGAATATCATAACGATATCAAGAAGGCAGTCCTTCTAGCATTTATCAACACTAATAATATGGATTATAGTGAAGCTAATAATATTGATAATGATAGCCTTAAACGCATAGAACTGTTATCATCGCTATGAAAACGTTAATAAAATGGCGACTACCATACAGCCTGCGATAGCCCCCTCCCTATCAGCTGCACTAACAATCAACATTTACAGTCGTGCGTTTTAGATGCGTCCTCGCATCTATATCAGAGGCCCTGTCTGTCTGTCTGTCTGTCCGTACGTTGGTCACGCTTTACATTTAAATAGCATTTTCTTTCGTCTGTGAGGCTTAACTTTGACAGCATTTTTAATCCGTTTGTCTCGTTTAAGTTTTAAATATTATTTTAATTCGCTTGTCATACCTAAGTTTGGAATATAAATTTTAAATGCGACTACGCATCGACATAAGCGGCCCAGTGTGTCCGTCTCACAGATCGTCGGTCAGTCACGCCTAAGATTTAAATAGCATATTTATCGTAAAACCCGTAAACTATTATTTGATACGAAAAAGCATTTTCGTCAGTGTGTCACGATTTAGTTTGAAATAACGTTTTTGTTTGTTGTGTCACGCTTTAGTTTGAAATAACATTTGTCTTTGCTCTGTCACGATTAAGTTTGAAATATCATTTTTTATTGCTCAGTCAAGCTTCATGTTGAAATATCAGTTTCTCTGGTCTGTCACGCTTAAGTTTGAAATGGCATTTTATTTAGTCTGTCAAGCTTAAGTTTAAGTTAGCATTTTTAGCTCGCACGCTTAATCGTGAATAGCATTTTCTCAGGTCTATCACGTAAATTTTAATGGCATTTTCTGTGGTCTGTCACGCTTAAGTTTAAAATATTGTTTTCTCTGCTTTGTCACGCTTATGTTGGAAATGGCATTTATAACACTTAAGTTTGAAACAGTGTTTCTTTGGTCTGTCACGCTTAAGGTTAAAATAGCAATTTTCGGCTTTGTCAAGCTTCATATTGGAATATTTCCTCTTGTCTGTCACGGTTAAGTAAGAAATAGCATTTTCTCAGCTCTATCACGGTTATGTTTGTAAGTTTCTAATATTTTATCTGTTCTGTAACAGTTAACTTTCAATTAAGATTTTGTCTGTCACGCTTGAGTTTGTAATAGCATTTTCTATGGTCTGTAGCCGTTAACTTTCAAGTAACATTTTCTTTGGTCTGTCACGCTTGAGTTTGTAATATCATTTTCTCTGATCAGTAACGGTTAACTTTCAAGTAGCATTTTCTTTGGTCTGTCACGCCTGATTCTGAAATAGCATTTTCTCTGATTTGTAACACTTAAGTCTCAAAAAGAATTTGTAACGCTTAAGTTTGAGAAAGCATTTTCTTTGTTCTGTCACACTAAAATTTTAAATAGCATTTTCGTCGCTAAACGCGTAGATTGAATGGACGCATCTAAGGCTCTTACGTTCTTGTTACAATTGCAGCAGACGACACGGATTTTTCGGGAAGGATCTGAATCGAACAAAAGATATATCGAGTGAGAGGGTGCACGAGATGGAGTGATGATGAGATAGAAACTGAAGATTTGCAGCAGTTGCTGTAGTAATGCTAGGTGTAGAGGTTGTGGTAGTGGTGGTGGTGGTGGTCGTGACAAGAGTGTAATGGAGGAAAGTGGCTGAGATAAACCAAGTGACGTCACTTCCTGCTATGACAGAAAGGGGAAGTAACTGCGGTTGGACGACGTTGGTGAATATCGAATGTGGGAGAGAGTGCGAGCGAGAGTTTTTGTTTCGTACGCGGGTTTGGGGGTTGGGTAAAAACGATAAAGGGGAAAAAAAAAGAAAATATGAAAGAATTTCAGTTGGGTGTTGGGTATAAAAAGAACAACAAACGCATCACAAACAGAAAGAACACGAATTGACATGAAATGTTTGAGAAGGGATTGCAGATTTTACAAGTATACAAATATACTATTTTGTTTTGAAAGTTACTTTCTGCAATCGCGTTTCCTATTATTACTAGTGTACCCGTTCCTTAAAAATAAAGCGGAACAAAATGTGAAATGTTTCGAACAAATCATTCAAGCAACGTTTTTTTTTATATAACAATAACATTTTTTTCTGTGTAGATGACTTGCCATAAGTATATTTTTATGCTACTACTAAGCTCTAGTCATGTACTTAGCACTGTTGAAATAATTACTGAAACCAAAAATATATATGTAATATCTCATGTAATATCTCATCTTATAATCTATGTATATATATGAAACAGTAATATATATATATATATATATATATATATATATATATATATATATATATATATATATATATATATATATTAATTTATTGTAGCACAGAAAAATTAGTACAAAATTCGTACCGTCGGTTTCAACACAGAAGGACTTAGACATCCGGCTCTCTTCAGCTTCTGTTGTCATCTATTTCGGAAATGTGAAGTATCGTGTCATTCTCGTTTTGACGCGTTATTTGCTATGAGTGTTATGTATGTTTGTTTAAATTTAGTGTAAGGAATGTTTAATAAGGTTTGAAAAAATGGTGGGGGTGAAAAGTAACAGTTGAGATTTAATCCGGAGAAGATTTAAAGAGATATAAAAAAATAAAAATAAAAAAAATAAATAAAAAGTATTTCTATATATATTCCGTGAGCCGATATTATGAACATCGTATATTTGGCCGTTGCTGTTTTGGGGTTCAATGATGTGTCTTCTAAAGGAATTAGGGAGAGAAAATGGGTTTAAGAATTATACTTATGAAGAGATAAAAAGGTTAAAAGGAACAACATTAATCAAATTCAAGTTTAAATCCCGGATAAAGGACTTTAAATCAATCCCAAAGGAATTTAAATAAATATATCACCCGGGCGATCTAAGATCAGTAACTCTGCAGGGTTTTTGAATGATTTGTATTCGGGATTTAACATTATTAACTAAGGTATACTGAATGCTTAAGGGGGTGATAACTTTGGTATGCTGATTACAACTGGTTTAGAGATAAGAGTAAGGATTGGGTCGGCAAGATTGGATCTGTTTGGGAGATATGGGAGATTAGCATTATGACCAAGAAATGGTGGGGACTTATGGGAGTAATAATAATGTGAAATGGGGGTGTTACCATCTTAATGACTGAAGGAATATTTTGGGGGAAGTTATGAAAAGTAGTGTAGATATGGATTGATTGAGGTATTTGTTCGTATGTTTTTAGTTTTGCTGCTCTACATATTGTTTAACTTGGCGCTGCCTTGCCGTTAATCAGTCTCTATATATTTTGTGTTATGCATTTTTCTCGTCCATTTATTGCATTGTCTACGAAATATTCAATATTTACGAGTCGTCTTCCTCTTCTTTCATTTTTACATAAAGTCAATTAGTATCATCCTTTATATGCAGTTTTATTGTTTTTTGATCCAGGTTCCTGAGTTCGGTTTTGTCCAGTTTATGAATGACCCAGAGTATGTTACAAGTGATATTGCCCAAGAGTTCACTCGTTCTATTATTTAGTTTCAGTGAGGTTTCTTTTGCCCTTCTCGGGTATTATCTTTTATTCATCTCTTTAATATCTGCTGACCTGATTGCCCCCGCTTCCAGAAAGCCCAGGTATTTATAGTTACGCGTTCACCAAGTGCCCTAATCATCTCTCGATTAAGTATTTGTATGCATTTCGTTATTTTGCCCCCCCCCCTTATCTCGAGGAGTGCACATTTTTCCATTTGGAATTTCCATTCCTATATTTTTTACTGAATATTCTAGTAGTGTTTATTAGTGTTTCGAGCTCTCTCTGTTTTTTTGCGAGTAGTTTCAAATTATCATTATACATAGAGCGATTTATTTTCTCTTTCTTTCCATTAATTGTATCATGTATTGAATCTCTGGAGTATGATTGCGATTTGTATCATAGCTATGACAAAATGTAGTGGAGATAAAATGTATCCCTGGAAAAAAATTCTTCTTCTTCTTCTTCCTCTTCTTCTTCTTCTTCTTCTTCTTCTTCTTCTTCTTCTTCTTCTTCTTCTTCTTCTTCTTCTCATCACTATTATTGTTTAACAATTTAGATTAGAGATGGCTGGCAGTGGACATAGTGACTTTGATAGTGAGTGATAAAGATGATTTTGACAATGATGATCTCTAAGCAATAATAATAATAATAATAATAATAATAATAATAATAATAATAATAATAAGAAGAAGAAGAAGAAGAAGAAGAAGAAGAAGAAAAAGAATAATAATAATTAATAATGAATAAGAATAATGAATAAGAAGGAGAGGAAGAAGAAGAAGAAGAAGAAGAAGAAAGAGAAGAAGATGATGATAAAAAAGAGGAAGAAAAAAGAAGAAGAGAGAGATGATGATGATTGCGATGATGATTGCGATGATGATGATGATGATGATGATGAAGAAGAAGAAGAAAAAGAAAAAGAATAAGAAAATCCAATGAGTTGTCGAATCAAAAGGAAAAAAGTTTAAACAATATGTCTTCCGGCGATAGATGAAGAAATGGCGGGAAAGACGAAACATTCTGTTCTGGCGAACAGTAGATTCGGAGACAGAAAAGAAAACAAGAACAAATAGTAGAAGATCAAACTTGCAAATGATATTTTGTAATAAATAAAACGAAGAAAATAATGAGAAAATAGATAGATAAATGTGATGTTGTGAAACAACCCGGCAGACTATAATAATTAGAAAGGGAAGAAAACGAAGAAATCAAATGTAATGGGGGAGGAAGAAAATGGCTGAACGCAGACGACAAATAACAAAAGAAGAAAATGGGAAAGTGATAAAAAAAACAACAAAAAAAATCTTTTAAATGATAAAATATTTCTTTGAAACGCAAAAAAAAGAAGAGGGAAAGGAAAAAAAAACTTGAATAAATGAATGGTAATAAAAACGAATCGATTGAAAAGAAACATAGACTAAAACGAAAAATAAAAAAATGTTAGAAAGAAGGATTTAAAGACGGGATGAAAGATAATCTTAGAATTAATACAGTGTAAACGACAAAACGTAAAAATAATAAAATATTCGTAATAGTGTATGTTGGTATGCTTCAAATATTGTTGGTAAATAAGCATATAAATATTTTATAAGGCTGTTTGCAATGCAGTAGAGGTAGTGGAAGGGGAAATGAGTAAAAACAATTAAGTGGAGACAATACATGCGATATTTATCTTTAATACAACTTATTTATTTATTTTTCCGTAAATCTTTCACTCACTATTACATAAAGTCCGGAATGAAGGAGAACATATATTTTGATATTTCGGCAGAAAAAACTCCTCTTTTAAAACTAAAACAAAAAAAAACGTTCTTTCAGTTTTCTAAAAAGAAACGTCCAAAAGTTTAAATATTCATTTTAAACTTTAAAAAAGAGAAAAAGGTTAAGATAGAGAAAACAATAAAAATGAATAATGGTGGAATTCTATTCCAAAATTATAATAAGAATAAAGTAAAAAAAAATCTTGCATTGATAAAGGCTTCTACTTTAAATGTTAATAATTCTACCTACAAATGCTTTAAAATGACCGACCTGTCTTTCTAAAATACCAACTTTGTTCGACAACTAGAATTTGAATTGATAACCGCCAGAACCACCACTGCGGATACACCCATTACTAGGACGTTATATAAAAACAATTTCTTTATTTAAAAAAAATGACACAATACTGGTCAGCTCTGATGATGAATTTTATTCTGACATTAATAAAAAAATAATCTTGCATTAATCAAGGCTTCTATTTTCAATTTTAATTATGAAAAAGTAATATAAGGAATTTATCAGAAAGAAAAATGCTATATTTTTATCTTGAATAAAATTTCTTAATGTATTTTTCAGTAAATCCCTCATTTACTATTACAGAACGGGATGATAAAGAATATATATTTTGATATTTCGGGAGAAAATCTCTCTTTTTTCCGTTTTCTAAATAGAAACGTCCAAAAGTTAAAATATTCATTTGAAACTTAAAGAAAAATGAGAGAAACATAGTAATAAAAAAGAAAGATGAAATGAAAGAAAATATGAGAAGAAATAATTGAAGTAAAAAGGGAAAAGAGTAAATGATATAATATTCTTTTGCGACGGAAATATAGTTTCCAGAAAAGAAAGAAAAATGAAATATTGTATGTAAATCAAATAATATTAAGAAAAAAAGTGTATGGAAAAAAGGAACCGAAAAGGAAAAATATAAAAGAAACAAGGAAAGGAAGAAAATAAAATAAAGAAAAAAGCAATTTCACACGGAATAAAAAAGAATATTCAAAGGAATGAATGTAGCATAACATGTTTAATTGATAACATATTAATTACTAGCATGGCTACATGGCGTTACTCGGTAGCATTGGCAATAAATTATAAAAGTTAAAAAGTATATGCAACATCTCTCTCTTCCTCTCTCTGTCTTCCTCCTGACTCTCTCTCTCTCATTATCAATTCTTCCCCTCTCTATTTCCCCTTTCTCTCCCCCTTTTCTTTCTATCACATTCTCTCTGTCTATCGCAAGTACTATTTTACACCAAAGGTTGATGGAAAAGGTTCGCTCGAAGTCGACCCTTTCTGAGTAATATTGTGACTGTTGACTACAAAAAGAATGAATATTACAAAAAGAAAATGTGTTCATATTCTGTCCGAGACAATGCTGAAAAAGAATATATCAGTTTTGTGGGTGTGTCTTGTGTAGTTTCTCACTTTTAGGTGGGCACACACGCAAACAGACAACTTCTCTATATATAATAAATACACACAGATGAATAAAAAAAATAAAAAAAAATGTAAAAAAAGTGTATCTCAATGAAAGCAAGTTATAAAAAGATTATGAGAAAAAATAAATTATAAAAGCGAATTCAGTAAAAATAAAATGAGGAGAAACGAAAGAAAAAAAGACAATACTGTATTAGATAAAAAGACATGAAAGAACGAATAATGTCAAGAAGAATACATTAAAGATGGAATGAAAGGAAATATTAGAAGAAATTGTTGAATGTAAGGATTGAAAACGTTAGAATGATGAAAAAATATGTGAAATAAGAAAGCAATGAACAATTATATTCGAATAGAAGAAATTAAAACGAGAATCATGGAAAGAATTAAAACATTCAAATATTGTAGAGAGTAGTGTAATTTGCTTGAAACATTGTGTATAATATAAAGAGACTAGTGTACACCCTCCGTCAAAAAGTAAGCTTTGCCAATGTTCGCATTCACTATTTGTTTACATATATTACTAAAATATTTTTTATAAAATCATAGAATAACGTAAGTAATTTACTGTTTCGTATATAAATTATTATAAACATTTCTCATGACCTAAAAAAAAACACCATTGACTATTTATTATAAGGTGGAAGATTTATTTCCGAATTCATTTCAGGCGGCGGAGTAAAACTGAGGTCGTTGTCTGACTTGCTATTTGCTCTCTTGTCTTATATTTACCACTTGAAATGTTTTCGCCCGGGGGTTAGTATCAATGTTCGTGTTTTCTCACTAAATTTTGCTGACAGGATAGAACTACACACACACACACACATACATACATACATATATATATATATATATATATATATATATATATATATATATATATATATATATATATATAAAGTACACATTAGTCTTTATTATATAGTGGATGGTTATTAGAAGATTTTAACAATGAGGAAATATACCGAGAGTTGTACGAAAGAAAACTTAATAGATAGCAATTAAAAAGAATATTACTTTCTTCTAGTCTTCCCTCGTCGATCACTGGAGTCTTATATGACTTCACGATATTTCGAATATATTATCCCTTTGAGAAGTCTTTTGATTATTTTGCCACAACTAATATACACACGAAACAAAAAGAAATAAAAAAAGTCTATCGAAGTAAATAAGGTTAGGAAAAAAGTAACGAATGTAAAATATGAAGAAAAGAATATCAAGGGAAGAAAAGAAAAGAAATAAACAAGAAAAGGTTAGAAAAATAAAATAAAATAAAATAAAATAAAATAAAGACAAAATGAAAGAGTATCGTCTTAAAGGTATGGATTTACGAAAGAAAAAGCATTATTAAATAAGAAAATATGAAACATAAAAAATAAGAGAAAATATAAAAAATAAATGATATATCGAAATAAAAGAACGTTAGCCCCAAAAGTATCAGACGCGAGCAGTAGAAGAATGAGAAAATGAAAAAAAAAAGCAAAAATCAAAAGACAGAGACTAAAACAGAATCATCAAAAAATGGTGGAAGAAAATAAAAATAAAACGTTAAAATGATAACATGTTCCCTTGAAACGTAAATAGAAAGTAAAAAAATGAAAAATAGTATGTTGCTCCTGGTCAATAAATTGTGCAACACAAGACTTACGTTCTAGAATTCGCACAGAACGTGGTCTTCCAACTCATGTAAAATCGAACACGGATTCATTTGTCTTAAAATGGTGCATGAAATGGATTATTGCTGATTTAATGTGGACAGATATTTCATTTCTAATTTTACACGTGAAGAAAATAGAGTTTTTGATTCTCAAAGTAAGATTCTCCAATTATATTTCTTTTAGTTGTTTTGAACTTTGGCAACACAAATTTCCAAGGGTTTTGTAATGAAAACATTTTTACGACGAAGAAAAAATGTAATCAATAGCGTTATTGGGGGTCACCTTATATATATATATATATATATATATATATATATATATATATTAGTACTTCATGTATCCACATAAAATATTATAAGGAGATATAATTTTTTATGTGTCAGTTTTCAGTATTTACTTCAACAGTGCTCGATACGTAAGTAGAGCTAGGTAGTAAGCAATGAAAATATATATGGCAATCAAGCAACACAGAGGCTCCCGTGTTTCATCCCCGGGGGGAATCGTCAGGCTAAATGCATTTAGCCTGACGATTCCCCCCGGAGATGAAACGCGGGAGCCTCTGTGTAGCTTGATTGCCATATATATTTTCATTGCTTACTATATATATATATATATATATATATATATATATAATTTTTATTTTTGTTCACTCCAAACAAGGCAAGTTGCCACTGTAGACGTAAGGGGCTACTAAGAATTAGGGTGAAAGTTTCGAGGGGCATCTTAAATTTGGAACTGTGCAGCGAGATGCTTGTTCACAATAGTTTTAAATTAATTTTATGGATGATTTTAGTGATAGTTGTGAGTATTTTTCTTATTTCAGTTCATTTTATAGTATTTCTGTGTGAGATGATATGTTCTTGTATCGTTTAGGTGTTACGTAAGACGTCAAGAGAGGGTTGTTCTCGTGTGGCAAATGACGACATATATATATATATATATATATATATATATATATATATATATATATATATATATATATATATATATATATATATATATATATATATATATACGAGCAAAACCTACCCGCCCCCCGGGCAGCAATTAATTGGGAGGAGGGAGGCGTTAATTAAAAACAATGTTTTTCACTCAGAGAATTCCATAATTTCAATAAACTTTGGTAAATTTTTAGATTAACATCCTCAGCTAAATTATCCCCCCTTAATAATGAGATTCTTTTTAGGGTCATTCTAGATTGTTAGGGCAGTTAATATATTTTTAACACTAACCCTAAGTTTGACTGGCAAAGTCGTAAAACCACACGCAATCGTTACAAAAAGGTTCCACCCTCCCTAGAAAACATAATGCACAGAATTCATCTTCAATCGTAAACTGCCATAAAACCCTAGAATTGTATAAAAATAGAGGATTATTTTACGTTAAATTTATATGTTAAACTTATACCCCATTCTAAATTCTAAAATATTTTTTGTTGTTTCTCTTTCGGCTAGGCGTTTCAAGGTATTCACACGTAATCGCTTGAAAGAAATAGATTGTTATTTTATTAGGGATGGGGTGGGGTGGGGTGGGGGTGGTGTGGTTTGGGGTGATGTGGGGTGGTGATCTACAATAATATCCATACTTTAAATATTTTTATTTAGGCCACACAAAAAAGATATTTAATTTGATAATTTTAAAGTTATTTATGTAATGTTCATCGGAAAGGTAAACACAACTGAAATCAATTGCTTAAAATCAAAATAAAATGGGACGTAGTAAAAAATGTATAAGATAAAAAAAAATATGGGTAAATTTGAAGATTACCCCCCCCCCCATTAATACCCCACCTCCCCGAAAAAATGACATTCTGGTTTTTAGGAGATTACGTGGTAACACCATGGAAAATAGAAAGAAAAACAAATATTTTAGAATTTAAAGTAAGGAATCAGTTGATTATATATTTAACAAAATGTTTCCACATTTCTGGGCCATTGTATATTTTAAGGAACTTAACCAACATTTTCACCACTAACCCTAAGTCCGAGTGGCAGGGTAATAAAACCACACGTAAAGTAGCGGTCCCTTCCAAAAAATGCCGTGAATTTAACTCCCATAACAAAAATTTTTTTAGTTAACTGACCTAAAACTGTCCCGAAAAATGCAATTAATTTTACGATAATAATCCCAACTTTAAATTATAAAATAATTGTTTTTATTTTCTTCTTTCTATCAAGTTAAAAAAGGTAAAACTGCAAAAAGAGGGCGAGATAAAGAGGGCAGAGAGAAAGAGAGAGAGGGAGTGAGCGAGACAACCACACTCTCCCTCCCACTCCCCCTTTCTCCTCTCGCTTCTGTCTCGCTTGTAGAAAGCCAATACAACCACACCCTCCCTCCCACTCACCCTTTCGCTTCTCGCTTTCACGACCTTCGGTAAGGTTGTCGGTAAGCGCATGCAGTTAAAACTTAAGTTTTTTAAAGTTATTTTTTCCGATTTATTTATGGAATAACTTTAATTAATTACCGTTAATATAGACGAAACTATTTCTTATAGATAGCCAACATAAGCCAATGCAATTACAAAATAATAATACTAAACATTAATTAATTATGAATGGTTTAAAAAATAGTTATGCTAATTAGGCAGTCAAAAGATTCTTTCTTAATCGTATAGTTCCACTATATATACAGAATATCAAGATCTGATGTTGTATTCTTGATTTAAATAACAGTAACCTGTTTTGATTATAATATAGGGGTGATAAATAAAAAAAACCTTCGCATTTATTCATTTAGATACATAATTATATTTGTATGTTAGCAAATTTTAACTTTCTTTCGCGTAGTCTCAAAGGAGTGTACTTGTGTCTGGGCAATAGAACGATAATGTAACAACTGAACTGCCAAACATTTTCAAAATATTAATAGCCAAGGATCATTTTATTATTCATTTACGATTTTATTGCATTCTATCTCACCCCCAATCCACTTTTTATATCTTTAGAAATGTTCTTTTACAAAAACCAAAACATGGAAACCTAAAACCAACGAACTGGCACCAAATATCTTCTCGCACAGAGCTGTGAAAATCTTTAAATTCACTAGTACCACTCGAAATATTAAAATTATAATTACACCCATAATTTTACATGCTCTTACGTTTTCTATAAGGGTATTTTTTATTTGTCAAATGTGAGGAAATTCATTTTTCATACACACACACACACACACACACACACACACACACACACACACACACACACACATATATATATATATATATATATATATATATATATATATATATATATATACACACACAGGGTGGCGCAAAAGTAGGTTTACAGTTATTTTTATAAATATTTAACCTATTTAAAGTTTTTCGAGTAACCTAGTTAAAAAACTTCAAATATTAAATGATAAATGTAAACCTACTTTTGGGCCACCCTGTATATATATATATATATATATATATATATATATATATATATATATATATATATATATATATATATATATATATACAATTATGGAAAACGATTTAAGAGCACATTCTAGAGACTTCTACAAGCCTTCAGTACCTCCCCTTCTACACAAGCAGAGACAGTTGAGGAACGAACACCATGGACACTATTCACAATGGTGCTAGAGTATATGAAACCAACTGGATAGCAAAAGCAGAAAACCGTTGACAGGCCAGAAGAAACAAAGCCAACAATCCAACAAGAACGTACTGCATTCGCATTTCACGCTGAGAAGACTTTCAAGGTACACGGTTATCAATGTATTTATGTGCTACATATTTCTGGGAATAATATGAGTTTTAAGTTGATTTATTATCATTGATTTGTTTTTTTATGAAAATTTTATTTAAAGTGCGGGGTGTTACCTTATCCTGTTTTAAGAACTGTTTAATCCTTACAACAGTGTTTGCTCCCTCAAGCAGGGATTTTGGAGAGCTGACCATATATGTAAAGTTGAGTGTGCTAAGAGTACGTCGCCATTTTACCACAACAGAGTGTAAACTATGAACACATTTTCTTGTTTGTACTCGGATAAAGTATTTACAGAAAGGAATTGGAGTGGATTACATTTTATTGTTCTGGAGAACGAGGTGGTATGATCTACAAGAAGGACTAGCTATTCAGAATGAGATATTGATAGTGTAGGACGGAAACTATCGATGACCAAATTCGAGAAATAAGCCGACTTTATTATATAGATAGTTATATGGTAAGTCTCATTTAGATAAGTATTTTTTAAATCCTGTTTGAATGAATGAGTGTTTTGTGTTATTATTTTGCTCTATCTAAGTAATAGTTTGACGTATTATAAACGAAAGTAATTGAAAAACAGTGGATAAATAGAAAAACTCTTCCCATGTAGTAGATGATATTATGAAACACCCCCCAGTAAGCTATTTAGTTTGTACTTAAATTGTTTGCAGTATTGGTTACCCAGAGTTTTGTGTATATTCATGTAATACAGAATGAAATAATTGGCGCAAACAAACGACATACACAAACGCACTCAATGAATGTGTGCATGCATGTATGTGTTTGTATGTATGTATGTATGTATGTATGTATGTATGCGTGTGCGTGCGTGTATCTATAAATTCACTTTACGAGTGGTATTTGTATTTTTTGTTTTACTGTTAATTAAAAATTATCCAGGCCAAAAGCCACTCGAGCATAAGGGTCAATGAGATTAATGAGATGGAAAGTTTGTCAGTCGAAAGATGAGGAATAATTAATGACATGCACTAGGATTGATTTCTTTGGGCGGAGAGTGGGGGGGGGGCTATAAAAGTATTTTTGTCAAAGACGATAATGCTGTAATCTGCAGGGAAGCAGCCCCGCTGTATTATGGTCCGCAGACGGGTAGCCCTCGCAAAGAAGCTCTGTCCATGGAAATTCCGTCTAATGCTAGACACAAGGAAAGTATATTGTCGTTGTGGTAATAAGACGAGTTCTTGCTGTGAATGTCTTACAAGAACAAACCAGAGATTTGAGCTAAGTTGAGAACCTTGCATGGGAATAACGATTATGTCACCCAGCACTACGTGAAGCATAGTCGGGTTATTGGCTAATACTGCCTTGACTAGTGATGAAGATGGCTAGTCACCCAGCAGGAAAAAAAGACGTGATAAAGGGCGAATTAACCAACGGTTATTTAGTCATAAAATATAAACATCATTGGTAGCACACAATAGGGTGACATATAATTAACTGAATATATCGGTGTTAGCTGGTTTACGTGGATTCCTCCTTGTCACCGAATTTCGTTTGCTTGTGACGAAGAAGTGCACTGTCAATGGCACTAAACGATGCTGGAAGGAGAGGATTCGTTTAGAAGCAAAGTATGACACAAGTGTTATTATGTAGTCTAAGTACGCCCTCATTGGCATTAAACGATGTTGAAAGAATAGAAACGAAGTAGGACGGATGTGTTATGTAGTCTAAGAAATTCACCTTCTGTTGCACTAACATTTTGGGAGGAGAGAATTTGTTTAAAAACGAAGCGAGACGGACGTGTTATTATGTAGTCTAATAAATGCCCACTTAGTGGCACTAACATGCTAGGAGAAGGTAATTTGTTTAGAAGCGAAACAGGATGGATTTGTTATTATAGTCTAAAAAGTACACCCTCAGTGGCACTAAATGCTGGGATAAGGGAATTTGTTTAAAATCGAAGTGGATAGATGTGTTATTATATAATCTAAGAATGCACCCTCAATGGCACTAAATACTTGGGAGGGTATAATTCGTTTAGAAGTGTAGTAGGACGTATTTTTTATGCAGTCTAAGAAATATACCCCAAGTAGCACTAAAATTGCTGGGAGTAGATAATTCATTCAGAAGAGACGCATGACGGAGTGTTATTATGTAGTCTAATAAATACCCCTTCAGTGGCACTAAATGTTGGGAGGAGAGAATTCGTTTAGAAGATAAGCGGGACCGACGTGTTCTTATGTGGTCTAAAATGTGCACCCTTAGTAACACTAAAATGCTGAGAGGAGAGAATTTGTTTAGTATTAAAACGAGGCAGACGTATTATTATGTAGTTCAAGAAGTTCCGTTGGGACATATCTCCCTTCAGCGGCAGTCTAAAAGCGTTTATTTTGCGCAAGTGTACGCCTATCTCAGAATGAGATCATAAAATATTGGTAGCGGATACTGAAACGGAATCTTGGAGCACCACGAACAACAAAACAGTAGAACTGTGCATGTAAAGAAGAAGAATTTCTACATCGAAAAGTCGGTAAACGCATATCAGCGAGTATCTCCCTGCGTGTCGATATTAGAAGAACCTGCAAGGCGAGGATGCGCATGTACGTAAGAAAGATACGGATGCACAGAGAGACAGAAAAAGCTATTAAAATTAGTACTACATTTTTGTAGACTTTTTTTTCTTTTTGTTCATTCTTTTTCGTTCCATTTTTTGTTTTCTTCGTTATAGATGCGTCCAAACATCTCTATAAGAGGCTTTGTCCGCTTCTTATTCGAAATAACGTTTTAATCGTTACAGAGTTACATTAAATAGACGTATCTTTTGTAGATGCGTCCTAAAATATAAGAGGCTATGTCCGTCGGCCGGTTCGTCTGTCACGCTTCTATTCGAAATAACGTTTTAATCGTAACAGAGGTATATTAAATATATTATTGTAGATGCGTCCAAGCATCTCTATAATAAACTATGTCTGTCTGTCGGTTCGTCTGTTACGCTTCTGTTTGAAATAACGTTTTCACCATAACAACGTGTATTGAATAAACTTATCTTATTTAGATGCGTCCAGGTATCTTTATAAGAAGCACTGTCCATCGGTCGGTCGGTCGGTCGGTCGGTCGGTCGGTCGGTCGGTCTGTAATTTTAATAGTATTTTCGTCGATCGATTTAAGGCTTAAATACTGTTTTCTGTGGTTTGTCACGCTTAAGTCAGAGATAACCTTTTAAGATGCGTCAACGCATCTATATATAATGCTCTGTACGTCCGTCGGTCTGTCACTCTTAAGTTGTATATATTAATGAATAGGCGTATCTTAAGAATACCCAATTCTACTTTTATTTATTTTTTCTTATTTTTATTTTGTCAATTTATTGTCGGTTTTGTAGCGAAGGCCTCGCGAGAGAAGCCCCGAATTGCAGGAATTGGCGTGCGCGTTGCTAGTGGCGCTGGGTGCGGGAAGAGAGTAGAAAGATGAGGGTATGTCAGTTCGATTTTGGGCTGCGATGGAGTAAATACGAAAGATGCGTGGAGGGGGGCTGTAGACTGGGTGGGGCGTAAGGGTGGTGGGGGACTAGGGGTGTGGAAGGTGGGTAGATGTTGTGTGCATTTGCTGTATGCATGGCGAACAGCGTATAGTGGAGGAATGTGACGCAACCCTGTTTGAAATACAAAAAGGGGAAGAGAAATAGAGAGAGAGAGAGAGAGAGAGAGAGAGAGAAAGGGGGGTAAGAAAGAGGGAGGGAGAAAGACGTGCAGATTAATAGAGTATAGAAAGACTAAGAGAGAGAGAGAGAGCTAGAAAGTTAGAGAAAAGGGAAATAAAGGAGAAGGAAGATGCGCGCAAATAAATAGAGTGGAAAAATTATGAAGAAGGGAAAGAGAGTGATAAATAGAGTGAAATAGATAGAGAGAAAAGGATAGGGATAAATAGATAGATAGGGCGAGATAGATAGAAAGAGAGAGAAAAACAGAGAGAAAGAGACGTGCATATAAATAGAGTAAAAAGTATATGAAAGAAGAGAGGGGGAATACATAGATATCCAGAGACAAACATTAGCAGGCAGAAAAACACAGAAGGTGTGTGAAGTTAAGTGACTTATAAGAATTATTGGTTAATTAATATAACATTTTAAATATTACATAATTAAGATTTACTCTTTTACTATACTTATCTCCCTTTAATATAACGAAGTTTTTTGACAAATATGGCGAATTTTCGTGTTTTCTAATCTCTGTTTTGTAATTAATAATATACATTTTCATGTGGAATTAATTTTGATACTTCACCGAGGTATTTTACAATGAATCTTTTCCTGTAATTTTTTTTTTCTGATATAATTTGTGCCTTTTGAGACATGGATATTGATTGTGGTTTTTTTGTAGGGCACCTACGAACGCTTTGTTCTGAAGATTGTCTTGTGTTTTAAAAAATATGGATGATTGTATGACTTAAAATAAACACTGCATTGAAACAGCTGTAAACAACTAACAGAGATTAGAGCTTGAAAGACAACGCGAGACCTATTAGGTTTGAAATTCTTTTGCATCCCGTTCAAGAGGGAGAGCCTAGTGGTTTGTGCACCGGCCCAGATGGGGTGACAGTGAATTCTACTACAGATACGAGATGCTTTTCAAGGGATTCAGCCATTGCCTTGCCTGTGTGGGTATTCATGCTAGTAATAGAGCGCGGTGTCATCAGCAATTAGACCCATCTCTGGATTTTTTTACGCTAAAAAGGATCTGATTTATATTAAATATTCGTCCAGTAATACCGTACAAGTTTATTTTCCTGGGAAGACCTTCATGCCAGACCAGTCTTGGCGATATCTACCGCTAGCGCCCTAGCTTCACGTAATTTATCTAGTGTGCGGTATATACGTTCAGAGATGATCATTAGCATATTCGCAGTAGAACGAGATGACCTAAATACATACTGTTGATCAGAGAGAGGCTAAGCATTTTCAAGGTGCTAAACTATTGCTAAATTTATTAATGCTTGAAAGATTTTAACGAAGAGCTTATGGGGCGATAACTTCTTTCCCCAGAGTTCTAGAAAACTGGTACCACAGAGGCAATTTTCCATTTTTGAGGGAAGAAAGATTCTGCAAGGTATTTGTTATAGAGTTTGAAAAAGACAGTGACTAGTTCAGCGAAGCATTTCTGTATCATTGCACCATAGATATGATATTCTCCATATGCTTTGCATTTATCGATTTTTTTATGATAACCAGGACATAGGAATAAGTGCTTTTTTCCCTTCGTAGTGGTAAGTAGTTTGTACAGAGTACAGAGTGGAGTTCAGAACAAACCGATGGGTAAGCGATTCAGTCTTGTCCGTTGCAACTTCATAGTAAATGTAGAGTGTGGAAATTATTGATTGCCCATAATTCATCAAACTATTATAGATTTTCCAGAAATCGCAAGTTTCTAATTCATGTGACGCAATAGGATTTCTAGTCATTTAAGTATACGCTTTCTTAGCTGCGGCTATTATACTCGTACATTTGTTTATTGATACCACAAATCTTTACCTATTTTCAGCTGAGTTATGGCGGTTGAAACGGCGAAATGTTTGGTGCTTATGTCGAAGTGAACCATGTGGAAGAGTGAGGCTTGTTATGGAATTTCTGCATGGTAACTAATGCTTGCGTAATAATGATAATTAATAAAAAATAAAGTGATCATAATAATCATGAGATATCAATAATAATGACAATAACATAATAGCAATGAAGCCTATGAAATATAAAAGAATATTCAGAATATAGAATATTTAGAAATATAAAAATAAGGAAAAATACCAATATATTTCAAAGGAATTTAGATAGGTAAAATAAATAAGAGGTTTTAAAAAAGGTGTAAATATATAATGTACACACACACACACACACACACACACACACACACACACACACACATATATATATATATATATATATATATATATATATATATATAGAGAGAGAGAGAGAGAGAGATAGAGAGAAAGAAAGAGAGAGAGAAAGAAAAGAAAGAGAAAGAGTGGCGCAGATCTAACAGAAATGCGGGGAAACGGGACAAGCACATACAGTTAAAAGAAAGACGCAAATGGAGAGAAATTGGGAGAGAAAGAAAGAGAGGGAAAAGACATACACAGAAAAAAAGAATAAAGATAAGTAAATAAATATACAAACAAAGAGAAGGGGAATGGGGTATTCTAGAAACACTAAAGAACCGTTATACGGCTTAACAGCTGGCTGTAGATGAGTATATATACCTCCTTCAAGGGCTTACCATTGTGATAAGTGAAATCGCCGACTATCACTTACGATAATACAGAGCTCTTCATAAAAAAATGGAGCACTCTTTGGTAGTTTACAGTGTCTATATAAACATTGAGTTCTTCGCGTACTCATGACTTGTGTGTTGACAGGAAAATGGTTAGAATCGCCGACTGTCAATAAGACGGTTGGGTTTCGATCCTAACTAGAGGTACTTGCTTATCTGGTTACACTGAAGAACCGTGATACAACAAAACGTTTTGTCTGTAGATGACGACATATCTTCTTGTGTTGAGCTCTGTGGTAAATGAAATCGCGACCTACTATTAGCGATAATGAAAACCTCTCGGAATAAAAACAAATGGAGCACTTTTCGATAGTTGACTGCTTATATAAACATCGATTTTCGCCTACTTGAATAGTTAGAATCGCCGACTGTAAACTAGACAGTTGAGTTTCGATCCCAGCTTGAAGCACTTCTCTGGTTAACAACACTGAAGAACTGCGATAAAGCGAAACAGTCACTGTGTAAATGACTATTTCTATTACTATAAAGTTAGGTATGCGTATATGTTTATATATTTGTATGCACAATATTCACTACTTAACTAATTAACAGATCATTATAAATTTAAAACACAGCTGCCCGTAAGGGGTCATAATGTGGGCTATATTTAGTTTAATTAAGTTTTATGCAAAGCGAGTAAAAAGGAGGTGGAAGCCCTTCCTGAAAATCCAGATACTTCCGATTATTTTGAAATTGTAATAATAGGTATTAGACAAATCAAGGAATATTTCAAAAATTTTAGTATAGAGCATTTAGGAGAATTTTTAGTAGTCATAAACTGGTCAGAACCTCCCAATTGAAATTTAAAATATTTCAGATTTGCATTGAATTTGATCTATATTCATTAGTTAGCAGTTAAGCAAGTTTCTCAGAATTTTTTTTCTTAAGACCCCTTAAATTTTAGACATTTTCTAGAATCAAAATCATGTAATCGACTTTTATCAAATTTTGAATACGGATACTAAACAAAGGGTTTAGTATCATTATATATTGATTTTAATCTTCGTAAGGGAGCATAGAAGTGCTGCAAATCTGTTCTGTTCGGAGAAGTAATTTTATACGTCCTTAAAAAGGTAATTCTTGAGTTGTCTATACTCGGAGCCCGGGGTTTCGAATCACGCAACCGGTAGTGAATAGTTATATCTCTATGCTGACGAGTCCCGATTAAAGGACGAAACGTTACGTACATAGATAATAAACAAAACAAATATTATATATATATATATATATATATATATATATATATATATATATCGTTGCATATGACATATAACTTATGTCTGAATATCTTTGTTAGGATCCTTTCCATTAAGTTGTCTGTCATATTCAACGATATATGTCTTAAAGAGAAAATTCTGCCTATATACAGGGTCGGGCAGCTAAATTGGTACTTTTTTATTTTTACAAAATTCATAATTTAAAGGATTAAATATGGAAATGTATCATTTTAACATTTATTTATTTAATAATTACAGTCTATTGAACAAATTTATTCAATATGAGCATCCTTTGCATCAATTATTTTAGAGATTCTTTGACGAAACCGTGAACAGCTCCTCTTTATTTTATTGGGATCGAGATTGCGAAATGGTCGTTGAATGGCTGTCTTCAATGAGTTTGTATTTGGGTGTGGACTGATATTAGTCTGTCCCTCGACGACGCCGAATAGATAATAGTCGCAAACATTTAGATCTGGAGAGCTGCTGGGCTAAATACCCTTCGGAACAAACAAGGGAAGATTCCCCTTCATGAAATCTTAGACTTACTTTGATCCATGCGCTGGTGCCGAGTCATGGATGAGCATGACTTTCGTAGGGTCGTAGTTTCTACGGATCCAATGCAATAAAACATTATTAAGAATGTTCAAATACTCCGCTGTGTTGATTTTAAGACCCGCTTCGATGAAATGAGGAGGTATCACCTTTCCATCACTTGCCACGGCTGCAAACACAATCACAGAAGCAGGATTTTTGCTCTGCATCACAGGAGGAACTTCCGAAGGGTCACAGGCAATGACTCGAGTGTTCTGGCGATTTGGAACCTCATCCACGATGAACTTTTTCTCATCAACAAAAATGCGCACATGTCCTCCTTTGTGTTTCAGATGGTTGATAAGCTTGGGGCATCTTTCAACTCTGATAGCTTTTGAACGGGCAGTGAGGAGATTACGGCGTCTCCTAACGTAGGACTTCATCCCAAGGTCTTCGTTGATTGCTCTGTTGATAGTTCTGCGACTCACATTGCGCTTTTTTGCCAGTTTCGACATCGACTGACTTGGGTCTGCCTTTATCGACCTTTTTAGTCCCACCAGGAAAGTTTTTGTGCGCTTTCGATCACTACGAGTACTGTGCTGACTTCTCTCAACCTTACACTCGGCATCGAAATTAGCCACAACCCGATAGACAGTCGTTTTTTCATATCCAGTGCTCTTAACAATGTCTGAAGGAGAACTCCCGGCGCGTCTCATTTCGCATATAGTTATTATTCGTGCTAATTCCGCCATATTAAAACAAATTTCAGTAAATATAATTATGCTATCTTGCAATAAAGTATATAAGGACTCTTAGTAAAAAAAGCGTAATCATCTGATCAAAAATAAAAAAAATATTAGCATTTTAAATTAGTTTTTTATTATATATATATATATATATATATATATATATATATTTCACTCTCTTTCATACTATATACCTATGTTAGTCAGCCTGCTTTTCTCTCTCTCGTTCTATTTGCGTATACCACCCTAGTGCGTTCACTTTTTAATTTGTTCACTCTTCTACCTATTGATCTTTCCACTATATAAGTGTTTTTTATTAACCAATCTTTCCGTAAAAAGAATCGTTTTTTGTAAAGCGATTCCTTTTCAAATCGTACACAGAAGCCCCCTCCCCTTCCTTGTCTCTGGTCGCTTTCCTAGTCACTGTCAATATTTGCTTCCAGGAACATAGGCACCTTCGCGCGTCGTTCACATTTAAATGCTTCCTTACAAACAGGTCCCTGTTTTCACGTCTCGTGTTTCAAAAGATGGTTTGAAAAGGGAAAACAAACACTTTTTAAATAGATAAATCAAATGTTTATTTTTAAATGAAATAAGATTGACAAGTGTTTTCTCGTTCTTTTGAAATTTGTCTTTATTAACCCAACTTAAATAATCAAAGTGTTTCGATTTTAGAAAGCAACACACGTTAATAAATGAATGAAAGGAATGTTTTCGTAGGTAAATGCACCCCTTTTTAAAGATGTTTACTTGTTCAAGATAAACATCAGATAAAGTTACAAAAAGAAAGTCGAAGAGAGAAAAGGTTGTGAGGGATTATACATATTGCTTGCGAATATACACACACATAGGGAGTCTGAATTACCTACTAGACACCATCCTCGAGTGTTTTCGGTCTTTCTGTACAAGGGTTTGTCAGGATAACCAGACATGAAGATACTTCACTCTACAAGTTAACCCTGACCAAATATTCAAAATAACATAGTATTTGTAGCCCAAATAAGATCCCCTCGACACGGCTATACACTGGCTCATACGAGGAATGATGTATCTTCTCCAAGTCATGTTACCCCAAATAACAGCACTTAGCCGGATACTCCACCAGACTAGATGAATTCTTGTCCTAAATACGGCAAGATCAAGAGACCACATGAAATATATATGATAATATAATTACCTGGCCAATTGAAAAGAGGAGAGAAAAATTAATGTTCTTAACTTCTTTACTAACTGAACGTTTGACAGGTAAAGGAGAACATTAATGGAATATTCAAATATCTATGTATCTCATATGGACATCAAGTGTTAGCCCCAGTGAGGGACCCCTTGATTTCTGAAAACTCTGACGGAAGGAAAATGAAACAAATATATATATATATATATATATATATATATATATATATATATATATATAAAGTGAAAATTTAAAATGTTTTTTGAAGCATCTGTCATGGTTTAAATGTGGAAATTGGACAAAATGCCGTTAGAAACCCTGAATAAGAAGCAAAACAAAAATTATTTTTTAAACCTTGGTCTTGAATTTTTCGGATAAAATCCCCTTCATCAGAGACGAAAGTTTTTTCATGTTAGTAACATTGTTACCTTATTTTATAATTAGTAAAGTCCTTTTGTTATTGTAGTAGTGTCCACTTGATGTCATCGAACGGTGTGATGAAACAGTATTTTTATACAGAAGTATAATGAAAATGGAAAAATTTCGTTTTAATTATCTGTCAGGATTAAAATTTGATGCAAATATTTTTAATTAAAAAATATTTTTCTTATTAAGCTTGGTCTTACATTTTACAGATAAAATATTCTTCATCAGAGACAGAAAGTTGTTTCATATTGGTAAAACTATTATCTTTTTTTATAATTAGTAAAGTCCTTTCGTTATAGAAGTAAAGTCCGCTTTAAAGCATGTGAGTTGTAGTGGGTTGCCGCAAAACAAACCTTGGACTTAATTAATAGAAATATGTTTTCTTTTTTCTCCTTGAAAATAAATTATTTGTTTACCTTAAAGATGAGAACAAGCTTTCGACTTAAGTTGTTTTTTCTCAAAATGTAATATTCAAATAGGAAAGGTTTCATATCGATGAACTGGCAATTATTCTATGACACGCCAAATTCGCCTTCGAAATGTTATCTTTTCACCGCCCGTTATTGAAAAGACGGCAAGTGGCCGCGCTAGTGTTTTGACTGAAAAACGTCCGTGTTGTTTTCGAATCAATGTATAAGTGTAAATTAGATAGGGGATTTATCGGTTTCACATTTTTTTGTGTTTGTTCAACATATTTATATTGTGCAATTAGTGGCTAATATATGGCTCATCTATAGATTAGTTTGAAAACTGCATGCATATGGTTGGATTTTTTAAATTAATATACATATGTATAATGGGATATTCTTTGTTCTTATAAGGTTTGTAGGTTTCACTGTTTAAATTAAAGGTTAATTATTTAAAAATATAACTTATGACTATATCTATCTATATACTTGTTAAACTCAGTGGATCTTGTTTGTTTATTTACTTGTCACCGTGAACAATGGGTGGGTTTTTACCCCGCCTAATAAACCGCTATTGTCCGGGCCTTTGGGTCTAGATTTATGCCGGTCTATTGGGGGTTGCCGGTCCTGTGCAGTTCTAGGAGGTGCACCCTCCCAGGCTTTGCCTCTCCTCTTTGGGGGAGGAGTAAGTTTATTGCTTACTGTCTGAGGCGCCTCTACCGGGGAATGCCGACGGGACTGCCCAGGCAATTTTTAAATGGCCAGAGTGCTCACCTCTCGAGCGCTGGCTTATCTAATCCCACTTTCCCGACCTTGTGTCACATCTTACCTTGTGGGAGGTAGATTAATAAAATGGGTGATTCTACAAAAAGCGTCGTGTACAATTGATGACGTTATAAACGGCGAATGACGCAATTAAAGCTGGTTCATTAGCAAATCATTGGGAGGAGGTGAATGACTTAAATAATTAAAAGAGAGATAGAGAAAGAGAGAAAGAGAGAGAGAGGAGAAAAGAGGGGAGAGAAGAAAAAAGGGAAATACAGAGGAAAGAAAGAGATGATAAAAGACCGAATGATTTTTATCTAGAAAGAAATCTATATAATTACTGCAATATTGATGGTAGTTTTAGCTAACTTTATAGATGGATATAAAAACGGGTCACTGTCGTATATAGTGTTCATGGATGTGTTAATGAAACTGCGGTGTTTATAAAGTAGTGCTATATAGTTTTTGGCAACACGGAAACATTATTATTTTTGTAAATTTTAACATTTAGGGGGTGCATATATATATATATATATATATATATATATATATATATACAATATTTATAAATAAATATTAATTATTTATTACCTACAGACATCGATGTCTCATGCTTAATTAATTTCTGACGGTCGGCGGGCGCGAACTCCGATCACAAATCGCCACTGATTCGCAGTCAAGAGCGTTTCCCATTGGCCACCACAAATTAGCTTAGAATTAAGGAAGAATTTAACTTTGTAGATACCAAATCGGCGGGTATTTTATAACGAGCAGCGAAAGTGATCTACAACAACAAACTGTGTTGGATCTTGCAATGACGCTAGTAGTACTGCTTGTTATTAAACTCACTCAATATACATATAAACATATACATATAGCTAACTATTTATATATATATATATATATATATATATATATATATATATATATATATATATATATATATATACATATAAACATATACATATAGCTAACTATTTATATATATATATATATATATATATATATATATATATATATATATATATATATATATATATATATATATATATATATATATATATATATATAAAGTTAGCTATATGTACATGTACATATGTATATATTTCGTTGTACAAGATAAACTCCATAACTAATGAACCAATCATTATGAATTTTGCTGCTAAGCGCAAGGATGGGTAATGTGGGCTGAATTTAATTAAATTTAGTTTTATGCAGTGGGGCAAAAAGTGGTGGAAGCTCGTCGTAAAAATTAAAATACCTCCGATGCGTGTGAAATATTAGCGATAGGTATTAGACATCGATTAATAAATATTCCTCAAATTTCAGTTACTTTTGAATATTTAAAGAGTCTTAAAGGGGCAAAATATGGGCACAACTGCCCATTGAAAAATTAAATTATGTCAGACTTGCATTAAATTTGATCCATTAGACACAAATTAAGTAATATTCCCTGAGTTCTAATTTCTTCTTAGACCCCTTGCATTTTAGACATTTTCTTCAATCAAAATCAGGCAATGGATTTTTATCAAAATTTGAATAAGGATTCTAGACATGAAGTTTAGTATTATATATTGATTTTAATCTTTGTAAAGCGACATAAAAGTGAGGCAAAGTTGTTGCGTTCGAGGAATAAATTTTTACCATACTAGGACGAGTATACTTCTAGTGTATATATATATATATATATATATATATATATATATATATATATATATATATATATATATATATATATATATAGAGAGAGAGAGAGAGAGAGAGAGAGAGAGAGTGAGAATTCCGACATTTTTTCAGAATACAAAAGAAAATTATCCACAATCTAATGAAGCCGAGTTCTCTCCCTCTTTATTCACCGGTAAGCCGAGTTACGTTCCAAATCTTTACGCGACAAAATTATTTATTTTTATGAAATATCCACAATTGATCCACGCTTGATGCCAATCTTGCTGACCGCAAAGGTCTCCGGGCTTCTGATCTTTAACACAGCGTTGGAGCCGATCAGCGACCACGATTCAATACCGTCGATCTTCATCAGCAGAGAAACGACATTCTACTGCACAACTCAACATTACGACACCTTGAGACAAGACGACAGCTAGGTTTGGCGGTGTTACATCAACCTTAGCTCCCGGGGCAGCGTACAAAGGGATTTTCCCGATGTTTCAGATTTTCGGAATAAGTTAGAAGTTCATCCTTCTTTATTCAACGCATTGCTGCTTTGTTTGTTTTTTTACATTTTTTTAATTAACGCCCTTAAATTGGATTCGTACATTAGACCCATACATGAATATCCATACTTTCCCATTGAATATCATCGGACCATCGTTGTTTCGGCGAAAAATGATTAGCACTGACGTCAATGAGGCAGCTTTATCCTCCTTTTGAGAAGCTCCTAGATCCTTGTCCTCCATTTTGTTAGACGTTGAACGTTTTAAACCATCAGCTTGTTAAGCTTTTGGACTAGTTAAACCAGTGTACTATTCGATGGAATTTTGATTGTATAGTATGTAAATACAACACACACGCACACATATATACAAACAAGGTAATTATAATAAACTTTGAAAAAAGGCATATAAAAATATGTTATTCCCTACATTTGATGTGGTTTAAATTGAAATATTTGTACTATAGCTCTAGGTTCGCACTATTGAGCTATTATAATAAAAAAAGACTTAGTTCACCCCAAACAAGGAAAGTTGCCACTGTAGTCGTAAGGAGCTACTGAGAATTAAGGTGAAAGTTTAGGGGATCATCCTAAATTTGGAGCTGTGCAGCGAGATGCTTGTTCACATCAGTTTTAAATTTTTGCATGTCGGTACAGTCAGGGAAACAGGGAGCAGGGAAGGGGTTTAAAGGCCGACAGCTCGAGGAAAGAAGTTATTGGAGTAGAAGGTTCTGGGGACCTCCACAGTTAATTGATGGGATTTTGCTGATTGTCGGGTTGATCGAGTGTATTTACGTCGAGGAAGCACAAAGTTCATCGGAGTACATTTTATTGAAGTACTTGTGAAACAAAGATGGGGCAGGTTATGGAGCTTAGTAGATTGTAAGGGACCTATTAGATTAGAGACTCTTTTTGGACCTTGTCTAAGAGGGAGAGACTAGTAGATAATGCACCAGTCGAGATGTGATAACAATATTTCATGCATTGACGGATGGTGACTTTGTAGAAATATACGATACTGTCAGGTGTGAGAAGTTTTCTAACACGGTAGAGGAAGTCGACTTTCTTTGCAGCAGCCTTGAAAATGTCTTCTATGTATTTGTTCCAATTGATTTTACCTATGAATGTTAGGCCGAGTAGTTTTAACGTTGGACTCTCAGGTAGGGTGTACTTGCCATGGCAATCGGTGAAGATGATTTTTGTAGTTGTTGAAGGAAAGGAGCTTTATCTTCGCAGCATAAAATGTTACGATCTATTTGTGATTCTATTCCACTACAGATTGGAGGTCACTTTCTAAGGATTCAGCCATTGCCTCCGATTTGTGCGCATCAGTTTTACTTACATTACGAGAGTAGAGAGTGGTGTCGTCAGCAAATATACCCATCTCAGACACAATGTCATTAGGGAGGTCGTTTATGAAAATCAGGAACAATAAAGGTCATGTTGTTTGAATGAACGGCCATCGAGGACAACCTGCATCTTTCTTTTGTATAGGAAGGATCTAATTATTTTAAATATTCGTCCAGTAATACCATATGAATTAATTTTTATGAGAAGCCCTTTATTGTAGACCTTGTGAAAGGCTTTGAATATATCAAGCGTTACAACCCTAGCTTCATCAGCCTTGCCCAGTGTATGGTATATTCGACCGTAAGGATATTCATAGTTGATCGAGCTTGCCTAAATCCATACTGATGGTCAGAAAGAAGTTTAGTATTAACGAGTTGACAGACTATCGCTAGATTGATTCAGAGTTCAAAGAGTTGAGCGAGGAGTGGAAGTAGACTGACGGGGCTCTAATTCTGAGGGTCAGTTCTATCTCTAGAATTCTTAGAAACTGGTATCACAGAGGTAATTTTCCAACTATCAGGAAAGCAAGATTCATCAAGACATTTGTTGTCAAGTTTTAAGAGGACAAGGGCCAGTTCAGCAGAGTAATAGCTTTATACTATAACATTTATATTTGAAATATGAAAAATCTTGAACACTGTTTATAACAACCTTCTAGAGTATGCCCGTCTGTAAATACATAAATAAATTCAAAATCCCTTCTTTTCACCGTAGTTGTTAGGTTTGTCGAATGGTTCTAGGGGTCTAGACAGAAATTTAAATGTTGACTTGGGGGTGAGTTTCGAATCGTGTGACCGGCAAAACAATCACCCTCCGAACTAATAATTCCCGGAATAGGATGGAACATATGTGTATGTAGATAAAAATTCAAAATATCTATAATAATATTGTTTATATCACCCTTAATGCTAGGACGGGTCCTTTAAGAGAATAATTATTAGGCTGTCAAATTTAATGCGTAATGCGAAATTCCGTCCGACCTGGTCGTTAAACACTGTTTATAACAGCCTACTATATATGTTCGCTTCTTTCTCTTCCTTTCACCGTAGGTGTTATGATTGTCGTATAGTTCAAGAGTTTCAGACAAAAGATAAAAGTTTACTTGAGTGTGAGGTACGAATTGTGTGACCGGCAGAATAATTATCCTCCGCACTGATGATTCACCGAAAAGAATGAAACACTTGTGTATGTGGATAAGAATTAAAAAGATATTTATCATAATATATATATATATATATTATAAATAAATATTAAATTATATTTACTTACAGACGACGTTGTTTCGAGCTTTTTTACTCTCATCAGTGTAGGGAGCGGTTATAGGGCGCGGATAATTTAAGTTATAGTTATGCTGATTACAGCGTAAACATCAAGACGGACTAGAAAACTCAATTAACTTTCTCGGAGTCTTGCTTTGTAGCTATGTAAATGTCTATTTTAAATATCTCCTAACAGTGCTCAACTTTAATTTTCTTAAAGGGGCTTAATAATAATATTTTATAAATAAATATTTAATTATACTTATCTACAGACAATGTTGTTTCGAGCTTTTTTTACTCTCATCAGTGTAGGGAAGTGATAATGATACTCTCATCAGTGTAAGGAAGTGATAATGATACTCTCATCGGTGTAGGGAAGTGATAATGATACTCTCATCAGTGTAGGGAAGTGATAATGATACTCTCATCAGTGTAGGGAAGTGATAATGATACTCTCATCAGTGTATGGAAGTGATAATGATACTCTCATCAGTGTAAGGAAGTGATAATGATACTCTCATCGGTGTAGGGAAGTGATAATGATACTCTCATCAGTGTAGGGAAGTGATAATGATACTCTCATCAGTGTAGGGAAGTGATAATGATACTCTCATCAGTGTAGGGAAGTGATAATGATACTCTCATCAGTGTATGGAAGTGATAATGATACTCTCATCAGTGTATGGAAGTGATAATGATACTCTCATCAGTGTAGGGAAGTGATAATGATACTCTCATCAATGTAGGGAAGTAATAATGATACTCTCATCTGTGTAATGGAAGTGATAAGGATACTCTCATCAGTGTAAGGAAGTGATAATGATACACTCATCAGTGTAGGAAGTGATAATGATACTCTCATCAGTGTAGGGAAGTGATAATGATACTCTCATCAGTGTAGGGAAGTGATAATGATACTCTCATCAGTGTAGGGAAGTGATAATGATACTCTCATCAGTGTAGGGAAGTGATAATGATACTCTCATCCGTGTAGGGAAGTGATAATGATACTCTCATCAGTGTAGGGAAGTGATAATGATACTTTCATCAGTGTAGGGAAGTGATAATGATACTCTCATCAGTGTAGGGAAGTTATAATGATACTCTCATCAGTGTAGGGAAGTGATAATGATACTCTCATCCGTGTAGGGAAGTGATAATGATACTCTCATCAGTGTAGGGAAGTGATAATGATACTCTCATCAGTGTAGGGAAGTGATAATGATACTCTCATCAGTGTAGGGAAGTGATAATGATACTCTCATCAGTGTAGGGAAGTGATAATGATACTTTTATCAGTGTAGGGAAGTAATAATGATACTCTCATCAGTGTAGGGAAGTGATAATGATACTTTTATCAGTGTAGGGAAGTGATAATGATACTGTCATCAGTGTAGGGAAGTGATAATGATACTCTCATCAGTGTAGGGAAGTTATAATGATACACTCATCAGTGTAGGGAAGTGATAATGATACTCTTATCAGTGTAGGGAAGTGATAATGATACTCTCATCAGTGTAGGGAAGTGATAATGATACTCTCATCCGTGTAGGGAAGTGATAATGATACTCTCATCAGTGTAGGGAAGTGATAATGATACTCTCATCAGTGTAAGGAAGTGATAATGATACTGTCATCAGTGTAGGGAAGTGATAATGATACTCTCATCAGTGTAGGGATGTGATAATGATATTTTCATCAGTGTAGGGAAGTGATAATGATACTCTCATCAGTGTAGGGTAGTGATAATGATACTCTCATCCCTGTAGGGAAGTGATAATGCCAGACGATCATGAGGCGTGAACTGGCTCACTCATAGGAATTTACCAGGTGATAAATGAGAATTTAAGTTATATTTATGCCGATTACAACATAAACATCGACACAGACTAGAAAACTCAACTAACTTACTCAGAGTCTTGCTTTGTCGCCAAGTGAATCTCTATTTTATATATCTATAAACAGTGCTCAACTTTAGTTTTCTTAAAGAGGTTATTAATGATATTCTTTAAATAAATATTAAATTATATTTACCTACAGACGACGTATATTTATTTTATATTAATCTATAACTATTATATATATATATATATATATGTATTTATATATATATATAAGTAAGAAACTAAAAGTAAAACTTTTAGTAGAAAGAACCTATAGTGAAATGGTAAAAGCTTAATATACGAGATAGAGCAATTATAAAGTTAAATGGACGAAGAGTGATAAACATGCACGAATGTCCAAATTTATTTCAAACTTCAAATGTTCAAAGCAAGGTATATTCTGTAATAAAATTATGTTTATTGTTCTTTCCTTAAGCCAAGGCTATATATATATATATATATATATATATATATATATATATATATATATATATATATATATATATATATATATATATGCATGCACACAGAGAGAAAGAGGTAGACAGATAGATAGATAGATAGATATATAGATAGAGAGAAAATGTGTGAAAATATGTTTTGTCATATGCTTTCTATTTTTTATAGACCAACCTTTGCAAAGTAAAAGCTCAATTATTGTTAACATATAAAAATAGAGCATACATAAATAAACTATATTGATCTACCTTCCTGTGATTAAGATTTTATTAATATTTATGATTATCTTGTCAAAACAAAAACTTCGGTAAATTTTATGGACCGTTTCGTTCATAGAAGAAAATCCAACATTACTATGTCAATATTAGTCCAGCCATTTCGTAACATAGATTGAATCAGCATTTCACCATACACATAATAGCTGTAAAATTTATATAAACGAACGTCTTTGCAAATGAAAAAATGTAATAACATTTCAGCATTTCAAAAATAGACATGGACAAAAAAACGAAAAATATTTTAGAAAGCTTAATTCTGAATGTATATATTTCTGATGCTATGTTGAATATAATACGTATAAATTATATTTATTTACATCAATAAATACATAAATAAATAGTTAATGAATTAAATTGCAAACGATGAATCCGGAATTAATCCATCGCACGTGGGATGGTAATTATTTATATTTTACCACTAAGCTTTCTGATTTTAAGAATTAGAAACGTTTCTATTCATATGTATTTCTATAAAATTAATCTTGTAATTTTTTTTCGTACGCGTTCTTTGCAAAACACAAAGAACCAAAAATTTCGAAGAGATTCTCCTTTGATCTTCTGTTGACATTTCCAAGACACTCCGGCAGGGGGCGCTGACTAATTTCCAATATGGCGTCAATCTAACCGAGTTTCTTTTGTGAAGCGTTCACAGATTGTCTGTCTACTTGTCTGCTTCATATTCTTGAATTTGAAAAAAAACAAAACGTTTCCGCATAAAAAGAAATTTAGAACGGATATTCATAAGATACACCGATTCAATTTGCGCATTTAACGATGACAATTCTTTTTCACATTGAAGTGTGACAGATCAACGAAAATGCTACTTTGAAACGTAAGCGTGGCAGATCGACCAAAGTGTGATTTCAGACTTAAACGTGAGAGATAAATCAATCGATGGACGCAGATTTTTCGGCCTTCGGTCTGGAATTGGAGAGTAGTATCTCTTCTGTCCCAAATCAGCGATAAGAGGTACTTCTAGACAGAGGCAATTAAAAAAAATTGTCACAATCCAGAGTGTCTGTTTATTGGAGATTTGGATATCCCTCACATTAAAAACCGACCTTGTGCCTAACTTAACTTTCGTGGGGAGGCAATAAATAAAGGCTCTTATAAAATGATTGAACGTATCTAAACTCAGATGCGGCCATTCAATCTTCTCGTTTAGCGATGAAAATGCTATTTCACACTTAAGCGTGACAGACCGACCGATGGAGAAAGTCTACCGAAGACGCATCTCAAATAATGATTCAAAGTTTATTGAATACTATTGGGGAGGGAGAAGGTTTTCTTTTTAATTTTTTTTTTAATGAGTAGCGTGCTTTTTATCGTTTTTTTTACGTTGATCGAAAATGGAGTGCAATTGTGAATGATAAAAAAAGAATCCTCACCGGAGTGAAGGATAGTTAACGTTCATGCTGTTCTTCTGCATAAATTGCAATTCATTTTTTATCATGCTCATTGTAATATTTCATAGACCACCCACGCACCACTTCTACTGTTGAACCCGTTCACTCTCACTCATTCATTATTTACTTACCTATCTATGTTTTACTATTTTTGTTAGATATCCCTCTCCCTCACCCTCTCTATCTTTCTTTCTCTCTCTCTCTCTCTTTCTCTCTCTCTCTCTCTCTCTCTCTCTCTCTATATATATATATATATATATATATACTTTTTTTCCATTTTACTTCAGTCGAAGTTCTCAAAAATCAAAGGGCCCCTACCTGGGGCTAACACTTCATCTCTATATGAGATACATAAATATTCGAATATTCCATTACAGTTCTCTTTTATCTCTCAAACATTGAGTAAGTAAAGACGTCAAGAACATTTCCATCTCCCCAATTGACCAGTTGATTATGTTATAGTATATCTTTCTTTTGGTTTCTTCGTCTTACCTGGTCTGGTGGAGTATACAGCTATATATATATATATCATTTATATATATATATATATATATATATATATATATATATATATATATATCATTGCGAGATCCAACACGATTTGTTGTTGTTGTTGATCACTTTTCGCCGCTTGCTGTGAATACCCGCCGACTTGGTATTTACAAAGTTAAATTCCTCAAAATTCCAAGCTAATTTCTGGTGTCCAACTGGTAAGTCTCTTGACTACGAATCAGTGATGATTTTTTATCGGAGTTCGCGCCCGCCTACCGTTGGGAATAAGCTTCCTGCATTGAATATTGCGTAAGCATGAAACATCGATGTCTGTAGGTAATAAATAATTAATATTTATTTATAATATATATATTTTTATGCGTACATAAAAGTAATCCATATATATATATAACTTAAAGAAAGAAGCAAAATGCTTAAAAAAACATGTGTTAGATGCAGATATTTTTTTTATTAAAGTAAAAATAATTTTTTTTTCATCTTGACCTTTTTTCTAATAATTTCGCTCCGTACAACGAGACTCATCAGAGCTTTAAACAAATGAAAAGGTATTAACCTTATTTTTTTCGTAAGAGTCCTTCTTGGTGTTGTTGGTGTGGCGTGCGATGTAGTGTGGACATACGATATAATGTCTCTTTTAAATTTGAACTTACATCGCGCATGCTCACAAGTAGGTATACATTTGGGAATGTTCATATATACATAAATATGCACACACACGTATATATATATGTATATATATATATATATATATATATATATATATATATATATATATATATATATATATATATATACATATATATATATATAGGTTAAGTATACGGAACGTTTATGTTTTTGTCTTTTAAGGGAAGTGGGGTCTGATCAACTCTGCTGGGAAACCATGAAATTAAATACTGTCTTGTTTTTAAATTCCCGAAACAGTTTTTCATGGTAAACAACTGATGATCCCTTAAATAATGTTAGAAGCAAACTAATATAATAACTGTAAAAATTAAATTGACTTACATGAGTGATTTTCCACTGAACGACTTGGGAATTTTTTTAATATAGTTTTAATGGTTGAGAAACTTCCGAGACTATATATATATATATATATATATATATATATTCTCAATTACAGAGCTTGTCGATGCACGATATGCCTGCACAGTCACAGCAGACGCTGCAATTCGGCAACGGACAAATCTGAGGCGCAGAACCCCATTGTCTCCTAAGACAGACGGATGCCAACAGCGTAAGAACATATATTTTATTTATTTATTACTATTATTTTGTGTTTATTTTAATATTTATTGGTTTCCTTTGTTTTATCTTTTATTCTTACAATTTGGACTAGTTTTTATTTTAATTCTGTTAAATGTTTGACGGCCATGCATTTTTTCCATTATGCCACTAACTGCTGATCGGAGCACATGTGAAGATTTCCAATACCTCATGAAACCGTAGTTGCCAATAACCATAGTTTTATTATATTTGACTGTTAATAAACAAATAGAGTGTGACGGAAGCGATAATCTCTCTCTATGTATAAATCAATGTCTGTCTGAATGCGTGTGTGTTTGTGTGTTCCTTATAGAAATAAAGGTTAAGAATCTACATTAAATCTAAGAGTGTATTCTTATGTAAACTTTACCAGGGTAGATAATGGAAGTGCTCCTGAATCTCTTAGTGTACCACTAAGGGGGATATGAACACATATTACGACTTTAAAAATATCCTATTTTTATGAAATTTAAATTTTTACGCATGAACATTTTGGGAAAGACAATGAAAGTGATCCAAAATCATCTTTAATCAGCGTAATCTCCTTTAAAAATTAAAATATATTCTATTTGGATGAAATTTATATCATATGTATTAAATTCTCCGGGGAAGACAATGGAAGTGGTCCCGAATCTCTACGTTACCCTCTATGCGCCGAATATCTACGTGCCCCCACTTCTAAGTTACCCGAGGGGACAGAACCCCCTTTAAAACTTAACATACGTATATCTGATTTTTATTTAAGAGTATTATTTTAAAAATCAGATAACAAATGCCAGAGTTGTTTAGTTGGGAAAGTATCAGACTGAAAACATCAAGTCTGCGGTTTCAATTCTACCCCCACCCGATTATTTTAAAATAAAATTCTATGAAATCAAAGAATATATTTTTCTTTTTTGTTTAATATAATAAAATGCAAGTGAATAATTTTGGTATATTTAGTACGTAACGCCTATCCGCCTGTCTATCTGCCTCTCTCCTTATCTTTATTGTTTTCTATATACCTAGATCTCTCTCTCTTCTCTCTCCCTCTCTCTCTCTCTCTCTCTCTCTCTCTCTCTCTCTCTCTCTCTCTCTATATATATATATATATATATATATATATATATATATATAAAAGGAGAACAGCTCTCTGTTTGTGTATATGTCTGCCCCTAAAAACGATGACATGATAGAAAATGTACCTTAAATATAAGTGTATTAACATGTACAATTTGCATGTGAACATAATAAAAGTAATTCTGCGTCTATAGGAGCTAGTGACACTTTTCTAATATGTTACACAATGAAATTAATCTATTTATAATCGTTAGTTTAAGAGTATTAACATATATCCGTATAGCTCAGTGCGTCAGACATCTAGCTGACAACATCAAGGTTGCTGTTAAAGCAAATTCTTCTTAATATAATGTTGCATATGATTCTATCCCACGCTCAAACCTCGGCAACGCCGGCTAAGTCTACTCGTATTGTATAAAATACGAGTAGGTATGTCAGAGAGACAAGCTGGGAGTGATAGACATAATCTTAGTAAGAGATGAATCCGTTGGTGAGTTAATTGGAAATTACGACAAATTAGAACAATTAAAATAATTATTTAAAAAAACATAACTGAATCCTAAAACTAAAGATTATTTTAACATGTGATTTGTGTGATTAAAATATATGAAAAAATTATTGAGGAAACAAACTGTTCATTAATTCAACTTTAGTATAATATTAGCTACAACAAATACTACTAACGTATGGTCTAGTACTTATTACATATACATTAACGTGATAGTATTTTGTTTTCGTAAGATAAATTACATCCATTTTACTATAAGTTAATTATCTAAAATATGTGGAACAAAAGTATATATATATATATATATATATATATATATATATATATATATATATATATATATGGGAAAATGAAAAAGGAAAGCCAAAAAATAGATGTTTTTATGTGTACATCAACGTTTCGTCTTCATTTATAAGACTTCATCAGGATGATAATATAAAGAAAAATGTCATGCAAGTACAAACACATATAGGGTTGACATATTGGGAAAAAGGAAGAAAATAGTAGCCACTACTGGAGAAAACAGTAGGGTGGACATCCGTGCTTGGTGGAGTCAATAATGAGGAATGAAAAATGAATGTTTATGAAAATGAGTGGGGAAGAAGTGGGAAGATGGGGTGAGCAAGGATACTATGGCTGGTAGTAAGAGAAAGGGGTGGCGGATGAGCAGGAATAATGTGGATGGCAATGAGTGAGGGAGTGGAGGGGTGGAGGGATGGAGGAGAGGGGGAAGGAGGTATTTGAACAGGTGGCTGCGGTCAAGACTGAAGGGGAATAAATAAGTTGGAATGTTTGTGTGTGGGGGTGTATGCAGAGAAATGGAGGGTGGGTAGAGAAGAAGGGGGGCCTGTGATTTTGGTGGATGGGCGAAAGTTACGGTCTTAGAGAGGATTTTGAGAAAATGAGGGGATTTGAGAATGGGAGGTATGGAAGAGTGAAAGTACGAAAGAAGTGGTTGAGAGGGGGGGATGAGGGGGAGAGGGGAGATTTGTTGTGATAGGGTATGAAATATTTGAAATATTTGGAAAATGAGAAAGTGTCATCGGCTTGCTGTGTTAAAAATGTGAGGGAAAAAAGGAATGAGTTAGAAAAAGTAAAGATTCCTGGAGAAAGAGGGTAGGTGTGAGTAAGTGGGAGAGTGTCATTAAAGTCAGAGATAAAAATAAATGTTATCTATGATCTGGCATGAGTTTTTGTTCAGTAAGGATGATATTGCTTATTAAGGGTGATAGGTTAAAGAAGCCATTTCGTTGCTTGATGGTGGTGAAGGCGGTGATGAGTGCAGTTTCCAACAATCTTCGCCGAGATTTTTTGTGGAGGTATTTTTTGATTTCGGCTTGTTCAACAACAAATCTCGGCGAAGATATTTCAAATATTTTATACCCTATCACAACAAATCTCCCCTCTCCCCCTCCCCCATCCCCCCTCTCAACCACTTCTTTCGTACCTTCACTCTTCCATACCTCCCATTCTCAAATCCCCTCATTTTCTCAAAATCATCTCTAAGACCGTAACTTTCGCCCATCCACCAAAATCACAGGCCCCCTCCTTCTCTACCCACCCTCCATTTCTCTGCATACACCCCCACACACAAACATTCCAACTAATTTATTCCCCTTCAGTCTTGACCGCAGCAACCCGTTCAAATACATCCTTCCTCCCTCTCCTCCACCCCTTCACTCCCTCACTTATTGCCATCCACATTATTCCTGCTCATCCCCCACCCCTTTTTCTGACTACCAGCCACAGTATCCTTGCTCACCCCCATCTTTCCACTTCTTCCCCACTCATTTTCATAAACATTCATTTTTCATTCCTCATTATTGACTCCACCAAGTACGGACGTCCACCCTACTGTTTTCTTCAGTAGCGGTTTCTTATATTAGCTATTTCCAAGCTTCATGGAATTGTACTTCATCCGGAACGAAGGTCACAGGAAACTTTAGCCAAAAGGTACCCCTCCAACCTCTACCAAACAAAGGATTTAGATCAGTGTTTGTCGTACAAATGATGTTGCATGCATTTCTATTGTCCAAGTGACTCATCTTAATAATGACTTTTGGATTTGAATATTATTATATCTATCAGTCTATCTATAAACAAAATAAAATCTAGTGAATGTGTTGAATCAATACCAATGTTACGATCTACGTATTGAGTTAATTCTTTCATGAATACTGTTGTGGAACAACAACAAATAGAACAGTTGTCATAACTTATCTAAAATTTGTATTTGACCAATTATATTTGTTTTGTGGGAGTCAAGGACATCTAGGAATACGGTTTGCTTTCATAATTAGTCGTTACCGGCCTATTTTGAAGACACGTGGTTCAAGAACAAGTTAGATCAGGTACGTAGAATTTCTGTAAAAAATCATGCATGAACGGGTTAAAATTCATGCGAAACCGACTGTCAAACCGCAACGCGTATTAATCAACAACAAACGGTTTCTTGGTCGTTTTTTTCTATTTACGAATGAATCCCAACTTATCTAGGCTAGAAGTCACTCGAGGATAAAAGTTAATGAGATGGGTGGATTCCTGACTGAATCCCTTTGCATGTGACGACGCACCGAGAGAACACAATGAACATACTTCTCCTCCTATTTGTAAAATGCGGGAGGTATTGCTCGGGATGAACTCTTTCTCAGATGAGGTATAATTTTATAATAATGTATGCACCACACCAAGGAGGATTACAACGCAGAATATAACACGAGGTATTGTTATTATGGAAGTTCTAGTACGTTATCGGCACCGGGGTTAGGTTGAAAAATTCCGCAGCCACCTTGGTATTCCCTAACATGTGAGGACATCTTAGATGTCAGACAATGAACTCGTTTCTCCTTCTAATAGGAAGAGGGCACTAGCTGTGATAATGATCGCATGGGACTGGGTCTAATTTATAGAAAACTTGCATCGACTCCAAACGGAGTTTGCGTTATATTTGGATTTAGCCACGTCTCCCTTCACAAGGGCAAGAAGTCATCCAAGGTCATTTTTAATGAATGTATTTCTTTTATTCACATCATCAGGAGGAAAATATGTGACAGTCGTTTTCAGTGCTAGGGTACCTAGTGCCTTATCGGCACCAGGATTCAGTTTGAAAAAAATGCTGAAGACTCCTTGACATTCGCTTGTACTAAAGGGTGTTTCATGCGATAGGGAGTTAACTTTTTCCTCCCATAATGAGGGTACTGCTTTGAAGGAATCGCTTTTTCTGACTGGTTCCAACCTTTATGAATATGCGCCAAATGTGTTACGAGGCATGGCAAAATGTTTTTTCCTAGTGTGGCGGGCTCACTTACAACCATTTCAAGATTTACCAGTCCCTATTAGCATCCCCTGACGTATATTTAAGGTTTGGTTTGCTTGTTCTGTTTTATGTTTAACTAGTGTACACCCCCCGTAAAAAATGACGATAAAAATTATGCTTCGCCAGTGTTCGCATGAGTATTCATAAAAAATCATAGAATTACGTCTGTAATTTAATTTTTAATGTATAAATTATCATAATTTCTGATGACCTAAAGTAAGAAAAACACTTTCCGTTGAATTCTTATTTAGAGTGGCGGGTTACTTTCTAAGTTCATTTCAGACTGCGGGAATTCTCTGACTTGCTGTTTGCTTTCTAATGGAAGTCTTGTAGTGCCCTTTTTATTTCAATAGGATAGGACTGAACTATCGCGATTTAAAGAAAACACGACTAATTTCTGATGATCTAAACAAAAACCCCAACAATAGTTGACTTTGCGTTTTTCATTTTCTTCCTTTGAGAAGTAGGAAGTAGGGGTTGTTAAAACACGTTAAAAACTGTAAATATGTTAGTGGTTAATAATGGTTAAACGTCGTGCATAAAACGGAGCAGGTTATTCTGGTGTAGGGGTAAAACGTTAGACTACGAATATTTACATCGAGGATTCAATCCCTGTCCGAGTAGTCATGCTGATGACGGCTCATAGCCAGAAACACGTGTCCATGTATTCAGTTTATGCACGCAGGCATTAATTTATAATTAATTAATTAATTATATATTTAATATTTATAAACAAATATTAAATAATTTATCCCTACCGACGCTAGCGTTTCAAGCTTATTGCTCTCATCGGTGCAGGAAAGTAACTATATATATATATATATATATATATATATATATATATATATATATATATAGATATATATATATATATATATATATAAAGCAATGGTGCTTGCCCGAATTAATACAATTTATAATTTATATAGTTCATTTACACTGCTATGTTCTTTTTCACTATACACATAGCACTATATTATTATTTATATATATACTAGCAAAAGTATGCGACCTCCAGGCGCAGAATTTTGCCAGGCTGGGAGGATGTCATGATGAACGTACTACGTACACTGACCCTCAATAGAGGAGGTAATACCTGGTAGGAATGTTCCATTACGCCAGAAGACTGGTAGGATCTTATTGTCTTCGTAAAAGGAGCAGGGACAACAGAAAATATACCCCCCCCCAAAAAAAAAACACAAAAGAAAACAGAAGGTAGTACATTAGAAGATGATCTCATGACATTAGAACATATCCTACAGTAACCCTCCACGAAAGGAGGATGTACTTACCGGGAGGATTACCGCCAACCCTTTAAAAACGAGGAGGTCATTCCTGGAAAGACGGTCTCATGACAACAGAACCGAATACAATGATAGATTAAATCAAGTTTTTTTCACTGGTTAAGAAAAAATCTCTCATCTGAGGGCGTCATCACATAGTCGCGGGAAAAGAAAGTTCAAGGCTAAATAAGGAATGTAATTTCAAGCGCATGTCTGTGAGGGCATGATCAATTATCCTTATTTTGTGTGATACCGTACCTGGCGACTATAACCTTGTAAATTTGTTGAATGGTATATCTTGTATGTTTGTTGCTGTTTAAATTATATCAATTGTTATAAAGTTTTTAAGAGATGCTAGATAAGGTATGTTACATTATGAAGTATTGCCGTGTGCAAGAATTAAGGACATTGTGTGTGGCTGTGACGTCACACGATGATTGAGACAGGTTCGTCCTCTTTTTTTTATTTTATTTGAGCACGGCAATACATGTTAAGTGGTATCTTTGACAATTTACCCGAGTAGGGTGCGGTTATATAAATATATAAACGAGAAATATAAACGTCGCTAATGTTTCCTGAGCCCAGAATGAATAAGAAGATCTGGACGATGAATTTGTCTTCGTGTTCATTTTTGCCGGGCACGTGGGAGACAAAATAAAGATCGTTCACTAGCAGAACCAATATGAAAACGCAACACACCAACTTTATTGTTGTTATGTTTTCAACGTTGCAACCGTTGTAGTCTTTGACCTTCTTCAGGTGTCGTAGTCAAGAACATTCGCGAATATCGGAGAGAACTATTTAATTGCATTCTTTAGGATAGTTGCTTTCATCTCTGTTGCTTTCGTGTTTAGTAATATTTAGACTACTGTATACTTCGGCCTTCTTCGTGTGGTGGAATAGGAACAGTCTACTCAAATAGATTAAATATAGGGTTAAGTTGAAATTTTTAATATCTAAAGGGTATGGGACGCGCATTAGATCAGTCTACAATAGTGGATCAAATAAAGGGTTCATTTCGACATATTCGGAATGTTCCTGATTACGAAGAAAGGCACATGATGAAGACCGGAGAGTATAACAATCGAAACGTTGTGGTTATGACAACAACAAATCTGAAACTTGTAAAAAATGATCCGAACCTTGTAAATAATATAAGTCAAGGTCCATTCAAAATTGCTAGAAGGTTATTAACTACGATAAAAAAACAACCTGAAGAAGTGTGGAGAGTACAACGGATTAAATATTGTGAACATAATTAAAAATGTCGTGAACACTATCAAAATGAGGACAACAGTCCGAAATATGTAAATAATGTTTCAGATTCAAATGTTGGTCAATATGCACTCGAAGTACTGTTTACGCTAATTTAACGCACAGATGACGTCCATTTTAAAACTTCGATAACTTTCCATGCAAATGTTTTGGAAGACGATTTATATTTCCTGTCGGCAACGTTCGCTGTCACAATAGAAGGACGTTTTTGTTAATTCTCTAGACAGTTTAAGAACAATGTAAGGCTGTAATCGAATATATAATTTTACTATTATAGTCAATTTCATTAAATTTCTAGCGTTACTTTACTGATGAATGTTTATTGAAAACAGATTGTTAATTTTGATTTATGTATAAGATGTTATAAAATTTAAATAAAATGGTAGATAAGGTATGCTGCATTATGCTCATCTCGGACTGCTAGAGTTGAGGACATTGTGTGTTGCTATGACGTTACACAAGAGCTGAGATAGGTTAACTTTGATTATTCCCCCCGCAATCTTAATGAACGGTTTTCAAACAATAGCAGAATTTTCTTCCCTTTCATCAAGATGAATTCCACTATTGAGTATTAATTAAGCTGGCTAAAATTCCCATAAAATATTTCTCCTATGCAACTATTTTAAACCTAACTTTTATGCTTCAGAGATCTTAAAATGAATTTGCTTAGATTAGCTATTTGTAAAAGTTGGACCATCAACATTTATTTTTACTATGATACATTTGATTAAGATTTTAAAATAGAATCATCTGAAATATAAGTTAGAGGAAATTGTGACGTAGGTAGTGACGTAGTTTCGGATACAGACAGGCAGGTATGGTATTTTGACATTACATATGTTAAAAAACTGTGAATTTGTAGTTAAATCAAAATACTTGAGTATGTACTTATTTTCTCGTCGGCAGTTTAATATTAGTTAATCGATGTTGTTATTCTCAAAGTTATTGCTTACAAAAGGTACATATTTTCGATATTTTCTTGCATCGATAGATTCATTTTATTCTGTTCCAATCAAAATCTTTTCTAGTTTCAAAGTATATTTCTATAATGGAGATTAATTTTCGTACAGCTTGCTTGTTTAAATTAATATTATGATTAATATACACACTCGTCATTATATGAATTATTCAGACGCAAATATTTAATATTTTGTAAATTTCTGAAATTTATTTTTATACCCTAGTCTGATGCTGTATACTGTTATGGCATTGAAGCGGACGAATACAGTAAGTAAGCTGACAAAGAGTCCAAGGTTCAAATGTTATGTGTGGATGGTTGTGATAGCCGAAATCGGAGGAACCATGTGAGCGCTAGCATGCTGTGAGTTTTATTTTTAGATAATTGATTTAAAAGGTGTCGTTGTAAGAATAGTCAGTCGTAAACTCTCTATCTCACGTTGTTCTCGAATTGCGGACCTGCCATAATGCATAGTTATATGTCTTAGATACGACTGTGTTTGCGTTTATTATTAGTTATTAATAAAGATCCTGCTACAGACAGACACGTCTCTCATGAGATATCATCCACCAGAGAGTGCGCCGTCCAGCAGAATGCACCACACGATTTGTCTAGAAGTCTTTAATCCCTTTATCCCCTCAAGAAATTTTAGACCATCAGCATCATCGCAGTCATCGTCATCATATCAACCCCCAAAGAATGCCACACATGCGTAGACGTTGATATAACATTAAGAACTGAAATTTGAGCAACGCTAAGACATAAAACAGAATGGAAAATATTTCATAATAATACAAGCTAATACAACTCGGATAAAATTACTGAATTCCAATAAAGCGGACGTACAGAAGATCTATATTGATTATTATAATACATTTGATAGCCAATTACATGGAATCATACTAAATGTGAAACCGACTGAAAAAGTTTAGTAATGAGATTATAGTTTGAACATAACAATCTTGAAAAATACGTTTCACAACAATAACATGTAAATATATGCTGAAATAGTTTCTTACTATCCAGACTAGGGGCTTTCAAACTGTGGCCCGCGAACTATAGGGGGTCTGCAAGGACAAGATAAGGGATTTGTAGAATTAACTCATCACGTGAAATTCAAAGTATACTTTTCAATATGTGTATATTTATTTTTTACTTATTAATGTTCCTAAATGACAAAAGCTTGCATTATCGCCCATTACATGTCAACGTGTATATTTAAAAAATCATGTGTGTGTAATTGACAATAAAACTATTTGTAAAATACTATTACTGTTTTCATTTATACGAAAAATAATTTTTTTAAATAAAACAAATTTAATTTTTTTACATTTTGCATCAACATGAAGTATTAATTTATTCGAACATTTACGTCTAAAATAAGCTTACAACCAGTTTTTTTGCGTTAATGCAAAATTATACGTTATTTTTAGTAAAAATGTATGTATAAATTTCATAAGCGTTTATAATAGAGTCTCTATGGTAAAACCTGAAATATAAAGGGGTCAGCAAGTCGAAAGGGTTGAAAACCCCTGATCTAACCTACTACAAGGAAAGTGCAGCTCGGATAAAAATTCAATTTTAACTAACAGAGCAATTTCATTGGATAATCATAAATGTTGATTATCTAATGAAAATTAACAATGAATCTCAGAAAGTGCATGTTAGAGAAAGAATTATCTATAAATAAATAAATGTCTGAGTATGCGCTAATTCCAGATAAATGTAGATATAGCTACGTATGTAACAATATTGGATGGGGAGGAGTAAAATAATGTTAAAAACGGTATTTTCCACATAAGGCTACAGTAAGAGGAAATCCGAAAATTCCATTAGAAGTTAAGATTAGAATTAGAACTACGTGTCCAAGACGTTGCGTTACATAGAGGAAGTCACTAGAGACACGTATCAGATAAGCTTAAAACCTTTCTATTTTTCTTAACTGCGAAATTGAGCGATCGTGTTTGGAACAGCTGTTCCCTCTCGCTATGTGTTATGGTTAGGAGAGACTCACGGAGTATTATGTATGTATGATATATACTTGAAATGAAGAATACGGAAGATATTGCTAACCCCTAAATGAACATGTTCTATTCCAATTAATATCTTTTACAACCGCTGTTATAAAAAAAAGACGATGACAACGAGGAAAAAAAAGAGGAAAGAGCGAACTACTTCTACGTGTTATTTCCCCAAGAAATCTGCAGCTGTTTATGTGATAGACCGCTGTCCGGATAATCTACTGGGACTAAAGAATTGCCCACGATTACATATATAAACTTCCAATATAGAAATATATCGTCTGATTCAGCGATATTCATATAAGTAAATTCCATCCAAATTTGAATATGTTTATAGTGTTAAACATATATTTGTTTACCATCAACGGGTTTTTAAAGATTTGTTTGGCTACTATATATCACACGTCTAGTTATATCAGGCTTGACATGGCGATGATGGTGGTCATACGGGACAGAGAGATTAATGGATGAAACACTTCTTGAAAACTTAGCCGGTTCATTGGTTCTGAACTGCGTGGGGTTTGTGGAGATCCTTTAGGGGTCGTTGTAGTAGAAGTGGCGAAACGCGATCGGAGTCTGGCAGCAGAGGGTGAATGGTCGCATTTGGGATTGCCTGTTGCGGAAACCATTCACTAATATTTCCTGTATAGAAAATAAGCAGTTTCAGGTGCGATTAGAACCCGAAATTCGCATTGATGACCGGAGGTTGATTTAATCGAGTGTCATGAACGTAAACAACTGAAGGACCAAAATGTTGGGAGTGATACGATTCGCATGAGTATATGCGAATTTTACTTCTGGGACACTCGGATTAAATACTCTGGAGAATAAAAAGGAAAAATAAATAGTTTGGAGGGGACAAAATAAAACAAAGCATGAGGTGTGCCAGAGAGGTAGTGACTGAAATAGGATTGAGCTGTGTTGTGACAGTGTCAGTTGTCTTTTTTTCTTAAGTGAGTTATCAGATAAATCTTATTTCAGTCATCCAGAGTATTTCGAGTTCCTTGTAAAGCTTTGACTGCAACTTTGTCAATAAGAGATGAGGAAACTAGTAATTAGATTTTTTAAATTTTTTATGTACCCATAAACACTTCCTGCATATTGACTAGAATTAATAACTAGTGTTACATAGACTGGCGGGAGAGGACGTCGTATCTCATCAACTCAAAATTATACCTTTTGTTTTTGTTGGCGTAATGCATGAGTGTTGCTATGCTCCAAGGACCGAGTTATGTTGTTAGTTGAAACAAAGTCCGTAACATACTTCTAACATTAATTATAATTATTCAATTAATTCATCACAGGATCTTTTAGAAAAGAAATGATTAATTCTATAATCGCCCCGTCGCCTTATTTAGTTTCAATCTGCCTGGCCGCATCGTTGTTAATTATCAATAATTAACGCGAAGACGTTTGCACGAAAATACATGTCGTTTGTTTTATTTATCTCATGTACATTATTCAGACAAAGAGAAAGTGTCTACTACTTGAAATGTGTAAGAGTTACATTTTCACACATACGTTCCGTCTCGCTTCTAAGCGAAAACTACAGCTTCGTCTCTTTTTTGCCACATTTTAATGTTTAACTTCGTAAATACAACTGAGAAACATATTTGTAACGCAATAATCTCAGATAAATTTAGAAATGGCTTAATATAAAATACAGTAATAAGTTTAATATTGTGAAGGAATATGAATTGTATGCTTAAAATGTAAGTAAAAATAACTTAATTTGAAGCTGTTCCGTCTTTATACGACGAAAACGATATCAATATCCTCCATTAAAAAATGATTAGGATTTCCATATCACGGTGCTTTCAAAATATACACTAGTACATGTGGGTACTTATAGCTTTTCTAAATCGGCCATATTCTCTTATCTTTGGTACCTGGTGCGGTAGTCACCCTGGTCGGGTTGAGCAGGTAGTTTCTAGGGAATATTAAATTCACAAGCTGTCCCCAGTCGTATGTATATCCTGGTCAGGGGAGATAACGATGTTATGTATTTTATTTTTTAAAAATTGTAGGGAGATGTCGCCATCTTCCAACGGACAATGTATGTTATTCTCAAATGGTCACTGATCTAGTACTGGCCAGATCTATCCTCGCTTAACTTCGGTGACCTAACGAGAACCGGTGTATCAACATGATTATGTCGTATATATTCTCTGATTCTTGGTAAGACGTTAAACTACACGAGATGATGAGGCCCTAATATCGGTTTTGCAGAGATTTTAGAGTCACCCCTTAGATGTATTGCTTCGAGGTGTTAAGAGGTAGTACTAATCAGGATACCATAATAATGATCTGCCCTGACTATCAGATGGAACTACACTCGGTGGTATACGCATGAAGTTACATCAGGAATAACGAAAAGGCCATGGATACATATTTTAATGTATTAAGAGGTTGAAGCATAACACATCACTTAATAAGTCCCCGGCCTAACTAATAAAACAGGAGCTTTTATGCAAAATTCGCCTTTATTCATCAACATAGTATTCTTATAGAGTGATACACTGATTCCATCGGTTCTCTAATAATTCGATGAATTTTTTGTAGAACGATCTTTCGTTGGCTTCTAAAATATGCCTAAGTTTCCGAAACAATTTCTTCATTGGAGCCAAATTACTTTCCTCAGCGCATTCTTTTGAGAACAGCCAGTAGTTGTTGGGGCCAGATCTGGTGAATAGCGTGAGTGCTGAAGCTATTCGAAATGCAAGTTATGTAGTTGTTTCGAACGACTTTTGACACATTGCTCAAAGAGCACTTTTTCTTATTCATTTGTGACTGTTTATTTAGGCGATTTCCTCCTTCAAACGCACCAATAATGTCATATAATATGCGCTTTTGATGGTTGGTCATTTCTTAAGGTAATTGATGAACAAAATACATTGAGCATCCCAAATAACAAAGGTGAAAAGTTGCCTGCTGATGTTTGCGTGTTTGGTCGGTTTAGAAGGCTTTTACCTGCTGCTTTCTACTCACCTGGCTGACGATTTGAATCTGCATTGAAGTTGTGTGTCAATGTTTTATCTATTGTCACATATTGACGCAAAAACTCATTTTTCTTGCGTTGAAACGATTGCAAACAACGCTCCGAATCGTCCACGAGTTGTTGTTTTTCATCGACTGTGAGCTAATGCGGAATCCCCTTTGAACCCAGCTTTCTCATTGACAAATGTTTATGCAAAATGGTGAATTAACTGCCTTCTTATATCTTCAACTCCTCTGTTTTCTTACACGACTTTAATTTATGACCGACTGAAACGAGTTTGTGGACTTTTTATGTTTTTGGGACAATAGCCGACTCTGAGTAACTTGAGTGTCCAGCATCATTTATGTCTGTACGACCGCTTTTAAAGTCAGCTACCACTTCTTAACTGTTTTTTCGACGAAGCAGAGTCTGAATAACACTTATCAAACCATTGCTTTGCTTAAACCGTATTTTCCCATCAGAAAGCAATACTTTATCAACACATAACATTCAGAAATTTCCATAATTTTGAAAATTTACGAAAGTAGCTTCACTTAAATAACTGTCATCTGTAAACTAATAATTCGATTGGACTAAAATTTTGACAGCGCTTATTTGAAGGTTATTACTTTATAATAATTATATTATTCTTTTTATTAGTGGTTCTATCTATGTGTCAGGACCAGGACGTATTTCGTGATGTGTTAGAAACCTTTACCAAAATGACTGGATTAGGTATTAAATAGCACAGAAAGTGTCGATTTGCTGTAAAAAAACAACCCAAAACTAAAGCCATATTCTCCCTGTTGTATTCTCTTCTTTCTACCCCCTCTCTCTAACGCACAACGTACACGAATCAAAATGATTTAACGTGGGCAACGCCAGATAATCTTGCTGGTCAGCGTCAATAGGGATTTCATCTGTCAGCATTCCGGTGTACTCGTATCTGCGTACAGATCATAGATCGTCTCCAGTGGATCCATGGAAATAAAAACCGATTCATATTTTGGAAATATAAAAAGACCCGATCATAAAAAGATCAAGCGTTTGCCGAATCAGATATCGTTTATAAATAGACATTTCGATCGATGGAACCAGCAATTTCCACCCACCTTGGAATCAACAGTTTGTAAAACGCTTAGCCCTACGGAACTTTTTCTCCCCTCTCCCTTTCCCTTCATCATGACTCTCTTTCATCATGTCGTCTTGTATCTGTGTATCTCGGAAACACACATACAAACACATACACTCGGTATTTACATACTTCCAACATAAGTATGACGTGACACAAGGCCGGAAGTTAGGGAAGAGTAGCCAGCGCACAAAAAGAAGGGTCGCTCTGAAAAACTGATTGGGCAGCCCCATCGGCATTCCCCGGTCGGGGCGCCTCAAACAGTTAACAGTAAACTAACTCCTCTCCAAATGGGAAAGGCAAGGCTTGGGATGGTGGACATCCTAAGATTAACCAGGACTAATACCTCAGACCGACATATTAAACCCACCGAGTTGGCCTAGTCTCTGTCGAACTGATTGTTGAGAACGGTTCTTCGACTTGAAATCGATGTTCGATTCAACGAACGCATAGAGTAAGTTTAATTCTATTTCTCGTAATACAGAATCAACCTCCTTTTCTCTATCTCTCCATCTCTTATACGCACACATACTAACGTATACACTTATTTTAACGCAATTACTTTCGCACACAAACTATACGACAAGCTTCTCTTACCTCGGACAGGAGCCTTCAGACTTATACCAGAGTGGAGTACAGTTCAGTTCGGTTCTAGGAGGCCATCTTCCTAGGCATTACCTTCTCGTTCGGACGGGAATTTGTTTATCGCTGGTCGCCTGAGGCACCTCTACCGGGGAATGTTGACAGGTCTAATCACGGTTGTTTTTTCATCCGTTCAGAGCTCTTCGTCTTGGGGGAGCTGGATTCCCAACAATAAACTGACGCCATGCCTAACTGCTGCAGTGATAAATAGATAAACATCAATCACGTATAGGATTACTTTCATTTCGTAACTCTAGTTCTCGGATAACTACTGTTGAGGTCGGTGATTGTACTAATGGATGCCGTCGCGACTATAGTATCGAGTCTATTGCAATCATTTACTGTTCAAGTCTGGTATAATTCCTGTCTTTGAGAGATCTCCGCACCTACACATTTTCTTTCCTATTTCGGGTCCTGACTGATATCTAGCCTTGAGAAACAAGCACTATGTATACAAGCGATAGTATATATTAGGTTTAGGCAAACATTTCTAGCGTACTATAGAACATATTTTCGCTTTGATTTTATTATCTTTCTCCATATAAAAGAATTGCACTTATATATATTTAAGGGAAGTGGTGTCTGATCAAGGAAGCCATGAGATAAAATACGGTTTTGTTTTTAATTTCCCGAAACAGTTTTCCATGGTAAACAACGGATGATCCCTTAAATAATGTTAAGACTAGCATACATAAGGAAGCAAACTAATATAGTGACTATAAAAAGTGAATTGACTTACTAGCAAAGTAGTTTTCCAACGAAATACTTGAGACTAATAGTGTAATTTTTCCCATAGTTTTAGCGGTTAGAAAACCTTCAAGACTATATATATATATATATATATATATATATATATATATATATATATATATATATATATATATATATATATATACTTTTTTATTATTATTTAAGCTCCATTCAAATCGAGCACTTTGAGAGAAATATGAAAAGTTTTTAATTATGCAATACTGCTTTGCAGATCGATTATTCCAGACACTTACCATGTTCGTGAATAAAATATTGGGTATATTTCTCTCACATTAAAATATGATTGTCACGGTGGCCGAGTGGTTCAGAATGTGAGTTATTCAGGCCCAGGGTTCAAATTGGTACAGCTATATAAGTCACACTGATTATTGGTAGTGAACATGGAACATATATGCCTGTGGATAATAAATATTTATTTATAAAAGATGATTGTATATATATATATATATATATATATATATATATATATATATATATATAAGTAATAAAATGCACTTGGTATATATATATATATATATATATATATATATAATCATTTTTATTCGTGTGTATTATGACATTATCGCTAACTTCTACATGGCATCATCTTACATAATCGAAGACGAAAGAACAACGTTATAAATGCAGCGAGCCGCTGTAGATTATTGACCATTGTTGTTCTCTTTATAAAAAGAGTCGAGAGAAAGAGAGAGAGAGAGAGAAAGAGAGAGAAAGAGAGAGAGACACACACACAAGGAGAGATAGAAAGAGAGAGGAAATACAGAGAGATTGAGTGAGAGGGGAAGGGGGCGGAGAGAAATAAATACTCATCACTCATTTTTCCGACGCCAACACAGACCAAAAATAATTTTTTCTCGTTTTCAAAAGCTTCTAACTCCGTACTCATCGGGGTTGTTGGCTTTTGAGGGCCTCTTGTTAAATTATAACACTGCATTACGATCAATATTATGGAAAAGGTATTCCGTCCGAGGCCACGCCCTCTCGGGCTCAAATGACCCCGCCTATACATATTTTATTGGAGCTTTCTTTTTTCGATTTCGACCACAAGTGATAGAATCTGCAGGTCATTTAAGTGGTAGTGTACATACATTCTATTCTATACTAACCGAAGTACACGTATATGCTGGGTAAATGATTATATAATGAATAGTTTCCTTGCATTTTCTAGAGAGTTTTTATTATCGAATAATAGCCAACAAAGTTTAACTCCCGCTGAAGGGGCTTTACTCAAGCAATGATTACTGATGTTCTTTTACATCAGGCATCAGAATGGCGATGTTGAGCCTGGCCAGTACTAAATATGTGGCCTAGGGAGGATGGGCTTCACCAGGTTCTATCATAACGGATAACATATCTGCATGACCCCCGACGACGTCCCTTGACGTTATGGGATATGGATGGATGGATGAATCACAATGGCGCAGTATGTCAATTTTGGTTGAATTCTATTAAATATTTTTGAGGGACTCTTATAAAGAACGACCGTGACTTCGCGTCGTCAACCTTCAGGCAGGTCTCGGAGGCGCCCGAGAGTTGACGAGGCGAATACTGTCAGACAATAAATTGAAGACTGCCAGACGATAAATTGATAACTGCCAAACGATAAATTCAAGAAAAGTTGCAAATAAAAAAGTTAGACGCAGAAAATAAAAGTTAAATACATATATAAAAATAAAGAACGAAAAAACTATAGATAAACGATTGTTATTAATTAGATATTTTTTGTCAAATCAACTATTGTTAAGCACATGTTTATAGATAAAATGATTTTTTGTGCAGCGAAAAGTTTAAAAAAAAAATGATTTTTTTAATAAAACAAACAACAAAACAACTGTTTTTAGTCAATTTCTTCTTTTTTATCATTTTTTCAATGTTTTTTTTATTAATCTTTTAAACATGTTCTGGGTGAAGGTTTGGGGTTATAGTTTAGGGTTAGGATTAGAGTTAGGTTTTAAGGTTTAGGGTTAGGGTTTAGGGTTTATGGTTTATGGTTTATGGTTAAGGCTAGAAGTGACCGTTGCTGACAGAAATCAATGAGTCCTTCGGGAGATTCGACGCGCTGACAATATAGCCATCTGAATCGCACTTGTCTTTTTTCGAATATGTGGAGCGGTATGATGTGTACTTCGCTAGAAACACACCCAAAGGTCATCACAGTTTGAGCGAACTTGGTCTTCATGATGCGCGGGACACTGTACAGAGTATAGACGAGCCACCTGTTGTTCTGCGTGTTGTGCAACCGGTCCTGAGAAGAACCAGCACATCTCCGGCTCGACTGGGTATTTGAATTTGTTGAGGAGTTTATTGGTTTTCGTAATACGGTTGTCTTGGAGCTTGGCGGCGAGTAGTAGGCTGTTGGGACTCTTATATAAGAAGTAGCGAATATCATCGTTCAGAGATTTCTTCTTAATAGTTGCCCCTGGTTACACTTTTATGAGGAGTAACGAATATCATCAATCAGTGGTTTCTTCATAGTCGCCACTCGAACGCTCACCTCTATCGCCACAGTTCGCATTGCCTTGCCTGGCTCTTGCCGCACCTTTTGTGCAGTTTCTCACAGAGTCAGAACGCCTATGCGCGTCTTAATATATGAGCGGGATGGCAATTATATCAGAAATATCCATTTTTAGAATAAGTACATACTGCTGAAAACCCTTGTGTTACATAGCATGCATGATCGAGCGTGTCTCGTAGTCTTATATCTCAGAGAAACAGTAAGTCGTCTTTTACGTAGATAAAATAAATCGCCGCGTGTTGTTTGCTGCCGGTGTGTTACTTTCGTCCATACACGTAAACACAAGATTCACCACATCTAGCAATCCCAGTATTAAATCAGGACGACATCTTGAAACCAGAGCACTGCAAAAAATCTTACGAAGACGACACAATACATGTTTTACGGTTCACATTTTTATTGATGTAACATTTCCCTGGCCTGAGTCTCGTAAACCCGTGCCTGTTAATAAATCGACAGTAAAGTACTTTTGAATACCCTCTCCCAAGCTATAATTTAGAAGAGAGGAAAATCAACACCATACCCAAAGTAGACGTTTGCCTCGGATACTCGCTACTAGAAATAATGGTTGACCTTTATGTCATCAACTCTCGAAATGTCACTCACAAGATCTCGTATCCCCGGCTCTAATAATATAACCACTTGGATTGCAAGAGGTTCGGACTTCAACTTACTCCAAGACAACCGAGAACAGAATTCAATGATTTAAACTGCATGATGACAGAAGCAAAGTGTAGTATTTGATCTGATATTGTACCTCATCTACTGTCTTCAGTCTGCGAAGGAGAAATTCTTCTATACTGAGGCAATTTTAATTTTTGTCCAAATCCATAGTGCCCCATTTTGGGAAACTGAATTTTTTTCAACATTAAAAACCGAAATTGTGTCGAACTCTGCCTTCGTGGGGAGGCAAGTATATAGGGACTACATGACTTTAAATACAACTGTATTCTCTCATGGGCAAATGAGGTAAACAACACTACAATAAGAAAGCCGATTCCGAAACGTTTGATTAAGAAAAAATAACACATCTTTGTTTATTGATTCTGTCATTCCATTTTTAATGAATTCTGAGATGAACATAACAGTTAACATCTTTAAGTCTAGAAACTGAACAATACTTTCTTAGAAGACCAAGCGAAGCCATTTCAAACGTAGAATAAAACTGATGTAATAACGATTCGACTAATATGTTAAGTCACGCTACAATAAAAAATAGATCCCATGAAAATCACCGGAAATTCAGAAAATGGATTTCATCGTGAAATCCATCTAATATGATAAAATAAATTTCATCATTAATCATCTTATAAAAATTTAAAAAAGTATTACATAAAAATCATTGAAAATTGGAAAAGTTGATTATACAACTATCCATAATAAAAAACATAGATTGCCTCGGTGATAACTCAACCAATATTATTTCCATCTAAAATAAACCAACTTTAATAACATATGTTTAATCGAAAATCACACTACAATAAAGTAGTAGATTAATTCGAAAATCACCCTACAATATATGAATAGATTAATTTAAAAATTACCCAACAATAAAGAAATAGATTCGATCAAAAATCATCTTACAATAAAGAAATAGGATTTGTTAGAAAATCAACCTACAATAAATTAAAAGATTCCATCGAAAATCACCCTACAATAAATTAATAGATTAATTCGAAAATCACCCTACAATAAATTAATAGATTAATTCGAAAATCAACCTACAATAAATTAATAGAATAATTCGAAAATCAACCTACAATAAATTAATAGATTAATTCGAAAATCAACCTACAATAAATTAATAGATTAATTCGAAAATCAACCTACAATAAATTAATAGATTAATTCGAAAATCAACCTACAATAAATTAATAGATTAATTCGAAAATCAACCTACAATAAATTAAAAGATTCCATCGAAAATCACCCTACAATAAATTAATAGATTAATTCGAAAATCAACCTATAATAAAGAAATAGATTCGTACGAAAATCACCCTAAAATAAAGAAATATATTCAGTCAAAAATCATTCTACAATACAAAGAGATTCCATCGAAAATCATCTTCCAATAATGTTGTGGACCTGTTTAGGGCCCGGAATGAAAACATGAACACGGGGTTTAGCAAAAACAAGTATATTGAAGAATAGTATAATACACACAGAGAAACAAGAGTAGTGGTACATAAGTCTTGACTGCCAATATAAACTATTTATTGTAAATAGAAGAGTCCAAAGTTTGTTATAGGTACGGTACCATAACACCCCTCACAAGCTTTACCTCTTCAAGGGTATTAATATCGTTTTTTTTATTGACAACGATAAAGTCCGGAGACTTCCGTTTCCTTTTAAATTGCTGCTCTTCTGGGGCTGCTTGGGGTACTGGTATGTCGAAAGTATCGTATATGAGGTCCATGACTTTTTCTTCTATCTGGAAAGTTCTGTAAGTGTGATCCGACAGTCGTTTCCTAATTTGATTTAGTTTTATCTTATGAGAGAACTGAGGTCGTTGGATTATATAAACCATATTTCAAATTCTCTTTTTAATCGTACCAAGTTCCCAGAAAGACGTGTTATTTTAAAACATCTTGAAATATACTCTGTCCTCTAAGATGTATAGTTTTTTGGTACGATAGAGGTTCGACCCTGTTTGGTCTGTTTAGGCAGTAGTTTGTCAAAAACTGATCTCACTTTTCGCACAAAAATCATCTGTGCAGAAGATTATGAGGATGGTGTGTTAACGTTTGGCGTGATCCTGTACAATTGTAAAAACTGCTACAGGGCTGTTTCTGTAGGAGTGCCGCGAGCTTTTTTTTATGTGTCTAGTCCGGAAAATCTCACAGAACTCTTTGAAGTTGGACGACGTAAATTGTGTTCCGTTGTCATTGACCAAACAATTGACCACCCCAACAACAATTCGTACAGGAAGTTTACTGTTACCTCCGTAGTTGGCTTTTTACATCGTAACACTTCAAGCTATTTGGAAAAACTATCGACTACAATTAGATAGTAAAATCCCTCCAACGAGCCTGCAAAATCCACTTATATCCTTGACCAAGGTCGGTTCGTCTTTGATCACGGATTATGTTTGATATAAGGTGTTATTGCCGCCAAGACACAGCCTTTACGCGTATTTACGATGTTCTCAATGTCCTGGTCCATTTTAGGCCAATACTCGAATCTGCGTATCAAACCTTTTATTCTACTTGTTCCCAGATGGCCAATGTGAAAATCCTTCAGGATTTTTTTGTGTAATATTTTTGGAATGACGAATCTCTCGTTGTACAAGAATATATCGTCGCATAATGCAAAACTGTCTGCAAAATGTTGGCCTTTATTAGCTATTTTAGTTTTTCGTACTGATGTCAAATTCATCATTGGAGGCGTCCTTTTTAATTTCATGTAGAGTCACCGGGAGCTCTCTTACCGTGTTGCATAACATAGCTTTTATCTCTTCTGCCACTCGCAGAGAAGCAATCACGATGTCTTCTAGTGGCTCTCTGTGTTTCGACACCAGTTTAGACAAAACATCCGCGTGATAGATCTTTTTGATGATAAATACTCTATTTTAAAATCATAATTCAATAAAAGTGTACCCAATCTCTGTAGTCTATTCGCCGTATACATATGCAGACCTTTTTTCGAACCGAAAATGGTGATTAACGGTTTATGATCCATCTGTAATGTGAAAAATCTACCGTTTATATAGCGGTGGAAAAATTATTCCTAAAGCTTTTTTCTCAATTTGGGAGTACTGCTTCTCCGCAAGAAGCAAGGTCTTTGATGCATGCGCGATGGGGTTACATGAAAAATGCACGCTCCTAATCCGAATGAACTAACATCACTAGCCACTATTATGTCTAAGTCTGTGTTGTAATGTGTAAGGAATAAATCTGATGTCAGCATTTCAATAGTTTTGTGGAATGCTTCCTGGCACGCGGGCGTCCACTCCCAAACCTCATCCTTTATAATAGTTCATTTAGTGGAGCATCGAGGTTATCCATCTCTGGGATAACAGCCTGGTAGTAATTAGCCAGTCCCAGGAAGCTCTGTAGTGCTGTGACGTTTTTCGGCACCGGCATGTTCTTAATTGCGGTGACCCGTTCTGGGTCTGGTCCTATGCCGTTCTTGTTTATTACATGACCCAGATATATGCTTTATTTTTTAGAAAAAAAAATCACATTTCTCTTCTTTAACTTTAAACCCGTAGTCCGGGATTCGCGAGAACATTTTGTTGACATGTCCCCGGTGTTGTTCTATGTCTTTCCTGTTGATTAGGATGTCGTCAAGGTATGCAATAGTAAAATCAAGTTCGCCCAGCATGGTATCCATAACTTGCTGAAAAATTGCGGGAGCAACTTTGACCCAGAAAGCTAGCCTTTCGAACTTGTATAAACCGCGATACACAACAGTTTAGAACTCTCTTCTTCGACGGGTATTTAGAGGTCGCTTCACTCAGATCTATTTTTGAAAAAAATCTGATTCTATTTAATTTTGAAAAATTTCCTCGGGGCTATGCAGTGGGTAGTGATAATCCTTTAGTGCTGCATTTAATCCTGTTGAACAATCTGCACACACGCGGATTTCTATTGAGTTTTTCTTTACATAGACCGTGGGTGCCACCCGCTGACTGTATTCCACTTTCGATAAGATTCTGGTCGTCACTAGTCGGTCCAATTCTTTCATTTTTTTCATCTCTACCGAAATAGCACTATAAGGCACGTTTCTTTTAATTAAATACGGACTGAACTTCTCCTTCAGTTGAAATTTGGCCGGCATTTTTGTGCATCGATAAGAAAAAAACGTCGGGAAAAGGTTTTTCAAATCCAGCTTTAGTTTTTTTGATTCGGTTATCCAACTATCTATTTTTTGGCAAAACGTATTTATTGTTAACTCCCATGAATTGAACCTTTGCATCCAATCAGTGGCAAAAAATTCATTAGTGTCTTTTAACACAAGTATTTTTAACTTTTTAGTAGTTCCCATGAAGGTTACGTTTGTAATTATCTCACCTTCAAATTTAATTCTCTACTCAGTCACTGTACTGGCTACTATGTGTGTTCTTAAAAGTTTGGATTTATTCAACCTAATCCACGTATGTAGATTTATTATTGACACGTCCGAGCCCGAACCTAATTGTAGTTTTATATTTTCATCAAGGAATTTAGCGTGCACATATTTCCTTAAGATTATGTAGAAACACCAAAAATAATATTAACTTAAAGCTCTGTAAACTGACCTATATAACTTTTCCAAAATATACGTATATATTAAAAAAAAATGGTATTAATAATAGTCTAACAAATACTGAAACAAAAATAAACAAGGTTATTTTAACTGATGGAAAATTTACTTGGTGATATTAAAGTACGTGCACAAAGATCATCGAACGATGCATCTAGATACTCTTTGATGGGGAAGTAAAATAATTGTTCTTAAAACCTTACTTTCTCTAGATAAATATAAACTAAAGCGTGCTATTTCGAAACAATCACTGTTTATACCAGTTGTCAAATCTTTGAACGTACGTGAAGTGTCATCGTCCTTCCACATACTACACTGTGTATTCCCAAATGAGCACTCATCTAGTATTGACAAAGTTACGTCATTTAACTACGGTGATCTATCGCGAACCGGTGTGTCAATTTGTCTATAACCGTGCATATATATATATATATATATATATATATATATATATATATATATATATATATATATATATAAATATATATATATATATATATATATATATATATATATATATATATATATATTCGATATTTTCATAGAAAATATAAAATATCTTGGTCAAATTATAGACAAGATGGTAGAAAACCAGACCCAGAGCGACATAGTGCGATAAAAAATATACCGGCTCCGGAAAACGTATCGTCACTACAAAGATTTCTTCGTTTAGCAAATTATAATGTTTTTATTCCAAACATGCACAATTTGCAAACTCCTCTTAATGAACTATTAAAAATAGAAGAAAATGGGCCTGGACGACTGAATGCCAGGAGGTATTAAAAAAAAATATCCTCACATCAGAATTATTTTTGACGTACAAACAATGTAGATCTCGAAATATTTGTGGCTCGTACAGCATTGGAGCCTGCATATTACACAAAATGGAAGACGGATCGCTAAAACCTATCGCACACGCGTCCCGTACGTTACTACCTACAGAAAAAAAGTTTCTCACGAATCGAGAAGGAAGCAGTGGGTATTATTTTTGCTGTCACCAAATGTCATCGTTTTGTTCATGGTCCACATTTTTTTGTTAAAAACGATTTATGGACCTAAAAACGGGATTACCAACGCATACTGCAAACAGACTGCAGAGATTGAGGACCATTCTCCACAATTACAATTATAAAATAGAGTATATCCCATCGTCAAAAATTAGTCATGCTGATGGACTATCTAGACTTATCCCCAAATATGCTGAACCCCTTGAAGACACAGTCATTCCCTACCTGAGTTAAAAGTTAAGAAAATACATTGTGTAAAAGCATTATGGAGCTTCTGATAACACTCAAAGAATGAAAGAAAAGTCGTTATACGACGATTGTTTTAAACATAAAAGATTAAATAAAAAACATCGAAAAATCTTGAAAGTGTATGGAATCTGTAATGAAATTGTTATGTACAGTGACCGAATGGTTATTCCTGCAGCATTACAGAAAAGACTACTAAAAGAATATTATGTCGGATACTCGGGCATTTCGAGAATAAAAAGTCTCATGAGAAGTTATGTGTATTGGACAAGCATAGACAATGACATTGAAAATGTGGTTCAACTATACAATGGTTTTACTTTGGTAGTGAAGACACTTTCTTGTAAAGTTCTGATCCTGGTAGAAAACTTACCGACCGTGGTCTCGGATCAATATAGATTTTTCTGGTCTACTAGATGGTTTCTATTACCTAAAAGTGGTGGAAAGTTTCTCGAAATGTCTGGAAATATTAAAATACAAAAAGCCAACCACGGAAGTAACCATTAGATTTTACATGGATGGTTCGCCCTATTCGGAGTCGTTGACTGCATTATATCAGACAACGGGACGCAATTCACGTCTAGTGAATTTAAACTATACTGTAAAACATTTGTAGTGGAGCATATCATGATCGCGTCGTACGATGCGATAAACAATGGTCATTTAGAACGGTTCGTGGATACGTTCAAACAAACGCTTAATAAAGCAAGTGATACGCCTACCGAAAAGGCCATCCAATAATGTTTTCAGTTTTATAGGATGATCCCAAATATCAATGTTCCATCTTCCATGACGACAGCAGAAGCAGTATTGGCAAAGAAGATTAAATGTAAAAGTCGATTATCTGTGCCAACGGTTTCATTTTGCCTAAACTTATCTAGATTGCCACTCTAAGGAATATTAAAACAGTTTTTGATAGATTATTGCCAACCTATACGAAACCAGGATGTGAAAAACTGTCAAGAAGGGACCTTTCAAAGTTTGAGAGAAAGTTTTCTTTTGGATGTTCAAAAACAATAAATACTACTTGAAAACAAAGTAAATTAACAGAATGGAGACATGATCTACATGCTACATGAACCCAAGTTTACCCACAAAAGACACACGAACAACATAAAACAATATTCAGATGATGTCGAGAATAATACTTCAGAGGATGAACTAATGCATGTCATGTCCGACACATTTGATATATCAAACCATGCAAACAATTTCTGCACAACGAAGATAAAAAAGAAAACGTAAGATTACTACCTACTTAATTGTAATAAACCCTAAAAAGAAAAAGTATTGACTTCATACGAAGCAAGGCTAAAATAGGGGTGTTATGATGTGATGGTGATCTACCTTATTTCGTGACTATATGGACTCTTCTAAAAATTATGTATAGAGGTTTCTATGACGAATAACCAGCAATCTTTATGTGAGATACTATTCTCTACTTCTGTAAATACACACTCTTGTAAATATACCATCGTGTTGTCTTATTTATTATCAGCCTTACTAGGTAACAAGAATAATATTAGCTGGAATTATTGTACCATTTAATAAAGGACAAACAGTAGCTTTATGAAAGCATCCACCTTTTCTGACGCAATCGAATGTGCACGGTGACAAGCAAGCAAACAAACAAAATAACAACGTCCACCGAGTTTTAATAGTATATAGATTGGACCATCTATACATGTAAAAGTCGATTATCTGTGCAAACGTTTGCATTGTGTCTAGACTAGCTAAGACTGCCAGATCACCACCATGTCTCGAATCGGCTTCGATCCGAGTACGTCAGTCGGGAATAGATTTTCTCTCTTCATAAATTGTTTTCGATGTGCAAAGGCCCACAAATCGATACTCACGTTTTTCCCAGTTTCGTCTCCAATCAACACTAGACCCGATTTACTGATCGAACAAATCGATTTTTAACGTTCGTCCGTGTGTCTTTTCAGTCTACTCTTTCATATACATTGACAAACAAGAAGCTTTATTATAAACTGTTCGTTAGATTCGGTATTGTGTTTGCCTGTGAGTTGACTGCCTGATCATCTAGCTAATACAATCATTTTTACTTCTCTGCATACATATCTCTCTTACTCTTTCATTTTCTCTCTATATATCAGAACATTTATACAGAAGAAGCTTTAATAATTATGATAATATATATATATATATATATATATATATATAAATACGTACATACATACATATATATATACATATATATGTATAAATATATATATATACATATATATATCAATATATTCTATGTGTATGCCAATTTACATATTTGTCTGTCTGTCTATTTATATATCTAACTCCTTCTATCCTTCTTTCGTTATCTTTCCCTGCACTGATGAGAGCAATAAGCTTGAAACGCTAGCGTCTGTAGGTATAAATAATTTAATATTTATTTATAAATATTATATATATATATATATATATATAATACTACTACTACTACTACTACTACTACTACTACTACTACTACTACTACTACTACTAATAATAATAATAATCCAGGTAAAACATCCACAGGGTAGTACTCCAAAGAATTTAAACCGGGTTTATAAAAAGGGCTCAATATCAAATAGAGCTTTTATATATGATTATTTTTTATTTACATAGACATGCTTTTTCCAAATATGATCTAATGTTAAGATCGGATTCTAACTCTGCCTAATAACTGTTGATCGATAGCATCGACAGATTTTGTACATGTCTGTGTAAATAAAAAATAATCATATATATATATATATATAATTTTCTATTTCGTCTATCGTCTATATACACATATAATATCATAAGGTGATATAAAATATTGCGTATATATTTTTTCAGTATATACTTTAACAGCAAGTAGGGCTTAGTAGTAGTAGTAGTATGATAAATAAAAAAAGTGTGGAGCGCCAAAAAGATCCCCAAATAAAGGTCTATCAGGCCTTTGTTTGAGAAGAGTTCGGCTATTAGCCAATGAAAATAATAACCCGAGTTGGACTAATAACACCAACAAATCCGTGATCAGTAGAGTGGAGGTAAAGTGTTCTCCGAAGTCAGTCTTGAATGAACTTTTAACCAGTGGCCGAGTTCGGACGAGAAAGAGGAAAAGAAGACAGTACGACAGCGGAGAAGGGCGACTATGTACTTAAAGATTACTTAAGAAAAGGTTTGCAAAAACTCTAATACCATTTTCTGGACAACGGCAAATGCATTCCCCCAAAAGAAGAGGTAGTTTGCATTTTTTAATGTAAGCAAAGTCGCAGGTTATACATCAGAGTATCCTTTCCTCTAGTGAGATGTATTAAAAAAAACGAATGTCTCTTACCCCAATCGTCTTAATTAATGCCATATAAGTTTACCCATCGTTTGATATACCTCTTAAGCATGAGAAGAGAGAATGTGAATTTCAAGCCCTGCATATTGCAAAAATAAAATGCATTTTAAATGAGAAAAGGGTCATGCACATAACAAAATCCTACTGACTGAAAAACGAATATTTACACCGAAATGTAGACACGTTTACTTTACGTTATTAGATGGCTACCTGGCGCGTCATTCACCCCCGGGGCAGGGTGGGGTGGGGCCGAACCGGCTTTCTAGAGCATGACTATTCACAGGCGGTCCTCACTTGTATGTATATCCTAGTCAGGGGAGATGACGACGTTAGTTTTTGCAGCTTTTTGCAGAGGTGTGTCGCCGTCATCCCACATACAGCACCTGGTATTTCCAAATGGTCACCCATCTTGTACTGAGCAGTGACAACGTCGCTTAACTTTGGTGATCAAATGAGAACCGGTGTTGCAACGTGATTATGACGTATATAGGTAACTGGATACAAAAGAGGTTGCAGTATCGTTCTTTTTTTAATGTCTATACACAAAAAGGGGTCTATAACACCAAATCCTATTACTAAGCATCTGTGTATCAACCAAGGTGATAATGCGCAAGATAAATAATACTATATGGTCGCTGACCCAGCAACAGGGCCCATTCACTGTTTATAGAACTTATTTCTCATTCTGTCGAGTGTCTGACCACAACTGACTCCTCTATTGTATGAATTTCATGCGGAGACCTGTTTGGTCGTCTATCGCCCGAACAGAGGCGGATACGACTAGGTTACACGGTAAATTCAGAAAACCAATAACCGCCTAGTGACCGATCACAAACAAGTCGAGAAACCATGTTCGCGGAAAAATCCATGAAAATTATATAGCTTTATAATATAAAAAACCCGATCCGATTCTCATATATTGGCATTGATAGGTCATTTTCTACAAACTTATGAATAAGCATGGCTATTTGTGGATTGTGGAACCATGTTCTTCAGATAAGTAAAATGTCAATAGATTTAATTCCACCTAGAATATATTTAGACCGGATCGGAAATATATTTCAATATTGAAATTAAAAGAATTGAAATAAAAAAAAACTGTTCTCTCATAGAAATGATTTTTAGAGCCGAAGTTTTGAGTTTTTTTTACTACGCCTAATATGACATCACGTTGAAGTTTCTAATTTATAATTTAAAAAATCCAATCTCATTAATACTGTAATAATTAACTTTGACTTTCATACTTTTATTAAAAAAATAAAAATATCACTTTAATTAAAAAAATGAAAACATATTTAGAATAGATATATGAAGCTCACTTAAAACCTTTCTGTTCATTACGTCTTAAATATATATATATATATATATATATATATATATATATATATGTGTGTGTAAGAGTCGTATATTATAATTATAAATTTGAATTTTTAAATTTATAATAAAAAACATGAGAATACTTTAAAATAGTAATTTTTGAATATCAAATCTACTTAAAATAAATAGATAAAAATATAGACAAAGTGTCTTATGTTAGAATTGATTTTCAAAGCCCAGAAAAGCCTAATATTGAAAATACTACTTTTTAACGTCACGATTCTACATTTACGCCACAAACATTGATTTGTTCATACATTATAAAGTAAAGTCGGTCTGTTTGTCGATTTGGCTCACCGATAGTTTTCATCTTAAAAAATCAATCTTTGATTCTGATTGTCAGTTGTTTGGTGCAACGTTGGCACATGTTTTTAACAAAAAAAAATCCGACTGTAATAATTTTCGAAATGAAACATTTATGGGAAAAAAGTGTTTTTACGAATACATAGTAACTTCCCTTTGTTTGGTCTACTTTTCATAGTAAAAATAATCACGGGAAACTAGTATAAAATAATATATATATATATATATATATATATATATATATATATATATATATATATATATATATATATATATATATGAGAGAGAGATTTGTTTCTATTGGGTGGAAATAAATAAAATGCTCAATTATTCTATAAGAGCGTAATATTTATAACAGAAGTTTAGACCGTCTCATGGTACCAATGTTTCGTGACTAAAATGGAGATTGGCAACAATTGCCAGGTGTATCCGTCGTATCGCGCATATATCCGCTCTATTTCACGCTATTGAGCTTTCCTGACTAAATACTGCAAATATAACAGCATACAACCACAGTACATAAATGTATTGGTCATAGGAAACTGTTCTACCAATATATATATATATATATATATATTGTTTAACTGACGAACACATTGTTGTGCTTCATCCCTTCTAATTATGCAGCCGGTTTGCCCCTGGGACAATACTCATCATTTGCGTCTCTGTTTAGCACGCCTCCCACCCGCTGTCTCGATCTGTGTCCGCCCGTCTATCGCGCTGTCCAGGCAGATGGACATAAGCTCTGTTGATTGGTCAGCGACTGGCTGCAATCGTACTGACCGGTCCATCGATCGATTTTGGCGCGCTTTTGGGAACGCCTTTCGTTTCATTGTGCGATAAGTCGCCATTTTCCCTCTTCTTTATATGGACACAGAGCGATGTCTGGTCTTAAGGTTGGACGAGGGGTGGAGGTAAGGTGGGCGCTGGTGCTAAGAGCCAGAAGAAAAAAAAGCAGGAAAGATTTGAATCTAGGTAATAGCAGAGGTAAGAAATGGAAATAAAAAGAAACCGTATTTGTTTATCAAACGGCATATCAATCCGTTTACTCTGTCGTGGAGTGATGACGAGACTATATTTATTTCTGGAACTGGCTCTGAGTGTCGCATATAAAAAAAATGTGTGTCTTAACTTACGTCCATTAGGATGAAGGTGAATACCAAAATGTATTAATGACATTCGATTTATGAGATGCGTCGTTACATCTCTATAAGAATCTTTGTTTGTTGGTCGATCAGTGGATTACGTCTTGCATTTTAATCAATAAACGTAGAAGTTAAATCGACGCATCTTATTTTGAGTCGATACCAATATCAGCACATGCATTTGTTTAATACACACTTTCTGAGGAGGATAACAGTATTATTTGAAACATTGCCTAACTCTAACCCTAGCTCTAAAACGACTATTTTGTCTAATACAGAACACATTAACTCTTTAGTTCAAGTAACAGACTTAAATCAGGTGAATATAACAGTGCATTACAATACAACACAATTACATTCAATTGAATTTTTCGCGACTTTTCTACGAATTCTCCCCAGTTCACCACTTGATGTTTTAATCCGTTCGTTTATTTTAACATGCACTCTGTAACTTCATGTTCATACCCGGTTTTAAAACTCAATTGCATAACGAAAATATAAAAGATTTCTTTTATTACATTCACAAAGTCTGTCTTCATTGTTGGTCTGTATAGAAGCTAAGGTAATAGAGATAGGTGATTTATATTCTATGGGTTTCATGACCGTATTTGGCCTGTGTTCGGGTTGAGGCGAAACAGAAAAGTGAAACTGGGGGCCTCCCGTGGTCGTGACCAGAGAACACAAAAAACATCGATTCTAAATTTCCTCCTTGCTTTTCTATGCATTCGTCGCAGTCTGTTGATCTTTTATTCCGTTCTTTTTTTTTCTCATGCACTCATTAACTTATTGTTCATACCATCTTTTAAAAGTAATTAGTTACTGTTTTAATTTTCGCTTGTACAGGTACCAGTCTGTCATAATGATAATTTGTATGGACGCTCTATTTCAGTGAAGGCATTATCTAAAATTTTGACTGAAATCCTCTCTAAATTATTCAATCTCTGTTTCCCTTCTGGTTTGAAGAGGTCCTCTCTTGTCCCTATCTTTAAAAATGCTGGTGATTGATCTGACCAAACTAAGTTAGTCCTGTTAGTCTCCTTTTTGTTATTACCAAAGTTTTTGAAAGGTTTGTGAACGGCAAGCTTGTTCATTTCCTGGAAAGCCCGGGCTTCTTTAGTGATGTTCAGTATGGCTTTCGTGGTTTTCGTTCAATTGCTGATCTTTTAACTATTGTAACTGAGCGGATCTGTCGGTTTATGGATACTTTAAGAGAGAGTAGAGCCATTGTGCTTGGCATTTCGAAGGCGTTTGACAGAGTGTGGCATTCTGGTCTCTTACACAAACTTCAGGGTTATAGCATTGGTTGTGAGGTTCTTGCCATTATTAGGTCTTTTCTTTCTGATACAAACTTCCGAGTAACTTTGGCTGTTGTCTCTTCATTCTCTTTTGATATCAATGTTGGTGTTCCTCAGGGCTCTATTCTAGTCCCAACACTGTTTCTTCTCTATATAAATGATCTTCCAGAGAATATTATACAGAAAATTAATATATATTAATATAATGATACCACTCTCTATTCTGGTGTTACTTCTCGCCCATCTCCCTCGGATCAGTAGAAATATGCATCTGATCTAGAAGTTGACCTGGTTCAGTTGTGGATTGTGGTACGAAATGGCTTGTTTCATTTGATCCAGTTAAGACTCAGCTCGTGTCTTTCAACCGTAGGCGTGCCCCTTTTCTTCCTGAGATTCTCGTTGATGGCTCTATTCTTGAGGAGAAATCTACTCTGAAACTACTTAGTGATTCTCTCTCATCAAATCTTTCTTGGAGTTCATACATTAGACAAATTGTTGTTTCTGCTTCTCGTAAAGTCGGTTCTCTCTATCGCTCCAAACACTTTCTCATACCTGAGGCTATTCTCTATCTCTACAAATCTACAATCAGACCATGTATGGAGTACTGTTGTCATATTTGGACTACTGAATCTCTGCCCAATTTTAGGGTTCTTGATAAGGTGCAGAAACGTAGTTGTAATTTGATTGGCTCTACCCTTTCTTTTTTCTTTGCACCCTCTCTCTCTCACAGACGTGATGTTACTAGTCTCAGTCTTTTCTATAAATACTATTATGACACGTTTTCTTCAGAATTGTGTAATCTATTCCCTGCTTCATTTATTCCAGCTCGTTTGACTCGTTGGTCTAGTGGTCTCCATCAATTCGCTGCATTGATACCTCATTGTAATACAGCTTCCTATTCCAGTAGCCTATTTCTAAGAAGTGCAGGCTTGTGGAACTCTATTTCTGCTGACTGTTTTCCTATAGCCCTGGTCTTTTCAAGACTAAGGCCAATAGGCATCTGCTGTCTTTGTGATAATCATATTTCGTTCGTGTTAACTCCTTACATCAAATGGCTTCATGCCTTGTCTGAGTCTACGTCAATGATAACAGCAGTATTAGTATTACAATATTATAATAATTCTCAAAGTTTGAGATCTAAAATTAAAAAAAAAATTATATAGCATTTTTTTAGAAACATGACGTAGTTTTAGTTACAGGCGTACAGGCAAGCTTCCATTATAATAAAGATATAAGACTTAGAATGTTAGCAGAAATGTATGGTACCCGTTCATGGGCGTTTCCCGGGAAAATCAGAGAACACAGGAAACTTATGCTCCTATCTCTGAACTCTATATACATATTTTTACTTGATTTACTTTTACTTAGCTATAAATTTTAATTGTAGTGTTCTGTAAGTATTAAATTCATAAATGTCATTTAAAAGTTAGTATTACTTTTTAAGGAGGAAAAACATTCTCGCAGCAACGTGCTTACGTTTTTTGTGGTGGTAAGTAATTTGAAACACTTGAAGGAAAGTAATATTTGATATGAATAAAAAATCTATTACCGTCAGTAACCCTGTCAATAACCCTACATTTGGGAAGAAATAAGAAAAAAACCGAAATGGTGCGCGTGCAGTTGGCGTAACGAAACCGTTAAAAATTACTTTATAGTTTGAGGAATCCTTAAAAGTCAACTTCGTCAAAAATATCTTTGTCTTTTCCATCGACACTCCATCACGAATGAGAGCACATCAGATGACAGGTAATAAACCCATTCCCCATCACAAAAGGCGGTGGTATGCCTGGAAAGAAGTCCTTCCGTTTACTTAGCCGCTGTAATTAATTCTAAATAGCATAAAAGCACTGTGTTTCTTCGTATCCAAACACTAACCCTAAGTATGGTCACATTATACAAAACAAGACAAAAAACGGTGCGAGCACAGTGGACGTAACGGAACCATTAAAAGTTAATTAATAGTCTAAAGGACCGATAAAAGTCAATTTCGCCCGAAAATTTTCTTTGTCGATCCAGTCAATACGCTATAATAGATGAGAGCGCCGCAGATTACAGACAATAAACCCGCCTTTCTCCGAAAGGAGGTGGTAATATCTGTTAAGGCCAATCTACTATTTGTTTATTCTGTCAGTTAAGAATGCAAAAGTCTTTGGAACGGCCAATCAAAACGACCCCCCTCCAAGAAGGTGTAGGTGAAGTAAACATTCCGTATTTAGGTGGAAAATATAGAGTAGCTAACAGACAAATGCCAGATCGAAAATATGAACTGATAACGGTGTTACACGAAATAGCTGTCTTATGACAAAGACTTCCCGGTGAACGTGGTGACTGTGGTAGTAGATCTGAGGGTGAGAGTGACCATTCCTTCGTTTTTTGTATGGATGTCTATGTAAAAAGAAGCTGTGAAGCTGAAAAACATACGCATATTTTCCAAAAATATGTATCGAGAATTGGCTTACATCGCTGCCAAAACAGATTCATATATGTAGCTTTTGGATAGAAAACTACGTATATTCGTCATTCAAATAGAAAAAAATCACTTTATTTAATTATAAAGATTAAAACTTTGAATTTCAGAAATCACGTATATACACATTAAAGTGTAGAGTTTGAATGCCAACCAGACACCATCCTTGAGTGTGCTCGGTTTCTCTGTACAGTGGTTTGTCAGGACAACCTGACATGAGGATACTTTACCTTACAAATAAACCCTGCCCAAATATTCAAAATAACATAGTATTCGAAGCCTAAATAAGAGTTACCTGACACGGCTATAAACCAGATCATACAAAGAATGGTATATCTTCTCCAAGTGATGTTACCTTAAGTAACAGCACAGCTGGATACTCCACAAGACCAGATAAATTTTTGTCCTGGAATCCGGCAAGACCAAGAAAAGACAATAAATATAAACTATACCATAATTCAGTAGTTAATTTAGGAGAGAAAAATTGACGTTCTTCACTACTTTACTAACTGAACATTTGATAGGTAGAGGAGAATCTTGGTTGAACAGTCGGATATCTTTGCATTTAATATTGTATTTAAGGATTAGCCCTTGGAAGGGGCCCCTTGATTTATGTGAGCTAACTGAAGTAAAGTGAAAGACACGGATGTACTGCCATAGATACTTACGTATACTATGGGATCGGCTAAACCGAGTTAAAATCCTGTTGGATCTTGTTATGGCTGACTATTATTTTAGATGCGTTTAAGGAGCTCTGTATGTCGGTCTGTTACGTTTAAATTTGAAATATAATTTCCGTTGCTTAGTCATGCTTTAATTAGAAATCGAATGTTCATCGGCCTCTCAATTGCTTATTTGTAAAAATGATTTAAGACGCGTTCACGCTAGGCTATAAAAGGCTCTGTCCGCCCGTCAGTCTGTCATACTTAATTTTGAAACACCATTTACACCGATAAAATGGCGCAGATTAAATTAGCGCATACTAAGTTCTACAAAAACAGATTATATTAATTATGACACTTTATTATTTGACTTATATTTTTCCTTTACTTTCGCTTTGCTTTTACTTATGTCATCTTAGAACTCTATTCGTTCTGTTTTGTTTGTATTCTTGTTTGTGTGTTTATCGAATAGAGCTCATGAAGATCGCATCTCAGGATTTTCTGGTCTGCACGAAGTTCTCCACGTTGGTCGCAGATATTCGTTAACCCGACATGATTCCAGATTTTCACACCTGACACAGAGAGCAGCAAGACTCGGTGGTTGCGTGCGAAGTTGGGCAAGGTTTGACCCAAACACACACAAAGAAATAGCGCAGAAGCAACGTTGCCATTTTCACTCCATTGATTTGAGGTTGCGTACTTAACACGTTTTTGCTTTCCACACGCATAGAACGATTCCTCCTAGATTTCCACTAAACACCTGTTAGCCGGGTTTACGACCTTAAACCACTTGCTGCCAAACCCGTCTGCCATGGGTGACTATGCCAGGAACCGGATTTCCGGACGTCATAACTCATATACGACCACGTTGCCACCGGCATTACCACAGTGACGAATATTTTGGACTTTAGAAGGGTATTCTGCTTCTGTAGAAGTTGTAACTACTTATAGTTGCAATAAGTTTTTTCTACGGCCGTAGCGGTTTTGTGAAAGGTAGATATTATGTAGATAATAACATCTGTTTGCGGCTGTCATTCCGCAAGCTTTGATGACATTAAGTTTCCAGAGGTGGGGGTGGGGGATGTGAAAGAATCGCCGTCCTTCTACATTCAACACCTAGTATTCCCAAGTCTAATACTGACGAGGTTAAACGTCGCATAACTTTGGTGATAAAACGAGAACCGGCGTGTCAACGTAATTATACTCGCATTTTACTTCTATTATTGCAATTGAATTGAATTATATTGCATTGTATTGTTACATTTTCTTTAACTATGTCTGCTCCTTCCGCAAAAGAGTTCCTTATTAAGTAAAATAGACTTCTTAGAGTTAGAGTTAGTGTTAGAGTGAGGGTTAAGAAATGGTGACTAAAATAGCTCTGAGATTTGAGATGTAGAAGTTAAAAAGAACTAAATATAATGATGTCCGTATTTACTTGCCTCCACACGAGGGAAAAGTTAGACACAAGATCGTTGTCTATGTGGGGCATATTCAGCTCCCCCAAAAAGAGCACCGTGGATGGGACAAAAATATTCACAAAGAATTCCAGCCCAAAGGCGTTGTCAGTCAATGACTGTTCCAATAAAAACGTAAAGCAAGAAGGCATAATTTTTACAGTTTCTTGTAATCCGAGATGCATACCATAATTTCTTATTCCTTTATCAGGTTTCTTTACGCATATTTTATTTTCGTCAATAATCTCATTTCAACTACTTTTTAATAAAAAAAAAAATAAACGCACCCAACACAGACACACATATTATATTAACAGGGTACGTTTAGTATTTGCGACCAGGTGTATACATACACAACAATGCCTTCTAGAGATAGATAATTATGTATTTCCACTGAAAAACGCTTTGAAAAGTAAGAATACATATATTATTTTTTAATTTTGTTGATTAAAGTCTCCTTCAGCGTCAACAATGGCTTTTATGCTGGGTATGAATCATCTATATGTAAGATCATGTGGTTCTTGTTCTATATTGGTTCATAGTGGTCATTAATCATTGGTCATATATTTTTGGTTCATATTGGACAAACATAGGGTCTTTTATGGATTATTTAGAATTATGAGAGCACTCATTAACCTTTTCCTCATCTCCTTCTCATACGTAGTAATCCAAAGGATTAAGATCTCTGAATCTAGGGGACAAATGTCAGAAGTCTTGTGATCATGAAAATGATCTTTCTTTGCTGGATTAAAAAAAATGTTTAAGTGTCTATTAGCTCTGATTAAGCGATTTTCTTTGACCTTTTGTGGCATAAAATGACTTTTACTCATCACATAATACTTATATATGATAACTTTGTGGACGACATTTCTAGAGTATTCCTTCTGACACCCAGTGTTCTTTTGCAATCCAGCTGATGGATCTTCTAGGATTTCCACTGTGTGCTGTACTCGCCGAATAGATTCATCTGTTCTCATGCTATCAATGTTTCTAGAATGTGTCTTATATTTTGATGATGGTGATACCTTTTCATCTGAAGCCTTTAACTCTTTGCGAACTTGGTAAACGAAAGACTAAGCTACTTTTAAAAGTAGTTATATTTCTAAATTGCTATATCCACCTTTTATAATCACGATATTTATGGCACGTTTCATTTGTTGTGTAATTTTAGGCGCTTCTATTGATAAGTTTGAAATATAGAAAATATAAACGAAATAATATTCCTATAACGTATGTCCTCATATACCTTACGCTCTCTGTAGATATGCGTGTATGCGTGGCTGTGTGTACGTGTGTATATTTTTATATTTTTATTTTACGGATTACTACCACTTAGCGTAAAGCGTTTGTCTTCATAAAAGATATATTAGCTCTCGGTTATCGATAATGCAAATGTAAGTATATATATATATTTTTTTTTTAACATGATTCACCCCAAACAAGGCAGGCCGCCACTGTAAACGTAAGGGGCTACTCTGAAAAAGGAAAAGGGGAGAAGGGTTGGTGGTTCAGCTTAAATTGGGATCTGAGCAGCGAGATGTCTGTTTACATTAGTTTTAAATTTCTGCATGTCAGTACTGTCGGGGAAACAGGGGGCAGGGAGAGAGTTCCAGAGACCAGCAGCACGAGGAAAGAAGCTATTTGAGTAGAATGCTCTCCGGCATCTGGGGACCTCCACAGTGAATGAATGAGATTTAGTAGAATGTCGAGTTAGTCTAGTGAATTTACGCCGAGGGGGCACCAGAGTAGCCAACTCATCGGAACATAATCCATTGAAGTATTTGTAAAACAAACATAAGGATGCTACATTGCGGCGATGGGACAGGGGCTGGAGCTTAGCTGACAGTGAGGGACCTATTAGGTTGACGACTCTTTTTTGGACTTTGTCAAGCAGGGAGAGACTAGGATATGATGCACCAGCCCAGATGTGGCAACAATACTCCATGCATGGGCGAATGGTGGCTTTGTAGAGATACAGGATAATGTCAGGTGTAAGGAGTCCACTAGCACGGTAGAGGGAGCCAACCTTCTTTGCGGCAGCGTTGGCAATGTCTTCAATGTATGTGTTCCAATTCATGTTACCATTGAAGGTTAGGCCAAGGAGTTTGAATGATGAACTCTCAGGTAGGGTGTTATTTGCCATGACAATCGGTGGTCGGAGAGGCTTCTTGTAGTTGTTGAAGGAAAGGAGCTTAGTCTTTGCGGCAATAAAAGTTACCAACCATGTATGGCCCCAATCCACTACAGCCTGGAGGCCATTTTCTAAAGATTCAACCATTGCCTCAGATATGATCGCGTCTGTTTTGCCAACATGGCGAGAATAAAGCGTGGTGTCGTCAGCAAATAAACCAATCTCAGACACTATGTAATCAGGGAGATCGTTTATATAGATCAGGAACAACAAAGGTCCAAGAATAGATCCCTGGGGCACACCAGCATTTATGTCATGTAGCTTAGATGAACGGCCATCGAGGACAACCTGGATTTTTCTTTTGTTTAGGAAGGATCTGATTATATTAAGTAGTTGCCCAGTAATACCGTATGAGCGTATTTTCAGGAGAAGCTCTTTATGCCATACCTTGTCAAAGGCCTTGGATATATCAAGCGCTACTGCCCTAGCTTCACCTGCCTTGTCGAGTGTATGATACATGCGTTCAGAGATGACCGTTAGGATGTCTGCAGTAGATCGTGCTTGTCTAAATCCATACTGGCGGTCAGATAGAAGTTTAGCATTAACTAAGTGCCGTACTATCGCTAGATTGATTAAGGATTCAAAGATTTTGGCAAAGATCGGCAGTAGACTGATTAATAACCATTATAATTTCCATTAATCTGCAAATCGATTAGGTTTCGAATTTCAGCTTAAGCACTCTCTAGCGGCTAAAAAGAAAAAATGCAGTCATAGTATATTCATTCCTGGGTATATTGCACACGGTAAATAATTATAGTAAAATGGGGGGGGGGGCAACACTACGTAGTGAGAAGGAAGAGAGAAAACATTTTTCTTTATTAATTGTCAAAAGACTATTCGACTAAAACCTAAGACTTATAGAAATAAAATTAATAATAGTAAAAAAACATTCGACTAAAACCTAAAATTCGAAGCGCCTTTCGGTCGACACATTTTCAAAAGTGTACGTCGACGTATAAGGATTAAAATAAATCATTTAATAATTAAATAAAGTTACTTTCATAAAACATAAAAGCGGGGAAAATACTAACGAATTCCCCGAAGAATGGGAAAACGATTTTCGCAAAGTAGAGCAAAGTAGAATAGAAAATATATTAACGGAGAGGGAGGAACATTTTGTTTTTTAAAGTTCTCTGAATAAGTCTAACTTGTCACACAAGTTCAACCTATTCAGAGAGAGTTACCTTATTAATGTTCGTTATTATTCTAATATTAAATACAAAATGTGTATTAACAAATTTAGAATTTCAGTTATCCTAATTATTTATATTTACAATTATCCTTTGTGTTAGTAAGAATAGGTAATTTCAGGTTTTTATTTAGAAAGTTATAATTAAAATTAGTTTTTATCCGAACTAAGGCTTCTCCACGTAAAATGTAGAATATTTTGAGGTAAGTTGATAGCTATAGTTATCTTATTTGCTAATTGATAGGCATATGTTATATGTCCGCAGTTATATATTGAATTTATATTGAAATATGTTTATATTATTATTATTATTATTATTATTATTATTATTATTATTATTTTATTTTTTTTATTTTTTTATAATAGTCTCAACTTTTGGATGTTTTTAGTTAGAGTTTTCTTTTTTGAACATCACGTCAATTCTCTTGACTTTAGACATTCAAGCTGTACCTTAACACTTTCACTGTTCCTAACAGGCAATCCTTTTGCAGAATTGGAAAATAAATTGTCTCGTCAATCTGTTTAAGCCATTTATGGTAGATTTTCGTTGTGGTTTTAAGCGTTACAATTAAACGGGAATCACCTTTACTTCTTTACATCTCCATAGTATAACTAATTCCCATTTTAGATCATGATATTTATTTAGTTTTTCGTGTTCTTTCTCCTGCACTCTGGTATCGATGAGGTAGGCTATATCAATGATTAAGCAAGTTCTCTTGTTTTTGTTTAGAAAGATTAAGTCGGGTTTAAAATGTTAAAGAACCTTATCAGTCTGTATACGCATGCCCCAAAGAAGTTTGACATTGTCGTTCTCCTGTACCACTTCTGGCTTATACCTATACAACTTCTCAATGTGGTCCAATTGATAAAGTTTGCATATATTCCAGTGTAGTACCTGAGCGACTTTGTCGTGTCTCCATTTTTTCTACTGATGTTGTGCTAGCATTGGTCATTCAGATACAATATGTGCTAAGTTTTCCTCCTTTTCATTACACAATCGGCATATTGGTGATTCTGCAGTTTTGTCAATGTAATGTTTGATAGACCTAGTACGAGTGGCTTGTTCCTGGGCTGCCATTAAAGGTGCTCTCAGTAGATCTTTTCAGATCACCCTTAACCAACCAATTCCAGCTGCCATTATCATTAAATGCAGTATTCTTAAATGATACACTGTGTAGTTTCTTTCCAAATAATTTTAACCCTATCTCCGGTAACCTTTGGTTCTTTTTTCACACAGTTCATAGTATTTCTTCTCTTTTCCTTTCACGAAAGAGAATCTCATTACTTTCAGAAATATATTTATATAAACAACCTTCTTCTATATTCACAACAGTTCAATAGAACACTTAGTAGACTTCGACCACCATCCTTTCCAGGTGGATACAATCGATCTGCATCGCCTTTTATTGCGAAAGCTCCATAAATTATAAGGATTTTCCCTGTTTTGGTATCCACACATTTTTAGTTCATCTACATCCCAGTCAAGTATACCGGCATTATATCGAATGATAGCTACTGCTTTAGCATTGATAGCATAGATTGTATTTCGACTGTGGAGGTGTGATTTAAGAATACTCCTTACTCCTTAGTTGTATTCAGTTGTGACATTTCCTTGTTTTTAATCTTATCCGCCTGCAGAATTCCCAAGTATTATTATTATTATTATTATTATTATTATTATTATTATTATTATTATTATTATTATTATTATTATTATTATTATTATTATTATTATTATTATTATAGTAGAGAATGGTAGTTTGCTTGAAGCATTGCTGGGTATAGTAGTAGTAAGTTTTTGAAAGGCTGTGGGCAATGCAATTCCGGGTAAGATGCAAGTTGAAAGGAAAGGAACAAAAACAATAAAAATAAATCGAATACGATATAAGACTTACTATTTATTTTTCCTTTTTTTTTCCTTTTATTTATTTATTTTTTTTCTTACATAACAGCAAGAGTGTTTTAGCTGTTCGTGTGATGTCCGGGTGATTAAAAATCACTATTTGATATTTCGAGAAAAGACATCCCTTTTTCAAAAATAATTAGACCAGAAGAAGAATAATATTTTATTCTTCTCCGACTGTGTAGAGAATAATACAAAACAAAATGGCTGCCAGATATAGACCGCAGCAAAAAAGCAGTTTCACAGGAAATATAAATTAAGTTAAGTTTTATTTTAATATTATGTTAAATATATGATTGGTGTTTAGAATATTAGTGTAATGTTGGTTAGGTGTATGGTGTTCGATAAACTGTTAGTTTTGATAATATATATATATCATTTTTTTATTTTATTTTTTTTATATTTGAATATTTACTTTGTTTTATCTTCGTATTTTTATTTTGTTTATCTTTCTATCGTAATTTAAGAATTTTAATATAAAGTAAAGTAATTAGTCTCATATTTTAAATATTCTAGATCTATCTACTTATCGATTTCGATTATCATCTATTAAAGAAGTGTTATTAATTACTAATTGTGAGTTTCGTCAAATTAGATTAACGAATTAACTTATTAACTTGATATATTTATTATACGATAAAGGGGAGTAACTCTGGATTTTTAAAAATATTTTTTTTATAATTAATTTTTTAATTTTTTTTTTTTTTTTAAATTTTTTTTTGGTGGAGATCTGTATAACAATATTAGTATATATATACAACATATATACACATAATGCATATATACATATATATATATATACATATCTATGTATTATTGTTTGTTTAATTGTTTATCTATATATATTCATCAATTTCTTTACATATTTGTTTGTTTGTTTTTTTTTTGTTTTTTTTTTGTTTTGTTTTTTTTAAATTTATTTATTTATTTATTTTTTATTATTATTATTTACTTGTTTAATTTATTTTATGAATTATTTATTTAATATTTGCATGTTATTTGTATACATTCTATATGTGTTTGGATTTATTAATTAATAATGCTAGGTTATGGAGTGACTTATTTTGGTGGGTTAGAAGAGTATGCTGAATATGGTTTTTGGTTTGTGGTTGAAAGTGTGTAAGGATGGAAGTTCATATGGGGAGGGGCCTGTTTGATTGTTTGGGTGTGTGGTGAGTTTATTATGGGAGGTGAGTATTGAGTGAAGTTGTGGAAACGGACTCTGTTAAGTGTTAGATATAGGGGTTGGTTGGTATTATTATTATTATTATTATTATTATTATTATTATTATTATTATTATTATTATTATTATTATTATTATTATTATTATTATTATTATTATTATTTGTACTCGGTAGGATTTATTACACAAGTCATCGTCAATAATTGCTCACCGACAACAACCGGTGGTGTTCCCTGGAGTCTAGGTGACAACAAGCCTTCCTATTTCTCCAGTACTCTCCATCTCTTTTTGATCACCACCGCAAATGACCATCGATTTTTCGCTGGCAACGACCATTGGTATCCCCTGGTATTTGGGTGGATATAAGCCTCCTTAACGTCCCAGACCTCGCTGCACTCTTCCAATGGAGGTTTAGTTAGTGCTACTCTTCCTTCTCGGTCTTCCCACCCCCTTTGACCCTCTGCGACTATTCTTTGTGGTGTCAGCCGAGGCAGGTGCTATCATTTTTTGGAGGGGGACAGCTTATGATATTCCTTGCTGTTTCTATTCCTTGGTCTGTGACGTGGTGTTCTTCCTGTGTTTTTTTTCGTATTGTAACTTCAATGTGACTGGTTACCGTTCATAGCTTATACGGGTTAGTTTCCGCATTCGAGGATTTTCCTTAAGATTGCAGCTGTTTAGATCATTGCCGTCCTTTGTAGGGGCTCAGTGATACTTTTGATATCAATTTCTCCCAGTCTTTTCTCCAGGTTTTGTGGGACTGTTCCTAGTGCTCATACGACTATTGGTATTATATTTACTTTCTTCATGCTCCATATCCTTTTCAGTTCTCTGACAAGTTCCGTGTATTTTCTTCGTTCTTCCGTCTTCTTGAGCTTCACTCTTAGGTCTGCTGGAACGGAAACGTCTACGATTTGGCAGGATTTTTCTTCTTGTCGATTATTATAACATCCGGTTTCCTTGCTTGTATGAATTTATCTGTTTGTACATCCATATCTCAGAAGATTTTGTGTTCTTCATTTTCCAGCACTGTTTCTGGTTTATGTTTGTACCATTTGTTTGCGTATTAGAAATTCAATCGTTTGCACAATTCACAGTGTACTGCATTCCCCACACAGCCATGTCTGTTCTTGTATTCTTTTTGTGCGAGTTTGCTACATTCACTTATATGATTTACTGTTTCGTCTCTTTGTCCACACAGTTTGCATTTACTTTTTTTCATGGGTTTTATCCATTTTAGCTTTAATGTCGTTTATCCTAGTCGCATTGTTCTGTGCAGCCATCAGTAACGATTCTGTTTCTCTGTTCAAGTGTCCATTTCTTACGCATGTCCAGCTATTTTCGTTGGTTTCTTGTCTTGTCAGTCTTAAGAAGTGTCCAAGTAGTTGTTTTTCTTCCCATTTTCTTTTCTTGTCTTTTTGTTTCTGGTTTTGATGTTTCCTGAGTTGCTCGTAGGGACGGTGTCTCTTACTGCGGTGATTAGCCTTTCCGTGTTCCGAGTTATGTATTTTTCCAGCTCTTTTTTTGAGTCTTTCACAAAGTCTTTTATACTTACCAGCCTTCTTTCCCATTTCGTTTCTTTTCATGTAGAGTCTGTCCGTATTATCTTTTTGGTGAAGTGCGTTGTGCATGTTCATTAATTTTCTAGTCCTCTTGTCAAGGTGCCTAAGTTCTTCTTTAGTCCAGCCTATGAATGGTCCAGAGTATCTTATTAGCGATACTGTCCAGCTATTTATTCTTTTTACTGGATTCTTGCTATATAATTTCGTTTCTAGGAGTTTTCTTGTTCTTCGTAAATATTCATTTCCAATGTTTTAAATTTCTGTAGATTTAATGGTGTCTGCTTCTAGAAATCCAAAATATTTGTAGCTATCCTGCTCACCTAGCGCCCTCATCTACTCTTGCCTTCTGTTATCTCCAGTTTTCTTCTTTTCATTTCGAATAGTGCATACTTTTCTATTCCGAATACTATTTGAATGCCCTGACTGAAGATTCTGGTCGTATTTATCAGCTTTTCCAGTTCTTTTTTGCTTTTTGCAAATAGTTTCAGATCGTCTATGTACATCAGGTGGTTTACTCTTAGTTCTGTGTCTGTATCCTGTATCCGGCATCACATTTTTTGAGTATGTGGTTGAGCGGCATCATGGTTATTATAAACAGTAGTGGTGATAAGGAGTCTTTTTTTCGAAAATACCTCTCTCTATTTTTATCTCATTCAGGTGTTGTCTTCCGGCTGTCAATTCTAGTCTCCATGTTTCAATTGCTTTCCTTATAAGATTGATAATCCTGTTGAGTATCTTGTATATTTTTAAACATTCAATTATCCATGCTTGAGGGATTCTGTCGTAAGCTTTTTTGTATTCACTCCATGACATGGATATGTTTTTTTCTCTGCTTTTTACCTCCTTCAATATCTTTTGATCTATGTACAGCAGATCGTTCGTCCTTCTTTTTTCTTTTATGCATCCTTTTTGTTCTTCGGGGAGTAGTCCACGATTATTCAGGGATTGGTAGATTTGTTCTGTTAGTTGCGCCGTCAGGATTTTCCACATTGTTAGTAAACAGGTTATTAGTCTGTAGTTGCTTGGAATCGTCTCTTTTTTGCATCTTACTTAATGGTATAAGTGCCATGTTATTATTTAAATATTAACTGTAGGATTAAGTTCAAAATTAAATTAAGTTCTATTTTGCTTTATGTTATCCTGAATTGGTCGTATTAAAAAAAAATTGTAAAAAATAGAGATAATTTCCGACTTTTTATTTAGAAGATTAACTTTTGTTCTTATAATAACTAATACTAATAGTTTAATATATCTATGGAGGCTTTGAAGATATTATTTTGTAAAATTCCCTCGTGATATTGGTTTGAATACAAACAGAAAATAGAGGGTTTAACGCTAACTCTGTATACACACATATATTTCTGAAAACACGCATCAATAATAATCGGACAAAAACACATACGAAGGAGAATTATATACCCAGTTTTTGTTTCCGGTCATTGAAATAAGAAAAAATATTCTGAGTTTATTTCATATTTATTTTTTGGTGTTTGCTGCGTTTGTAGTTTGCATACGGAGACACATACTTCTACACTTAAACACTATAACCATAAACATCACGTAACGTACATAAATATATAACATTTTAATTTACACTAAATTGGTAACCATAACATCATCCCGAATAGAGTTAAATGATAGAGCACATAATAACGTGGTGTTCCGTTGTCATAGCAACTGAGATCCTCGCCCATTTGTAAGTAACTGTCCATTGTCTTGTTTTAAATAATTAATCTTACTAAATCATAATTTAAATAGTTTTTTAAAAAAAATATTTACTTTTCATTTAGTTGTACTTATACTAGATTTATGTGAACAAATTTATTTGCAGTAAATAAATTTATTTTCCGTAGACAAATTTACGTACAAACGACTTTTCGGGCGCAAGATTTTCTTGTATTTGACGTCATTTTCCATGGGGAAGACAATAAACGAAACAAAATTAAAAGTGAACATAATCCTAGCAACAACGTCGGATACATACTGAATCGGTGAACATTTAGAGAAAGTATGACTATCCTTTTTAGGCGTCGTCATCTAATTTACATACATGTGTCTGTACACACAACAACCACGTATGTAAATTAAATGACAAAAATGTATGTTTCTTTATTTCTATATCAGATATTAGGAAAATAATGAATACTACTACTTCTATTTGCCATAATGGTTATAATATTCGCTAATGAGTCGGGAGGCTGGGGTTCAATCCTCGGTCGAGTCATACAAAAGTCTAAAACAATGGTACTTGATGACCCCTTACTTAAACACTTAGCATTATAAAGGGAGGATACAAGGTAAGTAGAGTAATCCTGAGAAAAGAAGTGGCGCCTTTCCTTCCATATTGGTGTCGTAGCTAATGATAAAAGAACCTTCGTGTCGCTTTCGACTACGGTCGACAACTTTACTTTTTTTACTACTTATATGTAATAATAATAATAATAATAATAATAATAATAATAATAATAATAATAATAATAATAATAATAATAAGATTAATATAGAAGTAAAGAGACTTTTTTATCCTTATTAGTAGAATGTCTTAAAAGATATGTCAAAATTCATGAAATTTAGAATGAAATCAAAGCAGAGTATATAGTGTATCTATCTATCTATCTATCTATCTATCTATCTATCTATATATATATATATATATATATATATATATATATATATATATATATATATTATTTCATGTATCCACATAAAATGTTATAAAGATATATAATAATTTATGTAACAAATTTTCTAGTATTTACTTCAACAGTGCTCGATACGTGAATAGAGCTAGGTAGTAAGTTATGAAAATATATTCATAACAATTAAGCAAAACAGATTCTATGAATGTTAGCCTGATGATTCCCTAAGTGGATAAAACGCAGAAGCCTCTGTGTAGCTTAATTGCCATATATATATATATATATATATATATATATATATATATATATATATATATATATATATATATATATATATATATATGTCTATCCTCGTTAATTTTTTACGTACATTATTTACTGCCTTAGCTGACAACCAAACTTACCCGCCCAGTACCACCCACCAGGAAACAAAAAGCCTAAATTCCACGCGGCATTCTAGAGCTTTCTGGATTCACTTTGACATTTGCGATTGTAAACGGCGCAGACATAAACCAATAGCGGCAGTCAACCTACGCTCGGATCAAGGTGAAAAACAGTCACGTGACTGATCTAGACTCTCCTCTCTTACGTTCGTTTGTTTGTGGGACTGAATTTGTGTCTGTGCGTGTGTGCGGCAAGGAAAGTTAAGTGGTGTACATTTGAGGGAACTGAACCGACGTGTCACGTAAACTTGAACATAAGGGTTAATGAGAGAGAATAATTTTAAGTGTAAAGATGAAGAATATTATGGGAGTATTGAAAATAATTAATAGTAATGGAATGAACAAAGTTGCAGTGCATATGGTGAGGTTTATGACAAGTATTTGTTTACACTGGATTTGAAGACGGCCATGTTGTAATCTGCAAAGAAGTAGACATGCAGTAACGTGTTCTAAAGACGGGAAGCCCTTGCAAATAAATCCTTTTTATGGAAATTCCGCATGTGGCTGCATACATCCAGGAAGAAAGGAATTTTTGGTGCTAATGCACTTTACGGATCGGGCTATCTTTTAGATATGATTTACAAGGTAAATTAAATTTTGCCGGTTTCTTTTGTGTATTACGTTGTTAGGTGAAAGTACAGAATAGTAAATATCTATCTATCTATCTATCTATCTATCTATCTATCTATCTATCTATCTATCTATCTATCTATCTATATATATGTATATATATATATCTGTATATATATCTCTCTCTCTCTATATATATCTATATCTATATATATCTGTATGTATGTATGTATGTATCTATCTATCTATCTATCTATCTACTTATCTCTCTCTATATATGTATATATATATATATATATATAGATAGATAGATATAGATATAGATATATCCCTATGAATTTAGACTGAATCTTTTTGTTTATACATTACTCAAATCTTCTTTAGACTATATATATTCCATGAAGAATGCCAGTATACTGAAATCATATACCCTTAATAGGGTTAAGATGAAAATGTATATACACTAAATGTACAAAAGCAAGGAAATTCCCAAATTTTTACACTTTTATTGTCATTAAGGGTATGACTACATATCAACCAAACCATTTCATTATCACATCACTACAGTATACATCTCTATGCATGAGTGGATGAAGTGTGTGAGGTGCGCTGAAGAAAAATTCCTACCAGTAAAATACATAACCCTGTTGTGCTCGCATGCCCTTAATGACAATAAAAGTGTATAAATTTGTGAATTTCCTTGCTTTTGTACATTTAGTGTATATGAATTTTCATCTTAACCCTATTAAGGGTATATGATTTCAGTATACTAGCATTTTTCATGGAATGTCACTACTTTTGTAAAGGCTATGCCTCAATACAATGCCTTCTCATAACTTATATAGTTGGTAGTTTGACTAATCAAAGTATATGGTAAACTGAAATTAAAATGCCATCAACTAGACACTAGAATCTCTATCTTTGCCAAAAATCAGCTGAATCTATCAAATGGTCGATAAGATATAGAATAAAGTGTATGAATACAGGTCATTTTAAAAGTTTTTTGGAATTTTCTGGAAAACTAAGGTATATGGTAAACTGAAATTAAAATGCCATCAACTAGATCCTAGAACCTCTATCTCTGCCAAAAATCAGCGGAATCCATCAAATAGTTGATGAGGTACAGGGTGGCACATACGTACGTACGTACGTACGTACACACAGAAAACATGATTTCATGATTGAACTTTCTGGATCTCTGGGTTGCCTTGACTAATGATGCTGAAATTCTACATACTTATAGAACCTATAAAATAACAATTTTGTGCAAAGTTTTAACTAATTTGGTTTATTGGTTTTTGAGTTATGATTAATCAAAGAAATGAGATTTCCAGCATAGGCCATTTGTGAGGTCTATTAAGGGATAGAGCGCTCTCGCCCTCCCTTGATAATGGTTTATAGATTTGTATGGCTTTGTTTTCTTTCCTCTTATCTATTAGCCTATGTGTTACCAAAGGTACTTAAGCATTTTTTATGCACATTTATTTCTATATAACTATATATATACTAACTAACATATAGAATAGTTCTGAAGGGTAATGATTTGATAGTCTTATTATATTTATTATTATTATTTATTTTTTTACATATTTATATATTTATTATTTCTTAAATTATTTTATATATACATGTATATATACACATACACCCACACACACACACACACACACACACACACATATATATATATATATATATATATATATATATATATATATTAGCGAATAAATGCGGGTACAGATGGATTAAAACATGATAAAGGACAAATATGTCACAGGTATAGATTAAGGGGTCAACATTGACTGAGATTTGCTTACTGTGAGAACTGAAGTGAATGACAGGAAAAGAAAAGTGACTCGATAAAAGCGAAGGCGGGTTTCTGGTGTTAGGCGAAGAACAGTCTCGAAGGAGCGATCAAGCACCAATGATATCATAAAGTGAGTTCGCGAAGTTAACTAAAAGAAATCTCTCTTTCTCGACCATGATACAATGAAAAATCCTGGATCTTAATAAACCACTTACTTTCCACACGACCTGATGCTTGTCTAACTTAGTTCTAGCCGCTGTTTAAAAGAAAAAAAATGTCGATAATGAGTTTGATTTCATTTCTTCGCTGGCCAGAAACAGTTGTTGCAAGACGAGTTGCTACAACGACTGACTGAGGATCGGGAGGAGTGGGGAACGACGTATGGATTTATTAAGTAAAAAAATCGCTTCATAATTAGACACGTTAGATTTCGACATGGAATATAGTTAAGGACAAAGTGAACATGTCTCACTATATCTGACCAGACACATACATTTCGCTGTTAAATAATATAATTTATAATTTTCTTAGTTAGGAATAACAGGAAATAGGGTTTGTCGAAGGTCAGCTTAGTGTGTTGCAAAACTTCTGCTATCATTACGAATCATCACGGTGTTGTCTCACTGTCCACTAGACTCGTTATCATCGAGTGGCCTTTTGGCCTTGATAGGCTGTGAATCCTTAGTAAAAGAAAAGGTTAGCTCAACCCACTATGGGACTTTATAGGAACGGACGTGACGTCACATGGCCCTAAAAGGGGGGGGGTCGTAGAAAGGAGGATACGATCGGAAGTTTGTGGTTCGAACATGTGCGTTGAGAAATCTTCTATTAAAATGTGATTAACCAGTAATTACCTCTCTGTCTCCACCCGCCTCAATGGCCATTAATTGCGAACAGGCGAATAAACCTGTTCTTGTCGTCAACCGTTGTCTCTTCTTGGCCCTTATTTTCGGGGTATGAACGAACTTTTTTTTTTTTTTTTTTTTTTTTACATGGTTCACCCCAAACAAGGCAGGACGCCACTGTAAACGTAAGGGGCTACTGAGAAAAAAGGAAAAAGGGGGGGAAGGATTGGTGGTTCAGCTTAAATTGGGATCTGAGCAGCGAGGTGTCTGTTTACATTAGTTTTAAATTTCTGCATGTCAGTACTGTCGGGGAAACAGGGGGCAGGGAGGGAGTTCCAGAGGCCAGCAGCACGAGGAAAGAAGCTATTTGAGTAGAATGCTCTCCGGCATCTGGGGACCTCCACAGTGAATGAGTGAGATTTAGTAGAATGTCGAGTTAGTCTAGTGAATTTACGTCGAGGGGGTACCAGAGCAGCACACTCATCGGAGCATAATCCATTGAAGTATTTGTAAAACAAACACAAGGATGCTACATTGCGGCGATGGGACAGGGGCTGGAGCTTAGCTGACAGTGAGGGACCTATTAGGTTGACTACTCTTTTTTGGACTTTGTCAAGGAGGGAGAGACTAGTAGATGATGCACCAGCCCAGATGTGGCAACAATACTCCATGCATGGGCGAATGGTGGCTTTGTAGAGATACAGGATAATGTCAGGTGTAAGGAGTCCACTAGCACGGTAGAGGGAGCCAACCTTCTTTGCGGCAGCCTTGGCAATGTCTTCAATGTATGTGTTCCAATTCATGTTACCTGTGAAGGTTAGGCCAAGGAGTTTGAATGATGAACTCTCAGGTAGGGTGTTATTTGCCATGGCAATCGGTGGTTGGAGAGGCTTCTTGTAGTTGTTGAAGGAAAGGAGCTTTGTCTTTGCGGCATTAAAAGTCACCAACCATTTATGGCCCCAATCCACTACAGCCTGGAGGTCATTTTCTAAGGATGCAGCCATTGCCTCAGATATGATCGCGTCCGTTTTGCCAACATGGCGAGAGTAAAGCGTGGTGTCGTCAGCAAATAAACCGATCTCAGACACTATGTCATCAGGGAGATCGTTTATATAGATCAGGAACAACAAAGGTCCAAGAATAGATCCCTGGGGCACACCAGCATTTATGTCATGTTGTTTAGATGAACGGCCATCGAGGACAACCTGGATTTTTCTTTTGTTTAGGAAGGATCTAATTATATTAAGTAGTTGCCCAGTAATACCGTATGAGCGTATTTTCAGGAGAAGCCCTTTATGCCATACCTTGTCAAAGGCCTTGGATATATCAAGCGCTACTGCCCTAGCTTCACCTGCCTTGTCGAGAGTATGATACATGCGTTCAGAGATGACCGTTAGGATGTCTGCAGTAGATCGTGCTTGTCTAAACCCATACTGGCGGTCGGATAGAAGTTTAGCATTAACTAAGTGACGTACTATCGCTAGATTGATTAAGGACTCAAAGATTTTGGCAAAGATCGGCAGTAGACTGATTGGGCGGTAGTTCTGAGGGTCGGTTCTATTCCCAGTATTCTTGTAGACTGGTACCACAGAGGCAATTTTCCAGCTATCGGGGAAGCAAGATTCAGCTAGGCATTTGTTGTAGAGTTTGGAGAGAACAGGGGCCAGTTCAGCAGAGCATTTCTTTATTGCTATTACAGGTATAAGATCAGGCCCACAAGCTTTAGAGGTGTCAAGGCTTTTTATAATGTCTCTGACCTGGGATGGGGTGATGACCAGGTTATCAAGTGTGGCTTCAGTCCGCAATGGTAATTCAGGGAGAGGGTGGTTACCCGAGTCTAAAGTAGAGTTAGAAGCGAAACGCTGTGCGAGTAGTTCAGCCTTATCAGTGGCCGTGCAAACGACATCATTGTGGTTTGAAAGTGGGGGAATCGTAGATTGACCATTATTCACTACACTATTGTAGATTTTCCAGAAATCGCGAGTACCTAGTTTCTGTGACTGGATGCGTTTTTTTGTTAACTCATTATACCTTCTCTTCGCTTCGCCTATCACAGCCTTGCAATTGTTTCTTGACTCTATAAATTTATGCCTATTAGTAGCTGACTTATTGCGGCCGAATTTACGGAATGCTTGTTGCCTCTCAGAAATGGCAGCTGCACATTCCGAAGTGAACCATTGAGGAGAGTGGGGCTTGCTAAAGAATTTTCGCATGGGGACATAGGCTTCAATGCCTGCTTTGACCCATTCAGTTAATTCGTTTGCACACTGGTTGGCAGGGAGTAAGAAGGTTTCCCGCCATGGGGCGTCACTGATGTGGTCTCTGATTGACTCAAAATCAGCTTGCTCGTAGTATCTTGTTGTTTTGAGCAACGGTTCATCAGCTTTTGGACGACTTTTTAGTGTGATATGTATCATTAGCACAATGTGATCAGCATTCCCGAGTGGGCTATGAGCTTTCGTCACACAAGCCTCGGGTATTGAGGTCAAGAAGAGGTCTAGAAGTGAGGCTTGTTGATCCACACGATCGGGGATGCGGGTCGGAAAATCAACAGTCTGAGAGAGGGAGTGAGCTAAGGAGAAATTATACGTAGAGTTGCCGGCTGCATCAGTAAGGCTGGAGAATCCCAACCAGTCGCGGTGGTGGGCATTAAAATCCCCAAATACATGTATCTGGGCATTCGAGTCTATTAAGAGTGCTCTATCTATGCTTTCAGAGACAGAGTTTAGCAGAGTACAGTCCTGGGACGACGGGGAGCGATATAGGAAATATAAGTAACTAACGTTGTGATGAAAAGTCAATCTAAAGCACATGTAGTCGTAGTCATCTGATTCTAACCTATGTTCTCTAGTCAGCGGGAGGGTGTTCCGAACATAAACTCCTAGCCCGTGCATGTGTTTGTCAGAGTCTTTACGGTAGAGTGGGAGGTAGTCAGTCATGTCAAAGTGGTGAGAAGAGATTGAGGATTGGAGGTTAGTTTCACTAAGAGCTAGGATATCCGGGGAGTTTGTCAGGAGAAAGGTTTCTACGTCGTTGATGTTGGTTCTAAGTCCCCGGATATTTGAGAATGCGAGCCTCAAGGGCGGAGGCGAAAGTGTTGTTTGGGTGTCTGGTTTAGGTTTGATTTTATTTCTTTGTAATGGCATGTTTGATTTGATTATAGAGTGGATTGGCCAAGGTGGGTACTTGCTTGGTGCCAATAAGCTCACACAACCAGTCCATTAGTCACGACCTGGTCCATGGGGGTTGTGGCCTCGGGAAAGCCCACCGTAGATAATTGCAGGGTCCCTTTCCATGCGCGACATGGCACATACAACTACCCACGGTATTATGCAACTGATGATGGAGCAGCCGTTCTTGGCGCTACCCAAGAGTTTGGGCTCCTGCCCTGTCAGTCGGAAACAGCAGCCAGACAAGCTGTCTAACCTGTACCCTCAACCTGTCGGAACAAGAGAGACCCAGACTGGTCATGTAAGACTTACTAACGAAAAAACTTTCCCCGAGTTGCCCAAATAGAGAGAAAGAGAACGGCGTTCATTGTCCTAGTAAGGAAACAAGGCTAGGCACTGAGTGTTTAGAGGCGTCCCAGCGCTGTTACCTCTGCGCCTGACTAATAAACAAAGAAGGAGTGCAAGGGCCGGCGATAGGTAGAACCTATCTACTCCTTAAGCAATTGTAGGTTTGCAAACCGGATACTTTGTTCGAGATTCCAACTCTAGGAAGGTTGTCGATCAGGACTAAGGAAGCCATCCTCCCCCAACAGTTTTCTGCCACGGCGTGAGTAACTGGAAGAAGGTTTTTTTGTCAGAGATTTCCTTCTCTTAGATGGATAGCCTTACGAGGTCTTACGGGTCCAACACTCCGAGAGGGGTGGAAAAAAAAAAAAAAAAAAAAAATTCCACATAATATACATTATATATATATTACATATATATATATATATATATATATGTACACATGTAGATAGAATAAGTTCAATTGCATACTAAGAAGGGAACAGTAAGTTGAAGATAGGTTTCCCTCACTCCCCTCTCTTTCAACCCCGAACGAGGTTTCGGTTTCTTCACTGCTAAGGCAGATATGAAATGTGTCTTTTACAAGACTAGCATGCTTAGCTTGGACGATATTCATCCCCTACCTACATTCGCTAGTGAACTACCCCCACCCACCCCTTTTCAAACTTGAACTCAAGTGACCCCTGCAGATTGTAGGCAAGAAAAGAAAAAACATACAAAGTTTTGAACAGCCAAGTATTCTGGAAAGAAAGATTATTTAAGCTAGATTTTCATAGCATGTTAATACATGGATTAATTAAAAAAATAAATTCAGAGTAAAAATAATTTAAACACTTAGCTTTTTTTTTTTTAGTTGTTAAATGCCATCCATACATCTCAGCTCCTTCAGAGGCAGATACGAAATGTGTCTTTTACAAGACTAGCATGCTTAGCTTGGACGATATTCATCCCCTACCTACATTCGCTAGTGAACTACCCCCACCCACCCCTTTTCAAACTTGAACTCAAGTGACCCCTGCAGATTGTAGGCAAGAAAAGAAAAAACATACAAAGTTTTGAACAGCCAAGTATTCTGGAAAGAAAGATTATTTAAGCTAGATTTTCATAGCATGTTAATACATGGATTAATTAAAAAAATAAATTCAGAGTAAAAATAATTTAAACACTTAGCTTTTTTTTTTTAGTTGTTAAATGCCACCCATACATCTCAGCTCCTTCAGAGGCAGATACGAAATGTGTCTTTTACAAGACTAGCATGCTTAGCTTGGACGATATTCATCCCCTACCTACATTCGCTAGTGAACTACCCCCACCCACCCCTTTTCAAACTTGAACTCAAGTGACCCCTGCAGATTGTAGGCAAGAAAAGAAAAAACATACAAAGTTTTGAACAGCCAAGTATTCTGGAAAGAAAGATTATTTAAGCTAGATTTTCATAGCATGTTAATACATGGATTAATTAAAAAAATAAATTCAGAGTAACAATAATTTAAACACTTAGCTTTTTTTTTTTTAGTTGTTAAATGCCACCCATACATCTCAGCTCCTTCAGAGGCAGATACGAAATGTGTCTTTTACAAGACTAGCATGCTTAGCTTGGACGATATTCATCCCCTACCTACATTCGCTAGTGAACTACCCCCACCCACCCCTTTTCAAACTTGAACTCAAGTGACCCCTGCAGATTGTAGGCAAGAAAAGAAAAAACATACAAAGTTTTGAACAGCCAAGTATTCTGGAAAGAAAGATTATTTAAGCTAGATTTTCATAGCATGTTAATACATGGATTAATTAAAAAAATAAATTCAGAGTAAAAATAATTTAAACACTTAGCTTTTTTTTTTTTAGTTGTTAAATGCCACCCATACATCTCAGCTCCTTCAGAGGCAGATACGAAATGTGTCTTTTACAAGACTAGCATGCTTAGCTTGGACGATATTCATCCCCTACCTACATTCGCTAGTGAACTACCCCCACCCATCCCTTTTCAAACTTGAACTCAAGTGACCCCTGCAGATTGTAGGCAAGAAAAGAAAAAACATACAAAGTTTTGAACAGCCAAGTATTCTGGAAAGAAAGATTATTTAAGCTAGATTTTCATAGCATGTTAATACATGGATTAATTAAAAAAATAAATTCAGAGTAAAAATAATTTAAACACTTAGCTTTTTTTTTTTTAGTTGTTAAATGCCACCCATACATCTCAGCTCCTTCAGAGGCAGATACGAAATGTGTCTTTTACAAGACTAGCATGCTTAGCTTGGACGATATTCATCCCCTACCTACATTCGCTAGTGAACTACCCCCACCCATCCCTTTTCAAACTTGAACTCAAGTGACCCCTGCAGATTGTAGGCAAGAAAAGAAAAAACATACAAAGTTTTGAACAGCCAAGTATTCTGGAAAGAAAGATTATTTAAGCTAGATTTTCATAGCATGTTAATACATGGATTAATTAAAAAAATAAATTCAGAGTAAAAATAATTTAAACACTTAGCTTTTTTTTTTTTAGTTGTTAAATGCCACCCATACATCTCAGCTCCTTCAGAGGCAGATACGAAATGTGTCTTTTACAAGACTAGCATGCTTAGCTTGGACGATATTCATCCCCTACCTACATTCGCTAGTGAACTACCCCCACCCACCCCTTTTCAAACTTGAACTCAAGTGACCCCTGCAGATTGTAGGCAAGAAAAGAAAAAACATACAAAGTTTTGAACAGCCAAGTATTCTGGAAAGAAAGATTATTTAAGCTAGATTTTCATAGCATGTTAATACATGGATTAATTAAAAAAATAAATTCAGAGTAATTTTAATTGATAGTGACGTGCGAGGTATTAGACCTCCCTCAGAGGGGAGGTATATATAACAACACTGCAAATGAAAATCATACATTTATAGATATCGATGACACTATTCACCAAACATTCCTCTGTTGTTGATGTTTTCTACAGATGGCCTTTGAGACCCCTAGGTGACCTGCATTGTAATCCATAAAAGATTCACGATATTATTTAGGAAAATCAGATTTTTATAGTTACTAAATGCGTTTTATCTATCTTGAACATGATCGAAATGTAATAATACTACACCAACTTTGTAAATGTGAATATAGGCGGAGAATAGAAGATATAGATTTTTAAAAGTGATGTTAATACGGGCATGTGAACATGCGTTAGATTGGAAAACAAACAAAGAATGGAAGTCTATAAGAAGCCAGCAGACGAATGAACAATGATAAAATACCGCAAACAGAACGAATAAAAAATCCCAGATTAATTCAGAATTTATGTATATTCCATTGTCACTCGTAGTTTAATATTTTTTAACTGGGCTAGTCTTCAAGAGATCTTGTGAAACGTATACAATTCAACTTCTTTTTCATACATGGTATTTTTAAGGTACTGCGGCAGATTTTTGTGCATTTTACGTAGAGTACTTGTAAACTGTTATTTTCTAGAGATTTTCAGTGCAAACTTTAATTTATTGCGCAAAATACACTTATATGTACAATTTCATTGCTTAATCTTGTTTTAACAAAGATATAACATTTTCACTGAAATAGTAGTATGCACATGTGACGAAACGCATATTATCTTAAAGAGGAAAAAATATCCAACTGTGTGGGGCACATAACTTACTTATTTTTACTGACATGTTTTAAATTTAAAAAGGTTCTCTCTAAGATCATCAAGTTGTATGCAATTATTGAGGTATTCAAAGTAATTTTAATCATTTCATGTGTACAATCAAACATTTGATGTTTTCCTACTAACTTGTGATACATGCTATATATATATATATATATATATATATATATATATATATATATATATATATATATATATAAAATATGAAACTAAAAGTATACCTTTAGAGGATAGAACCTGTAGTGAAATGGGTTAAGCTCAATATACGAGATAGAGCAATTATAAAGAAAAATGAAAGAAGAAAAATAAATATGTGCGAATGACAAATCTATTTCAAGTTCGATTGTTCAATGCAAGGTGTACTCGGTAAAACATGTTTATTTTTTTTGCATTGAAATAGATTTGTCATTCATACATATTTATCTTTCTTCTTTCATATATATATATATATATATATATATATATACACACACGTAGTTCATTCGTTTTAATTAAATACAATAAAAGTTAGAACATTTTATGAATGTTCAGTAGGATTAATTCCCTTCTTTTCCATGAGGTTATATCAGTGGTTTAGGGAGAATTGATGCTGGATGGAAATTAAAAGGCGACTTTAGTTTTGCGTTCGAGCCCAGCGACCGGTGGCATAGCTTTATTTCATCGTCATTGACAATTCTTGGAAAAACAAAACATATATGCATGTGGATAAAATAAATAAAAAATACTTATTGTAATAATATATATTATCTACACGTTCTACCCAGCTCCGGCCCCATTCCGCAATGTTGGATCCCTGTGCCTGTTTTACAAGGACTTTAATGAAATGTGCTGTTCTTGTGTCCCTTCAAAGTAAATACATCGACTAACCTGACAATCAGAAAAAAATCCCACCTCTTTGACTGCAGAAATCTCCAGATGCCGGAAAGCTTTCTACTCTAATAGCTTCTTTCTTTGAACTGCTTGCCATTGGAATTCTCTCTCTACTCCCGGTTTCCCCGACTGTAGCAACATGCAGAAATTTTAATTTAATGTGAACAAGCATTTGACTGCATAACTTTCCCTATGTCTCAATAGCTTTTATGTCTCAGTGGCAATGTGCCTTGTTCGTGGTGAATATAAGTAAAAAAAATAGTCTATAACGATAGTTTCTATTTTACCAATAGATAATTCCCTTGTGTATAATGCCACTCCGGGTCAGAATACACCTGGGAGTAGTGGTATAGAAGGAGTGATTCAATATTACCCAAAACTCCAAATTGGGGCCTTACCACATGTAACATGATTAAAACCAATATCGTTTGTCTGATTAATCAAAAGATGCTGATGTAAGCGTCGTAAGCTAATCTCCCCTTTTGGTTTCTTGCCGGAGCATAAGTAAAAAAAAGAAGATTTATTCTAAAATAAATTCTTCAAAATTTTAAATTCGTAAAGAATGGATAGGCATACCGTTGTCGTTGTGGCGTGTGTATAATATCAATATACACGCTCGTTGTCACGCTACCCTGTGTCGTCTCTTCCCTTGACTATATACAGGAACACAAGTCTAATTTACGATGAAGGCTTTATTCGTATGAGAAATATATATTATATATACATTTACCGGCTGGTGTATGAATCCTTTATACCTTGTTTCGCCGTCGCCGTTATCATCATCATCACCATCGTTGTATGCGCAGGATGCATTTTCGTCCGTTGATAGAAAACCGTACCGACACATGTTTATTTTATAAAGGTATATTCAATTCAGAAAGACAGAAACAGAACTTTCTCATGCATAAGAGAGAGAGAGAGAGAGAGAGAGAGAGAGAGAGAAAAGAGAGTAAGAGAGAGAGAGAGAGAGAGGGAGAAAGAGAGAGAGTGTTTGTGTGTATGTGTGTGTGAGAGAGAGATAGAGAGATAGAGAGAGATGACACTACATCAGCCGCCCGACACGTGCTGCTTCCATTTTAGGGCAACACGCAAAAACATCTTTCCTCGTTCAAGTTTCGCCTGCTAAAAGAATGAGAGGCGTCCCGCCAGAAGTCACGTGATTTACATAATTTCTGTCCGGTGTCACTCTCTGACCCGTTTGACCCCTAAACTTGTCCAGGCTACTCATACACGACTGCTACACTACAACATATATATATATATATATATGTACTCAATATTGCAGATAGCCAGGTAAGAGAAATATATTTAACCGAGAGAGAAAAGGGAGAGAGACATAGAGAGAGACAGAGAGACATAGAGAGAGAGAGAGAGAGAGAGAGAGAGAGAGAGAAAGAGAGGGACACACATCTATAAGAATCACTTCATGACCCCCTCCCCCATCTGCATCGGGGCTTTGGGCTCGCTCTCGCTTCACACGATCGATGCTTGTCAAGTCTATGTGAAAAAGAGATCACATTACCTTCTTAAAGGAAATGACGTCATGCCCCGACTTTCGTCATCTACCGAGGTCAGAATTTGACCTCACACTTGTCAATCATTTAGCTAGTTCGTCGTTTATTCTAGGACTATTTTAACTAATCCGTTATACCCCCATTCTAGAATGAGAGACTTAAGCTCTCATTCTAGAACAACGTCATGTCAAATAGAATTATTACGTCAATGTTCGAAATTCAAAGAAAGAACAATTTATCGGATTAAAAAGTATTCTTTCTGTCAAATGGTGAAAGTTTTATTTTATTAATTTAATTTTATTAACAAGCATTTCAGAGATTTTATATTTGTTTACGTTTTAATAATTTCATTTGATAGCTATGTTACAGCATAACATGAATAAAATAAAAACAGGTCCTTAAAATAAAGTTAAAATTAATACCCGTATTTAGCCGCTCCCCACTGCATCAAGATTAGACATGTAGTTGGTTTTAAGCGGGTGGTTGGAAACCAGCTCCCTCGAGGAGAACACTCTGGAAGGATATAAAAATATCTGAGAACGGATCTGTCGGTATTCCCTGCTAGAAGCCTCCCGGGCGACCAGCAATAAACCATCGCCGCTTGAAGTAATTTCTGGGAGGGTTTACCTCCTAGGACTGAGCCGGGACATACCTCATTCCAGAAAAGAAAGGTATGATGCTTCAGGAAATATGCTCGGTTGCTGGAATGATACTAAGACGAACCTTACTTAATACCATGTAAATTGCATCTGTTTATCACTCACTGTCAGTTCACAGACACGTCATTACCAGTGATCGCTTAATGTTCAAAGGAGATGGTGTTCCCTGAAACCTGAATGCCAACATGTCTCTTCAGATTTCTTTCGTTCATCATTGTGTTCTCGCAAAATCAGTTTACCATTGAGTTTTCGCTGACTTGACTAGGACCGAAAGCTTTCTCTGGAATTTCGGTGATAATAACTTTCTTCTAGTTGAGATCTGGATGGTGTTACCCTTCCTCGGTATTTCGGTCCTCACAGACCTTCCCTCCTGACAGTTTCTGTGGTATTAACTGATGTTGATACCAATGCGGTTTTCTTTTGTGGAGTAAGAGAGGAGGGATTTATAGTATTTCTTTTATCTCTAAATAGGCTGTATCGTTTCTCTTGGGTTCGTCATAATATGCTCATCTATATTTCTAGTTGTGTTCACCTGTGGATGCTCAACATCATCTGGTTATGTGGCTTGGTTTCCAGACTCTAAGGATTTTCTAAATATTTTGGTCGAGTCCATCCGTGCCGTGATTTGTATGATTCCAGTTTCTCTTAGTTTTTTTTTCATGTTTCTCAGAAATGTTCCCACTGCTCCTATAATTATTGGCATCACGATAGTTTTCTTCATATTCGATATTTCTTTCAGCTCTCTTGCAAATTTCATATATTTACATAGATTTCTGATTTCTTGATTTTAACCGTGTGATGTGCTGAGATGGTGAAATCGACTTTTTAGCAGATTTTTCTTTTCTCGTTGACTATTATCACATCTGGTATTCTTGCTTGGATGAGTTTATCCGTTTGTATTGATTGACACCAAATGTTTTTATATTTTTCGTTTTTCAATAATGTCTGTCTTGTTTGTGCCTGTACACTTACTTTAACCCTAACCTGTACCATGAGTTAGTATGGTTGTATGTTAGGTGAGTCTGACTCGAGCTAACGAAAATCTTAACCTCACGATTGTCTGGTCTGCATGAAGTCCTCCCCGTTGGTCGCAGCAATTCGTTAACATGCAGGATTGCAGGTGTTGACCCCGACACCGAGAACAACAAGGCTAAGTGGTGGCATTCGAAGTCGGGGAAGGTTTGGCCCAGTTCACACAACGAAATGATGCAAAAGCATCGTTGCCACTTTTACTCCGTTGCTTTCCGGTTATGCACATGGCATATCTTTGCTTGAAACACACACAGAGGCAGAATGGTATTTCTAACACTACCACGTTTACACCACGGTGAGGAACGGTTAGTCTTTAGGAAGGTGCGTGAATATGTTCAAAGTGTTATCGTTTGCACAATTACCAATGAACTACCTTGTCAATCAAGTAACTTCTCTTTCATACTCTTTTTTGAGTCAGCTTGCTGTATTAACTGATGATGTAATTTATTGTTTCGTCTCTTTGTTAACAGAGTCTACATTTGCTGTTTTGCTAGGACTTGTCTATCTTGGCTTTCATGTAGTTTGTTCTGGTTGCATTCTTTTATGCGGGTTTTAATAGAAATCCCGTTTCACTTTTAAAGTGTCGTTTCTGTAACCTTTTCAAGTTCGCAATTTTTTAATCCCATCTCATGAATAGTCCCACAGTTGATTCTCTTCCCATTTTTCGATTCTTGCTTTTATGTTTCTTTGTTTCACTGTTAAAACAACAGCGTTATTTGATCCATGCTCCTGCGTTCTTCTTTTGTCCAATCGATGAAGCCCCAAAGTTATCAAAGTTACCCCCTTGTTTATTTCTTTTATTATTTTTTAAATTCTATAATTTAGTTTCAATCGGTTTTCTTGTTCGTTTGATATATTTTCTAAGTATTATCTCTTTTCATGTCCCATGCTCTGATGGTGTTCGCGTCCAAATGAATAACCATGTTTTGGTTTTCTTTACATTTACGCTGAAAAAAAAAATTAATTTTACTATTTAAAAATAAAAATAAAAATAAACATTTTAACAAGATTCTTTAGTCACATCATATACAAATATTATTTAGAATTTGAATTAAACTTACATTTATTTTCGCGATTCTAAACGCGTCGGATGCATCATCTGTCTAAATGAATGACCTTGTACTCGGTAAAAATGGCGCAGGTAAAAATGGCACCGGAAAAATTCCACTAGTTAAAATGCCACCGGCAAATACAGCACAAGTGAATAAACAGGAAAATTAGTACAGTTCGCGAGGGGCGGGGCCAGGCTCCCTTCCCCCTAGGTTTAAATAAGGGCAAACTCCCCACCCCTCCAAATATTTAAGAATAAATATTTTAAAAGAAGTATTTACTTTGTTATTTTAAAAAACCATTAAAATCTCCTTTTCTTTTTTTTTTTTTGGTGGGGGAGGCTAGGTTCCAATTCCTAGTTTTTAAATCAATATCTTTAAATATAAGTATTCACTCATTCGATAAAAATCGTAAATAAGAAAAAAACATCATCAATACCAAGCGTAGTAGAATTTAACAAGCCGCGTGTGCGTGCCCCCCCCCTCTGTATGTGACTCGATGTTGCGAGTGTAAAATGCAATAAATTTGGGCAATTTGGGGCATTTTTAACCGCCCCCCCTCTTTGACCTCCTGGGGGCGAGAACCAGAATTTTTCTGAGGTCAAGGATGCTCATTTTATATCCAGAACAATTGCCTCCACATTTTGGCCAAGTTTCAGAAAAATTGAATGGATGGATCAAACGTTATGGGGGAAAAGTGTAATTGTTTGCTATTTTGGGGGCTTTTGACTCCCTGGGGGCACGAACCAGATTTTTTCCAAAGTCAGCGATACTTATTTTCTATTAGGAACAATTGCCTCAACATTTTGGCCAAGTTTCAGAGAAATTGAATGGATAAATGAAAAGTTATGGGGCAAAAAATGTCATTTTTTGCCATTTCGGGGCCTTTTGACCCTCTGGGGGGCTAACCAGATGTTTTTTCAAAAATCGGAGAATGTCACTTTCTAACCTGACCAAAGTTACAACTTCATGCAAAATTTTAGAGAAATTCAATTGATGGTTGCGGAGAAAAATCCGGACGGACGGACGGACAGACGGACATGCCTCAAATCATAAGTCCCCCGATTTTATAAATCGGGGGACCAATTAAGGATTTACCGACCTGTATAATTTTAACGCGTTGAAACTGGAAAGAAAAATTATTTTAAAATTTTATTTCCATCAAAGCGGTCTTTACGACACGTGAGAAAAACATGTTTTTTTTTTGTCACTTAACTATTGTTAAATGTTACAATTTTACCCCCAAATAAGAGAGTGGAAAATAATTTGATAGTTTAAGTTAAGATTTCAATACAAATTAATTTAAAAAATCAAATAAAAATCGAACAATTGAACTGATTCTTGGTCTAAAGATCTTAAATTTAATTCCTTGTGATGAAATAAAAAGGCTAATTTAATTTTGAAGTGTTGAACATCGAAATTTAATTCAATGATTGAATCTCTGACGAACACTCCTTTTTAATTCTCTTTCACCAAACACATTTTTACTTAAAAAAATGTAATTATACCCGCAGCACTTTGTATGCCCACCATCAACCACAATCAAAGACCCGTCTCACCAACCAATCAATGGCAACCACCTGAAACCGAAGAAAAATCGTTTGCCCTGAATACCCCCAAAATAGAAATTGGTACCTACGTCTGCTCCGAATACCTGCCGATCTCACAATACTTCCCTCCCTTTCTTCCACTTTTCAAACGCCTGCTTCGACACCATACCCTATCCCTTTTGTCCCTGGCCAGTGAAGGAGAAATCCTTCAAGACTGCGACAACTCTCATTCCTGTCCCAATCACCCCCCCCCTCATGCGGAGACAGATCTTCCCCACACTAAAAAATGGAGGTGATTCCCTAGTTCAACCCCGATATCTAAAAAAGAAAATTGCATAACAACTTTGTTATGTACGTACCTGTTAGGTTAAAAAAAATACTATACACCACAATTTACGTAAATTCATCCAGTATTTTTCTGTTTAAAAAATAAATTATAGTTTTTTATCGGCAAACGCTATCTAGCCCACATTATTAAGATGCTTACGTGAGATTTAATAAAATGTTGAGTTATGTCCCTTGTCCATGCCGAAAATGCTGCCGAAAATTGCTGCCGACAGTTTCCACGGATAAAATTTTATTTTATTTAAAAATAAAAATACTGGATGATTTTACGTAATTTTTGGTGTAATATCTTTTTTTAAACAAATAAGTATGTGCTCATTTCTTTTTTTTAAAAGCAGTATTACACATAGGGGTTGAACTGGAGAATAACCAAAACAGACCCTATGTCCAACTCTGCCCTCGATTTAAACATTTGCCGATTTTACATATCTTTCTTTTCGTTTCGGCGTATTCTTCTCACTTTCTACCTTTGAAAATAGAACGACCGTTAAAGTGAAGCATCAGCACTACAACTCATACTTTCCTGTCCTCGGTCAGTTTTGAGGGAGCTGGACCGTTTCCACATCACAAACCGACTCTATTCCTATTTACTTGCATACTCGCAATGGCAAAGTTAGACACAGGGTCGGTTTCCAATGTTGAGAATATCCAGCCTACCCCAAAAGTGGCACTCCGGAATAAGACAAAAATACAAATTGTCGCAGCGACCGAGGACAGAAAAGACACTACAGATACTACACCTCAACGCCAATTATACTCCGAAAAGCAAAAAATATATTATTATTTGTACTCACTAGGAGTTCTCACACAGATCATTCTCAGTGATTGCTCACCGACAACAACCAGTGGCATCTCCTTGAGTCTGAGTGACAACAAGCCTCCTCAGATTTCCAGTATTCTTCACCTCTTTTCGATAACAATGCGGTATCGCAACAGCCCCTTACCATTGATTTCTCGCTGATAAGGACAATTGGTCTTCTCTGGGATTTGGGTGGCAATAAGCCTCTCCCACATCCCTGCATTCTCCGCACTTTTCCAGTAGAGGTCTGGTTTGTGCTGTCCCTCCTCGATCTTCTCATCCTCCTCGACCCTCTACAAATATTTTGTCTGGTGTGAGCCTAGGCCGGCACCATTAAAAAGAAAAAATTAATTAATTTTTCTTTTAATTAAAAAAAAAAAAAATTATTTAAAAAATTTTAAAATTTAAATTAAAAAAACATTTTTTGGGTGGGTGAGAGAAGGGGGAAGTTATGGTGCTTCTCAAAATTTCTGTTCCTTGGTTCATTTTTGTGTGGTGATAGCTGATGCCGGTGTAATTTATTGGGGGGGGGGGAGATTATAAAGTGATGTTTCTTGCAGTTTCTGTTCCTTGGTTTTGTTTTCTACCTGTTATAAATTCCTTGTGACTGGTTACCCTTTGTAACTTATGCGGATTGGTTTCCGCATTCGAGGATTTTCCTTAAGATTGCAGTTGTTTTGATAATTGTCGTCCTTTGTATGGTTTCGATGGCCCCTTTCATTCCAATTTCTCTCAGTCTTTTCTGCAGGTTTTTTGGGATTGTTCCTATTGCTTCCAGGTTTTTTGGATTATTATTATTATTATTATTATTATTATTATTATTATTATTATTATTATTATTATTATTATTATTATTATTATTATTATTGTTATCGTTATCATTATTGTTATTGTTATTGTTATTGTTATTATTATTATTATTTTTTTTTTTTTATATACTACAGTATACTTTATTTACAGCATGTAAATGGCTTTATTTGTTAACGAATATTACTATTTATTTTCATCTCCATCAGGGCAAAGTTAGATACAAGGTCATTTTTTTTATGTGGGGAATATCCAGCGCCCCAATAGGGTCACTCTGGATGGGACAAAAGTAAAAATAGCCTCAGTCAAGAAGGATCTCTCTCCTGTCGACCGATATAATACTCTTTGACTCCAACCCAAAATCCAAGTATCAACAATCAAAATTAACACCATTACCATTCTGGACAACCTCATATATTGTGAGTTTTCTTTTTCTTTTCTTTTCTCGCCCGGCTAATAGAAAATAAGTCAATCAGCGTTACCTCCCTTTGATCGAGTTCAGTTCAACTTTTGCACACACTTAAAAGTGGGTCCGTCAGCCTCGCTTTAATGGCTTTCGTACGCGAATCTCAATCTAGATTTGTTTAAAGCAATTTTCATTTGTTTTATAATTTATAATCGTCATTTTTCTCGTGTCACACTTGTGTTCTATTCCTTATCAGAACAACAACTTCCTTTACGAAATGATTTTTTTTTTTTTGTTGGCCTTTCCTTTTTTCTTTTATTATTCAAAGTCGCGTTTACGGCTGCTGGGAATTAAACAAAGAGGCGCACGAATGATACAGTCAGCAAAACCATTAGGATAGTTTAAAGTTTAAAAAAATTGAGAGGAATATTCTAAAGACAATTAAAGGCAATTTGCGTATTGAATTCTGAAAATGCTATTTAAAACTTGTGCGTGACATATAAACGGAAATTCTATTTTAAACTTGAGTGTGACAGACAACGAAAATGATATTTGAAACTTGTGCGTGACAGATAAATGGAAATTCTATTTAAAACTTGAGTGTGACAGACAACGAAAAAAAACAAATTTGTGTATGACAGACCAACGGAAATGCTTTTTACAACTTGAGCGTGACAGACAAGCGAAAATGATATTCAAAACTTGAGCGTGACAGATCAACGAAAATATATTTAGAACTTAAGCTTTACAGGGCGCCAAAATTAATATTTTTTTTTATCTAAGCGTGACAGATTAATGAGAATGATATTCCAAACTAAAGCGTGAAAGACCGAAGGGAACGCTATTTCAAATTAAGCGTGGCAGACAAACGAAAACACGCATCAAAACTTAAGCTTGACAGACCAACGAAAATGCTACTTAAAATGTAAGCGCGAGAGACCAACGAAAAATATATTTCATATTTAAGCTTAACAGACCAATAAAATTAATCTTTTAAATTTAAGCATGACAGACTAACCGAAATGTTATTTAAAACTTAAGCATGACACATTAACGAACATACTATTTTAAACTTAAGTGTGACAGACTAACAAAAATGCTATTTCAAATTAAGCGTGGCAGACCAAAGTAAATACTATTTACAATTTAAACATGAGAGACCAGCGAAAATGCTATTTAAAACATAAGCGAGACAGACTAATCAAAATTCCAATTCTGAACTTAAGCGTGACAAACCAAGTAAAATGTTATTTAAAAGTTAAGTGTGACAGACCAACAAAAATACTACTTAAAATTTAAGCGTGACAGACATAATTGAAAATATAATTTAACATTTAAGCATCACAGAGAAAAGAAAATACTATTTAAAATTAAACGTGACAGACCAATGAACATTTTATTTTAAATTTAAGCGTGACAGAAGCTTGACAGATCAAGGAAATGCTATTTCAAAGAAACTGTGACAGACCAACGAAGATACTATTTCAAACTTAAGCATGGCAGACAAACGAAAATGATATTTCAAATTTAATCGTGACAGACAAAATGTTTTTTTCAAATTAAGCGTTTCAGACAAATGAAAATGCTATTTCAGATTTAAACATGACAGACCAACGAGCATGCAATAAAAAAACTGAGTTGGGGAGAAGTACTGAAAAAAATCTGTATTCCTGCAAGTTAAAATAAATTTGTGTAATTTAAGCATTAAAAATAAATTTGTGTAATTTAAGCATTAAAAATAAATTTGTGTAATTTAAGCATTTAAAATTAATTTGTGTAATTTATCATTAAAAACAAATTTGCGTAATTTAAGCATTTAAAATTAATTTGTGTAATTAAATATTTTTTTAATGTAAATTACCCCAGAAAATGCACGAAACTACTTGCTGGAAAGAGCTAGCACGAACAAGAAACTATTATCGCAAAAACAGGAGATGCTTATTGGTCTTAAAAGACCAAGGCTATAGGTAGGAGGAAAACAGTCAGTAGAAATAGACTTCCACAAGGCTGCATTTCTTGGAAAGAAGCTACTGGAATAGGAAACTGTATTACAATGAGGTATCAAAACAGCGAATTGATGGAGACCACTAGACCAATGAGTCAAGCGAGCTGGAACAAAGGAAGCAGGGAATACATCATTTGGTTTTGCTTGCAGCACATAGAGACAAAGGTTAAGAGTTCGATCCACGACAGGGCCGTATTTATTTTTCTCTCGTATTTTTTCAACAATTTTAAGTTACTTTTTTCAAATTATAATATTGAGTGATTTGTTTCATTTTGCCTTTTCCCCTAAATTTGATGTAAATAGCGGTAATTAAGACGCCGGACGACCCCATATATGCCTGAATAAATCGGCAGTGAAAATCTGCTTCTTAACATAAAGTTATGAGTTGAATATAACAAATTCGAAGGTAATTATGCGAATTAACTTTCGTAAGATATCAGAAAGATTTTAAAATAATAATAATAATATTCAGTTATTCAATTATCACGGGCAATGCAAAACAACAATTTAATTATAAATACTCCCGATTTTTTTCACAATGATCACAACTCACACCATTTACTGTGAACGATATCTTGCTCTAAATTATTTTTGTAGTTATTGTGTTTGTGTTTAATTATTGATAGGTTATTATCGATTGAGTTATTTAAAAACCAAATAAATATTATGACAATAAAAATATATTTTATTTCAGAATACGGCGTATCAATATAATATTTTGTCGTCATTTTTGTCGGAACGGGTACACTACTACTACTACTACTACTACTACTACTACTACTACTACTACTACTACTTCTACTAGTAATAATAATAATAATAATAATAATAATAAGAAGAAGAATAAGAAGAATAAGAGTAGAAGTAATAATAATAATAATCATGATTATAATAACAGAGACTAGATGTCATAATAGTTAACAAAAAAGAAAAAAAAACTGCCAAATCGTTAATTTTGCCTCCCAAGCAGGTGAATGTCAAGGCGAGAGAAAAAACAGAGCAAACAACGAAACTTGCCAGAGAACTGAAAGGGATTACCAATAATCCTGGAAAAAGACTCGGAGAAATTATAATCAAAGTGAAGCCTTAGACTATACAACGGACGGCAATGATGAAAACAGCTGAAAGCTTGAGGAAAATCCTTGAATGCGGAAACCAACCCACATAAAATCATTTGCAATGGTTATCAGAAGAGATGGAGACCACTGTAAATGTATGAAGTATTTTTGTTATTACGACCGATTATTATCAGTGCTCAATCACTGACGTCGACTTGTGTGAAAATGTTGCATTACTCGTTCTTTCAGGGAACCTGGCAAGATCCAACAAGAATGACAAAGAACAGAACGTATATGGAAAAACTTTGGTTTTCTTTATTTGGTATTACCGGATGGTTTACGCCGGCTACGCACACATATTAAACAATCTTTTGACATACTCTTGTCTCATGAAAGTCTTTTTCTTACTGAGGTCACCGATTTGGTTTCCGCTATAAACTTGTTCGTGTATACATCTGATTGGAAAGAAATTTGCTCTGCATTGTCTATCCGAGCGTGAAATGAAGCAATTGTTCTACAAGCACTTTGGTGAAGTACAAGTCAGGTACCAACTTGGTTATCAGCCACATTTTTAATCAGCGGCCACAAAAGTCTAACAGCAAGACGGGCTTGGGTACCATAGCCAATAAAGCTTCATCGGTGCCATAAACATCGGTAACCTCCCATTCTTCCGGTACTTCGATACTCCGATCACCAGGCGTTTCGGCTCTTCGCGTTTTTCAAACCGCCGTCTTTCGAGTCTCTTTGCACCGCGGAACCTTCTCCTTTTTAACAGTTATCCAGTCGCCTTTTTTTTTCTTTCTCGACGTCCCACCCACAATGGACTCATCCACGATTCATTTTTGCCACTCTTAATTATTTTACAAAAACTCCTAGTGAGTAAATAATAATAAAAATAATGATAAGAAGAAGAAGAAGTAAAAAAGAAAGTTCTTTAAAAGTAAATTATACAACGGAAACCTACTACAATGGATAAGTACTTAAGGAGCCTCCCTAGTAGAAAACTCTGGACTCTTCATAGGCTGGACATAAGAAGAACTCAAACATATGGTCTTATGAAATTAATTACTCTGCACAATGCACCGCGTGCGAATAGTGATACTGATCAACTATGTAAAAGAGAAAGAAGGGTGATGAGGACTGCTAAGTATATAAGACTATATGGATGATACCATAAAAGAACTGGAAAAATACATAACCCAAGATACAGAAAAGCTGATTACTGCCGTAAAAAGCAATATCAAAATAACCAATATGAAGAGTAGCGAAAGTGGAAACAAAATAGCGAGTAAAGCAAAATGAGAATCAAGCAGTTATACGATTTATAAGTCTAACCAAAGAAATGGTGAACGAAAACATGGATTTTTCTAAGAATAGTACTCTTGAACGGAGAAATAGAATCACTACTGACAGCCGCACAAAACTACGCAATCAAAAAGAAACTACATGAATGCCAAATAAGACAACACCCAGGAAAATAATGTTAGGTCATCCATACGTATCATAATGCAAAAGATATAAATAAAACTACGTAATTTAAAATTGATTCAATTATTGTTAGCATTTAGTTGTTAAAATAAAGGTATATTTTATTTTACTGATAGTTCATTCAGATATAAAAACCATTGTTATCGATAAGTCACATCCGGTCAAGAGCATAACACCATCAGCTTTTATCTATATTAAATTTCTATTTTGTATTAATTTTATTTTTTATTAATATTCCAGCCTATTAATACATCCATAATGGCTTTAATCTAAAATTATAAGAAACTACGTAATATCAAGCATTTTTACATATGATTTCTTGTAAAGCTACATTTCGTATTTCATTTATGATTATCGGTTTATAACATAATTCCTTATCATTTTTGTAGTTTATATTATTATAAAATAATGTTCCATTGATCTCTTACGATATTGATTCGAAAACTTCTATAATTTCAGATTTATAATATTACAATAAAAGTTAATGTTTACCTTCGTATTTCATAATTTCCCTCTTGTTTCAATTTTACTTAGTATTATTCTTCTTCTTCTTCTTCTTCTTCTTCTTCTTCTTCTTCTTCTTCTTCTTCTTCTTATTATTATTATTATTATTATTATTATTATTATTATTATTATCTGTTATTGTTGTCATTATAATTACTAAATATGACATATATTATCTTTATTAAGAGGTTAAATTTAAATTTATCAATTATTACTATTTCTAAGCATTATATACATGTCGTTTGATCAATTTATTTGTTTTGTGTTATACGAATATCTTATTTTGTTATCAACTTATTTATTCATTTATTATTTCATCACTATTATGAATATTTTATTATAAGCGTTTAAGTTAAAATGTGGTTTTATCCGTAGTATTCATACAACAACTGTTATAAAGGAATTTATTATTTATTTGTATTTTATTTTGATTTACATTAATAATTCATTTTTATTATATATACAGGGTGAGCCAAAAGTAGGTGGACAGTAAAAAACATTTTCCTTCTTGATTTACACAGCTTTGAAGTCTGCCTCTTACGTCTTACGCTTCGACAAAAACTGTTTTTTACTGTCCACCTACTTTTGGCTCACCATGTATATATATATATATATATATATATATATATATATATTAAAAAAAGAGAGACTACCAACATTTGTAATTTAAAAAAAAAATTCAAAACTTGATTTTTATTTTATTATTTTATAATTTCATAATTTTATAACGCGTTTCGAGCATCCCAGCTCTCTTTAGATATCCTTTTTCATTTGAACAAATGTTTTTCTTAACATTTTGGCGTTTCTGTTAAAAACAAAATAATTTTTTCAAATAGAAAGAACATCTGAAGGAGCCAAGATGCTCGAAAGGCGTTATAAAATCATAAAATTATGAAATTATAAAATAATAAAATAATAAACATTACATTTTTTTCTCCAATTTCCAAATGTTAGTAGCCTCACTTCTATAAATATACACTTTTCTCTCGTTTGAACCGCACTACCCTGTACTATCTTTCTCTCTCTCTCTCTCTCTCTCTCTCTCTGTCTCTCTCTCTATATATATGTGTGGTATACAATTTTTATACATACAAACATTTTTTACTACACATTGGCAGACATGTTTCACTTCTAGCTGGAAACCAGCTTAAACCTTTCACACAACTACGCAATATAGATGCAACAATCACAATTGAACGGCCATTCCGTAAAGAGTCTCGTGATTCATTATGCTAAAAAGGTTTGGATTACAAGGCCAACCGTCAAAATATCTCGACTATTGTTAAGCATTTTCTTTTCAAAGTTTTTTCTTTTTTCTTATCTTTGAAGACGGTCCCTAAATTAGGCTCGCCTATTCGATGACACACTTTACTTGTAAACTTTTGTCTCTACCCCATTATAACGATACAAACAGTTAAACGTACATACACGTATAAAAATACATATGCAGGACGTACAAATATCAAAACAGATACATACATATATACGTAAGTCACACATATACATATATATTCTGATACACATACGCACATACACATACATATATATACACACACATATATATATATATAGAGATACATTGTGTCTCTATATATGCATATATATGTTTATATATATATGCGTATTGTTTTATTCGTGTATATACGTCAATATGTAATACTGTGACTGTTTTGCACTGTATCGTTCGATATGTATTTCCATGTCTGTTTGTATTAAATGTATTTTGTGAATTATATTTATAGTTTGCGAATCTTTTTAAAAACTTTTTATATTTTTGTATCTTATATTTTATTTTACCTATATTTAGTTATAACTTACATGGTTGTCTATTGTTGTCACAATGTTCTACTGCCATAAGTTGTTTTTTTTTACTTTTTTATCATTTGTTATTATAACTACTATTGTTTAGTTTAACTGTTAGACTATATTCTTATGTTGCAGCTACTCAATCGTTTATGAATTTAATTTAATTAGTTAAATTTTTTATAAGATTTTCTTTTTAAATTTCTTACCATTATTTTTCTATTTTTATTCTTTTATCTTATTTTATTTTAACATTATCATCATATTTACTACTATTTAGTGTAAATGTTTTACAATTTCTTTTATTAAGATATGTTTATAAGTAATTGTTCGTAAAGTTGTTCTTTTAAAAGGATATGTTTTTAATTTAATTAACTTTATAACTGTCCCACCGGGCCTGAAACTAAATCACAGAAGCGAAATAGAAACTAACTGTAGACACAGAATAAACTTTATTTTGGAAAAACTAATGAAATAAACTTTGAAAAAAATTGAATAAATAAAAAAAAAATATAACTCAAAACTAAATCTAAGATGGTGATAAATAACCGAAAGAATTTGACAGATAAATAGTTCCCACGTATCAGAGTAAGGTCAGTTTTTTTTCTAGTTTACTCTCATAAAAGTGCGGAGCGCTGAAAAAAAAATAAAAACAGAGAGAGTAATACTCATTTGGTTGATGGAAACAAATGGTAAAGGTAAACAGCGTTTCTAATTTGTTAGTAAACACCGTTAAGGTTAAAAAGGAACCGATAAATAATAATCCACGCAATTAGCCGGTAATAAAACATAAACGTTTCTGTGTAGCTTATTAGCCATGAGTGTATTTTAATACTATATATGTGTGTACATGTATTGCTGTCTGGCGAAGAAGGTTTCTTGACTGCTGGTCACATTTGCATATCATCACTTTTCGAATCTGATCGTAGAAATACTTGTCACTAAGAGACGTGATGTGCTGTAACAGATGTCTGTGGATGACCAGATGAATATATATATATATATATATATATATATATATATATGTGTGTGTGTGTGTGTGTGTGTGTGTGTGTGTGTATGTGGAATTCATTTCCGAGAGTATGTTATGTCTTATGCTGCATTTTGGTGATGCTTATATTTGAGCGGGTAATACCACTCAACAAACGATTTCACTCTATGACATTTTTTGTTTATCTTTAGTCACGCAGTCGAAATGAATCATTTGTCTAGTGATATTTCTCGCGCAAACATTGAGATCGGCAAAAAGAATATATATATATATATATATATATATATATATATATATATATAGAGAGAGAGAGAGAGAGAGAGAGAGAGAGAGATACTGTAATAGAGACACAGTAAATTATTAATGTAAACATGCCAAATAAACACATAAATAAAGTGCTGTGCTTATCTTATCTCTTTGTGTGCATTTTACTGTTCGTGTGCGAAAGACTCGTGGATAACATAGTATATAAAAAGACGATGATACGGAAAGACAAAACAGTGCGTGTCGGGGTATATTGTTCGTTTATGCACAATATTAGCTAAGAACCCTATCCTTACAGTCACTGTAACTCTTTCCCTCTCTTTATCTCACAACAGTAACTTAATATACAGCGTTCCTACCCGTAATACAGCACCCGTTCGGCCATGCGCAGTTGTTAGTTCGATGTCGAATACATTTCTTTTGGTTCTTCGATGTTAGCTAGTTTCAATGAACCAATTCAGCTCCATTGCCATTGGGATGAGGGTCGCTTGTGAAAAGGATATACACACATTTACAAAATACTAACACACATATATTCACTCATACACACACACTAACTCACGAACAGAGACACTCACACATATACACTTACATAGAGTCTAGAAATCGCACTCATACATACAAACTACACTCAAACATAAATGCATTCACATTTTTGCATACACACATCTACCTATTCAAATAGACTATATACTCACATAGAAACATACACGCACTCACACAACACTAGCATACACAAACATTGAAACAGATAAACACACACACACACTCACGCAAATTCACACAGACAAACACATAATCTGCACACGCACACATACCCACAAACACACATACGCTCATACAAACTACAATAAAAAAGAAGCACACATTCTTGTATGCACATGTAAATACACTCTACATTCACACAGAAAGGCACACACGCAAACAGATAAACACACAGACAGATTCACTTACACAAACACATAAACACACACGCATGCACACACACTTCCAAACACATACAAACTACATACAAACGGAAATACACATTCTTGCATACACACCTATACATTCAAATACACTCTACACTTACACATCAACGCACACGTACCTACACGAACACTCAAACACCATCGCATACACTCACACACGCATGCGCTCTGACAGAGACGCGCCAAAAACAGCGCTGGCCAATGAAAGTCGAGAAATGCACAATAGCGCGGAGAAACTGAGGCACGCATGCGCATAGACACAAAAGACGCTTTTCTTTTATTCATTACGTTGTGGTTTTTGTTTGCATTGAAAACTTGTCGCTGATGACAACACACGCGTATTTCATTTTGTTTTATATTCGTGAAAATCAGTGGCTAAAATTAATAGCAATGACTTAAGCGCAAAATGCCATTTAAAGACATGAATGAAGAGAAGAAAAAAGAACATGTTGGATGACAGAAAAGGGAATTAGAGAACGGAAGAGGGGAAGAAAAAGAACAGCACAAAAATGGAGAATTTCGATTATTAGGACCACTATTCTCATCTTATTTTACAACGGTTCGACTGATGTAACCTCCGAAACTTCTGCAGGTGCATGTTTTCGAACTCGAGAACCTATACGGAATTTCAAACTGTGCACTTTATTTTAATCCACGGGGGTAGATTGTTCTCGTTCCATTAGCCATGACCGAATAGACGTGTTAACTGTTATACTATTTTTTAATTATTATCATTTGTAGTAAAGATTAAATAAAGGGTTCAGTTCGAAATTCCGTATCGATCGACAGAAAGATTCTCAAGTTCGAAAAGATGCAAGTGAAAAATGGTACATCGTCTGAAACGTTGTGAAAATAACAACCAAGATTCGAAAAATAGTCCGCATAATCCAAATAATATAAAAATATCAATCTTTATATAAAAGAAATACGAAACAAAAATGAAGAAGGGAAGAAAAATATATAGTAAAGAAAGCACATCTGAAGAGAGAGAGAAAGAGAGAGAGAGAGAGAGAGAGAGAAAGATAGAGAGTAGGAAGGAGTAAGGAGTAAAAAGAAATAAAGAAAAAAGTAAAGAAGAGAAACAGACGTAGTAGAGAAAGAGAGAGGATATGTACTCGAAAAATGAACGAAATAGTTGAAAAAAATTATACCTTGAAATATTAAGGAAAAATAAATAATGATGCACATTTTCTATACTAGCCCAGGAGCCACATTTTCATTACATTCTCTGAAAAATGAGTTTTGCGGGTATACATAAAAGTAAGTAAAGCTTCTTTTTAAGAGGCTTGAATCTCTATAAAACTGGTGCTCATTCGCGTTTCTTGTAGCGTTAAGTTAAATGAATGGCACATGCCATTCCAGGTACAGTGTTATATATTCATTCCGTGAGGGTCCTAGGTGCTTTATTTAGATTCCCACGTGTTGTGATGAACCGGTGCTGGGGTCTGGCAGCAAAGGAGGTAAGGGTGATTAGCCATATTCGCGACGAAAGGGAGTCCGTTTTTGTTTGGTATGCGGGACATCAGTGTGAGGGAAAGCGTTATTTGCTTGTCGCAAAAAGAATCCGTACAGAAAATACACAGTTCCCGGTGCGATTAGAACCCGAGTCTCGCATTAACGATCTGATGCTAATTTAACTGAGAAACATGAACGCAAATCATCTGACTCTGGTTCATCACTTTTATTGATCTGTGTTACTATCTTAGATTTCATTGTCTCGGCTGGTATCTGTATAGGGCCGGGTTCAAATGAAAAAGTTTGAGTGACACTTTTAAGGGTCAGAGGTGACCCCAGACGGAAGTCGCGAAACCACGTGATTTCAAGGCAGAGATTTACGATCTCTTTAGCTGGCGAGACTTCAAACAAAAAGAACGTGTTCAGACTGCTGTCCCTAATGGTGCGGTCGCACACAATATAACTAAGTGTAGCGGTACGAGCTATCCGTTTTACAGTAGAGAGAGAGAGAGAGAGAGAGAGAGAGAGAGAGAGAGAGAGAGAGAGAGATGTCTTTCTCTCTCTCTACTTTTCCACACGTGTACGAAAGTAACCTGTTTCTCTGATTTTTTTCTGTGACTGTTGTTCTCTTTTTAAATAAACTTTTTCATAAATCAACATCGGCGTTCGAGTGGTTTTGTATCAACAGACAAGTAAACAACGACACTGGTGTACAACGGTTCATACGTGTATCGGTAAGTAAAAATATAACAGGATAAATTAATGAAAATTAATGACGTAGAGTGTTTCGAATATTCATATATTAAATCAATACAAAAAAAGTAATTGTCGGTTTGATGCGACACACGTTCAGAGGACCTTTAATTATAATTTTATAATTCAGGTAGGTTTTTATGGAGAAGAGTATCCCACGTGTTCACCTATATGCTCGCCTCGTGTCTCACCAACTGCTTAAACTTAACTGGTTTGTATTTTACACTACCAATCCACTAGCTTGTCACATGGTTCGCTCGGTCAATCACGTCTTTGTATCTCTCATTCTCGAATAACTGAATGCTTGTCTTTATTTACCCTCTACCCTGAAGATTTAATGTGGGTAAAATTTAGCTTCATTCCTCGATAAAGAAGCATTCGGAATTTGTACAAAATAAAAATCGCCAAGTCTAGAAGGACCTCACTTCCCGTGAATAAGTAGAGAACAGATACAACACTTTAATCCAAGCTGAAGATCAGGTAGTACCATATAATTGCCTTTTTAGAAGTAGAACAGGATGCTAGTCTATCACTGATTTTATTCCTACCTAGGTTGATACTAATTTGTACAACTGATTAATATAATCAGACTAGTTAATGTGTTGATAGAGTACCTGGGTATGTTAATTTCCATCTTTACCTAGCTTCTATCACTTTATGGCTAGTACGAAGAAAAATATTTCTGAAATTTCGTGGAAAAATACGCTAATTAGTAGTTGCGTGTGAGAGAGAGAGAGAGAGAGAGAGTGAAAGAGAGAGTAAATAACTACGATGAATGTATTTTCGTATTGTTTTTATTAGAAAAAAACATTCAGAATTATGTTCTTTCGCAAAAATAATTCGCTTTGAACTAATGGCCCATACCGTTTATGTCAACATTTTGCGGATTATAAAAAAGGTCACTTTGTTTTAAAAATATTCATGCAATCAATTTTTTATGTTATTATGCTATATTATTTTTTTTTAATTTATAAAATACGTATCCAGTTAAAAAACAATCTTTAGACTTAAGTGAGATTCGAACTCGGGTATTGACACCGTGAAAACTGATGTCTTAGTAATGTGTATTCTGACTATTTCATTTTTGTCAACCAATCACACATTTTTGCGTACTAACATACAAACTCCAAAAAACACCATATTTTAAACAGAGAAATATAGAAGGAATTAAAATGTGCATAGTCCTTGGCAGTTACATACATTTGAAGTGAAGTGTAGATATATTTGCAAGTAGAATTATTTATCTTAGATTACTGATGTCGGGCGGCGACCTCATAGTTAATTGGTTATGTTAACTACTGGAGAGAGCCGCTAGAATTTCTTTTAAGCCACACGCTACTGATAAATAGGAGACGTTATGATCCATCGCTACGCCTTCATGAAGATACTCTAGAAGCAACTCAGTAAAAACAACAATCAGAGCTTTTAACACACAGAGAAAGGGAGAGAGAGAGAGAGAGAGAGAGAGAGAGAGATTTAAAACACTCCTTTTCGACTGTTATAAAAATTCTAAGCGATAGAGTAAATCCTAAATATCAGAAAGAGACAATGCCATCAATGTCTCGATTTATTGCCACCCGAAAGGGTAAAGTAAGACACAAGGTCGTTTGTTAATGTGAAGGATACCCAGATCCATAAAAAGTTACACTTCGGATCGGACAATAATAAAATTTGCCATAGTCAGGAAAGCTTTCTCTCTCCAACCCCTCCAGGAAATGTCATCAATTCTCTCTTCATATTTATCACGGAATTGACATTGAGGAACTGCCACATCGCTTAGTTGCCTCACGAGTTCCTTAACACTTTGATCTATGATCACAGTGTAGTATCTGTTCCTGCTTCGAATGGTCATATCAGTCGAGAGTTACCTTGTCCTCACTCTGACATTTAGGAGTTTTGCGGGCGTTGCTCCAGTGTTGATGTATGATTCCGCTCGATCTGATGATGTGCACTATCCTATATGAGGACGGCAGACAGATTAAAGGTTAAAATAAAAAGAAATGAGGAAAAATATTTTTGATTGAAATGGCAAAGCAGAAGCATTTCTTTTGTTAATGATGTGAGTAGGTTGAAAAAAATAATCAAAAAGAGAATGTTATTCTCCGAAAAGTAGTGGTTGGAAATGAGGTTGCAAACATTGACGACAGAACTGACGTGAAATGACTTAAATTATTCTTATGTAGCCGGTTAACTATGGGACAGGGGGGGGGGGTCTAGTAGACAGGTAGACTGGTCGAAGGTGAATAGACTTGCAAATATACGAGGTCCGTTTGTCCATTTGTAAATGAATTTAGCGATGAAATGAAAGGTGTTGTCTATACCAAAAGAAGGAACCTTGTCGCAATGAAAAGCACAAAAGCAAATTGAATCATCTCCCTTGCACCCAAATCTTTGGATTAATCAGAAAAAAGATTTTAAAAATGGATTCAGTGATCACGTTAGATTACTTTCTCCTTTGACAGGGGGTTAGATAATTGCTAGTCGCGAGGAATGCAGACCGATTCGTTCTTGGCTATGTTTGCATTGAGCCAGAGTGCCCCCCACTTCTCAGGGGAACTGGTTATTCCATCGTAAAACGATATTGTGCATAAGACGGATGGTCAGAAATCCTGCCACATAGCTTAGTATTTTTGTCCCATAACATTTGGTAAATAGACTTTGATTTTAAGCTGAAAGTATAAAATCTTCTTCAGTCTCGTCATTCAACCCTTTCACCCCCTTCATACCCAATTATTGGTGTTGGAACTAGCAATACCAGTTTTGTAGAGGCGTAATTTATATTGACCACGCAGAAGTATGTCATCCCAGTTTTCTGCAACCTTCTCCAGTTCTTCGTTAACTTTTGTTTTCAGTTCTGTGCACTGAAGATTTTGTTATTCGACATTGGACGGATAGTAGTCACCTGCAGGAATGAGCCCCGAGAGACCACTTGCGTGTTCAACCACATCTCCCTAGCTATCACCCGAGGCAACGCGATGTTCATTATGACGTTTTCTGCAACGTCTAAGTTCTGACAAAAACACTAAAACATTATTTGTTGTTTTGTACAGTGTGCTTTAAAATGTTAACGGCTTCTTCATATGCATGTTTTAATATCCTTATTGATTTTTTTATTAATAGGTAACCACTTATCAAGGCCAATAGCCACTCGAGGATAAAGGTTAATGAGATTGCCAACTGAATGATGAAAACACCATGAGAGGATTGAAATAGATGGATGGACTGGACAAAATGTTACTACTTAATTTAGCCCGAAAAGTGTTTGACATTGTACTTGAAGATGGCCATGTTGTAATCTGCAGGAAATTAGTCACGGGGTAATGTGTTCTACAGATGAGACGTCATTGGAAAGAAACTTTGTTCATGGAAATTTCCGTTTGGTTTTAGGTACACAGAAGAAGAAAGGAAATTTCTTCGCAGCTGGACAAGTTCTTCTGTGAAAAATTTACTGGGGGGAGGGGCAGGGATTCGAGCTGACCTTAGCACCTACACTGGAAACGATAGGGTAGCAACGACCCCTTTGCGAGTGAGGGTCTGTATGGAAGATTAGAGATCATCTCCACTATGTGGCTAAATCAATTTTTGACTCTGTCCAAACAGGAAAAAGTGCTCTAAGCGGCAAATTCTCAGATGCGGAAGCAGTACTCGATCTTAGGACATATCCGACTGTTTTACATGTAGATAATTGCATCAGGAGTCGGGTACTTTCTGGAGCAAAAGAATGATCTAATAATTTTTCTAGTGACCTTAGCAACACATTTTATGTAAAAAAATTGTTTTCAGATCTAGAGTGAAAGTCAGTTGAACATGGCGAGGGGCTTCTCCAAAGAGAGAGGCTTTCGAAATAATTTTTTTTTATAATCATAAAAAAAAATTGTTCTTGCATGAGTTTCGCACTTTTTACTAATCGTGTGCATCCTTTTAGATGCGCCCACAGTCGGTTGGTCGGTCTGTTACGTTTCAGTATTACATGGCGAGGACCGTGTTTGAATGGAGAGGTCAGAGGTAACACCAGACGGACGTCAATAAACTATGTGATTTCCGGGCGAGGTTTTTCGGTCTCTTTTTTTTGCTGGTGAGACATCAAGCAGAAAATACATGTCTGGGTCCTGTCCCTAATGGAGGGCAGCACATACAGTGTGTCTGGGTGTAGCGATACAAGTTATCTATCTATCTATCTATCTATCTATCTATCTATCTATCTATCTATCTATCTATCTATCTATCTATCTATCTATCTATCTATTTCACGCGTATACAGGTTAGTTGTATCTCTAGTACTTTTTCCGTGACTCTCTATTTCAATAAACCTTTTAGATAAACATCGATGTCCAAGTGAGTTTATCAACAGACGAAGGGAGCCTGAGTTAACGACGACGACAAGCACACGGGTGTATAACGGTTTATACAACCATCGGTAGCTGAAAATGCCACATCACTTTTAAATAGTATTTCTATCTCTCAACTGGCAGATAGAATGGACGTATATTACGGTAAATATCACCAAATATATATATAATAGTATCTGTCTATCAGTCAGTCTGTTACGCTAACGCTGACAATAGTATTTTCGTCGGGCTGTTATCCTTAACTCTGAAATAGCATTTTCGTTGCTAATCGCGTAGATTGAATGGACGTATCATATTTTAGATGCGCTCAAGCTATTCTATACGAGGCTCTGCCCATCTGTCGATCTGTCACGCCTGTTTAAAATGTTATTTCCTGTTTCGTATCAAGGTAAGTGTGGACTAGAATTTTCATCGTCTAACGCGAAGATAAAATGAGCGCATCTTATTTTAGATGCGTCCACACATCTCTAGAAGAGACTCTGTCCATCGGTTAGTTCTGTCTCGCTAAAGTTTGAATTAGAATGTTCGTAGGTCTGTCACGTTTATGTTTTAAATAGTATTTCTAGATCTGTGGATGGATCTTCGTTGTTTGATTTACGGCATGTCAAAACTTTTAAATTAATTAAATGCCGAAAAGAAACTGTTTTTTGCTGTTTTTTATTACTGTTTTGTTACTACATATTAAGGCCAAAAGCCACTCGAGGATAATGTTAATGGGATTGTCAAACGAAATCAATCAACACAATGAACCCAGTTTGATTACTTAAGGAACGAATTACTACAAGTACTTGTTCACATTGGATTTGTAAGACGACTATGTTGTATTATGCTGAGAAGCAGCCCCGTGGTACTGTGTTCCACTAAAGTGAAACCCTTACAAAGGAACCCTGCCCATAGAAATTCGGTCTTGTACACATGTAGGAAGAAGAGAAAGTCATTTGCCGTTGTGGTAGAAGAAAAGTTCTTGCTGTGGATGTTTTTCAAGGAGGAACCAGGAATTGGAGCTCAGTCGAGCACTTTCCATGAAAATAACGTTGGAATAGAGAGATGATTCATTAATTAGTTGCGTTTGTCTTTCTTATGGCATATAAGCTCTTTTGGGGGTCATTGAATATCGACAGACAATATATTTTGTAAATGATTCCTTAATCGGTTTGGTTAGTTCTTTACGGCATATCAACCCAATTTTTATTTGATGCCGAAATGCAGTGTTCAAAAGTAAAGGGAGCTGAGAAATAGTTAGGCGTGATTTGCTAAACATCACGTGTTAGGATAGGGAAAATGGGATTTGAGATAGTAAGTCATATCAAGACACAAAGAACTAACTAGTATGCGGTTCACTTGTGTTCTTTTGTGACCGCCTGAAAATAAATTAACGGTAGAAAAGTCCTAGTACGATTCAAAGAAACAAAAACGACCGGCGTTCTGGTTTGTAAATTAATATTCCAAAATGGCGTCCGTCATCCGTAATCAGTTATCTAATGCAGATTCCAACTACGAAGAAAACGATAAAAGATGGCGTCGACGTGGTCCACCTGCTGAGAACGATTATCTCACCCGACGATTAAGAAAGAAATATAAACATATTGTTATTTAATCAAGCATCAAAACTGAGCTATTGGCGCGACAGTACGCGAATAATTACCAAAAGAGAAAACAACAACTTCACGTTGACGTAACTAAATAAATACATTATGCACACAACAGAATGCATTTACAACACGTGGAAATTAATTTTACATGGGATAAAAACCACAACAGACAGTTTAGGAGAATCATCGTATGAACAATCAAACCAATGATATATATGTATAAAATAGCTTTCAATTGTAAGCCTTATGCCCGCCATGAGCTGGTTTATATCTATCTTTTTATCTATATGGCTTCACGTTATGCTCATTGATTACGGAAGGTTGCAAGTCGTCGGAATGTGATTTTCCTGACGCGGCCGCCTGGTCTAAACAAGACCTAAAAAAGAAAAAGAGGTATTGTTAAACAGACGAATTCTGTTATTTTAAGAATGTTTGCATGTATATATATATATATATATATATATATATATATATATATATATATATATATATATAAACAAACATTGTTAAAAATAAAAATAAAATTCGTCTGTTTAATTATACCATTTTTAATTCTTTAAATTTTTCTAATCGTCTTTTTTGTATTAACATAAAAAATATAAGGTTTCAGGAACGTCTTCGATTCTTCGTCGAATCATCTTAAGGTGTAAAAAACAAATGAACAATATATATATATATATATATATATATATATATATATATATATATATATATATATATATATAGTCTCAGAAGTTTCTTAACCATTAAAACTGTATTAAAAAAAACCCAAAAAACTTATAGTCCCAAGTCTTTCAGTGGAAAATCACTCATGTAAGTCAATTTATTTTTTACAGTTATTATATTAGTTTGTTTCTAACACAATTTTAAGGAATCATCAGTTGTTTACCATGACAAAACTGTTTCGGGAATTTAAAAACAAGACAGTATTTAATTTCATGGCTTCCCAGCAGAGTTGATCAGACCCCACTTCCCTTAAAAGACAAAAACATAAACGTTCCTTATACTAAATCTACGTTTTGTTCCATATCAATGTTTTGCTAACTTATATATATATATATATATATATATATATATATATTGAGGCCAGTCTATTTATATCTATATATCTATCTAGCTATGTATATCTCTACTCGCTTATCTATATATATATATATATATATATATATATATATATATATATATATATATATATTTATCAATCTATCTATCTAAACAGATGCACGTAAATACGTGTATGCGTGATTACATATATATTTGTCCTATAAAAAAATAATGCGAGTGGTATATTGGTTTTGTGCTTACTGTTGTGCAGTAATCAGCAACACACATCTCGTCCTTTTGCCCCCTTGCGCCGGTGCTCCGTCCCTTTTCTTTCTATTTCTTTCAAACCCCTTCCCACACGTTATCCTAAATCCGACTCATCCCTGTCGCTTTCGCCCAATCCAGACCCCAAGTCTCTTCTCCCAACGTAGATCCAAACTCCCTTCCCACTGCCCGATACCTAGCCCCTCCCTAGCGGCATTTCACGAGACAGAAACGTCCGTGAGTCACCGACAAGGAACATTCCAGACGCAAAATCATCTGCCGAACTAAACAAACTCCCCGTCCCCCTTGCAGCTCTGAACCCCCAACCTTTGAAATATAGTGTAGCTCCACCAATGCGAAAAACGCACTTTCCACTGACATGGTTGTCTTTATTCTTAACACCTTTGAGATATGTATATGGTCTACAATTGTAAGACCATGCATGTTAACAAGGACAGTTTATGACTGTATACCCCCATATATATATATATATATATATATATATATATATATATATATACAGAACCGGCAACTGATGGTCAAGCACATCTGTTAAAATTCGCGAGAGTGAACTTGATAATCACTCTGTCATCAGACTAGTATACTGAGTTGCTAAAAGATGGTTCTGTTTCTGTGTATAGCGACCTATAAATTTGTTTGTTTACACGGAACTTGCTGGTGGTAGACTACATTCATTTGAGATTCAATCTTGTTTAAGTTTATCCCTAGTTATGCAAATTCATTTGGCAACTGTAGTCAGACTACACCCTGGTCTATATTCATCAAAGAACAATTTCTAGCAACCTTCGTGGTTTAGAAACCTGGTAAGTGTAACACTTTGGTGCGTTAAGGTCGTGTTGATGAATTATTATTAAGGTGAAGTTGGATGCTCTGGAACCAAGAAAATCAGTGTTACCCCTATATCTCTATATTTATAAAGTTTATATATATATATATATATATATATATATATATATATATATATATATATATATAAACCGTACATATTTCCAGGTAAAGTGTCATTGAAGTAAAACGCCAGACTATAGACATCAAAGCTTCGATCCTTGTTAGCCATGCTGATGACGGTTGTGAGCCAGAAACATGTGTCCATGGATTTCTTTTATGTACGTATAATATATATATATATATATATATATATATATATATATATATATATATATATATATATATATATATATATATATGTGTCTGTGAATAATTATATATATAATTATATGTATTCATTCTATAAAGGGTCATCACACAGATGAAAGAGAACAATGTTTATCCATTACTATTTAGATAAATGCTTTCTCGCAAAAACATATTTGGATACTTTCAATTACCAATATCACAAAATCAAAAATAATAACATTAATAAATTTATATGCAATATACCTCCTTAACTACCGGAGAGTTTTCGTGGCCTAATGGTAGGGCGACGGGCTTCAGTTTCTAGAATCCCGATTTCGCATGTTCGGCTATATATATTCGCTGATGAGCCATAAACGGCGAAACACGTGTCTGTGAATAATTTTATATGTTCATTTATATATATATATATATATATATATATATATATATATATATATATATATTCAGTAGAATAAGACATTTACGATATTATTAATATCTTTAAATAATTCTAAAAAAAATCAACGCTCATTAATATTTCTCCATGTACACGTGTTTCTAGAAAATTCTGATTATCATCAGTGTAAAACTTGACGATTTTAGATTTTCATCTGAAGCATATATTCTTTATCAATTCCAATTCAGATAATTTCCAGAAAAAATATTCATAATCAGTTCAAAAACAAAGCAAGTTCAGTATATATGTTTGCAGTATAATTACAAAAAATGTCGTTAATTTTATCGTCTACTGACTTAAAATATATAAGCTTTATTTGACATGACGTGCTAATCATTGAGCTTGATTTCATCTGCAGTATTTAATATATTATGGGAATTTATAATATCTCATTTGTTAATAGATTTTGTGTTATGTAATCTTGAAATACCGTAATAGTTTTAGTTCTTTAACTTGAATTCTACCTGTTTACAATTTTTCTTTACTGTTTAGTTTTTTTAACCGCTAGAAATTTATGATTTTAAAATGAGCGTCTGTAGTGATGAGATATTGCATGTGAACGTGGTTACGGGCACAACGCGTCCAAAACGCAACAAGATGTTTTCACGGCTAATAATTTGTTAATATTAATTACTACGCTATCCACTCTAAAATTCTGTGACTAGTTTCGTTAATCATATTATTAATTGTGGGATGTTCAGTTGTAATGTAAATGCCTTTAAACATTTGCAGTCTTTTGATGTTGGTATCGTGGTGTATTGTTTTTGTATTATTAACTAAGATGGGTTTATATTAAGGAGGGAGCAGTCTTGTTTTTTAGGTGTTGACAAATTGAAATGCAAGGTGGGCTTACGGGAAAGTGTGGTGGTAATAAAACCGATGTAACAATTATTTTTTAAATTATTTTAGTCCGAGATAATTATCATAAAGGTCATTGAAACTTACATATGCCATTGTTTTTTCTACTGTGTTTTGCGCCCGGAAAGAGTTATTCTTAACTACGTAGTTTGATGGGTTTTTTTTAATAATTAATAATGGATGTTATTTCATTATTACAGTTGATATATATATATATATATATATATATATATATATATATATATATATATATATATATATATATATATATATATGTCGATGTATTATATTTTTGAGAGCTTTTAATCCAATTTAAACTTCAGGTGTAATTGTTTACAATAAAATAAATTAAAATAGTGGGTAATATTTGGCTGATTGTTATAAGTATTGTCTAAGTTTCTAATCATTAAATTAATTTGTTCATCTACAATATAATTGAGAAATTAATTATTAATTGGAACTTGCTTAATGTTTTTTAATTCGTTAAGGAATATTTTTTTGGTTTAAGAGATTAGTTTTGTCGCGGTTTCATAGATATTTTATCATTGCTATTTTATATCGATCCATGCATTCGCTTTTATAATTTAGGATTTATGACTTTATACTGATAGTTTTTATACGCAGAGATGATGATTGCATCGTTGTTAGAGTCAATGAATATATCTAAAAACGGATTCTTTATATTAACGTTAAGTTAGTAAATGAATTTAAGTACGGGGTTATTTGGAAACATGTTTTGTAGTTTTTTTTCATCGTTATTGTCTGCTAAAATAATGATATTATCAACGTAACGTGCATCAAGTAAAGACATGTTGTAAACACACCAATATTAACTCCGCCGGACGATGATTTGATGATTTGATGAAATCGAACCAAAACCCAGGGAATTTATATAAATTAATTTAACCTAAATAATAAGTGGACTATTGAAAAACTTGAAAAAAAAACAAAAAAACGTTTCATCAGACTAAAATAATCTGCGTTATATAACATTTGCCTAAATAAAAATATGCTGACTAAATATACAATACACACACACACACACACACACATATATATATATATATATATATATATATATATATATATTTATGCAAGCATTGTTAAAAATATCAGAATTCGTTTGTTTAATTATACCTTTGTTTTTCTGATGGTCTTTTTTGTATTAAAACAAAAAAAAGCAATAAATGTTCCATAGGCTTCACAGGTTTCACGAACAGTTTCGATCCTTCGTCGAATTGTCTTCAGAATCGAAACCGTTCGTGAACCTCTGAAACCTATGGAACATTTATTATACTTTTTGATTTTAATACAAAAAAGACCATCAGAAAAATTAAAAAAAAAGGTATAATTAAACAGACAAATACTGTTATTTTTAACAATGTTTGCATAAATGAAAAAATTCTGTCTAAATACACACACACAATATATATATATATATATATATATATATATATGAAAAAGAGAGGATGAAGGCAATCCGACATAATGGGAAATTGTTGTGATGGCAACCACTCATTTGCATATACGAATAACGTTACACTATAAATGGCAAGCCTAGGTTGGCCTTAGTGTGTGTTACCTAAATGCCACCGGAAGTGACGCCGAAGAGCGTACATGTCCTCCCACCAAGACTCTCTGACTCGACACCTTCATTTGTACATACTGTAACTATACCTTTTCTTTAATACACTTATTATTGCATTCTCCTTGTTGTTTGCGTCTTCATTGTATTCCTCACTAATTATTGTTCAACCTTGCAACCACAACAGTTGGCGACGAGATATGAAGCGTCAAATATAACAGTTTGACGAAGAACTATTAAAAAAAAAAGTACAATGCAAAGTGTTGACGAGCAAACGGATTTTACGCTAAAGAAAAGTTTCAACTTAAGTGAAAAAAAACCAAAAAACTCGAACGTGGCAAAAGCGACAATTTACGCCGTTTTCTGGGAATCCGACTTGCAAACGAATGTAAAAGTGAATTTTTGTTTTGTCGCTAAACGACAAATCTGTTTTGTATTACTAAAGGACCAACTTGCAAACGAAAAGCGGATTTTGTTCTGTCGCAAAACGACAGGTCAGACTCGTATTACAAAAAGCAAGGAAGTAACCTACGAAAAAAAAAAGAAGTTCACCAGTGGATTCTAATTACTGCTCCCCGTTAGCAAAACAACAACTAAAGGAATCTTTTAATTAATAATTTGTTTGGCGGTGGTACTAAAAGGAAATACCATAGCTAGAAATTAAAGCTCAAGGAAAGGATTTTTTTTTAAAAGTTGTCACTGGATAACGGATAATACAGTAAAACGTCACGAAAAAAAAAAAAAAAACTCCAAAGAACTAAATGTACTGCATACATTTTTTTCAATTGTGACTCGAAAAAAAAAAAAAAAAAAAAAAAAAATGGAAGACTTATCAAAAATGTTCATGCAATTTTTACAGGCACAAGCTGACCGCGAGGAAAGACAAAATGAACGTTTTGCTAAAACACTGGAACTACTAAAGAGTAATCGAGAAAATGTCGACAGTGTTAATTTCTCCCATACAACTATCTTTAATAGTATGGACACATTTAATTATGTGCCGGAGGAAGGAAAGACTTTTGAAGCATACTAAACAAGATACGAGGATGTCTTTCAACTGGACTGCAAAAATTGGCCAAATAGCCAGAAAGTGAGCATCTTACTCAGGAAATTGGGTACATCAGAACACAGCAAATTCATAGATTACATATTACCTAAAAAAAACTGCGGAATTAGAGTTCATGGAAGCTGTGAAATTACTAAAAGAATTATTTAATCCAAATATATCTCTTTTTCATAAAAGATGGCTGTGCATGAATCTAAGAAAGATGGACAACCAAGATTATTTGACATACGCATCAGTTGTCAATAAAAACTGCGATAATTTTAAGCTTGCGGAACTAACGGTAGAAGATTTTAAATGTCTAATCTTCGCACAAGGGTTAGTTTCCACGAAAAATGCAGAAATACGCAGACGAGTGTTGTCTAAGCTGGAATCTGAGCAAGATTTAACCCTCCAGAAACTAGCAGAGGACTGTGAAAGGGCCATTACACTAAAAAAGGATTAAAAAAATATAGAAGAATCCGGAGTGGCATATGTAAGAAAAGTTAGAAAACCATACACACCAACCAAGAACTTTACAAAGAAAAGCAATCGAAATGGAACGGGATATTACAATCCTAATAACCATAAATATAGGACAGAATATAACAAGCCTCTTCCTAGATATAACTGTAAGAGATGTGCAGAAAAGCATTGGGAATCAGATTGTCCTTATAAAAAGAAAAAATGCTACATTTGTAAGAAGGTGGGACACAAAAGCGATTGCTGCAGATATAAAGATTACACCAGAAAGAGAGTACAGCAAACAAAATCAAATACAAAATTAGACAAAGATCGGCGAAAATACGTAAAAGTGGAAATATTTAAAACACCAATAAAGTTACAACTCGACTCCGGCTCCGATATTTCTATTATAAACCTGAATACATGGAAAAAGTTGGGTAAAAAACCAACCATGATGAAAACGAGTAAATCAGCCCGGACGGTAACTGGTGGTGGTATAAAATTTGAAGGAGAAGTTGTCCTTCCGATAAAATTAAAAGGGATTACGAAGAAATTAAAAATATTCGTACTGAAAAATAGTGAAAATCTGTTTGGAATAGATTTAATTGAGAAATTTGGACTATGGGATAAGCCAATCAATACATTCTGTAAAAAAATAGAATGTTCTTCTCCAACAACAGTAAATATAAAAGACGATTTAAAAGAATTATTTCCTGAAGCATTCACGACTAACTTAGGTCGCTGTAATAAATTCAAGGCCTCGTTTGAACTTAAAGAAAACGCCAGCCCAATTTTTAGAAAAAAGCGAAACGTCCCGTTCGCTGGGTTGGAAAAGATTAATAAAGAATTAGATAGATTGGAACAGACAGGAATTCTATCAAAAATAGAACACAGCGAGTGGGCAGCCCCCACCGTATACGTAAAGAAAAAGATATTGAAATCTGTGTGACTTCAAATCTTGGGAGGGGGGTGTTGTGGTGGCAACCACTCATTTGCATATACGAATAACGTTACACTATAAATGGCAAGCCTAGGTTGGCCTTAGTGTGTGTTACCTAAATGCCACCGGAAGTGACGCCGAAGAGCGTACATGTCCTTCCACCAAGACTCTCTGACTCGACACCTTCATTTGTACATACTGTAACTATACCTTTTCTTTAATACACTTATTATTGTATTCTCCTTGTTGTTTGCGTCTTCATTGTATTCCTCACTAATTATTGTTCAACCTTGCAACCACAACAGAAATGAAAAAGTAAAATCTAAAAAGGAAGGTTTTTTTTTAAATTTTATATATTCATTAACGTTTCGTCTTTATTTGTACGACTTCCTCAGGATGATAAATTAAAGAAAAATGTCATGCAAGTACGTGAAAATATTGGATTGACATGATGGGTTTATGAGAAAAAGTAGTAGCTATTACTGGGTGCGCAGACCCGAGGTCCGGGCTTTGTGAAGTCACTTGCATCACATTTTTCTTAAAATTATCATCCTGAGGAAGTCGTACAAATAAAGACGAAACGTTGATGAATATATAAAAAAAACATCCTTTTTGTTTTTTCATTTCCCATATATATATATATATATATATATATATATATATATATATATATATATATTGTGAGTGTATTTATTCAGCATTCTTTCATTTAAGAAAACATTGTTAAAAAATTACAGAATTCGCTGCTTAATTATACTTTTTTATTTTTTAAATTTTGTTAATTGATTTTTTGTGTTAAATTAAATAATAATAATGTATGCTCCATATGTATCACGAACATTTTCGCTATTTTGTCAAATAAAATTTGTCTTAAAAGAGAGTGAATAGCCCCATCACTACAAAATAGCAATAAAAAAAACTTACTAAAGCGTGCACAACTGATATCCTTCACAAAACAGACACTATATATATATATATATATATATATATATATATATATAGGTAGAAGGATGAAAAGGAATAAGGAAAGCAAAAGGCAGATCTTTTTTCAATTCAGTTGCTCAGAGCAAGGTATATTCCACAAAAAGGCAATTTATTCAAATAAATTTTTTCCTTTGAAAAAAGATCTGCCTTTTGCTTTTCTAATTCCTTTTCATCCTTCTACCTATCTACCTATCTACCTATCTACCTGCTCTATCCTGTATATTGAGCTGTATACTTTTCACAGTAGGTTTTGCCTTTCCTAAAAGTTCGCTTTTAGTTCACAACTTTATATATATATATATATATATATATATATATATATATATATATATATATATATATAGAGAGAGAGAGAGAGAGAGAGATCCGAATTTACTGAAATTTCAAGCATATGGATAACGCACTAATTTAGAGAGTGTTTCAACATTTCATCTTTTTCTGGCTATATTAGAGGGCGAAACGGGAGAAGGGGAGCGGGCATTAAAAACAAAGAAATTAATATGGTGTTATGAGCAGAGTGAGAATGTATATAGAACTGATTCTCATTCAATCCCGAGCAGCGCCGGGTTTTCCTGCTAGTATTATACTAAACCCCTTTAAGAAATTAAAGTTGAGCACTCTCGGGGATGTTAAAAATAGACTGTAAAAAAAGATGAGATCTTTAAAATAAAATACACTTACTGGAAGTTATATTAATGCGTAAAACACATAAAAGATAGAAACAGAGAAACAATGTTGATTTTTATTAACACGTATAATATATATGTTTTGTTTACTTTTAAACATTTTATTTATTAATATTGAAATGAGAGTGTGACGTTTTTATTTCACATAACGGTTTTACTGAGATGCCAATTCATCTATTAATAAAGAAAAAAAAATGTTCTGTGTTTCTGTCTGATCGATTAATACTAACCAATGATACATCTACAACATTTCTGTCCATCACTCTCTTCCCCTCTCATTGTATGTTGGTTCAACGACTTTCAAGTATGTATTAATGTCTCTGTGAGTATCTAGAAAAAGAGGCACTGTCACTTTTCAACTAATTTACATAACATGCACGTAGTACGCTTTACTTCTATATTATCAAGAAAGAATAATATAGTAGTAAGACTTATTATCTTTAATTAGGATAGAAGAATTTCTTAATAGATATATCTAGGGACGGGTAATGAAAGTGACAGTAATTTGTTCTTTAAACCTCCGATTGAAAAACAATATCTGCCAAAAATCAGACGATTATTCGATCTTAATGGAATTTTCAGTGTGTATTAATAATTAAATGAATGTTAATACAAGTAATTTGTTTATTTAAAATCAAACTTATAGATTTTTAGGTTATTTAAACTATTTTACCCCCATCTTTTCATGGACGGGGTACGCCTTATGATACCCATACTACAAAACTACGTGACCGCCTTTACAAAAAGATAACACCCTGAAGGAGCGAATAAAAGAAATATTTTAAGACAGCTAACGGTAAAAAACTATGCTAAAAAATCGGAAATTTAAATGTAAAAAAAAATGTGGCAATTGTCTAAAAGAGTCAACAGAAAACAGTTAAAAAAACAAAACAAATAGTCAACAAATAACTGATACCAAAGGTAAGAAAATTTAATTTTCTATCGGTCTGTGTAGATTTTAAGTTTTGGACTTGTTTTCAAGTGGTTTTTTTTTCAGATTTTGTATCGCTATTTACAAGGCTTTGAAAAATGATATTCAAAATGGCTGTCATTCTTTAGTTGATATGAAGATTCAATGTCGTATGTTTAACAAGCGAAAAATCGAAAATTAAACAAAAATACAACTAATAACTATCACAAATCAGTCAAATATATAATTTTCGACATATATGTATATTTTTTAATTTAGTGGAACTGTTTTTAAGTTTTGTTTTAATTTCATAATACTTTACAAGATACCGAACCATCAGATTTCATGTGGCCGGTACGTAGCGGATATGTTGTTTTTCACAGCCTTGTAGATAGCGATAACAAATCAGGAAGAAAAAAAAACAAACACTTTAAAGCAGTTCCAAAACTTAAAAGCTACGCAGATGGATAGAATATTACATTTTCTTGCCTTTAGTAAAAGTTATTTATTAGATGAGATGATTTTTCTCACTCTTAACGATTTCGAGCATAATTATTATAACGGAGAAATATTAAAATGTTGCTATAACTACTACCACTACCACTACTACTACTACTACTTCTACTACTACTACAAATTTTTATTCTACTATTAATAATACTACCATTAGTACTACTACTTATTCTACTTCTACTAGAACCACTACTATAAATATTTGTTCAACTACTACTACTATTACGACTACTATAAGTAAAGCTACTTCTACTATTATCACTACAAATCCTTCTTTTACTACTATTATTACTACTAATCTCTCTCTTATTAAATCACTATGCCTGTGTGTGCGTGTGTGTGTGTTCCTTATAGTAAGAATAGTTAGAGAATTTTCCAATATACATGTTCTTTCAAATGGTCTATGAAACCTACAAATGGTCCACAGAAAAGCTATCCGTTGCACTTTACTGCTATTAAAAACTTCAAATTGTTCTGAAATGAAAGAATAGCAAGAAATTATGAAAACTAAAAGTGTATTAATGTGTAAAATTTAACAAAGAAGACAACGGAAGTGCCCCCTAAGGGACCTCTGGAGGTAGGACCTCTTTTGAAACTTCAAATAAATCCTATTTTGATGAAAATTTAATCATATATTGAAAATACCAAGGGGAAGACAATGGAAGTGGTATCGATTCTCTAACTGCCCTACTAAGAGAGCTATGGTACATAACCCATCTTAAAACTTAAACTATATTCTATTTTGATTAAATGTAAATCATATCTATAAAATTCTCCAGGGAAGACAATAGAAGTGACCCTGTGCCTTTCAATGTTTCGAATTGTGTGCCCCTTTAAGAGAGCTATGGGGAAGAATCACCTTAAACTTTTGATACGTATACCTGATTTTAATAAAATTTAAACAATATCTATAAGGCACTAACTCAGAGTTTTTCAAAATTTGTTTCTACCGACTATATTAAGTGGCGAAAATGGGGACAGAAAAAGAAAAAGAAAAGAAAGTAATGTGGTGTTATGAACATTGTGAAAAAAGACATACGGTTTCTTATAAAATCCCGAGCCAGGTCGGATCATCCAGCTCGTAATAAAGATAAATATAGAGTATTTATTTATTTATTTATTATTTATTATTATTTATTATTATTATTTATTGATTAGAATGACAGCAAATGTTGTGCAAAGAGCCGTTATAGAATCATCTGCAATCTATTCAAAAAATTATTCAAATAAAGGAAAATGTTTAAATCAATTAAAAAAAAACTTAACCAACACCGTCAACATGTAATTTAAGTTATTTATCTCACTCTCACGGCAGGAAGATGTGACAAGGTCGGAAAGTGGGATTTTATATTGAAAACAGTGCCCGTAAGGAAAGATACTCTGGCCGAACAGCCCCGTCGACATTCCCCAGTATGGGCGCCTCGGGTGATTAACAATCAACTAACCCTATTCTCAAAGGGCGAGATTATAAAGCCTAGAAGATTGACCTCCTTGGACCGACCCGGATCATACCCCAAATCGACAGCGAACAAACTACCGTTCAAAAATAGCAGAGATTTTGCCGGTCTGAATTTGGTATGAATTCTACCCCGAATAGTTTGAATCTGCACTACTTTTCTCGGGTCGTTTGTGTAGAGGTCGTTCTACGTTTGTGTTTGAAGATATTTCAGCTACACAGATGTAGATGAGCCTTTGCAGTAGATAGGGTCGTTTTTCATCCGGTGTACTGTTGACTTAGCCCAAATGTAGGGTAGAAAGTTGACCGTGAGTTTTCTTCCGGCAGTCTCGTAACCCTCGCTTTTCCCCAATTTTGTCCTTTAGTCCTCACATTCTATGAACGATGTTTTAATTCATCATTCAACTGGCAATCTACCCATCTCATTAACCCTTATCCTCGAGTGGGTTTTAAGCATTCATAGTGGTGAATCACTCGTAAATAGGATCGTTTTTCACAACATGTTATTCTTATATGCGTGGTTTGAGGACGGTTGAGCTTCCCTCAAAACTTTAACCATGGAACTTTGATCAAGGTGACGGTAAACATCCTACTGGTATCATATTTTCACTTTCGAAACGAAGGGTCATTTGTTTGGGTTAACAACTAGCGGAACGCATGTCCCCGTGTTGCCTGCGCTTGTTTTTGAATACGCCACTCAAGAAACTCCTGCTCTCACCCCTGAACGCTATAGCACTAAAACAGTACAATTCCACGTAATACTGAATATAGATATGCCTCAGTTCTATTAAGGAAATGATCATAGTATGTAGATTATAGAAAACAGAATAAAACTCCGAAATTCCGCTGAATATTGTAATTTCAAATGTCTAAGTTAAATTTGAGACTAAAAATAATTACAGTCCGACCGGGATACCAGAAATAAGTAATGGTGTGAGTCCTTGTTTGATAAAGTCGAAAGTAGCTGATAGACGAACGTAAAGAGACTAATTTTAATTCCTCCTCTTTTCTTCATGTTCTGTTTTTCATTTATTTCCATACTGTTAGTAATCCCTACCCCCTTGCAAAGGATGTAGAAAGTTATTTTAACAAAATAAAAATCGGATTTGTACAAAACATTTTATTTTAATGAATGTAATGAAATCGGATTTATCAAATACACACGTCCATATTCATGAACAGAACATTTCTTTTTAAAATGTATTCCGCGTCGTATAGTTTAATTTTGTAGACTTTTCTATAACACTCGGCGCGCTTGTTGTCCGTTTCCAAATATTCCTACCAACTTAACCAAGTGTTTTTTAATAGATATAATAATTTATAAATTGAAGAAAGTATTTAATGTGCAATTACACAATTAGTCATGTAACTCCAAAGAAGAAATAACAGTGACGTCCCAACCCTAAAAAGAAAAATTAACGTAATTCGATACGGTGAAAGTGAATTATATGTATGATGGCGCGTAATCACAAAGAAAGAGTGTGCCACATAGTCTTAAATAAAGAGTGGTTTTGTGAGTATAACATTTAACATCTCCAAAGTTAATGAAAATTAAGTAGTCAGTGTTTTCTTTTTTAAAAAATAACCGCTAGATTGTTAAAACCAGTCGTAAGTCATATATGTTAAGCTTAGAAACGTTAAAGATGAAAACGATTCGCATCCGTAGACTTTACACACGGTGCAGAGAGATTTATTACCCTCCGAGATATTTGTATCCAATGATTCGAGTAGCAGTCACAGGACTTGTGACTGGCAGAGTGGTATCTCATACGACTATCTCTATGAAACTACTAAGCAAAACAAAAACTGTTGACGGATTATCCTAAGGAAACAAAACCCATTACACCATTTTTTCTCAAGCAAACAACCACTTTTTTCAAAACTGTTACCAAATTCTAATTTAACGTATAAATAACTGTCTTTAATTAATATAAATTAAGCGTGACAGACAGACGAATCATAATATTTCAAACTCGAGCGTAACAGATCGATAGACGGACAGATCCTACTGCTTGGACGCATCTAAAAAAGATGCGTCTATTAAGTCTGCGCATTTAAGGATGAAAATATTATTTAATTATTTCAAACTAAGACATGACAGCCCAACTGACCAATATAGCCTGTCACAGAGTATTGTTGACGCAGCTAAAACTGTTCTAAAAATAAATAAATAAATGTAATCATTAAAAAACAATAACATGAAGATTAATAAGGATCACGTGATTCCATTTGTCCAGCGGTTTGGCGCCACGTTTAGCGAGCATGAGTTGATTTACTAACTATTAAAAAAAACAACTATTGTACTAACACCTTTTCTCGCAACAATCTCATTTCTTCGGCTACATGTCTTCGATTCATTATTCGCATCGCCAAACAAGACAATTATAAAACATTCGCATTTGGCAAATACATTTCTATTCCAACCAGTTGTTGTGGAGACTTCTGCAATGGTGGATCTTCTGACGTATATTGGCGACATTATTTAGATGTTATCTGCGTTTACAGTAAACGTTGTGCATGATTGACAGAGTTTGAACTCAAGGTCAGTTTGGGTTACATACACAATTGGTTAGTTCGGTTATCTGACTAGATAGAAAGATTTGAAGTGATATAATCGGATGCAGTTTTAGCGAGGAAGAAAAGATAATGTGAGTCTTGTATATCGATGGGCGAGGGAGAGAAACATTTCAATTGGCTGTGAAGTCACGAGCCAGAAATGAAAGAAGCTCTCAGTTTTTTTTCTGGATTGACTTAAAACGAATCAGAGACGTTATGTGAGTGCTGGCAAGTCAACCCCCGGGTCTGGTTGGGGGTACATTTCAATGGGGCAATTAATACTATGGTTCCTTCATTATTTTCCATAATTCAAAATAGTAATAAAAGAAATATTCTAAACTATATAATTTTTCGTGTTGTCATTACAACACAACCCGTTTATCGATCCATGTGTGAGATAACATAAGGATGGTGGATAGCAAAGAAGACGATGCAATAATGCAACATGAGGTTCTGCTAGACAGGAACGCGTAGATCCCTGGAAATTCTGTTGATATTTTTCTACACTGTAATAAGTTTTTGAATACATTGAAGATGATTCTATCTGGAATCGTAAGTACTTTTCGGGTTACTATCTGCAACACTGTTATTCAAAGAATATATGTGACTAATATTTCATCCATCTATTTGTCTTGGTTATATGTGTTTGTCCTGTTTAGAGATTATCTTTTATTTTTGATTGCTGAGGAAAAGTGGGGTTGTTTCTAAAAAACCGAAAAGAAAAATCCGAGTGAAAATAAAACATGCTTAAAAGCATGTTTTATTTTCACTCGGAAAAACCGGCCTTGTATGAACTCTTTTTCTGAAATTTGATTTAAATGTCTACTTTAATCCTCCCCATATATATATATATATATATATATATATATATATATATATATATATATATATATATATATATATATATATATATAATTATTTAGGTACGTGTATATGTTTATATATAAGTATTTGTGTGCTTTAAACTCCTAAACTAATGAACCGATCATTATCAATTTTAGAACACAACTGTTGGTTATAAGGGTGAGTAACATCAGTTATATTAAGTTTAATTAAGTTTCATGAAAAAATCGCAAAAGAGGGAAAGCTAGAAGCCATTTACGAAAATTCAAATACCTCTTATTTTAATGAAATGTTACTCATATGTATTAGACAACGATTAATAAATTTTCCTACAATTTCAATTTATGTTATTTTAAAGAGTTGTTTGGTGCATAGGATAGGCAAGACCTCCAAATAATTTACATAGTTATTAAACACTAACAAAGAATGATTTCCTGAATTTCAATTTCTATCAAAATGGCAATTAGGATGCTAGACATAAGGTTAATTAGCATATATATCTTGATTTTATTCTAATTATGTAAACTTAAAAGTAGTGCAAAAATGTCTGTTCACTAATATATATATATATATATATATATATATATGAGTTCCGCACGAGCGTCGAATACTGTAAACGACACGACACTTCCCCCGCCTCTCGATAACTGTCTGTGTGGATTTCTCGCAGCCGCATGATCCTGAGCGTTTCACTTGTGATTCTAGACTGAATTTATGAACGGCGTTCGAGCCCATGCAACCGCCTGCCACGTCACTCCTGCACTGATGAGGGTAAAAAAACCTAAGCGATATTGTCTGGAGGTGAAAAAAACTTGAATTTATATATATATATATATATATATATATATATATATATATATATATATATATAGTAAGTTATGAAAATATATTTATGGCAATTAAGCTACGCAGAGGCTCCTGCGTTTCATCCCCGCTGGGAATCTTCAGGCTAAAATGGATGGAGTTAGTTTTGCCGGGTGTTTTTATATACTTTGCTGTTCTCTTAGCCAATCGTTGGGCTTCTCACGAACAAAGTCCGGTTAGTTTTACTTCTTATTTCCTGTTCTATTGTTTTGTTGGATATATGAAATAGTAATTATACACTCACACACACACACACACCCATATATATATATATATATATATATATATATATATATATATATATATATATATATATATACGAGGTAGGGGCGTGTTCCGATGTTGCCCATGAAATTGGAGATACCCAGAATCGCGTCTCCCAGAAGTAAATTGGCCTGAAAAGACCGGAAAGATCTTTCACCCGAAATGTTCAGCCTTTATCTTCGATAAAAAGATATTTGGGTGGTTATCACTGACCATTTATTCACCACGATATGTGTATGTTTTTTGGGGGGTGCATTAGATTTAATTTACAATTTAACAAAAGAATAAATAGTTGACTTGTGTACGAATGAAGCGAAATGCATCATGCTGAAATTTAATTTCGTAATGAAATTAATGTGACTGATGTGCGCATTGACCTGTTTGCTTTGCCGCAATATGTGTGTGTTGTTTTATGGGGAATGGGCTTTGTTTATAAGTTACAACGTCGAACCGAATCGCAACCCCCAGAAGTAAAGTGATATGAAAATGTCTGAAAGTCTGTTTTCAACCTAAAATGCTAATTTAAAAAATGCGGAAGTAAAACTCTGTGTAAAAATGGAACGAATATAGGCATTGAATTAGAAAACAATTAGAAAACAATAATAACGAATAGTGAATTAATGAGATGCCATTTTGCACATCAATATGGAAATCAATTAGCCTGACTATGTCGATTGCGTGGACATGCTTCGTATTATTGTTAAGCTGAAGTTCTATTTTCTATATGAAATAAAGCTTAAAATGCCACTCTCAGTGCGATAAAAGTCTCAAATTTATATATATACTAGTCGAATTTCATAGGTGTAACCATAATGTGTTGTATATTGCTGTCGTACTGTAAAATATTTCCATTCTATGGATGTCCGGCGCGAATGCAAACCCCACGATATTATTACACCACGATTGTTCAAACTTTCTAACTACTCTCTTTAATGTAGTATCAGAATACTTCTGGTTATGGCGGTCTATCGCCAAAACTCTTGTAGGAGTTTATGAAATATTTTTATTCTATGGACGGCCAGCGCGAACGCAGACCCTGCAATATATCATTGCACCATCTTTGGACAGAACAGATACTACATTTTGAAAGCCAAGAAAGTGTATTTTTCTTCGAGTGTCACGTTTGACAAAACAACGTCTTCAGATAAAATAAAATAAAAAAATACTTGTTCTGTATTTTATCTTCGGGGATTGGGCGATCCCATCTTTTACAAAATGCGTCGAGGGTAATAACGTACGTACAAACATGAAATTGCCTTTGCGTATTATATATATATATATATATATATATATATATATATATATATATATATATATATATATGTGTGTGTGTGTGTGTGAGTGTGTGTGTGTGTATGTTTGTATTTATCTAACACATCACTCGATAAGTTCGCCCTGACACATGAATGGCGCCACTAATAACAAATATGTATTTTAATTGTATAAAGTACTAACCTTCAAATAGCATGTGTCAAAATTTAGTCCCCGTCGGATGATTAGTTTACAAGTTACGGTTATTTAAGTAAAGCTACTGTTGCAAATTTTATAAAAATGGATAGATCTGAATTTTGTGTGTTGATAAATCAATACTTTCTAATAGGAAAAATATTGTTCAAGTGAAGGAATGGTTTGATGAGAGTTATTCAGACTCTGATCCGTCGAGAGCTTCGATAATCGCTCAAAATTCGAAAATTATACACAGATACTGCCAGTAACTGTCACTAATTGGGCGAAAATTTTATATTCAACCGAAATGTATATTCTTTATTACCTGAATTTTTCTTTATTTAAACATTTTTGAGCAATTATTGCGGCTCCACATCGCGGCCCCATGTCAGCCATATTGTTTTGTTCTACTTAACAGACTTGATCGTACTTTTTTTTTTCATTTTTTTCACACGCTTTAAAATAATTGAAAACACACAAAAAAAACTTATCCAGCTAGGTAGAAAAGTAACTTTTCATGCCTTTGGTAACATTGATTAGTTGCCTATTTGTTTTTCCGCCTTTTTCGTTCTGAAACATGTACAGTTTACTTAGATTTTGAAGTTCAATGTGTAATATTTTTACTACAAAATGTTACTTAATCATGGTTGCTAAGTTTTGGACATCTATTCACTTGCTCCCATATAAGAAGGTAAACGCTTCTTATTCGTTGAGTTTAATGATGCGATATAGAGGGATTTGGAGTTGCTTTGACAGTTGCGGTTTACAACTTAAAAAAGATGGACCGCCATGTGAAGTCCGGATAGATATGTAACGTAGTTGCGTGTTTTTTATTCCTCACGGTACGCGCACTTTGCATTTCTGTAGTAGTAGTGGTAATGTGGCAGCCTTAGTTCCAATCCTCTCTTCTCTTTATCGCTGTAGACGTTTCTTCTTCTTCTTCTTCTTCTTCTTCTTCTTCTTCTTCTTCTTCTTCTTCTCTCTCCCATTCTTTATCGTGATACCCATGTCATTCCTACAACTAATCCGGAAATTACGTCATAGGGAGTTGGAGGGGAGCGTCTCTATACTTTTAGCTATTTAGTACAACAGTGGCGCGTCTCTAAACTTTAGTTCTTTGGTACAACAGAGGCGCGTCTATAAACTTTTAGTTCTTTGGTACAACAGGTGCGTGTCTCTAAACATTAGTTCTTTGGTACAACAGGGGCGCGTCTCTAAACTTTTAGTTCTTTGGTACAACAGGGGCGCGTCTCTAAACTTTTAGTTCGTTGGTACGACAAGGGCGCGTCTCGAAACTTTTAGCTCGTTGGTACGACAGGAGCACGTCTGTAAACTTTTAGTTCTTTGGTACAACAGGGGAACATCTGTAACATTTTAGTTCTCTGGTACAACAGGGGCACGTCTCTAAACTTTTAGAGAAGCATCAGATGGAAAAAGGGGAAAGAGAGTGTTGGGGAGAAAGTGAAATAATAGGGACGAGGGAAAAAGAGACGGCTAGAGAAAGGAAGAGAGATTGAAGTTTTTATATAAAAATGCTACGCACACTATTTAATTTCTACTACTTTGTTTTTTTTTATCGCCCCGGGCAACGTCGCGTAGCCCTGCTAGTTATAGATAAGCACCAAATTTCTCCAGTAAAACGAACGTAAGTTAACTCAGCTTTAGTATAACAGTAGATAGATGAAAACAAATGCAAAGATTAAAACGTTAATTACACGCAAATGACGGGGTTAGTATATGGCAAATCATTTTCTGTATAATTTGATTTTAGAAATATTCTAATGTATTGAGTTACTCTCAAATATACGCTTTACTTATGCTTATATATATATATATATATATATATATATATATAAAGAGAGAGAGAGAGAGAGAGAGAGAGAGAGAGGCAGCAAGTTGTTATTGATACAAGTCTGATTGAAGACTATGGAATTTTCTCGTTTCATTATCTTTTTCATTACAGTTTCCGGGTCGAAATGGCCGATAAAAGAACTATCGAAACCATACTCCACGAATTACTATCAGCGACTTAGAAACTGGGCGAGTCGAGACAGTAATTAAAAAAATTACGAAAAGAGAAAATTCCGTAGTCTTTAATCAGATATGTATCAATATATATATATATATATATATATATATATATATATATATATATATATATATATATATATATATATATATATATATATATATATATATTTAATTTGAGTAAATAATATTTGTAAGAAAAAATCTTTAATGGTGATCATTGGTGTCCTGAAAGGAATGCTTTGGTAAGCCTTCATAAAATCGCATATATATATATATATATATATATATATATATATATATATATATATATATAGAGAGAGAGAGAGAGAGAGAGAGAGAGAGAGAGCACGTACTATATTTTCAGAAACGCTTAGGAATTATTTTTTATTTTGTTATTTTTTTACATATAAATTCAAATATGACTTCTTCAGCGCCTTTTACTAAGGTCACAGATAGAAGTTCAGTGAAAACATCAACAGGTTTAACTTACTTTACAAACATTTCATTTTTTTACAGGAAACAAAAGAAATATACATGACATAAAATTATATTAGTTCGACCAATAATTACGAAATGAATAATAATAATATCAATAATAAAAATACTAATTAAAAAAAAAAAAAATAATAATAATAATAATGATAATAATAATAATAATAATGATAATAATAATAATAATAATAATAATAATAATAATAATAATAATAATCGTAACGATGGTAATAATATTAATAATAATAATAGTAATAATAATAATAATAATAGTAGTAGTGGTAGTAGTAGTAGTAGTAATACTGGTAATCATAGTAATAATCAAAGGAGAGTAGAAAATGAACTTTCGGTTTATTTTCGACAGCCTCGCAAACTCTCGCTTCCCTTATTTTGCTTTTTAGTCCTCACTTTCCATGAGCGATGTTTCTTACAAAAGGGAAAGAATTCATGTTTTCTGTGTCGAAATCTATCCATATAACTCTTATCGTTGGCTAGTTTTTGACCTTGAAGTAGTATATTATTTTAGCTCTTTGCATCAAGTAAAAAAAATAACAATGATAATTGTAGAAATAAAATCAGTAGTAATATATATATATATATATATATATATATATATATGAATAAGTTCATTTAGTTCTATTGTCTGTCTTGATGTCTACGTTATAGTCGGTATACATATAACTTACATTCTCTGAATAACGTGGTAATTTCCTATGGCCGTGAGGATGAAGTGAAAGCGTGTGGAGTCAAGGGTGACTCTGTGTGGGGATTATATTTTTATTTCTTTTTCTTTTGGGTGAACCCCTAAAATTCCATCCATGGACTAATTAATAAAATTCATAATCCATTCTGCTATCCAACCATATTTGGTACAAATAAACTTCAGTCTATGGCTGACGTGTTCACCAAGTTTCAGTCATGAATGTCCAGCAGTCTTTGTTTAATCACTGTTCAGTTATATACGGTGACACTTTGGTGATCGCCTCGTCAGTAGGAAATCTGATTCTGAATGGGGTTCCTACTCACCGGACCTTAGTCAACATGATTTTAAGTGTGGACTTATCTGAAAGATACTGAATATGAAAACAATCCCCAGATAAATTTTGAACTAAAAATAGTCATCATAGCTAAAATCAGGGCAGTCAGTGTGTCAGAGTTATTGGCAATTTTGTGTATCGTATCCATGTGTGCTTATCTTTGAATGGCGATAAAAAAAACACTTTTAGACTTCCCTGAAGACTACAACACGGTTGTCTTCAAATCCAATATCAACAAATTCTTATCATGAACCCTCATTATAGAAATCAAACTTTGTTCATTCCATTCGTCATTTTCAATCCTCTCATAATATTCGTCAACTTTCAACTGACAATCCTTCCATCTCATTAATCTATATCCTCGAGTTGCTTTTGGCATTGATAATTGTTGACTCATTAGTAAAAAAAACCCCAAAGGATTGTGACATTTATTAGCAATTCCATAAGTGACATTTTTGGGTTGGTGGTATATTCTTGGTTAATTCCTTTCTTTTCTCTTCATTTTTCTTTTCCTTTTTCTTTTCTCTTCATTTTTCTTTCCCTTTTTCTTTTCTCTTCATTTTCCTATTCATTTTATTTTTCTCTTCATGTTTCTTCTCTTGTAAAAATATTGAATGAGAAATAATAATTAAATAAACTGAAGAATAAACAACGGAAAAAAGAAAGAAGATGTTTCATTTCAAAACGACGAAATATAAACGAAAGAGAAATGTAGTAATAAAAAGTTTAAAAAGGACAAAAAGATGAAAGAAATGATGAAAAATAATGAATAATAAATAAATAAATTTATGAAGAAATAAAACAAATGAAAAATTTGAAGAACAAAGAAAATGTTCCATTTCAAAATGGCGAATATTTCATCGAAGAAAAGCAACGAAAATAAGGAAATGAGAAGAACGAAGTCAAAAATCTTTGACGGGAGAGAAAATCGATCTAAATTGAAACCAGCCGGCCCCTTCCCTGCTGCAGCGTCAATAATATGCAAATAGCGTGTGGAATGGGTGATTGGAATGGAAGGTAGACAAACGAATAGGGGGCCAGGTAGGGTTAGAGTTGGGTGGGAGGTGGTTGAAATATGGGAGCAGAGAGTGCAACGAAGAGAGATGAAGAAGGGGTGAGCTGAGGAGGGTAGCCGAGTCGCGAGCTGTGATGGTAGGGGCGCTTAGGGGAAAGCCCCAAGTCACGGGACACTGAAGAATACTGGGAAGGTGTGGTGTGCGACGAGAATAAGAGAGATAGGGTTGGGAGAAATGGGGCACTTTCTGAAACGGGGCCTGAATGGCACAAAGAAAAAATACGGACGGCGTTGGAACCGGAGCAGGTTAGGAGAGACAGGATTGCTGCCAAGGAAGGGGGGGGGACGAAGAAAGAATAAAGGTGGGGGTTGGGTATGGGGAGGATAGGCTGACGGCCACAGAAAAAGGGGGACACAGTTTCGGAATAAGGACGTGGCAGAAGGAATTGGAGGGGGTGATACAGAAACAAGGAAGTAGCAATAAAGTTGGGAGATCGAACAAAACAAGGAGGGTGCATATGTTAACAATATGATATATGTTTAAGAGATAGATATAGAGAGAGAAAGAGAGAGAGAGAGGGAGGAGCGAATGGGGTGGGAAGATAGATAAAGAAACAGAGAGTGGAAGAGGGATATATAAAGCGATATCTGGGCAAACAAAATAAACCAGAAGATAAAGCACAGAAAAAGAAGTGAAAGAGAGAGAGAGAGAGAGAGAGAGAGAGAGAGAGAGAGAGAGGGGGGCGAGAGAGAGAGAGAGATGGAAAGATAAGAGAGAAAGTTAGAGATAAAAAGAAGAGAGAAACAAAATAAACACATAAAAGATGTGCTTAGAAAGACAGCAAAAGCAATTAAAAGAGCAGGGAGAGAGAGAGAGAGAGAGAGAGAGTGAGAAAGAGGGAGAGAGAGAAAGAATATGAGATTAAGAGAAAGGGTGAGATCAAGAAAGATAAGGGGGAAAAGAGTGAAAGAGAGAAACAACTTTAAAAGGGACATGGAGTAAAAAGAGCGAGGGAAAGAGATATACAGAAAAAAGAGCAAGAGGAAAATAAAAAGAACGAGAAAGAGAAATAAAGAGAGGGAGAGAGAGAGAGGGAGAAAGGGAGAAGGAGAGTGGAAGAGAGCAAAAATGAAATAGAAATAAAAAGAGGGGAAAAAGAGAGATATTCGCGTACGTCAGATATACGTTATGAAGCAGACCTGTAAAAATCTAGCCATTTGGCTAAGGTATCCTCCCAAGCATTACCGCCTCCATACGGAAGGGCATGAGTTTATTGTATGGTACACCTAATTCTCGATGAAGTGCCGATTGAACTACAATTATTTTTGTTCTCAACCTGTTCCCTCTTTTGGGGAGATGGAGTTTAGCCACATAACAAACCGACGTATGTCTAGCTTTGTCCTCGTAAGGAATCAAGTGACGAGAGACATAAACTAATTCGTCCGTCCCTTGACTTTAACAGTTGTACTCGGCTGTAAAGCACTCACAGATATACAGTCCGAAATGCTGAGAACGCTTCTATTTTTATCACTGAACGTTCAATAACATTTTTTTTCTAAATATTAAAAACTATTCTAATTTCGAACAATCTTCAAACATGTTAGGGATTATTGCCATCAAGATTTGTATTTGGTTTGAATAAATAATAGCAGTTGTACTTGTGTTGTATTTGATTATATGTTATCAGATTGTAAACCTTTTCAATTTATCTTTTCAGAAATTATTTTTATTGCGTACTACATCAGCAATTCTTGTGCATTCGTAAACGTTTGTTCATCATTTATTGTGCTACTTTTCGGATTAATTTGCACAAGTTGTCAGTTAGACAGTCAATAGGAAAACAAATAGTGAGATTACGTCACGAAAATTGATCGTCCACATGGACTATCCCAAAATGTGGTTCATAATATTGTTCGTGGGAAGCTCGAGAATAGCAGAGAGATAAAGTAAAACTCTAAAGAAGAGATAATCGTGTCATATTAGAACTTGGCAAAACATATGATTTCCATTCGAGAATTCAATGCTTTCATTTTACTTCAGTAAGTTCTCAGATATCAGGGGGTCTCTTTATGGGTTTAACACTTGATTTCTATATGAGATTCATAGATATCCGAATGTTCAATCAAGATTCTCCTCTACCTCTCAAACGTTGAGTTAGTAAAGAAGTGAGGAACATTAATTTTCCTCTCCCCAATTGTCCAATTTATTATGTTTCAGTTTATTTTTATTGTTGGCATTTCTGAATTTTGCTGGATTCCAGGAAAGAATTCACCTGGTCTGGTGGAGTATCCAGCTCAGTGTATTACTTGAGATCACTTCACAAGTAGAAGGTGCACCATTCCTCTTATGAGACAGTATATAGCTTTGTCAAAGGTATCTTATTTAGACTTCGAATACTATGTTATTTTGAATATTTGGTCAAGATTGACATGTAGGGTGAAGTATCCTCATGTCAGGTTGTCCTGACAAACCCTTGTCCGAGAGACCGAATACACTAGTATGCAATCTTTTTTTGTTTTTTTTTGTTTTGGCTGGGGATGGAGCATCCTATTAGATGTCAGCCATCTACCAGCTATTTCAAAAAATTCAGCCGAGAGATCTTTTTAAGATTCTAATCGTCCCTTTAAGTACATTTGTTTGTATCGATCTTGCACTTTGGTTCACTGGGCATATTCGCCAGATAGTTTTTTTCGTAATCGAGAATGAACACGAGTGTGTCCAATCAAACTGTGTAATGTCGGTTTGCCAACGAAACCTTATTCGTTCTGCTGTGAACACATTTGCAAAGAACAAAAAAGCTCGCTTCTAAATTTGCAACATGTCACATGGTCAGAAAATAAAAAGTAAAATGTTCATTTCAGTAACGACTTTAACTATAATGTGTTGGCATATTTAAAAGAAGTTTCAAAAAGACTTTTGTTTTACATGTATTTTAAATGTGCTTTTCTGATGAGGGGGAAATCGCCGTGTTTTATGTTAGCTGGCTTCGTGATAACATTTTTTCCTTGTTTCTTTTGGCGAGCCATTTAATTAATTTTTTTTCGAAACGTGAGTAAGAATTAATTTTGAATTGTTACTATATATATATATTCAAATATAATCTCTCTTTTTTGAATATGTACACACACACACACACACACACACACATATATATATATATATATATATATATATATATATATATATATATATATATATATATAGTTGTGTGTGTTGGCAGAGAGATTAATCTCGGTATAGAACTTGTTATTGTGAGAGAAAGAGAGAGTGAGATACACTGCCCTATAAGTAGAAAAAATATCGGAACTATAATTTTCATTCCAGTGTACCCCCGTATATATATATATATATATATATATATATATATATATATATATATATATATTATAAGAAATATTTTTTTATCCGACGAAGAAAGGGAAAATTCCAATATTCAATAAATGAACACAATCAGTCTCCGTAGAGTTTTCAACCGAGAGGAAGGAAGCGAAATAAGTACTGGGTATGAATCAGTAATTTTGGGATGGAGGCTCTAATTTTGTAAACAAGAATGGCGGACGTTCCGGATATTTTCGTGTAAAGTATTGGTACAGCTATTAAACCAGACAAAACCGAATTTTACCGACCCAGAATTACGTAAGCAGCCGGAAGAAGCCGAATGAAACCTACGCGGCATTACAACAGAAAAATAATGAAACAACATTTAAAGCAAGACAAACGCTCACCGTATGTTGATTTTATGAAATATTATTTATTTTTTTACCAAAAAAACTTAATGAAACAACTTTTATAATCTTCTTTTGCACAAGAAAGTTAAAGAATGTGTTTTTTCAGTATTCGTCCAGCTTTTGAACCAAATAAAAACTGCATTTTTTTACCCTAACGCTAAACTAACTTTAAATTAACTCTAAACTAACCCACTTTTATTGCCTTTGGTAATAGTTATTTGTTGCCTATTTATGTGTTTTTTTCACCTCCGTTATTCTCTGTTGGGAATTCTTGACAATCGCTAATTAACGATTTAACCAACTTGTCGTCAACGTATTTCGCCTTTTGATTGGATAAGCGCTTCGGCATCTTCCGACTGTTTATGTAAACAGTCGAAAAATAAACGAACGAAAAGAAGCTTTTGTCTGGTTCAAAAGTTTTATCAGTACCCAAATTAATACCAATAAACTTTGAAATTTTTTTTTTTAAGATACAATTATCTTAATAATCTTAAACGCTGTCTTAGAATATCCTTCAAACATAAAAAAATGAATCCATTTTTTAGCGAATCTTTAAGATGAGGAATTATTATTTACTTTGTTACTCAATGTTTATCAATGTTGATAATTATTTATTTCTGATGCGTTTCGGCCAATTTACCCTCTGATCTTCTTCGGGTTTATTGATCATTTACCGTGATGCTTTTTTCCTGTATTTAAATAGGGTTTGTGTTGATCATTTGTGCATTTTTATGCTTCTTACGTATTACATATAATTCGGAACATTCCCTCCAAAATATGCGCTTCCCACAACGCCAGAATATCTTTCAGAATAAGGTGCCATTTCAAAGCTAGACGTTACATATAGGAAAAGATAGCCTTTATTCTATGGGAGTTGCGACCATTGATACAAAGAAACAATCGGTCGACTTCCGGAAAATTATTATGAAACAACCGTAAATAAAGGTGTTATAGAGAAATAAGGTATCGCTTATCACCTGTGAAAGGACATCTGTACCCACCAGCTCATGTGACTGTGCTCCGACGAACTTGCTGCATTAGTGCTCCTCAATGTAAATACCCCCGACCAACCCGACAATCAGCAGCAAAATCCCACCTTTTCACTGTAGAGGTCTCCAGATGTCGGAAAGCTTTCTACTCTAATTGCTTCTTTCTTCGCACTGCTTGTCTTTAGAATTCCCTGTTTTCTCAACTGTCCTAATATGCAGAAATTTAAATGTAATATGAACAAGTATCTTGCTGCACAACTCCCCACTTAAGATGCCCCTATAAATATGACCCCCAATTCAAATTACCCCCCCCCCCTTACGCCTCAGTGACAATGTGCCTTGTTTAAAATGAATATAAGTAAAACAAACGTGGGATAAAACACCGATAATTGATAGAGAGCAACGTTGCAAAATAAGAGGTTTGAAAGAGTCAGCCCATTTGCTAGGTTGTTTCAACATGATTAGTCAGTGTAGTATAGACACGAGTTTAATATGGTAACCGTTAATTAATATAAAAATAATACAAACAGATTAAAACAAATAAAAACTAAATGTAAATGTTATATCGTGCTTCATGGGTTTAATTATGTCATGTTGTGCGTAAGATTTTATAAATCTACAAAACAAAACGTGAAGATTATATCTTTATCGGATTTCAGTACGAATAACACGTTGCCACGAGATTGCTTCCTGGAAGGCTACAACAGGGTCATCTTCAAATCAATGTCTATAAACACGTGTCATAAACCGCCTCACAAATGTATGAATTTTATCTATTAATAGCGGTATTCATCCGGCGTTGCCCGTGTGGAGATAAATTGCTGCTCGTTAAAAATTTAAAATATAGTCATGTTTACAATTTTGCTTTGAAAAAAACGTTAAAAACAGTATTTGTAATATGAATAATAAAAAAAAGTCATCACGGTAGCGTTTTCTTAAAAATAAACTACTTGTTTACGCTGCGTTTCTGTAAAACTGCAAATACCTTCAGCGAATCAAAAAGGATTCGTTACTATTTAATTATTCTGAATCTTTAAAAAATACGAATAAAAATACTTCTTTTAAATAGATTATTCACTGAGATAATGAATTTCGTTTCTTGATGTTCTAATATATTTAAATTATTTAATGGACCTAAACGATAATTACCCTTAGTGAGCACAGATGGAATTGAAGGAAAATTTCAATGGTATCTTTAGATTCTGTAAAAAAATTAACACCTATTGAAATTTATTTGAATGTTCTCACATATCGATTTCTATAATACAAACAGACATTGACGTTTATATGTATGGATTTTCTTTCCTCTCATAATATTAGTCATTAAACTGTAAATCTATACATATAATTAACCCTTATCCCCGAGTGACCTTTAGCCTTGATAAATGATTAGTCATTAATACAAAATGATAATCAAAAGTGATCATATGTAAATAAAGGTGAAAACTGGATACCCTACACGACTATAAAATCTACTAATGTTGTCTTTTACGTACTAATATAATCTGTTAAGAAATCTATTAAACCAAAATTCCCCATAGACACAGCTATAACTAAACTAGCAACTTGTATTTAACGAATTGTATAAAATGAATTATACAGGGTGATTCATAAGTCACTTAGCTATTTATTTTTGAAATTCTAAAGTTAAAAAATACGGTAATACAAAACAGAAAGTTTATTCAACAAATTCATTTATGGGAGTTTAAAATTACAGCAAATTTTCAAAATGTCCACCTTCGTTCCGCATGCATAGCTCCATTATTTTTTGCAAGGAATTTACGACTGTTTGTAGCATATTTGATTGATTAATTTTAACAAACTCGGCAGTGATTTTTGATTTGAGGTCGTCATTGCCTTTCAACAAGTGTGGGAGATTCATCAAATTTGGCCATATGAATAACAATAAAAATTCGCTCTTCAATTGTAAATGACATACTCCCTGAAAAAAAGCACATATGATGATTTACACAAATTTAAATAAATAAAAATAAATATATATAGAAACAAATATATAAACGAACAAATTTGAAATAACTAATCGCAGTAAGTAGAGAGTAAGATAACAATTATCAAAAGTTCATAGTATGTTTGTGCTTCATATGGTAATCATTTTAAATAGCTAAGTAACTTATGAATCACCCTGTATATTATAAGGAATTGTGATTCAACATAAGGAAAACGAAAAACAATAGTTTCTGGAACTGACAGCAAAAGCCAATCAATGAATCTTTTACAAAAAGTATTACGTTTAAACATTAAATAACCTCTACTGGCTCAGTATATTCAGAGTCAATACCCTTAAGTCATATTCTAGTTATCTTCCCTGAATTATACTGTGCAACAGAGAATTAACTTTCTAATTCCGGAACCAGAAATATATTTAAATTGGGATTTAGACATGTTTTAGAACCGGATATTCTATTCTGTTTCTTTCTGTCGTTAGGCGTAATGCTGGCCTGACGTGTCCGGCCTAGCTCTCCATTTTGACATGATTTTCAAGATTCTGACCCGTTTGCCGCCAGACATTCTATTTACTGGTCGCAACTATTGTTCACATATAGATATTCAACCATGGTCCTTTTCGCAATTTCATCATGTTCCTTTTCTCCTAGTAGCAACATTTGTATTGAAAACAGTTCCGACAATATGAAATGTCTTAGATATTTTTATTGTAAATAATTCGTATTGAATTGTATTGAATTTGCATCAGAAATAGTTCAGACAATATGAAAGTGTCTGTTAATTGTATTGTAAATAATTCGAACTGAATTGTATTGAATTTGTATTGAAAATAGTTCAGACAATATGAAAGTGTCTTAATAATTTGTATTGTAAATCATTCGTATTGTATTGTATTGGTATTGAAAATAGTTCAGACAATATGAAAGTGATTTAGTTATTTTACATAGCCTATGCATTTTATGTATGATCTGTTTCCCCTAACAATACATGTTTATTTCGATTATGTTAAGGTACTTTTAACGTAGACTCTTATGTTAGTAATTACGTCTGTAATTTTGACTCTTGTTTATGTCTCATGTACTTCTTTTCTCTCTCTATTTCCATCTGTTTACGTTTGTTTTTGACAAACTTTCTCTATAATAAAAAAAATTACATGGGTATGTATATGTATGCGAATTCAACCATCTCCTTCTTATTGTCTTTTCTTCATCATTGTCTCTTTTTCCTACATTTAATTCCGACCTTTGTACGTTCTCAAAAGGAAACACATATGCATTATGGCGATCGCGTGTTGGAAATGGGGCTCCATTACGTGCGTCGATACAGAAACGTATAGATTATAATACCAAATATTTTATAGACCATGAAGGTTGATATGCCGGAGAACAGATGGACCAAACCAATTAAGATTCTTTTTAAGTGGGGTTTCGGCGTTAATTATCCCTCTTCTGTTTTTCGGTATTTAAGAAATTCCAATTTGGCGAAAAAAAAAAACGACAAGCCGATCAAAATTTACATAGAAAACCTTTTATTTTGGCTGTGCTGAAAAAGAATTAAAACAGCTAAGAGTCAATGTTTACAAAGGGTGCCACACACTTTGGTAGGTTTATCATATTGTTAGCAAGTTAGGAAGCTATCTACATACGTTTTGTTGATATGATGTATCAACTTGCCATTCAATAGACATACCAAATCATACGAATTTCCGACTAAACATATATTAACTTTATTCGGCTACAAAGCCAAATAAGTCGTGGTAATTCTATATCCATAGATTTATCTTGTCCAATTTTCAAAGTCAGACCCAAATAACCTTTAAGCTGACAAATAACACTTTATTCCGTATTAATCAATATTTATTTGTTCTTGCTGTACTATGTTATTGGCATTATCATAATATACGTTATTACAATTTATTACGAAAATTACTTAAACCGATCCAGACAATCTATGTTACGAAACAAATTGAGCAAGTGGAATCACTGTTAATTTTAATTGAAGAATATCAAAAGAGTTGTCTTTCTTAAAACTAAAATTTAATTTATTTTTCTGTATAAGTTTAAAACATAGCAATACAGATAAAAATGGTGAAATAAAATGCCTTAACTACATCCCGGGCAACGCCAGATAGGTACAGCCAGTGAATGATTACAGAAATTACAGTCCTAAACCGTATTTCCGAAACGCGTCTTCTGTGTCTAACTGGGCGAAAAGGACATCTGCAGTCTTGGAGAATCTTCTCTCGCCTCTTCGCGTATCTGCGTCAAGGTGTAGCTTTCCAGGGCAAGGTTTGTGAACGCGATTCGTCTCCAGACTAATTAAGAGTGCGCTTATGCGTTTGATTTCACAAGAGAAGTGTTTCACTTATTGAAGGGCCCTTTTATCACTACAGGTGATTTGCCGTCGAGCAGAGGAGGGACGGGGTTACAACAGTAAAACATTGACTTTTAACAGATACAATTAATTCCGTCTGTTTGAATGAACAAAACTTTGAAGAGGATTCGTCCTTTGATAGCAACAAAAACTTATCATCTTAATCAATCTCTCTCTCTCTCTCTCTCATACACACTGGAAATATCTCTTTCAATCAATCTATCGCAGTCTGTTGATATCTATCTACCCTGTCGCTTTCTCGGTCTCGCACTCTATCTCTCTCGTTCGCTCTCTGTCTGTGTTCCTTTTACACTCTATCCCCCCCTCTCTCTCTCTCTCTCTCTCTCTCTCTATATATATATATATATATATATATATATATATATATATATGTATATATATAAAACTTTTTACAGTGTCTTGAACATTATTATTTGTAACTTTTAAATGGTTTTAAGAGTTTCTGTTGGACATTTCCCCTGTCTTTGACTCTTTATGTCTAACGATTTGAAACCACTCATTGTCCATGTGCCATTTTTCTGTGATCTACTCCGGATTGCCTTCAAGTTCATTTTCTTTTCGACGTTCTGATGAAGAGGGATTATTGGAGTAAATCGCATGGATTACTTGTTTTTACTTTCCGCTCCTGTAGAAACACACGTAAAATAATTTATTTACTATAAGTCATATTGAATATTTAAAATTTTTGCATTTGGAAACTGATTCCTGTTTAGATCGATTTGCATCATATAAAATTTGATTTTATATTAGTACCAACTATATATTACAAAAAGCTTTTAGTCATTGATACATGAAAAAAAACAATTTATATATATATATATATATATATATATATATATATATATATATTCAATTATAATCATATAATGCAAGCCCTTTCCTCCAGAAGATTTATATATGCCGACCATAAGAAATGCTATCAACAAAAACAACCCTCACTTCTAACAATACAGAAGCATTCACATCTTTCGTATTTCTAGAGACAGCGGTACTATCTTAACACTAATATACGGCCTCCAAGAGGCTGGAATTATTTGGATACTTACTAAATCCGCATAATGCAGATATAGAAGTTGTATAAGCCGGTTTCACCGCTAGATAAGTTTTCAAGCAATTTGTTTCGCGCGAGGCTTTTTTACGTAAAGAAGAATGTGCACAGATCCAAGGTCACACTCTAAGCGACAATCACCCTCATCCCCAGAGTATAGCAAGTCTACATCAATGGAAACCACAGTCACCGCAAACATTATATAAGCGTTTTTCTCTCCTATACACTTGTCTGAACGAAAGCTGAAGAAGATATATCCCCTGTGGTCTTACCACGCCATCAGATATCATCCTGAGCATTTCTATATCCATAACATGCGAACACTACCACAGACACACATATTATATTTACCTAAAATTGTTCAAAATCTTTCTCTATGTATATATACATATATAGTAATTATCGATCTATATATCTTCGTGTGTTCATTTTAATCTAGATGCGTATGTTCATAGCAATATTTTAGATACATACACAACTACTACTATACATATATTGTTGGGTGGTGGTATGAGGCCTGAGGAAGCTGGATTTCGAACGAAATTGCAGCTGAAACATATGTAGCCAATAATGTTTGTATAAATAAAAGTATTTATACTATATATATATATTTGTTTCATTTTACTTTAGTCGAAGTTCTCAGAAATCAAGGGGTCCCTTTCCTGGGGATAACACTTGATATCTATATGAGATACATAGATATTCCATTAAAGTTCTCTTTTACCTGTCAGACATTGATTTAGTAAAGAAGTGCAGAACAGAAATTTTTCTATTCTCAATTGACCAGTTAATTATGTTATAGTATATATTTCTTGTGGTCTCTTGGTCTTAACGGATTTCAAGGCAAGAATCTACTTAGTCTATATGCTGTTACTTGAGGTAACATGGCTTTGAGAAGATGTACCATTCCGTGTCCGTGTCGCGGGGATCGTATTTGAGCTTTGAATACTATGTTATTTTGAATATTTGGTCAGGGCTTACTTGTAGAGTAAAACATCTTCATGTCAGGTGATACTGACATACCCTTGTACAGAGAGACATAAGACACTCGAGGATGGTGTCTAGTATGTAATTCAAACTCCGCATATATATATATATATATATATATTAAATATTATTAGAAATACTAATAAATAAAAGGATAAGATACATATATGTTACCACATGAATATAACGAGACCATAGTTCTATGTGAATATATATATATATATATATATATATATATATATATATATATATATATAATGGGAGATGAAAAAGGAAAAACCAAAAAGGAAGTTTTCATGTGTTCATCAACGTTTCGTCTTTATTTATTTTATAAGACTTCTTCAGGATGATAATATAAAGAAAAATGTCATGCAAGTATATTTTGGTTTTTCCTTTTTCATCTCCCATTACGTCGGATTACCTTCATCCTTCTTTTCACACACACACACACATATATATATATTTATATATATATATATATATATATATATATATATATATATATATATATATATATATATATATATATATATATATATAATGTTGATAATGAGTACTGATTGCAATTTTAGGCTTTGACCGTATAGTTTTTCGTGTTGTTTTTTTTGAGTGTTTGCTTCGTTTTGTATAGTAAGTACAGAATATAGCCACACCAAGAAATAAATGCACAAGAGCATTTTACAAATATATTGGTGTTTGCCGAAACAATTGTATGCTTAATTAAAAATATGTTTTATGAAATGACGTGGATCGGTCCTTTATAACATTGAAATGGTATAACTCTACATAATAAATATTGAATATAGCATGGGTCTGGCCTTACACTTTAGAGTTATTATAATTACTTTATGTTATAAAATTTATATTGGAATAGAAAAATTCTAAATATAAATTTAAAAATTACACAAAGTTTATTATATATATATATATAAAAAAAATAATATATATATATATATATATATATATAGAGAGAGAGAGATACATATATATATTCTCGATATTTATAAGTTATATATGTATATATGTATATATATATATATATATATATATATATATATATATATATCTACTGAGACATTTCCTAAACTAATGAACGGATCATTATGAATTTAGAAAAATCCCCAAAATACGGTAAGTAACAACTACATTTTTTAAATGTTGACATTTAGGGGTGGGGGAGCATATATAAATGGTTTTAATTAATTAATTTTATTATATCTATTTTTATGAACCGATCATTATGAATTTTGGAATATATATTCTCGGCAACTCGGTGATTTATATGCCCCCATTATTTTTTTGCTAACTTTACCATGTAGTGAGTTCGCTCACCCAAAATCGCACCCGCCTTCAGAAAACATTTTAAATAAGTTAGATAAACAAAATTTAATTTAAATAAGACATACTTGGCATGATATTTTGTGTTATATTAAGTAATGCATAATTAAAAAAAAAATTGTGTTCGCGCATGAGCGTCAATAATATGTATGTGCTTGGTAAACGTCTAAAGTATTAAACATATCGTTATGAATTATAGAATATGTATTCTAGGCAACAGAGTCTGTAGCCACATAATTATTATTTAAACTATACTATTTAGGGGGTGCCATCCAAACCGTACTATAATGCCCCCCAAAGACAGAAAAACATTTAAATTTAAAACTCATGCTATATTTATTGTTTATATTTGTCCTGTAACTGTTATTTTACTAGTATATTATATGAAATTATATTAGCTCTCACTCTCTGCGATCGAGCACTTCATTGATGTTTGTTCAATATAACCTGACGCACTATATATATATATATATATATATATATATATATATATATATATATATATATATATATATATATATATATACATATATATATATATACGTATATATATATATATATATATATATATATATATATATATATGTATGTATAGTGTGTCAGGTTATTTTGGAAAAAAAATCAATAAAGTCCTCTATCGCAGAAGAGTGTGAGCTAATATAATTTATTTGAATACTATATGTTACATATTACAGAAAACGTACCGCGGTTTCATCGAGATGGGCTAACTTTTTACATTTTTAAAAAAATCGTTAAGCCCAGTGGAATCGTCGGCGTTCTGAATGAGGTGAAACCACAATGAGAAATGGCGTTATACTTCAGGTTAAGTTTGTATTCACAAAGTAAAAAAATCCAGAGAATTTCTACTAAGTTTTTATTACAGTGCTTGATATTAAATAGAGTTATTTATTTATATAAATATTTTTATTTATACAAACATGTACAAAAGCAAAACTGCCATGGAGATGTTTCGATAAGTAGCCATAAAAACTACGATCTCATCGTACTTAGTTGTTCATCTTTTGTACATGTTTGTATAAATAATATATATATATATATATATATATATATATATATATATATATATATATATATATATATATATATATATATATATATATATATCGATCTAAGCAATAAATATATCTCTATTTGTCCAGCTATATATGGATGCATCTATCTATAATTCATAACTGATTTGATCTTTAATGAAAGTGGCAGAGTTCGTCGCAGAAATGTTCGTCTGAGAAGTCACGAAAAAAGTTAAATCTGCATGGAAGGTTTTGACTCTGAATGGTGTTTCAGTATGCGTAATTAGAATGTTTCAGCCGGAGACTTGAGGCTTCACATGGGAACCCACTAAAGAAATGAAGCATTTCCCTTTGCAAGGGGTTCGTATGTTTTCATTTTGCATCAGACAGTCTAGGTTATTGGTGAGGTTAGGAGGACACATTCACATGTTTAAAAAATACCAGGCGATGGCAATACTCGAGCATGTGTTGAAGCCATCATCTATAAGATAGTGTATATGTCTCCATCATGGATTTTGTCTAGGACATTTCCATTTTAAGATCAGAGAAATCACCAAGGGAATATCCAGGGATGACAAACTTGTCATTTTAGGTGACTTCAATGCCAGAGTTTGATATGAAAATCTTATATGGAGGTCTTCGAGGCGGTGTATAATTGTAAATGTAACACTAATAAAGTGCATCTCTTATGCTTGTGCAACGAGTTTGTTCTAGTCATAAGCAATTCTCTGTTTCGACACAAAACAAACATAAAATACGTCACTTCCGTCTAAACGTTCGATGGTTTATATGTTACATCTGTCTATACGTGAATTATTATCGTTAATATATTAGTGTGATAAAGAACTAGGGCGAGGAAAATCGTACATTCTGATTTCTCAATAAAATCCTGATGAAAATTCAAATAAAGAACAAGAACAATCCAGAATAAAATTAAATGAAGCGATTTATTTCGATTTTTCTTAATAATTTTTGCTTAATTTTTCAAAATTCATTGCAAGTTCATGGAGAACATGAGACGAAATAGCCATTATTTATATTAAACTAGAAATGAAGAAAGAAATCGAGCGAAGGAACAGTAAAAAATGAGAAAACCATTCACAACTTGATAATTCGACTGATTGAAGACAGCTAATGACACAGGTTGGTTTCTTTAGACAATTCCAAGCGACCATTCTTACAACTTTTTCAAAATCACACTGTTGTTAAGAAACTATATTATCGAGAAAAGTGACAAAACAACACTGCAACAAAAAAACAAACACTTTTTGTTTGCCTGTTAGCGTGTTTACAAAAACCTGCCGTAGGAGCAAAAGGAGAGGCTCGAGCTAATAAAGTGACAAATAGAGAGAGGGGAAACCATAATGCATCCCACGGCTCTGGGTAAGAGAAGAGGAAACAGAGTGATTAATTAATTACTCTTTCTCTCTGTTGTTTTGTAATATAGTTACTGCTTTTACTTTGCCTCACTTTTAGCGAACTGCCGAACAAATATTTCCTAAGTACATCAATTTGTACTTAATAAAACATACTAAAATGAACAACGAAATATAATAGATATTTTGCATGTCTGTAACAAGAATTTACATCACGGTTTTAACATATATTACTTTATATTCTCATATTGTTTCTGAATATGGAGTAGAATTTAATACTAGCAAATATCTCCGCGCTCTGGGCTCATATGTTTGCTAGTCTTCATATATATCTGTCAATTTATACGCATTTCTCAGCCTGTTAGTACTTATATATTTATATCCTCGTGTGTATATAAGTGTATCTCTATGTAAGAATCTATCTGTCTATTTATCGATCTAATCTATGCACTCATACGTATGTATGTATGTATGTATGTATCTATCTATCTATCTATCTATCTATCTATCTATCTATCTATCTATCTGATTCTTTTAATAGAGCCACGACAATGGTTCTGCATAATTTCATTATTTTAAAGCCTTCGAAAATTCCTCATGTTCCCTTTTAATGGCTTTGGGCAATTGACAAAAATAAATAAATAAATACATAATTAAAATAAGATAAAACCAAAAATGAAGACGAAACAAAAAAATGGCCTCTAATTGAATTTGGTTCGAATGTATTTCGCTTCATTCTTTGTTATTTTCATTTATTGATTTTACTTTTGATATTTGTCACCTTTCATATCGGGGGGGTATACGCACACATGATTACACATAGACATGCTTACTTATACACACATACGTACACACTCACACCTGCCTACACACTCACACCTACACACGCACACATACACATATACACACACGCACACGCAAATTCCTACACATAACAAGACATTCGCTCGCACGCATGGTTACAGATAAACCATACACACATGTCCACATACTAATCAATACACGCATGGACACAGCTAAACATTCACACGCACATCCGCGCACTACACACCTAGCCATACCGGCAACCGTTTCGCCGAATCGTCAGTGCGGATAGACATAGCGAATGTTTAAAGTTCAGATTCTAAACCTGATCGCTTTATCAGCAGTAAAAGATCTTACTCGCATGCTATCTTTCTCGCCACGAAAATAACGAAAATTGTAGTGTTTTATATTAAATTATATTATCGGCAACCAAGAGAGCTCAATTCAATTTACGAAAAGCAATTTTACGATAAGTGGTAACCGTTACCAACCTTACTAGAAATATCAACCCACGAGAGCACCCCCCCACACACATATATATATATTTATGAGGTGATTGTAAAGTAACTCTATTATTAAGTCGAACCCCTAACAACATGTCAAAAGGGAGACTAGCCCACAGCTGTGAACTAGACGGCTAAAGAATGCCCCCTTACTGATATGGGAATCTCCCTTCTAGAGCCCTCCATCCTGGTTCAGTCGCACCCTCGCTCCAGGGAAAACACTCAACCGCCTGAAAACGGGAATGGAGCGATCAAAAGTTACTATGACTAGACGGGGCTACAATACCGACCCAACAATCTGTGAATGTGGAGACAAGGACCATATCATGCAACACTGCCTTGTCTGCCCTCTGCTGCGGCGATAGCTTTGCCAAGGTGGCGTACGAGCTGACAGTTGACTTGACTTGAAAATCGCTCGTGTGCACCCCGATCATATTCACAGCTGAAGGAAATGGAGGCACAAAATCACATGTGCGAACCCTGTGATATGATGCGGGACTACGCAAGGAAGAAGAAGATATATACATGAGATAGTTATTCATCATGTAAAGTCATTCGTACAAGCTGTCCGTAAAGTCTCGACACGTAGGATAATCGGATATTCGCCTGTGACCATATCAGTCATTGTTCGTATTCTGGCAACCTAGGGGCTGACTTGAACCGTCAGATTTTTATTTCGTCGTAATGAGCTATGGTTCGGCTATGTCATAGGAGGTATATCCTCCCAGGCATTATATCCTCATTCGTGAGGGGGGTTCGTTCATTGCCGATCGGCTGAGGTGCCCTAATCTTAGAATGTTGACGGGTCTGCTCTTGACTACTATTGCCCACTACTTGGTCCACATCTTGCTGTAGTTGTAAGCGAGTAAATCCAATCTGAATTTTTTTTACTTATGTGTCCAGACACCAGTTTCGTGTAATACTACGGAGAGATTCTCACTCATAAATGGGACCCTGACAATTATTACCAACCCCGGGTTAGAGCGTAGTAATTGTAACAAAGAGATGACACACCACTGGATGAAGCTTTGAATATAGTGCCTCACCACCAGATGTACTTTCATGTAATACCTAGGAGAGATTCTATTTAAACCATAAATAACAGCCTGAGTAGGTGTTGTTCATACAAGTCGCGGATATGTCTTCGACAATCAGCCCGACAGAGTTTGGGCTATTTTGAAGTTGGTGAACTTATTTCTGTCGGGATGAGGTATGGTTCTGTGCAGTTATTGGGGGGCGGTCCATCTTCCCATGTTCTACCTTCTATCATTGAGAATGGGTTAGTTTATTGCTAATCGCCAAGTCGGAAATATTGGCGGGGCTGTTAAGGCATTTAAAATAGACAAAAGTTCACTTCTCTTTGTGTGCTGATTTTTCAAATCTTCACCTGACCTTGTGTCTAACCTTTTGAAGAAAAGATAAATGAGAGTTCATAATTCAAACTTGACGGCCTAACATTCACAGGTAACATGAATTGAAACAAATACCAAGAAGACATTGCCAAGTCTGCTGCAATGAAGGTGGACTCCCTGTATCGTGCTAGAAAACTTCTTACACCTGCCAGTATGCTATATCTCTACAAAGCCACCATTTGCCCACTAAGATCAATAGATATTAATGTATAATTCCAAGGCAGATAATATATAAGCAGATTTCAGCGACTATATCTTTATCTTCCAGTAAAGTGATTCATTTTTAGGGCTATTTCATCATTTATCTAGACAATCAAGGTGTTTTATCATATTTTTAATTTTCTAGAACAATGATTCGTCAGACAAAAGATCAGAAAAGCATCCAAAATTGTCCCGAAGAAACTTACTTCCGAAATCATTCTTATATTTCGATATTTTTCTAAACAATTCTAGTATTTATTCCAAAACGAACACCACCTATTCTATTGTCTCTCTCTCTCTCTCTCTCTCTCTCTCTCTCTCTCTCTCTCTCTCTAACTCTAACTCTGTATTTCTGTCAGTTTGTCTGCCCCCCTCTCTCGCCCTCTCTCTCTATCTCACCCTTTCTCTCTTTCTCACTCTCTCTCTTTCTCTCCCCCTCTCTGTCTGTCTGTCTGTCTGTCTGTCTGTCTGTCTCTCTCTCTCTCTCTCTCTCTCTCTCTCTCTCTCTCTCTATATATATATATATATATATATATATATATATATATATATATATATATAATTCGGTACAGAAAGTCAGTACAACATCCTAATTTTGAAATTTTACGCTCTTAATTTTGATTTTCTCAATTAATTGAGCACTCTGTTGGGATTTTCCCAGACCATCTTACAAAAGAAGTTACATATATATATATATATATATATATATATATATGATCATCACTGACGATTTTTTTACAATGATATAAATACTTCTTTAAATATGAAGATATTTATTGAAATATCAGTATGCATTTCCCCCCTTTCGTTATACACTCTTTAGTCGATGGGGATATATTTTATGAATAAAAAAGTGTTGTTGGTTTCCTAGGCGATGAAGCTAATTACTTGTATGGTGTTTTTAGATCTACAGAAGAATTCGTGTGACGACGCCGATCTGATCAAAGAGGAATAAATACAAGGAAAGAAGACTAATAAAAAGAGATAATAAGAGAAGAAAAAGACATCAATAGAGAAAAACAGGGAACGAAAAGAAATTATCAAAGACAAAAACCCAGAAAAATGAATAAAACAGAAAGTAGGAAGTAAATACGAATGAACGAATAAAAAAAGAACGCAAGAAAAATGTATAAGGAACGGTATGGATGAATGAATGAATAAAGAAAACGAGAAAGAAAGAGATAATTATGAATGAATAAAATTAGAAAGAAACAATAGGAAGAAACAATAATAATGAAATGAAAGAAAGAAAGAAAGGAAATAATAAGGAATTAATAACGAATGAAAGATAAACGTATCAAAATTGAATAAATGAATAAAGAATTGATGAAAAAAAAAGAAAATAAATAAAAATTAATAAAGAGAAAAAAAGGAAGCAAATAAAAATAAATGATTTAAGAAAAAACGAAATTTAAAGGAATGGATAAACAATAAAATAAAGAAAAGAATAACAATAAGCAATGAATTAAATGATTAAAGAAAAAGGAAATTAGGAAGAAAAAAGGGATGTGCAAAGAGAAAAGGAGCTCGTAAGAAAGAATGAATAAAAAGAGAAAGAAGAAAAATAAAACAGATAAGAATGAATAAAAAATGAAACGAAAAAGAATAAATAAAGACAGAGACAATAAAATAATAAGGAATGAAGAAATAATCAAAGAAGAAAATAAGAAGGAATGGATGAAGAAAGTAAAAGTAATACATAAGAATAACGAATTAAGAAAGAAGCAAATAAAAAGAAATTAACAAAGAAGAAAAAAAGAAGAAAATAACATAATGAATAAAGACTTATAGAAGAATGAAATAAGAAACAGGTAATGGAAAGGGAAGCTAAAAGGAAAGAAATATAAAAAAAGGAAGAAAGAAAAAAGAATGAGTACGAAGGGATGAATAAAGACAAACAAGATTAATAAAAAATGTAAATAAGAAGGAAGGGATTAAGACAACGAATTAAACCAGAAAGAATAGATAAAACAGACAGGAAAAACAGACAATGAGTAGGAATTAAAAAATAAATAAAGAAAAAATAAAAATAAATGAATCAAGACAGTAAAAAGTAAAAGGAAAAGGAAACAAAAAAGAATGAATAAAAAATGAAAAAATGGAGAAAAAACGAAATAAGAAGGTATTAATAGAAGAAAGAAATAGGGAAACGAGAAAGAAGTTAGTGAAGAAAGAAAAATGGCGGATGATGAAAAAGTACATAAGAATGATGTTAATAAAGTACAAAGAATGAAACTAAACAGCATGAATAAAGAAAGAAAAGGAAACGAAAAAAGATAAGAATAAATAAATAAATAAATAAGGAAAGAATAAAAAGAATAATAGATGGATGAAGAAATAGGTGCAATTAATAAAGTAAAGCACAATCGAAATCAACAGAGATTAATAGGAAAAATGACAGGGTGAATGAGGGGAAAAAGAGGGAAATAAGAAAAAAACTTGTACAACGAAAGAAGAAAGCATGGAGAAAATGTAAATAAGAAGAGATTAATAAAGACAGAAAGAATGTAATGAGACAAAACAGAAGAATGTAGGAAAGAAAAAGGAAAAAAGAAAGAAATACAGAAAAGTAGAAAATAAAATAAAAAAGAATGAATAAAGAAAGAAAGAAGACGGATGAATAAAATACATCACTAAAGAAAGAAAATATAAGAAAGAAAGAAAGAATGACTGAGTAGTGCAATGAAAAAGAATGAAAGGAGAATGATAAGAAAAATGAGAAGAAGATTGAGGAGAAGAAGAAGAAGAAGAAGAAGAAGAAGAATATAAAAAGGAATTGAAAGATGAATGGGAAGAAGAAGAAGAAAAAAGAAAAATTAATAGAAGAATGTGAACAAGATAGAAGAAGTAAACAGAATGAGAAAAAAGAAAAATGAGAAGGAGAAAAATAGAAAGAATTAAAAGAAGAATCAAAAGAAGAAAAAGGATGATAAGAAAAAGAAAGAAGATGAAAGAGGAATTACACGAAGAAGAATGAGAAGAAATACAAAAAGAAGATAATAAAAAGTAGAAAAAAGAAAAAAAGAAGAAAAAAAGAAGAAAAAGAAGAAATAAAGAAAACAAAATCCAAGAAAAAAATGGAAAACAATAACAAGTAAAAGAAATAGAAAAAAGAAAAAAAGAAAGAATGAAAAAAAAAGTTAAGGAATGAAATCCATAACAATAAACCCAACATTTGCAGCTAATAGGAGTAGGAGGTGCGTGTTATGGTGTGGTAGGAGATAAGACAAGGGAACATGATAAGAAATGGAAGGAACGCTGAACCCGAACGGATCTGCGGTGGCCCATATTTTCCACTAATTTTGTTTCCTTATGAGCTCACATTCTTCGGAATTTTCCGACGTCTCCCGTGAGGTACGGAAACGAGACAGAGGACAATACACGAAAAGGAAAGGATAATAAAAAACACAGATATAATTGAAAGTAAAAATTAAAAGAAAATAACTGAAATAAATAAAAAAGAAGACATTCTTAATTCTTGCGCCCATACAATCTGCGCGTTTAGCGATGAAATGCTATTTCTAACTTTAGCGTGACAAAGCTACAGAAATGTTATTTCTCCCTTAAACGTGACAGCCCGACCAACAGACAGTTGGCGCACTTAAAAATTGCTATTTCAAACGTAAGCGTGACATATTTACGTAAATGGAATTTCTAACTTAAGAACAGACCAGTATATGGACAAAGATTCTTACATAGATTCTTGGACGCATCTACAATAAGATACATCCATCCAATCTGAGCATTTTGCATCTCTAACTGAAGCGTGACAGACTGATAGATATTACACCGACCGACGTATAGAGCCTTTTATAGAAAGGTAGATGGATGTAATAAACTATTTACTTTATACTTTTCTGCACTAATTTCATTTAATATGCGCGTGCAATCTGCGCGTGTCATTTAATCTGCGCGTTTAGCGACGGAGATGACATTGCAAATGTAAATGTGACAGATCATGGCCAGAGCGAGCCAATTTTATTTCAAACTTAAGCGGTCGGACTAATCAATGATTGATGGACAGAGTCTCTTATAGAGATGCGTGGACGCACGTAATAAACTACTTTCACTTTGTTCACACTGATTTTCATTAATCGATGTAAATACTATTCTAAACTTTAGCGTGACAGACAAACCGTCATGCCGTGTTTCTTAGAGAGATTCTTGAAATATCTACAATAAAATACATTAATAAAATATGCGTGTTTATGATATTTCAAACTTTAATGTGACAGACTAGTTGACCTACTGAGCGACGGACGTACCGAGCGACGAATGTACTAATGGACGGACGTACCGATCAATAAATGTATCGAGTGAGGACGCACCTTAGGATGGACGTACCGAGCGACAGACTACCGAGCGACGGATGTACCTAGGAGCGTACGTATCGAGCGATAGACGTACCAAGTAGCCGACGTATAGACTTACAGGCATACAAAGTCATGGACGTACCGACTTACGGACAGATCGAGCGACGGACGTACCGATTTACGTACGTACCAAGCGACGGACGTACCGAGAGACGGACGTACGGAGTGAAGGATATAGCGAGCGACAGACGTACGAGCGATGGGTGTACCACTCGACAGGCGTACCAAGTGACGGACGTACTGAGTTGCGGATTTACTGAGCTAGAAGGTACCGAGTTACGCAAACACCGAGCGATGGACTTACCGACTTACATACGTACCAAGAGACGTACGTACTGGGCGACGGACGTAGCGACTTACGATGGACGTATCGACCGACAGACAGACAAAGCCTCTCATAGAGAGATTGACATATCTAATAAAGTATTTTCATCTTTTTCTCACGAATGTTTAAATAACATTCGTGCGCGTTTAGTAATGAAAATACGATTTCAAATCAAAATGTGACAAACCGACAGATAGACGAACAAAGCATTTGATAGAAATGCGTGGACGCATCTAAAATCAGATAAAAAGAATAAAAGAAAACGAACATAGAAAATCGAAAATGGTCAGGAACCAAGGAACAGAAATAAACAAAGATAAAACCAAAATGTCTGAAATGTAAAAAGCAAAGAAATGAATGACAAGACAAGAAAATGTAAGGAAGCAGACGATAATACGAAAACACGAATTGGAAATAAAAATTTAGGCAAATGAAAATAAAACAACAAATAATAACATTCAAATATACATCAAAGGACATTTTTTGTAACGTCTTTTACTTTTGGTAAAAAATTAAAAAAAAAGTTTCACAAAATGGTATGTGAGAAATTTGCGAAATTTCAGTTCACAAGAAAGAGACAATGAAAAAGATGGCCGAAAGAAATATAGAAGAGTAAAAGAGAAGTTATAGATTAAGTAATTGGAAAATGAATAAAAGAAAGAATTAAGAATGGAAAGGTAATGAACTTAAGGAATAAAGAGTGGAGTAGAGTAGAAAGTGGATGTTAGGTTTACTTTCGGCGGCCTCGTAACCCTCGCCTCCCTTATTTTGTCCTTTAGTCCTCACATTCCATGAGCGATATTTCTGACAAAGGGAAATAATTGCTGTTTTCAAGGTCGGAATCTATCCATATGACGCTTATCGTTGGCTCGTTTTTTATACGGTAAAGTTCTATTTTTAAAAGACTCCTTACATCAAGTGGCTTCATGCTTTGTCTGGAGCGATTTCCATAAAAAAGACACAAAAGGAAAAACCGTGGACGAAAAGGACAGATTAATGTATTAAAAAAGGGGGAAAATAGAAATGTAATGAAGAAAACAAAGAAGAAAGGAAGAAAGTAACGTGAGAATGAAAAATAATTAAATGAAAAGGAATGCATAATGAAAGAAGTAAGAATGAATTAAGAAATATGAATAAAAAAATACACTAACTAAAATGAATAAAGAAAGAAAGAAGAAAATTGTAAAAGAAAACAAAATGGAGAAAAGAAAGATACATTATAATCAGAGGAAGTAATGAGGAACTCAAGAAAGAAGAAAAATAAGAAGAAGAAGAAGAAGAAGAAGAAAAAAGGGAGAAGAAAAAGAATTAGTAGTAGACGAAAAGTAAAATGAAAGAAAAAATAAAACGACGAGGAGTAAAAAAAAATAAGAATAAGTTGCAAAAACAAGTGGAAGAAGAAGAAAAAGCAGAAAGGATAGATTGAAATAAGCGATTAAAAATACTGAAAGACGGAGTGTAGGAAAAAAGAAGTAAAACGAAGAAAAAGAATAAGAAGGTGGAGGAGGAGAAAACGAAAAGGAAAGAAAAAGTGAAATAATAAAAATGGTGACTGGAAATCAATGAAGAAGAGGAAACTGAGAATAAAAAGAGAAGAAAGAAATTGAATAGTGCAGAATGAAATTGGAAATTACAATGGCGAGAGAAAGAAAATATAAAAGAAGGAAGAGGGTGTAAAGGAAGAGATCGAGGTAAAGGAGGTGAGAACATACAACTCTAGATTAATCAATAGCTGTCAAGATATACATAGATGGAAATAGATGTATATATAAACCTAATTATGAGTCTAATTTTCGACTTTGTAGTTCATTTCGTTTATTTCCAGACCCGTGGATTAAATTAACCGTTCATTTAATCCTATTACCTATGCTAAAACGTGAGTCAGCAAAAGAAAACATCATGATCCATAATACAATGTTGGAAATAAATTTAAATATTATATATATATATATAGTATAAATTTTTATACATACATACATTTTTGGTTACATATGTGTATACATGTTTACGCTGCACCTTCTTTCGAGAGCCAGCTTCTTCAGACTTTTAGAAAAAATGAAAAATATAACAACATTTATTTTTTTCTAAATATTTGGAGAAGCGAAAGAAGGCGCAGCTGAACCATGTATGCACATATGTAACCAAAATGTTTGTATAAATAAAACTGTATACTAAAAAACAGCTCTGTTTGTTATTGAGCACTTTTTATAAACACTGGGGTTTCACTGGATTCGCATCTAGAAAACAAAAATAATAATGTACTATATATATATATATATATATATATATATATATATATATACAGGGTGGGGCAAGGAGGGCGGACGATTAACGATGATATGAATATTTGAAAAACGTCCGCCCTCTCTGTCGCACCCTATATATATATATATATATATATATATATATATATATATATATATATATATATATATATATATATATATATATATGGGGGCGGTCTATATGTGTAAATATGTATGTATATATATATATATATATATATATGTGTATATAAGTATATATATATATTTATTTTAAAGTGCTCAATAATAGAGATGTTTAATAGGTATATAGTTTTTATCTATACAAACATTATTTGGCTACACATTTTAAGATATATTCTGGTCAGAATCATAAATGACCAGACCTCTTCGGGCTATAAACATTTTCACTACAGCTACATGAGGTGGAATAAGACAATATTTCTTTCTGAAACCGAACACATGATCAACTAATAAAGAAACAAATCAAACTGTGTTTAATATACTATCCATCAGATTTAAAATTTATATTTTTATTTCAAATTTTTCCTTTTTAATTTTTAACGCTACAGCCTCAATTATCCGGTCGAATTAGACACAATATATACACTCGCACGAATCTTTCATATCCGGTATATCGTAACCTCCAACGTCTACAGAAACATAACATGGAAGTTGATACAAGCATACACTAAAAACTAGCGTTTTTTACAAAACACGCAGGCGGCAGTAAAACTCGACAAAATATAATGAATTACCAAGTTTTAGTTACAAATATCGAGTTGCCTTACTTTTTACTTACTGGCGTTGACAGACATTTTGTAGATAGATCAATAAAATCATGAAATTTATTGTTGGGAAGGAATTTCAAAAATTAAACCAAACATTGATAAATACTGATTGAAAACAAAGGGGGTGAACTTTTGATTTCGACAAACAAAGGAGAGGAGTCATTTTTTCTTCTCTCCCAGATAGAAATTCGTTAGGAAACTTGCTAGAAATAGATGCGTGTGATCGTGAGATGATGTCGAAAACAGTAGAAACAACGTAAAGCTTTTTGTTTCGGGGTTTCCTTCGCGATAAACCTGTTAAAATACTAAGACGATCCAGCGGCAGACAAAACCAAAGTACGTGTGGATTTTCAGTTTTTGACCATAACATTTTGTTTCCAGTTTCAAGTTTTACGTTATCCCCTTAACGAAGATAATGACTGTGTTTCCCATTCTATTTGCTGCCTTTAAACAAGGTGCATTACACGTGTGAAAAGGACATCAACGACAGCTTTCTTAAAATTTATTTCTGGTTTTCTTTTTCCATAAAATTATCTACAAAATCTTACATTAATAACAGAACAACTTGATATAATTTCAAGCAAGGATTTGGCGGCTACATTTCTTACTGTATATAAACACTTCGTACTCAATTGAATAAGTATCAAAAGAACAGTCCTTACTTGCTCATTCCTACTACGATATCCGATAAGTGGGCCCTCGTGCCCATAAATGACATCGAGGGTCAATTTTAATGAAGACATTAGCTTTCTCGTAAAATTGTAACCCCATTAATCTTGATGAGGATATTCTAACTACTATGGTATTGATTTGGCGAACAAACAAACAAGCTAACAAATTCCTTGATATATGTATAAATGAACAAAGTGATATGATCGATAGAACTACTAACAATAAAAACGGGGATGAAAAAAAGACGAAACAAAAAAATTAACAAAGAAAATGAAATAATAAGATAAAAGTGAAAGTGAAAGTAGAAAAAAGGAAAAAGGGAAAGTGAAAGTCGGCGAATTTAAAAAGGATCGATTAATGCGCCAAGGAAATCGCTGATAACTCGTCTGGACATTTTTGGCTTTGATGTTGTGCCGATCACTTGAATCCACTTGCACTCGGCGGCCACGTGACGCTAATCAGTCAATCATGTGACCTCCATTTCATATCATTGTACGTGAGTATGCGCAAGTGACCCCTGAAATAAATACAGATACACTACGATATGAACAACATTGTGACTATGAATGATCGCATTTCTCTTCTTTCTCTCTCTCTCTCTCTTTCTCTCTCTCTCTCTCTCTCTCTCTCTATATATATATATATATATATATATATATCTTCTGCTCAGGTTTCGAATCTTAGTGTCAATTATCTTACTACGTCGAGCTACACTCATGAATTGTAGACGACGAGACAGATGTATTTGGATGACTATATATGATGTATATATATATAATATATATATAATATATATATATATATATTTGTATATATATATATGACTGTCTAACTATCTATATATCTACTTATCTATCTATGTCTCACTCTGTTAATACTGTATACATTATTTATGTGACTATGTATACACACATATATGTATATATACACACACATATATATGTATATTACTTATGGCAAGTAAGCTACACAGAAAACTTTGTTTTTGGCTCTAATGAGATCATCAGGATACCTGAAAAGATGCGGGATGACGAGTGGTATAGGAAGTCAGTCTGATGAACTTCTTAGGGGGAAACTCATACGTTTCCATGTAACTTTCTTGTCATAAGTTTAGTACCCACGCTTGGAAATGGTGTTCAAACAACTTCTACACGTTTATTTATTGAGTTCGGGTCATTTTGACAAGAAGATAACAGTCCAAATGAGACAACTCATTTCATTCTAGATAATCAAGAGTATTAGAGTAGGGATACTTATTTCTCCTTTATCACACGAGATAGTCATTTTAATATTATGTTATTATATGAGTATTCTTTATGAGTAGAACATTGTTTTGATAATTTATGATCAATCAGTGGGTGCTTGAAACTTATAAAATAACCAAAATAAATTCATCGCCTCTGAATTTCCAAGACTAGGTCACATTTATTATTCAAAAACACGGTTTAACGGTTTTGATTAATAAGCCGTACAAATTCAATTATCATCAGACACTCTTATACTCTAAGTATTATTAATTTGAATTCTTCCAATCTAAGGAATAATCGTAATTACACATATTCTTACAAAAATAATAAATTAAAATCAATTTAATATCTATTGGCAGCATTTCTAATTTCGTTTCTTTCCCTTCTATGTTTTAGTAAATATACCCGACCTCATTATTTTTAAGACACAATTCTGAGTTTATATTACAGAGACTCGGCTTTTTTGTTTAGAATGTTTAAACATTTTGGATAATTCATATTTTATACAAAATTCTACCCATAGTTCGAATCGTGTTTGATCTGTTTCAGGACTTAAATTGAGACATTTTTTCTCTTTAATGTCTTTCAACATTTTTCAATTTTGCATTTTCAAGATATTCACCTCTAGTAATAAATTAATATTCAATTGTTATTAGTCAGACATGACGATAAGAGGGTTATATTTGAAAAGCCATGGCTTACAGGTCTATTTGTATTTAAATTCCTTGTTTGAACACTTGATGAGTTAATAAACTTGTAAACTATACACATTTTATCTATTTCATTACTTCATTATCCATATAAATGCTCTATCTACTATATTGAGCTTCATTGTATCTTGATAGGATCTAATATATCTTTTGAATTTTATATTCTCCATTTATATATATATATATATATATATATATATATATATATATATATATATATATATATATATATTTTATTTTTAAATACAGATTTTAATCAGACATGGACCAGTGGTTTCTGACAAGAAACGGGTTGAATTCCCGATTCACGTCGTCTTCAGCATAGTCTGAAATAGTAAATTTACTATTTCAGACTATGCTGAAGACGACGTGAATCGGGAATTCAACCCGTTTCTTGTCAGAAACCACTGGTCCATGTCTGATTAAAATCTGTATTTAAAAATAAAAATATTACGCTCTTAATTTAATTTAATTGAGCACTCTATTGGTATTTCCCTTTTATTCTTTATTGAGTATATCTTTATTGAATATACCTTTATACTTTACACTATATATATATATATATATATATATATATATATATATATATATATATATATATATATATATATATATATATATATTATGTATGTGTTTGTATGTGAAGACAGACGGAAAGCGAGAGATAGGCAATTATTTAAGACAAAATTAAATAAATATGTAGGTAGACAAACCTACAATGCAGATGTCTAAGAGAAGCAGACATAAATCGATACGTGAATAAATTGAATAGTAAGTAGGTGGACACGTAAGTGTGTAGGTACTGAATTGACTTCGTAGATAACGTACCAAAAATCGGTGTCTAAAAAGGTAAAAATATATAGATTTTTATGCCAATCGTGGACGTAAGTTTATTCTTGAGATGCGTCCATTTAATCATCGTTTTTAAGGATGAAAATGCTATTTAAAACTTAAACATGGCAGACCAACGCACCGACGATGGAAGAACAGAGGTTTTTTTTTAAATTTTACTATTCAAAACCCAAACATGACAGAACAAAGAAAATACTATTCCAAACTTAAGCGTGACACATATTTTAGAAATGCTTCGACGCTTCTAAGATAAGATGCGTCCATTCAATATGCACGTTTAGTGATAAAAATGTTATTTCAAACTTAAGCGTGACACATATTTTAGAAATGCTTCGACGCTTCTAAGATAAGATGCGTCCATTCAATATGCACGTTTAGTGATAAAAATGTTATTTCAAACTTAAGCGTGACACATATTTTAGAAATGCTTCGACGCTTCTAAGATAAGATGCGTCCATTCAATATGCACGTTTAGTGATAAAAATGTTATTTCAAACTTAAGCGTGACACATATTTTAGAAATGCTTCGACGCTTCTAAGATAAGATGCGTCCATTCAATATGCACGTTTAGTGATAAAAATGTTATTTCAAACTTAAGCGTGACACATATTTTAGAAATGCTTCGACGCTTCTAAGATAAGATGCGTCCATTCAATATGCACGTTTAGTGATAAAAATGTTATTTCAAACTTAAGCGTGACACATATTTTAGAAATGCTTCGACGCTTCTAAGATAAGATGCGTCCATTCAATATGCACGTTTAGTGATAAAAATGTTATTTCAAACTTAAGCGTGACACATATTTTAGAAATGCTTCGACGCTTCTAAGATAAGATGCGTCCATTCAATATGCACGTTTAGTGATAAAAATGTTATTTCAAACTTAAGCGTGACACATATTTTAGAAATGCTTCGACGCTTCTAAGATAAGATGCGTCCATTCAATATGCACGTTTAGTGATAAAAATGTTATTTCAAACTTAAGCGTGACAGACCAACGAACCTGATATTGGTAAACGTCAGTGTGACAGACAGACAAACTCACAGATCTAATTATGGAGATTCTAGGACGCTTCTAAAATAAGATACGTTCGATACCCAAGGTTAGTGATGAAAATGCTATTTCAAACTCAAGCGTGACAAACCAACGAACCGACGGGCATACAGAACCTATTATAGTGATGCGTGGACGTATTTAAAAATGTAGTTTCAAATGTAAACGTTACACACTAACGAACATCTAAGACAAAATTTAATATTATGTAAAGCCTAAGCGTGACAGGCTGACGGAAATGTTATTTAAAACTTTATCGTGACAGACCCATCAATGAACAGAGTCTCTTATGGAGATGGTTAGACGCATCTAAAATAAAAGTGAAGTTGACAGACCAACGAGAAAAATACTATTTCAAACGCAAGCATGACAAACAGACATACAAAATTCTATTTAAGACTGAAACGGGACGGACCGACAGACATAAAAAATAAGTTGCGTCCATACAATCTGCGTGTTTAGAAGCTCTTTCCGTCGATTTATTGGTCTCGTTTAAGTTCGAAATAGAATTTTTTTTGCTCTGTCACGCATGAGTGTAAAATGGTATTTTTTATAGCTAGACGCATCTTATTTTAGATGCACCCAATCATCTATTTAAGAGGCTGTCAGTCGGTCAGTCTGTCACATTTAAATTTCTCTCGAGCGCTGGCTTTTCAAACCTCACTTTCTCGACCCGATCTTGGGTCACATCTTACTTGTGGGAGTAAGATAAAACTGGCCTTGTGCCTAACTCCTAGGGAGGAGTAAATAAAACCTACACGTCTAAGAGATTCGATCCGTCTGTTAGTTGGTCGATTAAGCTTACGTTTGAAATATCATTTTATTTGGTCTGTCAAGCTTACGTTTGAAAAAGAATTTACTTCGTTTTTCAAGCTTAAGTTGGAAAAAAGAATTTTCTTTCGTCTGTCTAGCTTACGTTGGAAATATAATTTTCTTTAGTCTGTCAAGCTTATGTTTGAAATAAAATTTTATATCGTCTGTCAAGCTTACGTTCGAAAAAGAATTTTCTTTCCTCTGTCAAGCTTAAATTTGCAATAGAATTTTCCCTGGTCTGTCTAGCTTAAGTTTTGATTAAGATTTTCGTTTGTCTATCAAGCTTGTTTGAAATAGAATTTTCATTGGTCTGTCAAGCTTAAGTTTTAATTAAGATTTTCGTTGATCTGTCAAGCTTAAGTTTGCAATTGAATTTTCATTGGTCTGTCAAGCTTAAGTTTTAATTAAGATTTTCGTTGGTCTGTCAAGCTTAAGTTTGCAATAGAATTTTCATTGGTCTGTCAAGCTTGTTTGAAATAGAATTTTCGTTGGTCTGTCAAGCTCAAGTTTTAATTAAGACTATTATTTTGTCTGTTAAGCTTCGGTTAAATAGAATTTTCGTTAGTCTATCAAGCTTAAGTTTGAAATAGAATTTTCTTTGGGTTGTCAAGATTAAGTTTAAAAAATAATTTTCGTTGATCGGTCAAGCTTAAGTTTGATTTGTGACAATTTCTTTGATTTGTCAAGAGCCTTCATTTGTTCTGTTTTTTTTTTCAAATTAATTCATATCTGATATTATTTTTATTCCTATTTATTTATTGTAATAATGTTCGCATTAAATTACCTTGGGAAATACAAAGCAGGAACTATTAAATTTATGCAAGAAAATGGTACTTTTCACAAAATTATATTTTGTGATATTGGACATGAAATGGTTCTCAAACATTCTCTCACCGATAAATTATTTTTCAAAACATTCATTACGGTCTTTTAACCAAATTCTAAACCTTACCCTAACCTAAACCTTACTGACAGCCACTCAGGCATAGCCTTGGTGGTAAAAACTATGTTAACTGCCCTAAAACGGTAGAATGCTCAGCAAATGCGGCATTTTTTTACATTAAATCTATATACGAAATTGATCTCCTACCCTAAATTCTAAAATAATAAAATAAAAAAATTATCTAAAAAGCAGAATATAATTGAGGGAGAATTCCGCGGTTTGTGTTGATCTAGGAATGTACCCATAAAAAAGGTAACATCGTAGTTACAGGCTATAGTAAAAAAAATAAAATTAACCAAAACGAAATTGCTCCAGTCGAAAAAGTTCGAAAGTACCCTAAGAAATCCAATCCGTTCATTGGTTTATCTGTCACGCTTAAGTGTGAAATATAATTTTAATCGCTAAACGCGCAGATTGAATGGACGTATATTAAAGATATCCTTGGTTGTTCTTTGTGCTTTTGATAATAGAATAAGCTGTCAGTTTCAAGAACACAACAAAAGAGTAACGTTTATTTGAAACTACCGTCCTTGCCCGGCACTGCCCGGCGTTGTCCGTACAGCACTGTCGCTTCATATGTCACTTCCTTTGACAAATGTGTCCTCGACATATAAAGTAAATATACGAATGGAACGACAGCCTTTAATGTTCATAACCAGTAGTCATTTCCATCACCGACATTAAACTGGCAACAGTGCAGTATGAAGTTGGTCCATGAGTGTCGGACCATCAAAAACGCTTGAAAAACTCACGCAAAATAATGCAGTTAAAGTCTCCAACACTAAACGCTAAACAGCGTGTGTGAACTTCGAAGTCTATAAAGTTAGTCCTAATGACTTGGATATTACTATTCAGAATACACTGCATGCTCTTCTCGCACTGCCGACGTCTCCACCTATATCACTTTGTACGCCTTATCAGGATTTTATTGTGAACCCAATTCAACTCTGTAGCTGTTCAGCTGAGAAAGTTAAAGGTGTGCATACAAACACAAAAGCGTATGTATCTAGTGTAAACCGACGTCGTATTCTATAGAATGGTCCAATTACCAGTAGACCAACTACTCGTCGACTAGAAGGATGTAAATAAGAAAGAGGCATTAGAAATAGATATTTCATTGTGTACTTTAGTATTATTTGCATACAAATCGCATGAGACAAGCAAATACCAAATAATTTTGATAGCAAAGTAACATGTTCAGTATATGACACACAGACTATCGCAAATTAACGTTCCGGCTACTTTTAAGTTGTCAATCTGTATATAAACCGACAAACTAGTTGCGGCCTGAGATGTAAGTGTTTTTAATAGGTATAAAAAAATTTACCGATTGAGAAGGATCTCGTTGACGTAAGTGTTTGTTGGTTATAAAAAATATTTGTGTTTAACGCTAATAACAACAAATTGGACGCGCGTGTATTAATATAAACACAAAGTAGAGGTTCTCTCTGCCATTTGGGAATATGATTTTACGCAGACCGACTGATACGTTTAGACGAAAAAATACGCTGTTTACAAAGTTGAACAATTTTCATATTCATTCAAATTAAATCAAATAATACATTTTTAGTAAGTAACAGAGAACTGTTAGAAATATAAAAATTAAAAATTATGATAACACCTACAATTTACATGTTTTCCATAAGGCTATATTTTATTTGCAAAATATAAGGAATTCTATCTTTTAGCCAAAAAAACACACTGACTGGAATTTATCATACTATTGAATATTTATGTATGCTCTGTTGTTATGTGTTAACAATCATCTAGCTTTTACTTAGAAAAGGTTTGTCTATGAAAAATAGAAATAATATGCACAAACATATATTTTTGCCCACTCTCTCTCTCTCTCTCTCTCTCTCTCTCAGTATATATATATATATATATATATATATATATATATATATATATATATATATATATATATATATATATATATATGAGTAAGGAACAAGATAAGTCATGAAAATGAGATGTCGTGGTAGACAAAATGTTTGAAAAATACGAACGAAACCGGTCAAATCTCTTGTTTTTGTTTTTCTCCTGTATTCTAACCTGTTTTCCGTTTGTCTCTTTTTTCAAACATATATATATATATATATATATATAGCACTTCATCCCGGCTACACCCCTAAACACCCCTTTAAAATATAGAGATATACACAACACACTAAAAAAACAAATTAAACATAAACAAAATTAACTCACCTCTTCCACACACACACAAAACGAACATACAAAAACAGTATTTTTAATTGCGTTTTATTTGCATGTATATATATATATATATATATATATATGAATATTTACATTCTTTAATCTCTCTCTCCCCCCTCTCTCTCTCTCTCTCTCTCTCTCTCTCTCTCTCTCTCTCTATATATATATATATATATATATATATATATATATATATATATATATATATATATATATATCCGTACCGTTTCGTTCTGGGAATGTGGAATTAGAATAAAACATTTTTGCACGTGGAAAAATGCCGTTAAAACCTGGTCATCATTGTTTCGTTCTTGGAATGTCTCTCATGGCATTCTTGGAGCCATTTTCTTTCCGTGTATTTTCATCGGCTGCTGTTACTGCTGCTGCTGTTGTTGTCAACAAAATTAGTGTTGCACTCTGGGAGATGTGTACGTGCGAATATTTCTAACGAGTCAATATTTCACTCTACTTGTGTTATTTAGTGACGAGATATTTTAGCGAAGGTTGAGAGAGGGGATCTAAATGTTCTCCTTAATTTGGAATTATTGTTTGCTTTTTCCCGAACCGTTGGTTGGTTTTTCTCATCGAATATTCTTCGACGAACGTTTTTTTGTCGTTTACGTCGGTTGATTAAAATAAGTGACGGCATTTTCGTTTTAAATCAGTACTGTTTTTATTTTAATTGTATTGTGATGACCAAAAAGTTCGTTCGTTTTCTGAATGTCATCTTTCCGCCCAGCTAAAGATTGTTGTATATTATTATTTTTCAAATCCTGTATTTGGTGTAGCGAGTATGTTGACGTCAGTGTGTAATAAGCCTCCAGGCAGAGGAGTGTTACATTTTCCCTTGCATTTCAGGCTATGAAATGGAAAATCAAGCAGAGCACTTCCGATATTTGATGCTTTTTATACTACAGAAAAAGAAAAAAAGCCACACAAACCTGCATAAAAGTATGTCTTATAGCCTCAACGTAGTTGGTGGACAGATACACAGAGTCACAAACAGACACATGCCCTTCATACTAGTATACATCACTAGCAAAACATGTTGCAGCATAATCAAAATGAAAGTTATTTAGTTAGTTTCGCCTAACTTCAAACTTAAACATATAAGTAATGACTGCTGTTTTAACGAATATTGCTATTAATTATTGTCATATCTGGTCTGCTCTTTTATCTGCTATGAGTACCATTTAAACTAGTACTACCTGCTCTATGGTCGGTCTGTAGACGACTAAACTGGCACTGACACCTGTCAGGAGAAAGCTTGACCGATGAGGTGCCTGTGTGGAACCTTCAGCAAACATAAAAACACGAGTTGTCAAAGAGCGGACAAGATTCATGGGTACCAACGGCCATCTATACTGATGAGAGTCGAAAGTGGACATTTAGTTTACTTTCGACAGATTTGTAACTCGTCACCTATCTTAATTTCAATGAGCAAATTTTCTGACAAAGGGAGAATAAGTGCTGTTGTTTTGAATGGGTGGTATTTGGATATTTTCAATCCGTTGACAGTATTCATCATAATTAAACAGTCAATCTGTCCATCTCATTATCTTCGAGTTGTTTTTCGCCTTGATAAGTGGTGACTCATTAGAAATTAAATAACTAAATCACAATTCAACGAACTGCACGCGTGTCCTGTGTTGCAGAAGGTTAAATATAAAGAGAATGTGGTGGGTGTGATAATATGAATGGAGGTTCTTCCTGTTGTTGGACTTTTAGTTGTTCTTTTCTCGGACTTTCAGTAGTGAGATATATGGCGTGTGGAGTCAATCATTTGACCCGGAGTTGTCGTACATGTGAATACCTCATCTATGGGTTAAATAGACTTTGTCTTCGGTATGACACAAAACTCTATCCAGTGATGAGACTCCAATTTGGGGTCTTTGGGGAATGTGGAGTCCCCTCTTATTTACTATGATACTCAGGTCCACTCTCACCGGAAGTGGTAGTACATGTCAGTTGTTAAATAGAAACTATACTCGGTATGACTTGAAACTTCATCCGATGGTGGAGTCCCTATTTATCAGGCTTTAGGGAATGTAAAATCACCGCTTAATTACCATTACACCAAGGTACCTGCTCACCCGGAGTCATTAGTACCTGTCCGGGACCCATCAAGAGTAAAATAGAATATATCGTTTGCGGATGATTTACTAAACATAAGCCTACAAAATAAATGACACTGTGAATATTTTATTTACTAATTTTCATTAAAATAATGATGATATTTTCATTCAAAATAAGCATAAATTTTGTATACATGTGTGTTTTTCATGGAAAGGGGTAGAAAAAGAGAGAAAGGCGAGAGCAAGTTATATATATATATATATATATATATATATATATATATATATATATATATATATATATATATATATAATTATTATTTCATGTATCCAGCTCCAATTTTATAGGAAGATATAATATTTTATGTATCGATTTTCAGTATTTACTTTAACAGTGCTCAATACGTGAGTAGAGCTAGGTAGTAAGTGATTAACATATATTTATGGCAATTAAGCTACACAGAGGCTTCCGCGTTTCATCCTTGTACGGGATCATCAGGCTAAAAAATATATATATAATTAACATTTGAGTATATTTGCTACAGTATATTATTATCACGCTGTGTTTTGTTGATAATCGAGTTTGCGTAGACAATACAATTAAATAAATAGCTACTTTAGATCACGGGGTTCGGAATAAACAAAGGAAGTCATAAAGTGTGCCTCCGAAGGACGAAGCTCATAACGGCGGTGTTGTCTTTAACCGCACGGTTTGAGAAAGTTCTTTTAAAGGCACAGGTTCAAATATGATACGAGGCTCTATTCCCAGCCCCGCGGGCTAAATTAACACCTTATTTAATGGTATTACCAACGCAAACACGAGTGTCAACGTGATAATAGTATGTATGACTACTTCTTGTGTGTCACATGCGAAGTCAAATAGAGTCGAAAGATACGTTTCGACTCTGTGATTTCGCATTTTCTTTTATCATTTCCTATTAATCGATTATTGGAATTCATTTATTCATTTCGAATGAATCAGATAATTGTTAGAATTGGTTTCCCTGATATCTTTCTAGTTAGAATAGTTTCTAGAAAGAGATCGGGTACTTATATGTTCTTCGTCTGTCTGTCTGTCTGTCTGTCTGTCTGTCTGTCTCTCTCTCTCTCTCTCTCTCTCTCTCTATATATATATATATATATATATATATATATATATATATATATATATAAACTTAAACATTTAATCAACTCGGAGATTTTTCTTTAACGGTGGAATGTTCAAGGCATTGTATATTCCGTGACGAGGAATGTCTAAATTCTGATCAATATAAAAACGCCTGCAATGGCGTCCATAATTCCACGAATATTTCAACAAAACTCGGCTGTGCGAGAACATTTTTTCGGTTTCATCATCGCTACGACACCAGACACAGTCTTTCTCAATTCACACCTTTTTCAGAGATTCCTCCAAAGATTATCAGCCTCGGAACACAGGGATACCTGCAAAAGAACGACTTCGCATTAGAAGAAAAAATCTATGCGTCGATAAGACTGGTAATGCCTGCTTTAAATCTATGAAGACAAATTACGAAAGATATAGACAGATCGATAGACAGATATATCGTATGACCTACAAACACACGTATATATATATATATATATATATATATATATATATATATATATATCTAAATGAATAAATGCGAAAGTCTTTTTCGTTTATCCGAACTATATTCATATCAAAACACTTTACCTCTTCCTAATTTAATTACACGAAAATATTTTCACATACCGTATATATAGTCACAGAAAAATTGACTACACACTCTCAAAACTATACATCATTTGCATATTCATTTTTTAACATTGTCTAATAAATTCATATTTAGTTCTATTACCTTATCATTTGATACTGCTATTTTATTATATATATGAAAAACTTTTCTCGATATTAATTTCTTAATTATTCTAAGTAATTATATTATTTTGAGCGATTTAATGAACTGATTTAAAATCATAACTTCCGTTTCGTTATTTGTTTTATTTTTCAGTTACGTGTTATAGCAACAACCTCGATAACTTTGGAATAATTACTATTTAAAAATAAAATTTGCATAAAACGCAATAATTACCAAAGGTTTTCTGTTAATAATTAAATACATGCGTTTGTTTTTTAAAAAATAAATTTGATGTTGTTGTTGCTGTTCTTATTTACTTCCTCCCGCGAGAGCAGACTTAAGCACAATGTCAATATTTAAGGTGGGGTTAATCTGTGGCAGAGTCGTTTGCCTGGAGGCGATCTTTGGAACGATATGTGAGTATGTATGATAACATGTGCAATGTCTCCTCTTGTTATGGCCAGTGAGCAATCCTCGTTTGACGATAGTCACTGTCGTCTGCTTCTGGGACTGGCTGGCTGGCTGTTTGGTCGGGACCATTGTGCTGCAAATCAAACATTATGTAATAATGGAACAAACCATTTTACTTATTATATAAAAATATAATTTATTATATTTCGAAAAGAAACATCTCAGAGCGCGACAAGACGCGTGCGTCTCTTTCAGATTTCAAACCAGTCTCTTAATTTTCAATCTCTTTACCAGAGAAAAAGAGAGAAAAAGAGAGAGGGAGAGAGAGAGGGGGAGAGTGATAGAGAGCAAGAGAGAGACAGAGAGAGGGAGAGAGAAAGATAGAGAGATCGGGAATACAGCCGTCATGATTGTACGCCTTGTCAAATGTTTTGAGTTTGATAACTGATTTTTTCGAACGACGACTGGTCTGATCTCTGAACCCATCACATGCACCTGTCATTGAATTAGTTTGATACCGACCTTCAGTCTTCCAAAATACGACTGAGGCACAGGTGCACTCAGTGATCTCAAAACACAGAGAATTACTGTTTTTGAAATAACTGTGGCATAAGGATTACGAATATAACAAGGAGCACTTAGCTCCCCAAAAGGTCACGCATTGTGCCACAAATTCAGCTCCATCAAATGAGCACTCTGAATTGAAACACAAAAATTCAATTGCCTCGGTCTAGAAGGATTTCTGTTTCATTGACAGAGGACATGAAAACTAAGTGCAGATTCAGTACATATACTACATTTTGCTCCTAGCCAAAAGGCCAAGGAGTTAACATGTTGGTAGTGATGATCAGCATGATGATGATGATGATGATGATGATGATGATGATGATGATGATGATCATAACTTAATAATTTGTCATAGAAAAGAAATATATACTTTCTCAAATCTTTCTAAATTACAAAAAAGTATTTTTCTTTAACATTCACAAAGTTTTTTTGTCATTTATAATAAAGACGAAAAGTACAAAGTACCCATTTTGAATTATTCAGTAATATAAAATTGGTTTATTTGACCAATCAACCTTCCACCCTTATCTTTATTCATTTCATGAAATAACTACTTTTTAATGGGGAATTCATTTTCATTTGTATGCTGAAACAAACTAAAATTCCCCGACTTCGAATATTTTAAAGACCATATTGATTAACCTTTTTTTTAAACACTGTTTATGCACAATAAATTTCCACCACTTTGGAATATATCCAATAACACTATGACAATCATCATTTAGTTGGTTTACTCCAAATTACTACAATGTGAATTAAAAATTATTACTTTGGTTTCTGTAAAAAAGACTACTGCCTCAGTAATTTCCGCCCGGATGACGGGTAGTTTTTGCTAGTTTTATATATATAATTATATAAGATTCTAGCGGATCTCGTGAAAACTCCACGATGCTTTCTACACCAATCAGCATAATTTCCTATTAAAAATAATATTTATTTTTTAAATAATGCCTGCTTAGGTCAATACTATTATTAAGGAGAGATTACTCCTTCTTCTTCGGTAAAAATAATAGTCATTATCAACTACATTTGTAAAAAAATAAATAAAACGAATATGTTTTATTTATTTATTTAAAATTGTAGCAATTTAAATTATTTTAAAACAATATTATCTGTGTTCTTACCGTAAAATAATAATTATATATATATATATATATATATATATATATATATATATATATATATATATATATATATATATATATATATATATATGTGCGCGTGTGTGTGTGTGTGTGTTTACACTAAAGTAATTGTTAATAAATATATATATTATGGCGACTGCTTGCAGATTCTAGGCTGAATCTGTGAACCAGGTTCGCGCCTCCCGACCATCTGAAATTGTTACTTTCCTGCACTGATGAGAGCAATAAGCTTGAAACGCTCGCGTCTATAGGTATTAATAATTTAATATTTATTTATAAATATTATACTAAGCCCTTTTAAGAAATTAAAGTTGAGCACTCTCGAGGATGTTACAAATAGACTGTCAAAAAGCTCTAATGCAAAGTTCCGAATAAGTTCGTAGACCACTCTCGACTAGTCTTCTATCTGTGCCCGCTTCTAGGTACATATAGATCTTAATTTCCCTTAATTACGTGACAGTTTCTGTTGGCCGAGTGGATATTGCGACTGCTTGCAGATTTTAGGCTGAATCTGTGAACCAGGTTCGCGCCTCCCGACCATCTGAAATTGTCACTGATGAGAGCAATAAGCTTGAAACGCTAGCGTCTGTAGGTATTAATAATTTAATATTTATTCATAAATATTATATATATATATATATATATATATATATATATATAACTTTATATATATATTGCTTTATATATATATATGTATATATATTACTAACAATTATTTTACGGTAAAACACACATGCACACACACATATATATATACACATATCTATCTATCTATCTATCTATCTATCTATCTATCTATCTATCTATCTATCTATCTCTCTCGCTATATACATATATATATATATATATATATATATATATATATATATATATATATATATATATATATATACAAACATACATACATACATACACACACGACATAATCACGTTGCCACACTGGTTGTTGTTAGATCGCAGAAGTTAAGCGACGTTGTACCTGGTCAGAATTAAAATGAGTGACCATTTGGGAATACCAGGTGCTCTCTCTCTCTCTCTCTCTCTCTCTCTCTCTCTCTCTCTCTCTCTCTCTATATATATATATATATATATATATATATATAAACACTAGTGACTGGTTTTCTGTCATAAGTATATCACATTCTTTATTCCACCTCAAAGTCCTGGAAGCTATATATATTAATCAGTCAGACCCTTCCTTTGTAAACAAAAGAAGTGGCTTCTAGGGCTTAATGTGATCAACTTGTGACCCTCCTCTCCATTTTTTTACTTTTTTTCCCTCCTAAACTTGTCACTGGTGTTTCATTCTACTGGTTTAAGTTTTTAGTCTTATTGAATTATTTCTTATGAGTGTGGACGAAAGCCGGTTCAGTATATTCATGAATTAAAACAAAAATATTTCCTCTCGTTTTTATACTTTTTTAATTTCATTCCACCCCCAAAAATGTCACAAACGTCTGTATTCCTTGCTGTAAACATATATATATATATATATATATATATATATATATATATATATATATATATAAAATATAAAATAGTGTTAGCGTACATGAGTGATTTTCCACTGGAAGACTTGTGACTATAAGTTTTTTTGTTTTTTTTTAATATAGTTTTGATGGTAGAGAAACTTCCGAGACTATATATATATATATATATATATATATATATATATATATATATATATATATATATATATATATATATATATATATTAGTATTTATCTTGTTTTCTTTTTCCATTACACGATTGGAAATTTTCGGCAACTCATGTCGTCGCCCACTTCAACCAAATATGAAATTATGAAAATCAGTAGAGGAATGCTGTTATTTAAAAACACGTGCAAGAATTGCGTTGAATTTGTTTAAAATTCTATCTCAATCGTTTGTTGCTATATTCTCTTTTCTTCTAGCGTGGATTGTTTTCGTGTATCTAGCTTTGAAGATACATTTTATAATCCCGCAATAGGCAAAGAAAACAAAAGAAAAACATCTATATATTTAACAATATATACAATACTTTAAAAAATCTAACTTAACTGGAGGGATTTAATAAACAAAACAATGAGTTGCAGTGATTTTTAATTGTTTTTTTTTTGTTATTTATTTACAACAATAAAATCTCACAACAGAAGCATTCGTGGACAAATATTATAATAAATGTTTATCTGATTTTGGACACAAGTAGAGAAATATAGAACTTTATTTGCATCAAATGTGTAAGCGACTGGTGCTCTTTAGCTTATAAACTAAAAATGCCGCCATTCTAACGAACTTCCTTGCTGAAATAAGCAATTTCTGAAAGAAACGAAAACTAATTGCATTTTATAGTGTACATAACATGTTGCAATGATAAAAAGAAAGAAATCCTTAGTCAGAATGAAATATCGATTTTCAGATGCAACTTTGAAAACCCAAATGATTTTTGCTTATCTATTAGATACAGAAAATACATCGAATCATCGACAGATAAGTATGCATAGACACACTCACACATATATACAAAGATAAAGAGATAGATAGAGAGTATGAGAGAGAGACAGAGAGACAGAGAGTGAGAGAGAGAGAGAGAGAGAGAGAGAAAAGGAGAGAGAAAGGGAGAGAGAAATATAGTTATCTATATTCCGTCAATTTTGAAATTTTTACGGAATTTCAACTTCTGAGTTTTCAAAATTAGATTATAGATTTGATGCTCTTTGATAACAGCAACCACAAATACAGCCTGACCAGATAAGTAGTTTATGAATCGTCAAAGTTTCCATGGCATAACTTCGGGAATACTTGAGACAATATAGATAAGTAAGACCTAGAGGAGACTTTGATCCATTTGTACGTTGTCAAGCGGGGTTATGCAGTCTCGTAACTGACTTATCTTCTTGTTGTGTATTAGGAACGGACGGTAAAATGATATTGTGAGTTCTGCGTTCACGCCGGAAATCCATAAACAATAAAAACTATGTTTCTCATTTAAAAAAAAAAATAGAAATGGATATTTTAGGTTCATGCTGGATGTATGAGTACACCTGGAACCTTATTTGTTTTCGAGCCAAATTTGTTTTCTTCTTTATTCGTTTTTTATCGTAAGTTTAAAAAAAATCTTTTTATGCAATAGCTGCATATCACACTTTCCCTCTTTTTTCTTATTCTTTTTCTTCCTGTTTTATCTTTCATATTCTAATCTTCTTCTATTTTCTATTTTTCTTCTCCTCTTTCATCTTCTTTTTCTTCTACTTCTTCCCCATCATCATCATCATCATCATCATCATCATCATCATCATCATCATCATCATCATCATCATCATCATCATCATCATCTTTTCTTCTCCTCATTCGTTTCTTCCTTCTAATTTTCATCTCTTTCTCCTTTTTCTCCTTCATTTATTCCCTTTCATCTTCATCTCTTTCTTCTTCTCTCTCTCTTCCCTTTCTCCTCCTCCTATTTCTTCTTCTTCTTTTTCACGTCTTCTATTACATCTTCTTCATCTCCTTCATCTTCTTTTTTCATCTCAACTTGCAAGAAGATCACGCGGTTTCAAATTTTCTTCTTTATTCCTTTCCTGCCTTTTATTTTCATATGCGTCTTAACATTTCTATTAGAATCTATGTCCGTCTGTGCGGTAGTCGGTCTGTCACAATCAAGTTTGAAATGTCATTCTCGTTACTGAAGACGCAGATACGATGCGTTGTCTCCGACCCAGGCTGTCACGCTTAAGTAGCTTAAGTATAAATACCATTTTCATCGTTCTGTCACGCTTAAGTTTGAAATCGCAATTTTCGATGCTTTCGTCCCTCGGTCGCATCTGTCACGCTTAAGTATCAAACGGAACTTTCATCGCAGATTGAATAGACGCATCTTAGCAATATCCGTTTTCGTTTTTATTCTTCGTCATTTTTTTTATTAACTCGCCAAATTCCCAACGTCTGCTTGATCGAATCTATATCCTTACACTACTCAGTGCTACGCCGGCGGCATATTAACGAAAAAGACGACGTCAAAAAACAAAACAAAAAAACACATACACACATCAGATAAGTAAGGAGAATGTGAAGAAAGAAAACGCACACACACCCAAAGCGATATATATATATATATATATATATATATATATATATATATATATATATATATATATATATATATATATATATATACGGACAAGAAAGCCATTGCCGTTTGTGCGCACGCGCGAGTCATCGCGTTCTTGGTGTCATCTACGTGCAAAGCCCGAGCGTGGCACGTGCGTTCAGGCCCGACAACCGTACGAAGAAAAAAAAGGAAGAAGAAATATTGATTTTATTCCCAATTACCTACCTGGCCCCTATTTACTCGCATTCACACGAGAGTAATGTTAGACACCAGGTCATTTTTTTTTAATGTAGGGAAAATCCATTTGCTCCAAAAGTGCATTCTAGATTGGGACAAAAATCAAAATGTTCAATCTGAGAAGGATTTTTCTTACGCTGATCGAACACAAAACATATACTATAAAACACTTTGATCCCACTTCTAAATACTTGTTTATTTCATTTACTATTTCATGTATATACACATATATTCTAATATAATATAATATAATATATTGCGTATATACATATTTTATATTTACTTCAACAGTGCTCAATACGTAAGTAGAGCTTAGTAGTAGTATGGTAACTTTATTTTAGAAAAACCAAATAATAAATTAATAAAATTATTAATAACCAAATAATATAATAACCAAATAAATAAAACACTACACTAAATAATCTAAAATAACAACACTTAACAGAATTTAATAGAACAGACGAATTCCTTTCGTCTCGCACGTGTTATAGTAAAGGTACCTGTTAATTTTACTCACTTATAAAAAACAGCGCCAAAACTCCTCTCAAAGAATGGCTGCCAAACAAAACGCTGTCAAGCCTTTGTTTGAAAGGAGTTTGGTTATTGGCCAATGAAAATAATTATCACGAGAGAATAACCGTACAAAAAATATGATTGATTAGTTAGCTAGCGTTAACACAACTTAGATATAAAAGCAATCGCTGCACAGCCCTCTAAACTTTTACCCTAATTCTTAGGTAGCTCCATACGTCTACAGTGGCATCTTTCCTTGTTTGGGGTGAACTAAGTTAAAACTAAAAAAAAACTAACAATTCATCCATGCATTACCATGATGATTTCTTGCGGTAATGAAGCATGAATATTTCTGTGCAGCATACTTGCCACAGATATCTTTTCATACTATATATATATATATATATATATATATATATATATATATATATATGAAGTTTGGGGGAAGGAACCTCAGCAAAGTGCTCTATTATTAAGTAAAATTAAAAATTAAAAGTAACTTATAGTTGGCCTCGTATGCCGGTCTTTCTTCAGCTTCTGTTCAGGCTGAAGGGAGTCCGGCATAGGAGATCAATTATAGCTCTCCTTTGTTTGAATTTGAAACCGACGGTACTGATGTTGTCTTACCTGAACAGTATATATATATATATATATATATATATATATATATATATATATATATATATATATGATTCGGTAGATTATAACATTTTAAATATTATAATCAAGCTCCGAAAATAAAAACTCAATAATGTTTATCCGCAATTATGCCATGAATTCTATAATCTACTGGATTATAATATTACAGCTCTGTTGTGGATAACCTATTAATTATTGAGCTTATTTCTATCTGCAGTATTTAATATATCCTGAGAGGGTTCATAAGTATATTAAAAACTAAATTTCGTATTAATTGATCTCCTGTGATATATTGAATTGTTTTCGTTCTGTAACATGAACTTTTCCTGATAACCCTGCAATACTTTGAAATTGAACGACCAACCCACACCTCATATATATATATATATATATATATATATATATATATATATATATATATATATATATATATATATATACGCGTCGTTAAAGACCACGGAGTTTTCTCTCTTCGCTATCTTACTTGTTAATTTCTTGACTATACACGCGTCGTTAAAGCCCACAGAGTTTTTCCTCTTGTTAATTTCTTGACTCGGCGAACGATTCATCGGTTAACTGGTGGAGTATGGCACCTAACGTTGTATCGTGGGCCATTCCTCTAGCGCTACGATACAACGTTAGGTGCCATACTCCACCAATTAACACCAGAAAACCGACGAATCGATCGCCGAGTCGAGAAATTAACAAGAGGAAAAACTCTGTGGTCTTTAACGACGCGTGTATAAGAAATGACTTGCTGCCGAAATATATATATATATTATTAAATTCCCGAAACAGTTTTTCATGGTAAACAACTGATGATCCCTTAAAATAGTGTTAGAAATAAACTAATATAATAACTGTAAAAAATAAATTGACTTACATGAGTGATTTTCCACTGGAAGACTTGGGACTATAAGTTTTTTTAAATTTTTTTAATTTTTTAATATAGTTTTAATGGTTGAGAAACTTCCGAGACTATATATATATATATATATATATATATATATATATATATATATATATATATATGTATATTTAATTATCTTCAAAGAGATAAAGACTTTTTTATTAAATGTAAACGTGGTTTTCCACGCGAGCGTGATCTTTAGATGACATGATATTCGAATGTGGTGTAGAATTCAAAACCTATCATTTCCAACAAAAATGATCTTACTTTGACGCGAGAAAAACTAAAAGTGATTGTTTGTCTAATCTTTCTTGTTAACCTTCGCCATCTTAGATTTATTTTCTTTATTAGGGCGTTCGTTGATTTCTTATTTTATTTTATTCATTAGTTATCAAAAGTAAAGTTAATTATGTGTTAAAAGTTTGTTGCTATTTCGCTCATACGCTTAATAAATACGGCTAATAGCTAATAAATACACAAAACAACAAACTTGCGTTTTCCTATTGTAAATAATACTAAAATCTTACAATATTGTTCCCGAGGACACGCTTGGAATATGCATAAAAAACTCTCACATTATTTTGTTCGGAAAAACACTTTCATTATACACTGTACTATTTTTCTATTCATTGATAAAAGATGCGTACTTCGGTTCTGATCACGCAATTTTGTTAATTATTATATAGATAAATATTACCAAATAAATAAGGTAAGTTCTTTTCCATTCTTTGTTTTCTAATTTTATAGTTACCGAAACTAAAATATTTATAAGTTCTTCAGGCATGCGCACAACATTAATTGCTGCTACATCGGACCTGTTGCCACACACACACTGAATCATACGAATTGCAACTGATATAAATAAGATTCTAATTTTGTTTATCTCCACTTACTATATATATATATATATATATATATATATATATATATATATATATATATATATATATATAGAGAGAGAGAGAGAGAGAGAGAGAGAGAGATATAGTCTACAGAACAGAAGCATTGAGTCATTTTAAACAAGGAATGAAAATGCAGTTTACATTTCCAGGGATACTAACTAAATCAAAAATATCGCAGGCTTAGCACTCGCGTAAGCCGACTTATCGCTGCAAAATTTACAAATACAACAGGGGATTCAAGTATATAACAGTGAAGCAAAAACAGGCGCCATTAACTTAAATTGTGAAATATTTAACGGGGATTGTCAGCTCTTTACCATGAAACTTTGTAAGGGATTAAAAAAAAAGACAGTTATTAAATTCAAGGCTCTTCAGTGGTACTGATCAAATGAGCACAAGTAAATATTATTATTATTATTATTATTATTATTATTATTATTATTATTATTATTATTAATAATAATAATAATAATAATAATAATAACAGCAACAGCAACAGCAACAGCAACAGCAACAGCAACAGCAACAACAACAACAACAACGATGATGATGATGATGATGATGATGATGATAACAATAATAATAATAATAATAATAATAATAATAATAATAATAACAACAACAACAACAATAACAATAATAATAATAATAATAATAATAATAATAATAATAATAAGGAGAGACCACAGGAAGAGGACAGGCAAAACATACACACTGAAACTGAAGAGAATGAAGACTACGGAATCACAGAACCAGGGGAGATAGAAAACTGCGGAACCACAGAGCCTGCTGAGATAGAACTCAATGAAAAAGAAGCAAGTGAAGTGGAGAACATAAGACGATACATGTTAGAAAACAAAACAAAACTCCCATCTCTCAGGAATGAAGTAGCGAAGAAGTTACAAGCAGAAACAGAAAGAGTAAACAGACTCCTCACACACATCCCAACAGAAACTATTACAGACCTAAACAACCTGATATATGCAGGGGCAAAATCGGTAAGTATGAAACTAAGAAACGAAGAGAATGGACAAAAGAGAGGACCGACAAAACCTGGATGGGAAATCAGACTGGAAACCCAGATCACCAAACTTCGGAAAGAAGCTAAAACCGTGAACAGAAGGAAGGAGGACATGAAACGATTAAGAAGCAAAACTCAGAAACGCAAGGAAAAACTAAATGAGAAACATGAAGAAATAAAACAAAGGATAGCAGCAATAGAAGGAAGACTGAGACGATACAGGTACAAATCAGAACAGAGCAAACAGAACAGGACCTTTGAAAACAATGAAAGCCAGTTTTACAAAAACGTAAATGGAGAAAAAACAACGACAGAGCAACTGAACCCAACAGAAACAAAACAATTCTGGAGCAAGATATGGGAAGGACCAAAAAAAGCACAACAAGAATGCCCAATGGTTGAAAAACATGAAAGATGAACTGCAAGAAATCGAAGAAGGAACCGAAACAGAAATCAACAAAGAAACGATCAAGAAAACCCTAAGAAAAATGGCAAACTGGAGAGCACCAGGCCACGATGGAATACATGCATACTGGTTTAAAAAATTCACGACCCTGCATGAAAGAATAGCGCAGAAACTGAGCGGATGTATCCGCAAAACAGACATACCAGAATGGATGACGGAAGGAAGAACAACACTAATACAAAAAGACCCCAAAAAGGGAACGACCCCCAGCAACTACAGACCGATAACATGTCTACCAATAATGTGGAAAATTCTCACAGCACAACTGAGAGAACAAATCTACCAATCCCTGGACAAACGTGGACTGCTCCCCGAGGAACAAAAAGGATGCCGGAAAGGACAAAGAGGTGCACATGATCTACTATACATTGATCAAAAGACTCTGAAGGAGGTGAAGAGCAGACAAAAGAACATAACCATGGCATGGATTGACTACAAGAAAGCCTACGACAGAATCCCCCAAACATGGATAATTGAATGCTTAAAAATATACAAGATACCAGACAGGATTATTAATCTCATCCAGAAAGCAATGGAAATATGGAGACTAAAACTGACAGCCGGAGGACAATACCTGTCTGAGATAAAAATACAGAGAGGCATTTTTCAAGGAGACTCTCTATCACCACTACTGTTTATAATAGCCATGATGCCACTCAACTACATACTCAGAAAGTGTGATGCCGGATACAGGTTTACGGATACAGAACAAAGAATAAACCACCTGATGTACATGGATGACCTTAAACTGTTTGCAAAAAACAAAACAGAACTGGAAAAGCTGATAAACACAACCAGGATATTCAGCCAGGATATCCAAATGGAGTTTGGAATAGAAAAATGTGCACTGCTAGAGATCAAAACAGGAAAACTGGAAAAGACAGAAGGTATAGAACTCCCCAACCAAGAGGAGATGAGGGCGCTAGGAGAACAAGATAGTTACAAATACCTGGGAGTTCTGGAAGCAGACACAATCAAATATACAGAAATGAAAGAGAAGATTGGAAAAGAATATCTACGAAGAACAAGGAAACTCTTAGAAACTAAACTATATAGCAGAAATCTAGTAAAAGGGATAAACACATGGGCTGTATCACTAATAAGATACTCTGGACCATTCATAAGCTGGACCAAAGAAGAACTCAGGCACCTTGACCAAAGAACTAGAAAACTAATGACTATGCACAATGCACTGCACCCAAAAGACGACACGGACAGACTCTACGTGAAAAGAAATGAAGGAGGTAGAGGACTGGTAAGTATAGAAGACTGTGTGGAAGACACCAAAAAAGAGCTGGAGAAATATGTAACCCAGAACACGGAAAGACTGATCACCACAGCAAGAGACACCAGCCCAACAAACAACCCCGGAAGCACTGAACCCAGAAACAAAAAGACAAGAAAGGAAAAGTGGGAAGAAAAACAACTACATGGACGCTTTATAAGACTCACAAGCGATGAAGCCAATGAAAACAGCTGGGCATGGCTAAGAAAAGGAAACCTGAACAGAGAAACGGAATCTCTGCTGACGGCCGCACAGAACAATGCGATTAGGACAAACTTTATTAAAGCAAAGATAGATAAAACCCAGGAAAACAGCAAATGCAGATTGTGTGGACAAAGAGACGAAACGATAAATCATATAATAAGTGAATGCAGCAAGCTAGCACAAAGGGAATACAAGAACAGACATGACAGCATGGGGAAAGAAGTACACCGGGAAATGTGCAAACAACTGAATTTCGAATATGCAAGAAAACGGTACAAACACAAACCAGAAACTGTACTAGAAAACGAAAAACACAAAATCATATGGGATATGAATGTACAAACAGACAAACCCATAACAGCAAGGAGACCGGATATGATAATAATCAACAAGAAAGAAAAATCCTGCAAAATCGTGGACTTTGCCGTTCCAGCAGACCACAGAGTGAAGATCAAAGAGACGGAAAAGAGAAGCAAATATACTGAACTTGCCAGAGAATTGAAAGGAATATGGAACATGAAGAAAGTCAGTATAACACCAATAATCATAGGAGCACTAGGAACAGTCCCCAAAAACATGGAGAAAAGACTAGGAGAAATAGGAATCAAAGGGATAACTGAGACAATACAAAGGACAGTAATGATCAAAACAGCTACAATCCTGAGAAATGTCCTCGAATGCGGAAACCAACCCACATAAGCAACGAATGGAGAACAAACACATGGAAGCACAAAACAACAGAACCGGGGAAAAGACAACCGAACGAGAGAGGCGCAAGCATAGGCTGACGCCACGAAAATTATGGACAGAGGGTCGAGGAGGGAAAGCGCAAAACCAGACCTCCACTGGAAGAGCGCGGACAGCTCTGGGACCTTGGGAAGGCTTGTTGCCACTCGGGCCCCAGAGGAGACCAATGGCCATTATCAGCGGGAAATCGTTGGTAGGTGGCTGTTGCGATTACCGCAAGGTCATCAGCGGTGATGAACGAAAAGAGGTGGAGCATACTGGAGGCCTGAGGAGACTTGTTGTCACTCAGACTCCAGGGAATACCACAGGTTGTCGGCAGTGGGTGACCACTGACGATGACCAGTGTGATAACTCCTAGTGAGTAAATAATAATAACTAGCGGGACTCATGTAAATTACACGAAATGATGTTTTCAATACTAACTATCTTGTTCCTAACTTATAAAAGCGGTTTCGTGTTCGTCCGTCATATTTTTTCTCGATTTGAGCGTTCGACTAAATCCGATTTCTACGACTAAACCTTACTTCGTAAATGCTTTAGATTAAATTAAATTTGGCTCCAATTCATGAGTAGCATACAAAGATTCGGAAGGTCGTTGCTTTTGATGTAAGCGTGACACACAAAATAACATACACTCTATCGTATAATTATGTTTTCCCGATCGTCCCCACCCTACCTCCCTCACCCCCTTCGATGTAGAAAATAAATCTTAGAGGTTGGTTGGGATCGACCTATAAGCCAGTAGTGCCGACGTCAAAAAACCGACGTCAAAATACCACGTCGCCAACCGTTGCGCCAAAAGCAAATACTTGAAAGATTACGAAAATTAGGTGACTTGAATGCTTTTCCAAATCTAGCTGCGGCACACAATGCGCAGAGCTTTTGATGTAAGCGTGACACACGAACACACACGCTGTCGTATTAATATATAGATGATGATGATGATGATAATAATAATAATAATAATAATAATAATAATAATAATAATAATAATAATAATAATAATAATAATAATAATTAAACTTTACCTTTAAGACTACAATTTGATACGGTAATCTGCATATCAAATAATAATACTAATGATAATAATAATAACAATAATAATACTATTAATACTATTAATACACTATATATATGTATATACGCATATATATATGTATATATATATATATATATATATATATATATATATATATATATTTAAGAGAAATACTACAAGCCATATAATCTAAGCTATAATCCAAATTCTTGTTAACATGATTTGTTGAACACTGTGAGAGACGGTTTACTATGTTGTCCGTTTGAAGTGACATAAATAGGGTTCATTTCTTATCTTACGCATAACGGTTGAAGCTGGCCTAATAGATTAGAGTGTTTGCATCTGAGTTGAAAAGGTGATCCGTTTCCGGAACTTCGTATCGTACGACCGGCTTAAACAGTTATCTCTATACGTAAGATTTCGCAAAGATAAAACGTATACATATGTTGATAATAAGTAAATATATATATATATATATATATATATATATATATATATATATATATATATATATATATATATATATTAGAAATTTGAACACCAATAACAATTTCTTTTTAAATAAATGAATGTATTTATTTTAAAAGCTAAACTTTGAGTATCATTTCCATTTTCAAAGCTAGACTGTTTTTCATTTTAATGGTATTAACCGTAGGAGGGATAACCCTTCTATATATACAGTAAAATATTAGTCCGATATTGTTGACGCGTTGGTTTTAAAAGAAAAGTTTGTTGTGTCCGTGTGGTCAACGTTTTTTTGAATAAAGGGAAATTGTCATATTTTTTAAAACATTGTTTTCGCATGATTAATTTTGTTTAGAAATTTAAAAGCCAGTAGCAATGTATTTTTTAAAATGAATAAATAGATTTATTTTAGAGGCTAAGCTTTTGGCATAAATATTCTAATCTGAGCTACGTCTAGCCATACTGAAGTGTATGACGAATTAAACAGCTGGATTACTATATATATATATATATATATATATATATATATATATACACCCCGAATACATGAGAGGCTATGAGATCTTTCAAGATATATGAACTCCGAATTTTTACACCCAGGCCAACGTCAGGTCAGAAAGGTTTCGGATTAATATTAAGTAATAATGTCAACTTGCGTAAATACGTGAGATATTTCTTTTTTCATTTATAAAATTTTCTTTTTGTTATTTAAGAAATATCTTTTTACTAAGGGGTATCGTGAAGAGAAGTGGACGCGCCGTTTTTGTAAAAGTGAGTCACTTGCACAACAATGGTCCCCACTGAAACAACGGACACGTGTGTGCGTGTGTGTGCGCTTGCACATGGGGAGCGGCTGAAAAAAACGAGGAAGACTAGTGTATTCGAGAGGAGGTTTGGAAGTTAGGGACAAAGGAAGAAAAAAAACTTGGGAGGACTTCAATGGGATCCGCCCGGTTTGTCCCATAACCAAAAACAATAACAAAAAAAAATATCTGGATGATGGCCAATTTTCGGACAAAGAAAGAGCTAGGGACTTCTTGAAATCGCCCAGATTTGCCCCGAAACACAAGCGAAAGAGAAGCATGAACCCCCATTCTAACTCCCTGCGCGTTTAGCGATGAAAAATACTATTTAAACCTAAACATGACAGACGAACAAAAATACTATTTCAAATAGAAGCGTGACAGACAAACAAAAATGCTGTTTCAAACTATACGTGCCAGATAAACATTTCAAACATAACGTGACCGACGAATGAAAGCTCTATTCAAAACTAAACCGTGACAGATGAACGAAAATACTATTCAAAATTACATCGTGACAGACATACATAAATATTATTTCAAACTAAACCGTGCAGACGAACGTAAATACGTTTCAAACTAAACGTGAGAGACGAATGAAAACTCTATTCTCAAACTGAACCGTGACAGATATATGAAAATACCATTTAAAACTAAACCGTGACGGACGAATGTAAATACGTTTTAAAACTAAACGTGAGAGACTGAAAACTCTATTCAAAACTTAACGGTGACTGAGAAACGAAAATACTATTCTAAACTAAACCGTGACAGAAATACGAAAATACTATTTCAAACTACATCATGACAGACGAACGTAAATACGTTTCAAACTAAATCTAAATATATTCTTAAACTACACCGTGACAAACGAACGAAAATGGACGAATGAATTTTTGATGCTGTTGACTTCATGGCAGATCAGAAATCGATGAGATGAACGGCATTGAAGGAAAGTGCTAGCTTGTATTTGTTCTCCTTTTTTTCTTTCTAGGTTCGTTCGGCTTACTATTTCCTTTTCTTTCATCTTCATCCTTTTCATTTCTTTCTTTCTTCTTGAAGAGGGAGTCACCGAGGTCGTTTGCTAATAAAATAAGTACATACAGATTTTTACACAGAGTGCGAACACAGAGAAAAATGTTCAACACGGTTTTTAAAATCTGAATGTAACAAGTAGGTGTGAAATGAAACACAGATATAAACAGCGGAACAGGTCAACGAGATCAGAGTTCTTCTGGGCGACACAGAATGATGATGCTCGGCTCTCAATAAAAGCAACAACAAAAAGAAGCACTCACTTGAAGTGCCAAGCCGAAAATCCACTTTAAGCACGGCTGCTGTCAACCTAATAAGAGCTTAACCCAATTATGTAACCACACAACACACAAACGTCCGTGTCTTTTTCCTATTCGAGAACTTTTCAACTTTCAACAAACTTTGATCTGTTGAATTTACATCTTTGTAAAATTATTGTTATTACTAAATGGTGATCCATTCAAAACGTATATGTTTTCATCGATCTGGTTTATTCGCCAATTTAACTACACATACATTAATTGTTAGCGTAGTGCTTGGCAACCCCTAAAGACGCTACCGTCGTCTAAAATACCCTATCAAAAGTCTTGTTCCAAGGCGCCAAAACTTTTCAATCAAGCAAACTTTTGTGTTTACATCTCTACTCGGAGGTTCTGAATATAAGAATTCGTTTTAATGGCAAACTATCTGAGGTTTTTGGTTACTATCGTTTTAAGCAATTGATGACTTTGGTTGGGTATAAATTGGTATAAAATATGATAATAATTTTTTAACCATATATATATATATATATATATATATATATATATATATATATATATATATATATATATATATAGTAATCCAGCAATAGTTTGTATTTACAGGTTAAAATACAAAGAATCTTTACTGTGTTTATATAACAGTACTTATTAATAAATAGAGCTATTTATATAATATATATATATATATATATATATATATATATATATATATATATATATATATATATATATATATATATATATAGTCTTGGAAGTTTCTCAATCATTAAAACTATATTTAAAAAAAAAAACTTAAGTCGCCAGTCGTTCAGTGGAAAATCACTCATGTAAGTAAATTTAACTTTTTCAGTTATTATATTAGTTTGCTTTTAACATTATTTAAGGGATCATCAGTTGTTTACCATGAAAAACTGTTTCGGGAATTTAAAAACAAGACAGTATTTAATTTTATGGCTTCCCAGCAGAGTTGATCAGACCCCACTTCCCTTAAAAGACAAAAACATAAACGTTCCGTATACTAAACCTAAGTTTTGTTCCGTATAAATGTTTTGCTAACTTCTATTAGTTATTAAAGAAAAAAAAAGTCCTCCATATATATATATATATATATATATATATATATATATATATATATATATATATATATATATATATATATATATATAGTATTGTTAATATTTCTTGTTTTTCGTGTTTTGATTCGTTCTATTGTACCCCTTCCCCAGATTATTGTGTCTTATTGCCTTATTTAAAATATATCAGTAAATCGCACAATTGTAATGAGATTCCCAATGCCTGTTTTTACTAATGGATCACAACTTAGCAACGCTAAAAGACACTCGAGGATAAAGGAAAAATGAGATGAATATATTATCAATGGAATGAGTAAGAAGATTATGTGAGGATGTAAAATGATGAATAGAATGAACTTGTAAGTAAAGTTTATCATAAATAACGTATATTGGATTTGAAGGCGGGTATGCTGTAGTCAGTGGGGAAGCAATCCCGTTTTATCGTATTCCACAGATAGGACGTTCTTGGAAATACTCCCTGTACGTAGAAATTCGGTTTGATGTTAGGCATACGGTGTAAAAACGGAAAGTTGTTTCGCAGTGGTGGTAGAAAGCTGCGTTTGTGCTGTGATAGTTTTACATGACGGAATCAGGGATTGAAGCTTAGAGCAGAGAAAGACTAGTAATACATTTTCTAAGAGAAAGGAGCTGTAAAGGACAGAAGAGATAACCCTCTCACTGGACTGCTAAGTTAATTAAAAACTGTGTCAAGTCAAGAAAGAGTACTCTGAGCGGCACCCCCTAGATCTGACAGCAGTACTCACTGTTAGAACGTATCTGAAATTATACAGCTAGACGATTGCATCAGGAGTCAGGTATGTTTTGGAGTTGTATTTATTAATTAATGGATAATCTACACGATGCTGATCTTTTATTAGAAAACTTAGTGGTAATACTTTTAGAGTACGCTAGATATATTCCAACTAAGTTTAAGCTATGATAACCATCTTCTCCAAAGAATTTATATTTCATGAAGATAATTCTCCAGAGATTCTATCAATAATAAAAAATATACTGAATATATTGCTTAACAATTAGAAAACGGCAATGAAGTAAACAAAGAAATAAGTGAACCTAAATGAAGCCTATAATACTTTTAAATAATGTTTAAAGAGAAATAACAGTTGTACACCTACGTTATGTTGAAGCATGAGTTATCTTGCCTCTGATTTTGACCAGACGACAACAACACGGGAATATTCAACGGAAAACGGCACCGAAACCGATAATAAAATCCTTCAATTCTCTCAGTTGTAAAATTGTTAATAAACCATTTTATATGGTTGATCTCCATAGAATCGTTTTCATCCATTTATTTCTTCATCTCTGTGTTTAACTACTCACACGAACCACTTCAAAACAAAATCAAAGATAAGAAATCAGTAATACTAAAAATATTTCTTATAGCGAGTTCACACTACTATCAATTGATAAAAGATACTGTTTAATTGTGATTTTGGAAAAACTTATCCGATGAATATTTATCGGCAAAAATGTACTTTTAATATTACTCGGCGTTTTGAAACTGGTTTCTTTCAAAATCCAACAAAAGTTGTGATTAATGATTGTTTATCTTATTCAAGTAGTAGTGACCGCAGGAGGAGACACTTCGTACTTTACTTATTTAAGAAAAAGTCATCGCAGCGGGACACAACTCATGCTTTACTTATTTAAGTAACACCAATTTCTGGGGGAGGCAACACGTGCTTTACGTTATTCAAGTAGAAGTGAGCGAACAGGGACAACTCACACTTTAATTATTTATTTTACTACTTGAATAAGTAATAGTGATCACAGGGGGCGAAAACTCATGATATTACATTTCAAAGAGATTTTCAAGTTTTTAATAAAAAAAAATTATTATTAACATACGAAATCATAGGTTTTTCGTAATGTTTATGTCGTTCTTGTTATTTAAATGGCTTCTTTGTTAATGAATGTTCGAATTTTATTTAGGTATCTGCTACATTTCATGCTTCTTGCAATTTTCAAGTGATTATTTATGGATAATGTGTGCTACTAAATCACAGATAAAAAGGACTATATAATCTCAGGTTTATATCTTTCCCCTAACAATATTAGTAGCTAAACGACTATAATAAATCCTCTTGCTGAGAGATTTGCATTTTTCTTCTCTGAGGAAATTTCGCGACCCTTTCATGCTTTTCCTAAATTCCCAGTTAAGTCTCGTGCCGTAAGATATTATTGTGGAACAAACCATCAACCGACCCGACTACCATCAAAATCCGACTCCTTTACTCTAAGAGATAACTAGATGCCTAAAATTGTTCTACTCTCATGACTTCTTTTCCTGAAACTAATTATCTTATTAAATACATCTCTGCTTACCGTTTCCTAGACCGTACCAACATGCAGAAATTTAAATCTAATGTGAACAAAATCTTTATGTCCAATCTCCTTCCTTATAAACCTGTTCACTATCATAATAATCCCTTACGTTTCAGTGGTTATACGCCTTGTTTGGGTCGAACAAAAGTGTTTTATTTTTATTAAAAGACGGACCTCGCTCTAGATCTAGAAATGGAATACTTATATCTAATCTGTTGCTAAGGTCCCTGTAAAAAAAGTGTTGGATCATTCTACCGCTCCAAAAATTACCTGACTCCTGATGCTACCTTCTACCTATATAAGTCCTAAGGTAAAGTACTGCTGCCACACCTGAGAGCACTATTTCTTGACTTGCCAGTGTAATCTTTCTTGCCGTCAAAATCGACTTCGAAATCTAGTGGGGTATGATCACTTCTGTATCTTACGGCTTCTTTTTTTTACAAAAATGACGTTGCTAGTCTCTCTCTACTCTATTGTTATTTCCATATTAGGTGCTCGACTGAGCTCCACTCGTGGTTCCTCCTTGAAAGACATTCACAGGAAGAACTTATTTCTCTACCACAAAGAAAAACAAACTTTCCTTTCTTCCGAAGTGTTCCTCGCGTCAAGCAGCATTTCAATGAATAGAGCTTTGCAAGAGCTTCCCTTCTGCGGAATATATAACTACGGGAATGATTCCCTGCAGATTACAACATGGTTGTCTTTATATCGAATGTAAACAAATATTTGTCGTGAACCTTCCCCATAAGTAATCAAAATTTAGTTCATTCCATTAATCATTTTCAACCCTGTCATAATATTCTACATATTTAAACTGACCATAACTCCATCTGATTAACACAAACCTTCAAGTGGCTTTTGGCCTTGAAAAATGATGGCTCATTAATAAGAAACGTGTTATAGCTTATGCCATACGCCACTTATGTTATGTACCGACTCAGTTAAATACAAAGGATCTTCTTTCGCAAACATTTACATTAAACAGAAAACATGTCGGAGATTTATAAAGAGCAGAAATAACCCATACACGAAGTGGTGTAGTGGTTACAGTTGCGAACTATGTGCTTGGTGTGCCGGGTTACAGTTGTGTTGGAGTTACTGTATAACTTTCACTAATACTGCTGTGAAAAGTATAAATCCTCCCTCCAACTATAAATAAATATCAGTGCATTCTCAAGCCTTAGTTGTTCAACTAGTCTAGGAAAAGGTATAACGCCAGTCTATCTCTGCCCATCCCGGCATTGTTTCCAACCGTCCTGGACTTCTCCTCGCCATTAGACTCAAGCAATACCGTTTACGAGAGATACAGCTGATTATTACTCTACTCTTGCTTCATTAGAAACTTTCGCACAGACAGTATCCATTGTTTCTCGGGACCGAAAGATGGTCTTTATAATTCACTTGAAGAATACCCGTCCGAGGACGAATAACATTAATTCTCCGAACGGAACAGTTTTGCACCACTTTTATGTCCCCTTACGAAGATTAGTATACAAATATAGTGATATTAAACCTTATGACTAAAATACTTATTCCAATTTTAATCAAACTCCTATTACATGATTGTGATTCTTGAAGAATGTCTCGAATTTAAGGCTTAATCTTAAGGGGTCTTACAAAGAAATTGAAATTCAGGAAATCTTGCTTAATTGGTGCCCGATGACTATGGATCAAATTCAATGACAAATCTGAAATATTTGAATTTTTAAATGGGAAGTTGTTTCCATTAATGCCCAAATGAATTCTTTAAAATACTAAAAAAAAACCCTGAAATTTGGCCAATATTTTGATTAATTAATGTCTGAGATATTGTTAAAATTTAACAACAATTGAAGGTATCTGAATTTCACGAAAGGATTCCACCTCTATTTTACCCTTTTTACAGAAAAATAAATTATACTAAATATAACCCCATTACGACCTCTTACACCTAACAGCTGTGTTCTAAAATTAATAATGATAGGTTAATTAATTTGGGAGTGAAAACATGTACACATAACTAACTTTATGTAGAGATATGTAAGTATCTCTAAAGAGAAAAATAAATGAATTTCCAATAAAATTTTCAAAATGCGTAGCAGTTTTGTTTTGCATCATGAAACAACAAAGAAAATAATTACAACGATTGTCAACGTGCATAAGTATATTAATAAAACAATAACACACATATGCATGCATACGTACACTCTCCGTGACACGCACATATACACCTCCATACATACGCCTACAAATAGCTATTGATGTTGCCCACATTCTACGCATGCGCTCTTCCCTCCAAATATCTCCCCTTTTTTCTTTTTATACGGTGTTCAACACCAATGAGACACGTGTGTACGTCCGTCATGTTTCTTTCTTTTTTTTTTATTCTTCTTTTTCCACTACTCGGCTTGTTTTCATCTGGATGTGGGTAATGACCGAAGGCTTTTTACACTTGTCTCCGGACAAACTCTTGATTCTTGTCCGATTATATCAACGAGTTTTTTTTTTTAAATCAGCGTGGTGACCTTTTTCTTTTGTTCAGTCGAAAATTCAAGCCAGACTTGACCCGGGCGTCTGGATCAACTGAAGCCAGACATTGAATCGTTCAATTACGGCACACAGCGTTTGTATCGATCGGAAAAGGGGTAGATAGAATTCTTGTTGGCGATCTTTAGGAATGTTACAGAATGAATCAGAAAGAAAGATAGTTATTTATATACACACATTCTAAAGTTTTAAATAGCGTTAATATCTGGCATAGTCAATTGCCCCTTATAATCGATTGCCACTTATAGTAAAATTTCCCTTATAATCAATTCTGCCTTATAATCAATTATCCTTTATAATCGGTTGCCCCTTATAATCGAATGCCCCTTCATAATCTATTGTCTCTTATAATTGATTGTTCCTTAGATTCGATTGCCCCATTATACTAAATTATCCTTTATAATCGAGTGACCCTTATAATCAATTATCCATTATAATCGAGTGTCTCTTATAATCAAGTGTCCATTATAATCAATTGTACCTTATAACAAATTGTTTCTTATAATAGTTTGTCCTTAAAATCATTTGCCCCTTATAATCAGAACACTGTTGATGAGATAAAGTTCACTTTTTCATTAAAATGTTTTTGACAATATGAGTTATTTTTTTAATAGAATCTTTCAATCGCGGACTTTCATTCTTTTCTGCTCCTTTATTTTCATCATCTTCCGCTTTTCCTCCTTCCTCTTCTTCGTACCAAGTCGTGGAAACACACACAGATCTCCCTCTCTCTCTCTCTCTCTCTCTCTCTCTCTCTCTCTCTATATATATATATATATATATATATATATATATATATATATATATATGTATGTATATATATATACAAATTAAAAGGAAGTGTCTATTTGGAGATAGCGGAGAGAGAGAGAGAGAGAGAGAGAGAGAGCGAGAGAGCGAGAGAGGGAGATTAGTATTGTTTATTTTTGTTATCTGCATGAAACAGCATTCGTCATTTCTGTTTTATAAAGTTAAGAAGTTTCAGACTATTTCCATGACGTTAAGTGATAATAAGAAATAACCATTTAATACCTTCTTAATGGGAGATTACACGAAAGTTAGCATTTTATATATTGTGTTACGTTTACTTCCTCAGTTTTCTCCGTTGCAATGTTCTTGAGTTTTTTTTAAAGACTTCACTCCGTGTAGTTATATGTACAGAGTGTGTGGAAAATAACACCTTATTATTAAAGGCCCGTAATTTATTACTGAAATATAATTCTTACAAGAAATGAATATGATAAAAAAATGTATAGCACGAGGGTTTATTTAGGATTCAATATGGGTGCCAGATATTCGCCACTGGCTTCTCAAGCCACCTGGGAACCGCAGCAACCGATTTCAGAAGTAGCTAATTCTTTCGGTTTATTTTACTGAGTCACCACTTATCGAGACAAAATTCCACCCGAGGATAAACATTAATAAGATGGATGGATTGACAGTTGAAAACAGTAATTCATCGACTTTTGTGTGAAACATGGCTCGTTTAATGTGAGAAAGTGCTGCCTTGTGGGTCAGCTGTTGTTTTTGAGGGGGTGATATGTAAAGATTGTCTATCCTATTATTTCATCATCAATTAACTAGTAAAGAAAATGAAAACGAGTTACTTGTGAAATAACTTGATTCGGGACCCAGGCGGATTGAGAAGCTGGTAAAAAAATGCTGGCGCAATTTAAAGCCACTTTTTAGAAATTAGTCGAAAAATCGTCTAATATTTTCCGAAGAACTTAAAGCATATTACTAACTCATTAAAGCCTTCATTAAATGCAAAAGGGTTTAATTTCCATAAACAAATGATTATATGGATATTATTAGACTGGACTCGTGTACAGGATATTTGACTTGTATTTTAAATTTAGTGGAATAAAAAGAAAAAGAACCAGAATGAAAAATGTGAATGTGAGAGGGATTTTAAAAAACAAAAAAAAACAAAAAAAAAATTAAGACGGAACGGACCGCTTTGCTGTTGGCGTCTGCCGTAGCGTGGCCCTTCCATTCGCTGTCCTGTTCAATTCATTGTTTCTTTGTTTCTCACGATTTGAATTTGAACATGTCATAATGGAGGCGAGAGGATTGAAATATAGTGTGTGTGTGTGTGTGAGAGAGAGAGAGAGAAAGAGAGAGAGAGAAAGAGAGTGAAGAGGACAGACAGAGAGAGAGAGAGAGAGAGAGAGAGAGAGACAGACAGACAGACAGACAGACAGGGCGAGTATCATTTGTTCGTTACAGCCGTGTTTATTGCCTTGTCTTGTCTTGGTTTGTATCTATTTCTTTTATAGTAACTCTTTCTATCGAGAATAGTTTCCCTTTCTGTCTTTCTTACACTTTTTTGTTCAATCTTTCTTTTTCTCTTTCTCATCGTATTTCTTTCCATCTTTCTTTCTTACCTTTTTTCTTTCTCTCTTGCGTTTTTTCCTTCCATCTTTCTTTTTTTACTATATTTCTTATTCCCTTTCTTACGCTTTTTTCCATCTTTTTTCTTTTTCTTCCTTTCCTTTTTATTATCTTTCTTTCATTTTTGATATCTTAAATATTTACTTGAACCAAAAACTTTAATTAATTATCGATAAATCTTACTAAATCATCATTATTTTATTCAAATACTGGTGTATTTTTTTTTTACTTTTCGATTTTTGAGTTGTTAAACATATGAAATAGAGGCTTCACATCAAGTAAAATACAGCGGTCATGTTGAATCCGTCAGGTTTACAAGCCTCCGAAGGCAACGATACAAAATCTATACAAAACAAACACTAAAAATCTGTCAACCCTGAAAAGCTACCCATATCAATAGAAGATTATATTTTCTTGCGTTTGGTAAAAGTTATTAATGGTAAATTTACCCATCACCCCTTTTTTGCTGTTAACTATAGTGCAAAATCGCCACCGATTGATGCGAGTTATTAGTTGTATTTTTGTTTAATTTTGGTTTTAGAAGTGTAACAAGTATCAAGCTACTTTTTACCCAGCGCAACAAATGCTTCAGGTTCAAAGACAATGGATCAGCGAGATTATGATCGCCAGTGTTCGTTATGTGCTGCCAGCCGTGTCGTCTGAGTATTGATTTACTCCTCGCCAGGAGTTAGGCACAAGGCCAGTTTTTATCTTACTCCCACAAGTAAGATATGACACAAGATCGGGTCGGGAAAGTGGGGATTAAAAATTGCCTGGGCAGCCCCGTCGGCATTCCCTGGTAGGGGCGCCTCAGGCAGTAAGCAATAAACTTACTCCTCCCCAAAGAAGGGAGGCAAAGCCTGGGAGGGTGGACCTCCTAGAACTGCACAGAACAGACCCATACACCGGCGTAAATCAAGCCCCGAAGGCCAAGACAATACCAGTCTATGGGGTGCAGTATCCATCGGAACAGATACTACACTTTGATCTTAGCCAAAATGATCTCAAAATAGGATTTGGAAAATTATTAATTAAGATCATGAAGAGTGTTGGCTCCAAAATGTTCCTCGAAGCACACTGGCGTTGATTCCATGTGCTTCTCATCTCTATTCATCAACAATTACTTTTATAAACCTATTCGAGATAAAGGATTCGATAGTAGCGAGGACCTTTCCAGATATTTTATAGCTAGTAAGTTTGTAAAGCAATTCTTTGTGCAAGACTCTATCGAAGTCCTTTGATATTTCAAGAGCTATTGTTCTAGATCCTCTGTCAAGAGACTTGCTGATCCCATGCTATATTACAGTTGAAACATCAGCAGTTGACCTCGCAGGACTAAATCCGCATTGCCTGTCACCAAGTAGATTGTTCTTGCTGATTATTACTTAGTTTATCAGATTCCAGCAGCTTACTTATGAGGCGTAGGAGACTGATCGGGTTCTACTGAGATGCGGAAGACTTATCACCAGTATTTTAAATTACTGGAGAGATCAATGAGACTTTCCAAATAGATGGAAACCGTCTCCCATTTGGGCAACGATTTTATAATTTTATTAGAATAGGGGCAAGTTCCGGTAGCGGCTTCTCAAGCACAATAACTATATTACTTGTATCAAGGTTCCTAAAAAATATTCCGAGTATATATATATATATATATATATATATATATATATATATATATATATATACATTTATATCTTCATTATTTTTCTGTAATTGTTCTATTTACTATTTAATTCATTTTTTCTTATATACTTGTATATTTATATATCTTTTTAAAAATAATTGTATTGTTTTATTATTGTGTTATCTCTCTATATGAAATAGTAACTCTGTCTGTGTTTGTGTGTGTGTCCGCATGATCTTTGTGTCTTATGTTAACCTAAACCGCTTGAAAATTGGCATGTGGACTACTGGTTTCTCAGTTAAGTCATAGTTAAGTCATATAAGAAATATATCAATTTAAATTTAAACCATATCGAAATGACCTAAGATTATGTATATTCTCAAAATTTCGGCAAATTTTGATGAGTTTAAGATTATCACGGCGGCACAACCCCTCCACTGAAAACTGTTTTCCTTTTGATTCAAATGAAACATATAAATATATATATATATAATAATATTTTTATCAATAAATATTAAATATTTAAATACCTAGAGACATCGATGCTTCATGCTAACGCAATCTTCAGTCTAAGAACTAATTCCCAACGGTCGGTGGGCGCGAACCCCGAACACAAATCACCATTGATTCGTAGTCGAAGATCTTACCCCACTGGCAACTAGTTAGTAAACAGAGAAGAACTTTAACTGTAAATAGCGGAATTCGGCGACTACTTACCAAGCAAATAAGAGTGATCTACGAAACGTCGGATCATGTATATATATATATATATATATATATATATATATATATATATATATATATATATATATATATATATATATATATATATATATATAATCAAGGAGAACACCTCTCTATCTGTGCATGTCTGTTTGTAAAAGCGAAGACATACTAGGAAGTGTACTTTCAATCTAATTGTATTCACATGCACAATTTGCATGTAGACATAATGGAAGTATATTTGCGTCTCTGGCTGCCCCTTAAATAAGCTAATGACAATTTTCAAACATTTTACACAATGAAATTAATCTATTTATTAGCGTTAGTTTAAGGGTATCAACATATATCTGAATAGCCTGGTGAGTAACATATCAAGCTGACAGAATCAAGGTTGCTGTTAAAGTAAACTCTCCCTACCATGATGTTGTATATGTTGCTATCCCACACTTTACCCTGGACAACACCGGGTAGCTCTGCTAGTATTCTATAAAAATCTATAAAAACTTTTATATTGTTTATAATACTATATATGTTTTATATGTTATCATTGCCCTGCTTATAATTAATAACTACTATTATTATCATGATTATTATATGATGCTTTATAGATTATTACTATTATTGTTATTCTATTCCTTGATTCGGTTTGTTTAGATCCTCTATATTTTTATAATTATTGATTTTCTTTTATCTTTTACTTGAAATAATTTAATATTTCATTATTATTTTCATTTGATTTTATATCATTCATAATATTATATATTATTATCATTAGTGTTAAAAGTAGGATTATAACTAATTATATACATGAGTGTTGTTATCCTATCATAATTAAATATATATATTTTTTAAAAATAGTAAAAGTTTGATGATTGTTTGCTTGACTTCTATTCGTGATGTTGTGAGGGGTGTTGAAGCAGGGACTTTTTGGAATTCTCAAAAATATAAGATATTCTAAATCGTCTGAGAAACGATCGTACACCAAATATTTGTTGATTTAAAATTTTTGGAACTGATATAAATGATGTGCTAATTTTATCTGTTTCAACCTACTCTCTCTCTCTCTCTCTCTCTCTCTCTCTCTCTCTCTCTCTATATATATATATATATATATATATATATATATATTACTATTTCATGTATCCACATGCAATTTTATAACGAGATATAAGTTTTTTATGTATCAATTTTCAGTATTTTAGCCTGAAGATTCCCCCGGGGATGAAACGCGGAAGCCTCTGTGTAGCTTAATTGCCATAAATATATTTTCATAGCTTACTATATATATATATATATATATATATATATATATATATATATATATATATATATATATATATATATATATATATATATATTTCACTAAAAGTATTTACAATCATAGGGGGAAGTTCCGGAAGTTGGTGACCATAATCGTAAGGAGTTGAGTTTGTAACAAAGTACCCTAATTGTTATTTTCCAAAACTCGTGTTCACCACGCCCCTGCTCAACAATTATGACTTTAACAGATTGGTCACAGAACTGTTTCGCATTTTCAATAACCCATTTGCAGTAGGTTTTGCGGGCAGTTTTAAAAGCGGGTTTGGATTCAAGGTATCAATTTCGTTGATAAAGATTAAAATAGTAACTTCTATGAGCTATGGCAGGAGCACATTCAGGAATGAACCATGACAAGCCATTTGGCGGAATTTTAGAAGACATAAAACACTTGACGCAACCGGTTAACCAGTCAGATATATTAGAATAAACACTGGACATATTTTCCCTGAAAATGGAGTGTAGAGGCATTTCCAAGATAAAAGATCTAGACGTATCACTCAAGGCATCACAGCGTACCACTTGTTGGCTTGTTTATTTTTGTGTACACTGGATAACCTCAAAAAGGGTAAATATCACAAAGTGCTGATGGTATCCACTAAAAAAGAAGATACTTCATGATATTACAAACAAATGACGTCAAAAAAGATGTCGCCACAATGAGATAACGTCATTCACTAAAACAGGTTGAAGAGTGAATGAATTTAAAAGATATCATTTAAAACAGATAAAATTGACAACCCGTGACCCAAAGTATCACGGGTCTTCTATGCAGAGCATTCCTCTCTCTCTCTCTCTCTCTCTCTCTCTCTCTCTCTCTCTATATATATATATATATATATATATATATATATATATATATATATATCTAAGCAAGCGTTGTTGAACATCACGGAACTTTCGCGTTTGTATATTTTCCTCGTGAGGTTCTCAAACCGTCGAGCCATCTTTCTGGTTTCAGGTGGCAATCCGTATAGTACTTCGCCGATAGTTTTTAATTCGGCCATTTTCTCGGGCGCTTTCGACTTTCGTAGTCGTCTTCAGGATTAGGGTTTTGTTTGTTTTTTTTTTTGTTTTTTTTTTTTAAATTTAAATAAGAATAACAATAAATAAGAATAACAATAAAACCAAACACACAAACTATAGAATAAAATGAACATAACCACACACCCTCTTCTCTCTTTCATTCGACCGTAGCGATAACTATAAAACACTAACTCCAGTCTTCTTATTTAAATTAAAAAAAAAACAAAAAAACAAAAACAAACAAAACCCTAATCCTGAAGACGACTACGAAAGTCGAAAGCGCTCGAGAAAATGGCCGAATTAAAAACTATCGGCGAAGTACTATACGGATTGCCACCTGAAGCCAGAAAGATGGCTAGACGGTTTGAGAACCTCACGAGGAAAATATACAAACGCGAAAGTTCCGTGATTTTCAACAACGCTTGCTTAGATAATGACTTGCTGCATAAATATATATATATATATATATATATATATATATATATATATATATATATATATATATATATATATATATATATACTAGACGATCATGTTATGTTGTTATCATGTTGTTCAGCGGCAGACTTTATGATTATTAAAGAAATATATATATACCTGAGGCTATAAAAGATGAATGGTACTTGCCAAAAACAGTATGACGTCATAACGGATGGATGGCTGTTGCCAAAAGCTGTAGACACGTCTAGTGTGCCGTTACTGCCATCCAAAAAAGAATACGATTACACTTGTATCATTTCGTTTGCTTTTCTAAACCTATTAAAATGGGCCATGATTTTAATTCAGTATTTCGATTGGCTGAATTAAAAGAGACAAATTTCGCGTTGGCTGAGGCTTGCTCTCTGATGAGAACCTTTTTATTTTTTTATGAAATCCTATTTGTCCGTTTACAAACGGCGTAAATGATGAAGTCCCTGAGGTGTCAGTCTGCGGACGTCTTTGATGAAATAACGCGAGAACTGGGAAGCTCAGCGAGAACTCAGTTGCGCTGAATAATTTTGCCCGATCAACACGGTTGGTTCCTCGGCGTGATTTCCGGCTCCGGCGTTATTTTTCAATATATTATTGGAGAGAGAAAGCGAAAAATAGAGAGAGAACGAGAGAGTTCGAGAGTTCGATAGATAATATATATAGTGAAACAGAAAGAGAGAGAGAGAGAGAGAGAGAGAGAGAGAGAGAGAGAGAGAGAGAGAGAGAGAGAGAAAGAGAGTTAGTCATAAAAAGGGTGCAGTGGTAATATTTAAAAACGTTATTAAAGATAAACAAACACGGATAATTTTAAGATGCGCCCATTCAATCTGCGCGTTTACGAATGAAAATGCTTTTTCAAACTTAAGCGTGACAAACCTACGAAAAAAAAATTCTTATCCCTGGCAGACTAAAGAAAATGCTATTTCAGATGTAATCAGGAAAGGCCGGCGAAAATGCTATTTAAAATTTAATTCGTACAGACTACATATCATGCTATTTCAAACTTAAGCGTAACAGACATAAACAAAAATTCTATTTGAAACTTAGTTGTTACAGACCAAATAACGTGCTATTTCAAACTTAATCATAACAGACCGACAAAAATGCTATTTCATACTTAATTGTTACAGATGAAAGCAAAGGCAATTTAAAGCTTAATCATAAAAGACCGTTGAACATTCCATTTCAAACGCAATTGTTACAGAAAATGTTATTTCAAACTTAATCTTGATAGACCAAAGCACACTACATTTTAAATATAATCATGACAGACGGCGAAACTGTTATTTGAAATGTTAGCGTCACAGATTTACGGACATGCTATTTAAAATGTAAACATGTCAGCACGACTGATATACTAGGATGCATCTAAAAAGGACAGAAGAGGTCAACGATAAAAAAGAAACCGAGAAAGCGGAGAGAAATTAAAAAGAAAGAAAACCAAGTGATAAAAGAGAGATTATATGAAAAAATAAATAAAAGAAAAAAAAGAAAGTAAATTAAAATATATGAAAAATTAAAAAAAATTAAAATTTGATAAAAATCACAAACAAAAAAATAAATGTAAAAAAAGTAAGTAATAAAGATACGATGAAATATAGTGAAATAGAAAAAATGAAAACGTGAATGAAAGAAAGAAGAAAATAAATAATAAATGCAAATAAAAGAGAAAAGAAAGAACAAACTAGAAATATAGGAAAAGAAACTGAATGAAAAAGAAAAAAAAATGGATAAAATTAATGAAGTATAAAGCGAAATGAAAAAATATATAAAAGAGTGTATGAAAAAAAAATCATTTAAAAACGAATTAATCATTAAAAATGAAAAGAAAAGGTAACTGAAATATTGAATAAAAAATATAAAATAGATGAAATGTAAAAAAAGGAAAATGAGAATGAAAGAAAATGGAAGCAAATGAAAGAAAATGAAACAAAACGAAAACGAAGTAAAAACAATATTGAATGTATAAATAATTAACGATAAAAAAGAGCAAGAAACACAAAGATTGAATGAAAAAGAAAAAAGAAATAAAAATATATATACAATGAAGATAAAAACAAGAGATTGGATGAAAAGGACATAAAAAAAAAATTAGAGGAAAAAAGAAAACTAAAACGGCGAATAGAAAACGGAAGAATATTTCTTCTTAAAATACAATGTTATAAAAATGTAAAAAAAGAGAAAAATAAAAGTTTGAATAAAAAAAATCGTTCACGAAATGAGAGAATAATATAATGAAAATAACAACGAAGGAAAATGAATGAAAAAAGAAGTAATATAAAAAAGTAAAGAAGGGAAAAAGGAAAAAATGAATAAAGTATAAAAAAGAAAAGAGAAATATAAGACATGAAATGCCAATTTTTGGGGAGTTATTTTTTTCTCACACCAAAAACTGACCTTGTGTCTAACTCTAACTTTTTGGGGAGGCAAGTAAATGGGGACTATTTTTTCTACCAAAACTTGAGAGTCTAGTTTACCCGTCTCCTATACGAGTTCCCCTGCTTAGACTTGATAGTTTGTTTTCTTTACGATTTCACCGAAAGTTCCAGGGGTAGATAGATTCATTCCTTTCCCAAGTGTATCAGAATTGAGGCATGCAGTCCGCACCGGTAATCACAGAAAAACGACATCTTCCATATTATAATGTATCATATCACTATAAATGGTTACCTATGCTTATACCTGTTATTGGGTGGCGACTAAAGGTTCATAAGCTATATTGTGCTCTACTGTTCTTGTTAGACATTTTGAGCCTTATTTTAAAGAATGTTACTTGTATATATTTCCATTCATCGAAAACTAGTTGTTCTACCGGTGTTATTTCGGAGTTTGGCAAGAAGCCAGATGTAGTAGCTGTTTGGATGCTACACTTCATCTTTTCTGTTCTTAAGAAGCAAGTAAATAGAGACGCTAACAATTTGAATAAAAATAGATAAATTATCGTTTCTCTTTTTTTCTTGCTGTAAACGATTTAATGAACACAAGTTGCTATTTTCCCAATGAGTGGTATAAACATTTCGGTTTAATGCCTTTCCCAACACAACAAGTTTGTAAATGACCATAATTAATCTCATAGGATTTGAACTCCATATCGCCGATTTTATAGGCCGCAGCAATAACCATTAAGCAAATCACGTAAAAGGATGAAATAAAATAAATATATATAGGATGAAGCAAATATAATCCAAATAGAATACTAAGAAGTTAATACAGAGGCGTGTTTGGATCGAAATTTCAAGTAAAACTTTATCGAGGCTTTTATCAAGACAATAAATATCAGAGAACATGTTAAGTATTTATTTATGTAGCGATGACTAGTATGGGATTCGATTGTAGGGAAGGCATGTATGTAGCAAGGTAGAAGTGGGATATATATATATATATATATATATATATATATATAGTAAATGTGCTTTTCTGATGAGAGGGAAATCGTTCTATTTTATGTTAGCTGGCTTCGTGATAACATGTGTTTCTTGTTTTTTTGGCGATCCATTTAATTAATTTTTTTCGAAACGTGAGTAAGAATAAATTTTGAATTGTTACTATATATATATTCAAATGCAGTCCCTCTTTCTTTAATATATATATATATATTTATATATGCATATATTCAAATGTAGTCTCTCTCTCTCTCTCTCTCTCTCTCTCTCTCTGTATATATATATATATATATATATATATATATATATATATATATATATATATATATATATATATATATATATATAGTTACGGACCAGCTATGACATGTCACATAATTCAAATTGGAATAAGAAATAAGTTTTACAATGTATCATCTATTTCAGAACTCTGCTTTGGGTCCCAGAGAAGATATCAAGCAACCAAACACGCTTAAGAAACAACAGTAACATAAGAGATTTAAAAAATATACGATTTGTCAAATATGTATATTGATAAAAAAGGCAAAATTACAGTAGAGAATAAACAAGATAATTGTGGTGTAAGAATAATGTTCGGACTAAAAAAAAGAGACTTAACCGTTTTTATAAAATATTAATACTTCCTTTTGGGTTGGGAAAAGTCTAATTATCCTATCAGAGAAAATACCTGATATTTATATTCACAGAATCTGTCTCTGTGTCACTATATATATATATATATATATATATATATATATATATATATATATATATTACAGAAGATCAGAATAACATTGGTACCATCGGTTTCGAATCCGACAACGTAGAACAGCGCGTGACTGTCCTTTGTAGACTTCCTCAACCCTCGTTGTAAGCTTAAGAGGGTCAACAAAGGACGGTCACGTGCTGTTCCCTCTTTGTCAGATTCGACACCGATGGCACCAATGCTGTTCTGATCTTTTGTAATGCATATATAAATAAATATTACCCTCCTATTTTGTAATGTTTCTCATTAATTGAGCACTCCTGGGGTTCTCTCACACTGATCCACCCTCATATATATATATATATATATATATATATATATATATATATATATATATATATATATATATATATATATATATATATTGATTTTATTCCATTAGTTGCGACAAAACAAGTTTTGTTTCATTGAGCACTCTCATAAACCCGGTTTCAACTTCCTTCGGATTCATACCCCCTGGATATTTGTAACAAGTTAATTATATATATATATATATATATATATATATATATATATATATATATATATATATATATATATATATATATATATATATATATATATATATATATATATATATATATATGAATTAACTTAATACTTTACTGCAATTTCATAAGATATCCGCTCGTCAGTAACTGTTAAGTTATGCAACATTTATTCTCTCTCTCTCTCTCTCTCTCTCTCTCTCTCTCTCTCTATATATATATATATATATATATATATATATATATATATATATATATATATATAGTTGGTGTTTCACCTCCAGAATCAGTTAAACAATAAAAATAATGCATCAACGCATCCAAACAGATAATTTTATTCTACTTGCTTTCGACTGTGTCTCCAGAAAGATTAACTTATTTTAAAAACCTTAACCGAAAACATTATTATTAATCCCCCCCTCCTGTAAGCCTCTCCCAACTAAGTAAAGACAAAGGAGGTAGCAAATTATATTCCCGCTAAGAATTAAGTCCTCTCACAAAACTCAAAACACCACCGAGCATAGACGACCTATTATTTCACAAAGAACAAATTACGTAAACACCGGTTTCATAATTCACAAACCAGCCAATAATCGATCACTAAACAACCTTTATAATAATGCGGAACGCTTTGATATTTTCATAGCTTTGACTTAATTTATTGAATTATACATTACTCATAAGTACTTACATATTTTATTCAAACCTCATTTATACAAGTAAGAAAAATCCGTTTTAAACGTGAAGTAAAACAAAGCTTTTAGTATGTTGCCGGCAACCAGCAAAAAGCCTCCCACTCTCGCACCCTTAATGATTATAAGCGAGGTAGGAGGGAAACGTTTCAACTTAACCCCCTCTTCCTACACATCTCGCACCCGTAATGATTACATTTCGTAATTACGTATGTGTACATGAATCACTCCCAAACTAATTTACATATTATTATGAATTTTTGAACACAACTGCTAGACGTAAGGAGTCGAAATGTGAGCTCTACTTAGTTCAGTTTAATTTTATCCGAGGAAGCACAGAGGAGAGGAAAACCTTCATGAACATTCAGATACCTCCGATATTTTGTGAAATTTCAACGTAAGATCTTCATGTGGCGAAATACACCAATGTTTATTATATTTTCTAAAGTAACAATATAAATAAAAAATTGCCGCCGTCTAGAAGGATTTTTTTCAATGACTGAAGAGAGAATAGATAACAGATCGAAAAAATATCTCAGCCCGACAGAAGTACCCTTTTCCATAATCGGTCAGTAATGGAAATCTCCTTCTACACTGTGGAAATTTCTATTTTTGTTCCACTCCGAGGTAATCATTTTCGTGGGTACATAGATTTTCCACAATTCAAAAGCGGCAGTTTTTCTCAACATTAAAACTATCCGTTGTGACCTATTTGCGTTTTGTCGGCTGTTTACACTTTTTAATTCATTCTTTTATATTTCTTCCGGGCAACGCCGATCGACAGGTCCTGCTAGTTCTTTTTTTTATAAAGTTCTATCAGAAGCTAATAAAATCGAACTCAATTTCGGAAAATGTATGTCGAAAATTACGTAAAGTTCGATATTCTCTATAAATCTCCTTAAAACAACGTTTCTATATAGTAGTCATTTTTAACGCAATCTAGCAAAATTCAACTAACAGTCAGATTTTCACGAAATTTTCGATACTTATTCACTATTGGATGAATTTATGCTTAAAGTGCTGTTTTCGTAAAATATATGGGAAATATTTTTTTTGTATGTGAGTCCCCCTCCCATTTCATTTTATGAAATCTGAATTCGTTTAACAATGACAATTGTATGAGAGCACGTAACAATAACATTAAGGAATTCACTATTAAGAAATTCCACAGCTTAAAAATAATTCAGGGATTTTTTCCAAAAGTTTATCACATTACAAAACGGGAAAATTATTTTAAAATCGTTGAAACCGATAATTTTAGCTAGAAACAAAGTGGATTATCTGTTCTGATTTGACACTTTGACTATTCTGTCCCCGTTCAGTGAAGGAGAAGTCCTTTTAGATTGAAGCAATTTTTAGTTTTGTTCAAGTACATAGTGACCCTTTATATGGGACTGGGCTTTCCCCACATTCAAAACCGACTTTGTCTCTAACCTTGCCCTTGTAGGGAGGGAAATAAATATGAACAACAACAACATAATTATCAAGAAAAGTATTCACTTTTGACTATCCATCCATATTTGAATATCACATCCGAATGCTCATTTTTGTGTATACATTCAATAACAAAATCCCAGGAATAGAAAATAGGATTTTCGTACTTATTACTCGAGATAACGATGAGTATTTTCCCAGTTCGATAATTTAATCTTCAAATAAACCATTTGTGTTTTTTTAAACAAGTTCCTATGAATATAGAATTATTTTGGCGGGTTTAAACACAGTCAATGAAAAAAAAAATCTAATGTACGCAATTATTTAAAGTAAGCATGAAATGATGACGTGTCACGATTCTTTGGTTTCCCTGTAAGGTCCCTAGGACATTCTTAAAGTTCTTATCTCAAGCAGGTAATCGACTCCGAATCATCTTGGTGGGAACTATGAACACTAATCAAGATGTTAATTATAATTGCGGGTTTATCCCTTTGCCACTGTTGAACTCACAGTCAATAGATCACCCGATCGAATTTGAAATCGCCATAGCCGATTCCATACGCCGCAACGATACTCATTAAGCCAATAACTCGCCTATCTGAAGAAAGAAGTGTGTGTGTAATAGAGAGAGAGAGAGAGAGGGGGGTGAGAGATAGAGAAAGAAAGAGAGAGGGTGAGTGTAAAACACACTTACTTAAAATGGAAGGGAACACTGACAAACTTTTGGAAGGGCAGATCCGTCAGTGGCTTACTGACGGTGGTCGTGTGGACGGATGGAAGAGACAGAGATGGGGGTGCAATCTCCACAGATTTTGCGAAAAATAGGGGTGGGTGGGTGTGTAGTTTCGGCGGCGTCAGCGTCCGGGCAAAAATATGGAAGCTACTCCTGCCACTTTGTTTATGGGTGATCGCGGCAAGATGCGGCATTTTAGTCTGGCAGCGATGAAGTCAGTAACAACATCAGGATAAGGAGAAAAGGCCTCCAAACCAGGATGGGACAGAATATGTAGGGCCGTTGCGATTTTCTGTTGTTTTTTGGGGGGAGTAGGGTGAGAGGGAGGGGCGTAGAACGGGAGTCGGTAGTAGTAGGAGAAAGAAAGGCTTTTTATTTTCAGATAGAATGATGAGTTCCTAGCGAATATTTGCGGAGAGGGGTCCACGTACAGGGGGTTGGGGGTACACAGCAACGAAGAAAGATTCCCTGTACTAACAAAAGAGGGTTGTTAACTTTAGGGAGTCTAAGAAATACGTTAAAGAGAAACAAAGTTCGTCCATACAATCTGCGCATTTAACGATAAATATACTATTTAATCTTTAAATGTGACAGACAAACGATCTGACAGAGCCTTTTATATAGATGGGAATGAGGCGTCACTAGAAAGCTATTTTAAACTTAAGAATAACTGCCTGACAGCTCGACAAACGGATGGGCAAATGCTCTTATAGAGATGCGTGGACGCAAGTAAAAATTATTTTTTATACTTAACCGTGACAGACCGACGAAAATGCTAATTGAACCTGAGGTCGGCATTTATAACTTTATCCCTCTCACAACACTAATGAACTTGTAAAACCGTTTATATAGTTGCGTAGACGCATCTAAAACCTATCTTCAAACTTAAATGTGACAGTCCAAAAAAAATTGTTAGGAAGTCTAAGGAAAGCGTTAAAAATAAAAATAAAAATTCGTGTATACCATTTGCACGTTTAGCGATAAAAATGATATTTCAAACTGAAGTGTGACAGAAAAACGAACTGATAAAGCCTTTTATTAAGATGTGTTGAAGCGTTTCTAAAATTCGATTTGAAACTGAAGCCCGACAGATTGATAAACATATTATTTCAAACTTAAGCGTTACAGACCGACGGTTCGACCAACGGATGGACAGAGTCTCTTATATAGATGAGTGGCCGCAACAAAAAAGGATATTTCAAAATTAAGCGTGACAGACGAACGAAAATGCTGTTTGAATCTGCAGCATGAGAGACGCATCTGCTGATCGACAACTCCATCCCACCCCAAGAGTAATGGACGGGTAGAGCCTCTTTTAAAGGTGCGTAGTGACATCTAAAATGTTATTTAAAACGTAAATGTGACAGGCCAAATGAAATGGCATTTATACATAACTCCAAATCTTATGAGTCAATCCCATCCACATTGTAGACACATATTCAAGGATATTGATAAATCAATTTTGGAAAAGCTTGACCATATGTTTTTTAATATAAATATTTATTGAAAAAGATATAAGCGTGACCAACCGATAGACCGACTGACTTTTAGAAATATTAGGATGTATCTAAAAGTTTGGGTGGAGTGTTTGAGTGGATAAATGGTCAGATGTAACTTGGAAGGGAATGAAGTTGTCGATACGAAGACTCGTCTTGTGAGATTTGATGAAAGGGTGGAGAGCTAAAGGGGATGACTGGTCGACGATGAGAGGGCTGGTGAGGATGCGGCTGTTTGTTCTGAGAAAGGGAACACTTTTTTTACAATGTCCGTGTGACAACTAAAGGCTAAATGGAACATTCTAAAAGAAATGTTAAGCAGCGTGACTAATATTCAGGCGCGTGGTTCGGTGGGTGGGGGATGCAAAACTTCGGAGGAAGAGAAAAAGTATTGCATAGAAATAAGATAGAAAGTGTTTTTTTATCAATATCTGTTGTAATAATACGCGTCGTACGTATTTTTTTTTATATATTTATATGTTTTTCTGTTAGGCGCCACGAATTAAATCTGTTTATTCTCTAAATCAAGAGTGCCCAATCTTTTCTTGTTATGTTTTCACTTACCGGTGCGTGTATAATCCATTATACACCCGCGTCGTCGTCGTCGTCGTCGTCGTCGCTTGTCTGTGGATAAAATCACTCGGTGGCCGATGTTTAGTTTTTAATAAAGATTTATTACAAAAAGAAAAACAGTCACACAATATCAGAGAGATGGGTTACTTGCGTGACAGACAAATATATATATATATATATATATATATATATATATATATATATATAGATATAGATAGATAGATAGATAGAGATAGATAGAGTTATAGATCAGATAGCTCGTCTCGCTGCACCTAGTTACATTGTACCCCCTCTATTGGGGATGGCGCTCTTGACACGTTTTCCCTCCTAGAAGTATCGTCAGGCAAGAGACAGAAAATTTCCGTCCAAAAGTCACGTGGTTTCGGTGACTTCCGTTCTGTAGTCACCTCTGCCTCTTAAGGTATCACTCAATTTTTTCCATTTAAACAACGCCCTTCGTTAGATAACATTGTTCCCTTGGCCCAATTCTTTCCACTTTTTATTTATATGCACCACACAAACGTACACTCCGTTTAAATTCACTAAAACGTGATAATATATACAAATTTGGCAGTTATACATGATTTGTCTACTACTCTTTTTTATTAATAACTAGCATCGAGGCCCTGACGTTGCTCAGGATTGAATGAGGATCACTACTATGTACTTTTCTTACCTATAACACCATATTACTTTCTTTGTTTTACTGCTTCCCCTTTTCCATTTTCCTATTAATATAGTCAGAATGTTTAAATACTCTCTGAATTCGTGTCTTCATGGCACGGTGGCAAAGTTGTTAAGAACGCGGACTGAGGACCTGGATGTGCCGGGTTCGAATCCAGTTCACTCCACAGAAACACTTTCATCAAAACCTACACCTGACCTTGTGTCTAACCTCCTAGCGATGAGGTAAATAAAGTACATATGGTTTAAATTTCATTAAAATCGGATATGCGTATGTCAAGTTCTAAGGGGGTTCGGTTCCCATTGGTCGTTTAGAGGTTGGGGAACGTAGATATTCGACATATAGAGGATAACGTAAAAATTCGGGGTCATTTACAATGTTATATATATGACATAAATTTAATCAAAATAGGATATATTTTAAGTTTTAAAGGAGGTTCGGCCCCCATAACTTCATAAGGTTATAAGGACACTTAGAGATTCTGGACCCCTTTCATTGTTCCCAGAAAATTTCATAGATATGATTTACATTTAATAAAAATAGAGTATATTTCAATTTCACAGGGGCTTATAACTTCATAGCCCCTTTAAAGGTGCACTAAGAAATTCGAGAACGCTTCCATTGTCTTACTCGTTAAATTTTACATAAAAATACACTTTTAAATTTTATTTATATTCTCTAACTTTTCTTTCTATAAGGAACACTCAAACATCGCATACATATATTGAGTTTTTGTATATAGATTAAAAACTTTATCTGCCTTAGTTGCTTCCTAATCAGTCGACCAGCTTTACTGTTTTACTGGTTTTACCTTTCCCTCCCTTTTTTAATAAAATCATGAAACTATTATTAACAGTTGTATTTTTAATTTTTTTTACTTTTCAAGATATAAATAGAATAATGTAAAAAGTCGTATTTCGTATTTTGTTTTTACATATATGGACACCCAACCTCATTTAATATATGGACATGCAACTTATTTAATCCTTCGATCAAAATGAACTAAGGATGCTGAAAACCCATTAAAAATATAAGCAATTGCCGCCAGCGATTAAAACTTTGACGTTATATTTTCAAAATAAGTTTAAATAAAATTGTAAAACTGGACCAAAATATTGTGGGCAAAAACAAACGAAAAGAGTGGGATTTGCCAACGTTATAAGTTAAACTAATAATACTAATAATCTTAATAAACAATAATATGAGATGTTTGAACCGTAGAATAAAAATTAAAATACATACCTGAAACAAAGTGTACAATAAATGAATTGAAGAGAAAGCAATTACCTAACATAAGGTCGCTTATTATTTAAAGTGAAATGCATTTAAACATTACTCCAGAACGCAAGATACAGATTTTGGACGCTATTTTCACTCACTAATTTTTACATATGTATTTAAAAATAATCGTTGTTAAATATTCAATGAAAATTAACGGTGAATATCTGTGTCAATTACTGAAACAATTATTGAATCAGAGCGAATATGTAATCGATGAGATCGATTAAAACTTCTTTTTCGTAATGAATACAGACTTAAAATATCCGTAATTCACTGGCTAGGCAGAGCCAAATATCGAGTTGTCATATGCAATTCTATTGCGGTCTGACTTTGAGAATCGGAATGACTTTTCGTTATATATATATAAAATAATACACGAAATAAAGTAGTGTTTGTCAACTTCCCATAAGCGATTCATCAGATGACTCTAACACGTTTTAGAGTATCGTGCTTTGTTTACTTCCGGTTCTATATAGCCGTTCCGCACAGAATTGCTACAGACAATTTAAGCCATTTGTCTATTTCAGTGTTCACTCGTAATTTATTTTCGTTCTTATATTTTTGTTTTTTATTTAATGTCATTTCTTACTGTTTTTATTTTGAAATAATTAATTAATAATTTATACGTCTGTACTATTTTATTTGTAGACAGATAACTAGTTATCTATCTATCTATCTATCTATCTATCTCTTTATATATATATATATATATTGACATTTAATTAATTAATATACATTCTTATTCATACAAACATATTTTTCTAGACACATGCAAATATGTTTTGATTAGAGATAAAAATGTTCAAGTCACTTCAGGCAGAAAGTTAACATAAAATGGTGGAAAATTAAGAAACCATATTCTCTAAAGCAAAAACATCACATGATCATAATTTAGTAGACACCCCCAAACTTACTGACTTGCTAAACATTTACAGTCCTAAATGTTATTGCTTTAAAATCTTTGGTCAAAGAAACCACGTGCTCCGGAAGTTCCAGTTCATACTTCAATAATTTAGCCTTCAGTCGTCACACTTCATGTGCTAACTAAACAGACGATTATCGCTTGCCACTTAAATTATCTCTGTAATGTTTTATTTAATTTTCTTATCTGTAACATTTTTAATCACAGATTTAAGTCACAATTCATTAATGGAAAGATGATGGTTGCCATCATCGTTCAATAGATAACCTATAACTTTTTAAAGGAATACAATGTTTACTTCAGATTAATACGAATTTATTCCGAATATCATAAACTTCATTAGTATAATAAAATAGAAAAGAAAAAACTTCTTACAAATAAGTAGTAATTATCTCCCCTTTATCTATTTATGAATCAATAAAAAGTACAAAATAAATAAAATTAACGACATCTAGTTGTAGAATGCTCTAATATACAGAATTAAAAAAATAACCCTATATTATCTGAATCGTTTAAACTCGTTTTTTTTTGTAAAGGATTTTTTGCTAGAATTAATACATGACAAAATATATTTGTTTTTATTTTATTAGAACTTTTAATAGAATTTCTGATGAGAATTTATTTTTCTAATTATTTCGAATTTATTTACAAAGAAAAAATAAATGATAAATCTGATTTTATTCGATAAATATGAGTTATAAAAAATAAATTGTCTTTGGAACACCTGGAAAAAACTCTTGGCACGAAATTAAAAAAATATATTTTGCAAAAACTATCGATGTATATATATATATATATATATATATATATATATATATATATATTTATCTATCTATATTTCTTTCTATCTATCTATCTATCTATCTATCTATCTCTATATATGTATATACACACACGCACGCACACACACACACACACACACACACACATATATATATATATATATATATATATATATATATATATATATATATATATATATAAGGATATATCAATCTATCTGTTAATTATGGACAACTTCATAAATTATAACCGGAGACCGGAAAACTTGCTCGCCGAGTTGAGACAACGATAAAAAATAATGAAAAGTGAAAATTACGTGATCTTTAAACAGACATGTATCGATAACAATATTAATGTCTATTTTATATGCCTCACGAATGTTTTCGGTTCATCGTTGAATCATCTTCAAGCGGCAAAAGCAAATGAAGAGGAAAGCTAAAGAAAAGAAGAGAATTTCAAAAAGCAGCCAAGAACGTCCATATAAAGTCAGTTAAACGTCAAAAAGACGCACCAGTGCAGTTTTAGGAGAGACATAACAATTTAAATTCTCGAAAGCAAGAATTAGCGTCACATGATGAATTGTATTAAGTTAAATAATTTAAAATATTGTTACTAGTTTAATACGTAATGGTATTAATAGTAGGTTTCTGGATTCTAATAAAGATAGCTTCGAGTATTTTTAATTATTTTAAATTGGTTTCAGAATGTATTGTTATCTTAAATAAAAGGGAAAGGTAAGTTATGTTTTTGTAAATGTTGGTAAGTTGAGCTAGAGTTTACAAAGTGCATGTTGAGTTGGCGGGATAGGGTAGTGGTAGTAAAACCAATGTAGCTATTAGCTTTATTATTTTTATGCGAGTTGCATTCTCCGAAAAAGCATTTAAACTTATAAATAGCGTTGGTAATTTCTAATATTTTATGGGTTGGGTAGGAGTTTTTTTTTTACCACAAGATTGATGATCTTAGATTGTTTATGAGTCTAATTTTATTATTATTGTCAATTGGAGATATCTATCAGTGCATAATATTTTTATGGCGTTTTCTTCTAATTTAAAGTTTCGTAGCATTTGATTACAAAACTAATCTTCCCCACAAAAACACTTTTCATTAAATTAAAAAATATAAAACAAGTCCTTATTAATAACGACTTGCCTAATTATATCGTTGATGAACAAATAACATTAATGAGTGAACACTTAAAAAATACTACGACCAATAATAAGAATATCGAACTACAACTATATTTACCTACACTACACTATTGTAATAAAAGACTATCTGGTCAGATTGGGATTTTGCATTGTAGTTGCTGTCATCAAATGCGATGAACGCAACCAAAAATATTACTAAAACTCTTACTTTCACTATTTCCATGAATTTGAACCTTGACCAAAATATCCCCAAATTTAACTAGTTTCGTGTTAGACGATAACAGATATTTTGACAAAATTTAGCGACCATGTGTCAAACGATGTGGACGCTAGGCTGTACAAAAACAAACATGACCGAAAAAATAATCTTCGCAGTGGCGGAGGTAATAAATACTGTCTCGGCATAAAATGACCCAACGATGGTTCAAATGCCGTAAAACCCAACAACCAACAATAACATAACCAAATATTCAAATAATAAAAATACAAAACAGAAAGTAAGTAACTGTAAGATGGCAGACGGACGAAGTTGGGATGTGGCTAGAGTGAAACTTCTTTCGCAAGACAATCAGTGATTAGCCTGTTTAGTTCCTTTTATTAAGTCGGCGACAGATGGGCATAGATCAAAATTGCCGAAGAATAGTGAGAATTTGAAGCGACTGGTTAGAAGTGAAAGATTAATGAAGGCGTTTAGTGAAACTATCATCTGCTCATAAATGCCCAGATCGTTCTGTGAGGCAGCAAGCGGGGAAAGGTGGGGAAATTGTTGATGGTCTTTGGGTTTGGTGGAAGTAAGGAACTCCGGTCGACGCTTGTACCTGTGTCATGTCGTCCATTAGAGACTGTCTGTCAAACAGTAATAACAAAACTGAAAAGGTGAGAGGCCAGAAGGGTGAAATCAGGTGAATCAGACAATGGAAAATAAAATATGATTAAGCATATTGAAAAACAGCCGGACACATATATTTAAAAGGGTCAACTTAAATACGAATCATATGAGGTACATTTGTTACCCCGCTTTAAAATGGCGCTTTCTTTCTACTTACATGTAAAATGGAATATAAATACAGTAAAATGGAACAAGATGCTCCAATTCAATCTGCGCGTTTAGCCATGAAAATGCTTCTTCAAACTGTGGCGTTACTCGTCAAAAAATGATGTTTCAATCTTAAGCGTGACCGACGGACGGAAGACCGATGGACAGCGTAAGTCTGTTTAATGAAATTCTTGGAAGCATCTAAAAATGCTATTTCGAATTTAAATGTGACAGACCGCCAAACGGACCAATCAATAAACAGACATGGTTGGATGCATATAAGAATTATCTTTTAAACTTAATCGTGACATACCAACAAACAAACAAACTAAAGGACGTACAGAGCTTCGTATGATTAATTTTTAAACTTAAGCGTAACAGACCGCCGGACGAGCAGAGCCTTTGATAGAGATGTTTAGACGCAACAAAAAATGATATTTAAAGCTTACGGGTGACTGACGGACTATAGAGCCTTTTATAAGGATGTTTTGACGCATCTAAAATGGTCTTTTAAAATTAAGCGTGACAGGTCAAACAACCGATTAACGGACAGACAGAGCTTTTCATGGAAATGCTCGGACGCGTCTAAAACCGATATTTCACACTTAAAAGTGACATGACCGATGGATATATGGACAAAGCTTCGTATATTCTTCGTATTTCATACGATGTATTGTTTAATTTTTTTCTCCAGATTTCGTTGCAAATTGTTCTTTTGGTAAATTTCTTCGGTGAGGTCTCCTGTTGCTTCTTAGTGTAATGCAACGCTCTTTGTAAATAAACAAATTAAGCACGGTTAAGCGTGGTGTTTACATAAGTAGATATTGTAGATATCATTTACGAGCTCTCTCCCATGGACTAATGGTTAGAGCTGCCGACTGCCAACATTATGGTTGAAGGTTCATTCCCGGGCAAAGGAGAGGTGCTAGTCTAGCCGCACTGAAGAGCTGTTACACAGCGAAACAATACAGTCTGTCTGTGGATAACTATATATATATATATATATATATATATATATATATATATATATATATATATATATATATATATATATATATAATGAAAATGTTAATGTATAGCGCATTAAAAGCGATTAAAACATCTATTATTCTGTCGAAGACCTTGTGGCCTAACAGAAAGGGTGCTGCTTCACAGTCTCGCTGTAGCCACGTTGATAAGCCATAATATATTTATATTTAGACGTTCCTATATATAAGATACGAAAAAGGTGTATGGGAGGCAATTTAAAACCTTCATAACATTCAAGGTGAATGATTACCGTAAGATAAATTAAGCCTTTTCTCTATCGCTCATAAACAATAACAATGCTTAAGAATTAATATATATAGAAGACTAGTTCATATCTAAAATTAATCATTTGTATATATATATATATATATATATATATATATATATATATATATATATATATATATATATATATATATATATATATATATATATACAAATGATTAATTTTAGATATGAACTAGTCTTCTTGGAATATAAGAACGAGATCTCTATCTTCCACACCCAATTAGACGTATATAAACATATTACATACTTACGCGTGACAGACCAACTGACGACGAACAGAACATCTTATAAAGAAAATTGGACGCATCTAAAAATTATATTTTCAAATTTACTGTGACAGAGACAAGCCGATCAACAGACATACTAAAAATGCTTAGACGAAATAAACCAATCAACCACCCAAGCATCCAGCCAACCAAACCGTCAATCAAGCGACATTCCATCCAACCAACCATCCATGCAGCCGAAACACCACCCAACCACAAGTTTCTATCCAACCAACCATCACGCTAAGCTACCATCCAACAACCTAATTAACCCTCCATCTAACCAACCAACCAACCAACCAACCAACCAACCAACCAACCAACCAACCAACCAACCAACCAGGCTAAAACACACCCACATAATAAACTTTCCATCCAACCAGTAATCCAGCCGAGTTACCATCCAACCACGTAACGAACCTTCCATCCAACCAACCCTCCAACCAGGCTACCACTCAACCATGTAATTACATTTCCGTCAGACAAACCAACCATTTAACAACGAAAGAAACTAACAAACCGGCCTAAACCCAATCAACGGACCAGTACGTTTTCTAACTTAAGCGTGACAGATCCAATAAAATGTAATTTAAAATGAAGCTTGATCGTCAAACCGACAGATATAGTAGTGTTATAAAGCAAGTTCTCGATGGTTTCGAGTCTCTCACATCATACCATCTCTCTGCTGTGACCCTATCGATATTGATCGGATATCGATATACGCACTATCTTTTACAACGAGGTACGCACAGTTAGAGACATATGCTTGAAGAAATTCAACTATTTCTCCAAGGATTTAAACCTGTGCGTTACAGTTAGTTCTCTCGCCTCGAAACTCTTTCGGAAAACCAAGCTGGGGTGCTGGCTCAACTTGCCCAGTTACCTGTCTTTCTGGGTTGTCAAGGTGCCAGCAAAACTTCTTTTGGTTATATCCTGGTCTATTCCAAGAAGTCATTGAAATAATCAGAGAGATGCTGAACACATCTAAAACTATGATTAAGAATATCGAATAAATGTATTTAAGAAGGTTTTCAAGTGAGTAATAAGAATCACTGAAGAAAAAATATTTATCTATGATTAAGTTAAATATAAATAATATGAAATTAGCAGGACTACCACGCATTGCCAGGTGTTCTAAATTACGTAGATTACATAAAAGAGTAAAATTAAACAATCTGCTTAATATTGTAATTTGTAATGTCTAAGTTTATTTTTTAACAAATTCAGAGTAAAAATAATTATGTGCCAGGTGAGGTTCGAACTTAAAAACTGTGTCTCTAAGTACAGCAAGCTAACCAAATGACCCACAGCAACAGTTACGAAATTATAATGCAATTAAAAATATAAAGCAGACTGTCTTCCCCCCTCTCTCCCTCTTTAGAGTTGAAAGTTGACCAGTCATAGGCAACAAAGAAAGTAGAGAAAGAAAGCGCCCCATTTTTCACCGGGAAATATCGAACAAATTATTTGATATTAGATCTAAACTCAATGATTTGTGTAGCAGTATTACGACTTTAAACTCGACAAAGGTTAACTCCTCCGACTTCTTCTATGACATTAGTAATAAAAAAACTGTTGACAGATTAAATATGAAATTTGACGAAATCGATTTGAAATGACATTTTTGTTTTTAACAACACGGGCCAATATTTCCCTATTTTACTAAGGAAACATGTTTTTTTTCATGCTAGTTAGGTAAGATTATCAACGTAAAAAATATAATAAACAAAAAAGTAGTTTAATACATAACACACTCTCGATAGATTTCCAATATAAAAATATAAAAAAGAGCAGAGAATTTTATTAATTATTCCATGGGTGGTATTTGAGGGGGTCACCATTATAACATTATCGGCTGTATTAAATAGATATCAACAGAATTCTTTCATGCCCGAGATCCTATCAAACCGGGGCATCTTTAACGAGAAGCAGCAATACACAAACTTTAGTGGCGGTCACTTAATGGTTAACCACCCATACTCCTAGAACATCCCTCTACCACAGCTTCAGCCACTCGCTTGAGAAGCATCAATCAGTTCATGGAAGCCACTCAGCGACTCTTGTCATCCACATGTGACCAGATTCTAATTAGCACATCGTAATAAAATACCGTGACATCCTCGTAGGTCAAGCGTGGATGACCGAGTCGTTGGTCCGTGCATGTCAATGTACAACACCGATACGATTCTAGTTTTAGAGCTTTAGTCAAGCCCGCGCAAAGAAACGCTTTTGCCAATTTAGAAATAATCGTGTATATTATATATTCTAGAATTTCACGAATTATTTTATACTAGAACGAAAAACCCGAATTTATTTAAACAAGATCCGCTGGAACATGCTGATCATAAATCAGTTTTACTCATGGATCAACCGTTCAAAATTGATGCACTCGTACACATAATCTAAACACTCTGATATATATATATATATATATATATATATATATATATATATATATATATATATATATATATATATATAGATTAAAAGATAAAATAATCTGACGGTATGAATTAAAAAGGAAACAGCGGAAAACCTAAGAACTCAACATTTCGCCCAACTATGTCGTGGGTTTTTTCAAAAGCGAAAAAATGTTAAAAGCGGCAAATAGCGAGACTGTCATTTTGGGATTAGTGATTATGTTAATAACATTTAAGCTTTTTTAAAAAGGGAAAATATGCAAATATGTACATGAACATACACACACACATATATATGCATATATATATATTTATATATATATTAATAATATTAAATTATTTTTAATATTTTATTTACGTACGACGTCGTTTCAAGCTTATGGCTATCATCAGCGCAGGGAAAAACAATCTCAGACGGACATAGGGCGCGAATCCGGTTCACAGATACACCTTGAATCTGTAGGCGTTCACTTACTCCCATAAGGCTACGAGAAATTCTCACGTAATAACGGCGAAATTAAGTGATGTTTACACTGAAAGTGGCGAGCATAGGTATCTAAACATTAGATATCACTCAACGACAGAGTCAGAGCGTTGCACTGAAGCTTTTAGGTGAATATTTATTTTTAATATTTCCGACACTATTGAACTTTTAATTTTACTTTGAAATGGCTTATAATAGTAATACTACTAATAATGATAATAATAGTACATATATATATATATATATATATATATATATATATATATATATTTTTATTTTATTCCATTAGTTGCGACAAAACAGGTTTTGTTTCATTGGTGCGAATAGCTACCAACTCATCGGGCCGGAGAAAGGAATACAAATGGCATAAAATTTTAAGTTCACTTTAACGGGAGATTGAAAATTGAAAATACATTGGAGGGGGAGGGGGATAGAGTTGGGGCTTTGTCTATAACGGCGACATGGGACATGAGTGGGGGGGGGAGGACCCCAACAAGTCGTGTTTCAAATTATTACGTGGGAGGTTTTGCACGTGTCAGTGCTGTGCCGATCTCAATCTCGGCCGGGGTGGGAGGAGGGAGATGGGGCGACGGCCAGAGTGAGTTAAATTTAAAATGAGAATAAAATTATGATTACAACCGTCATTCTTATTTTATTTTAATTCTAATAAGTAATTATCATGTGGATAAAAATGTTTGATAATTTTAATTTAGGGTATTAATTGCTACTTTTGCATTTTATTTATTTTATTTTAATGTTTTGTTTATTATTTGTAGTGAATTTTGTTGTGATTATATTTTTTTTAAATTGTGATTATATTATACCGAGATCAATACTAGTGGAATCATTTTATAAGAGAAGTTTTCTGGTGTTACCAGTCTTATCATTAACAAAACCGATTATGACAATTGTAACGCCTGCCAATCATACCTACGATAGTCGCAGTGATAACAGCCTTATGTAAAAGCCTTAATAAAAATAAAAATAAAGATAAAAATAAAAAAATAAAAATAAAGATAAATATAAATATAAATAAAATTAGAATTAAAATAGAAATAGAAATAACAAGTTTGTAAGAATATTAATGATAATAACATATATATATATATATATATATATATATATATATATATATATATATACATATACAATACATAAAAATACACATACATAAAAACATACATATGCATATATATGTGCTCGAAATAATATACAAAATGTGTATAGAAGTAGTATTTGTAAAAGGAAAGGAGAAATTAAAAAGCAAAAAGGGGATCCAAGGGAAAACTAATTTAAATGCAGGGAATTATCCGGTGTCAAAATATAACTTATTTTTTTTATTAATAATAGCGTTAGATAGGTTGGGGAGAAGCCCATTCTTTCTTTTATTATATTTGTGTAATGGTTCAATTAATCGATTCAGGCAAACATTATTAAATAACACAGAGTGTTTTTGGTTGATGAGACTTTTTTTATTTTTTCAAATTTTCGAATGGTCCATTTAGTGTTTCGGTCAAATTACTGTATGTAAGTTCCATGTGTTTCTTGTTCAATTTTCTTTTATTTTTTTTTGCGAGTACTTTCGATTTGATTCGTCAAATCAACTTCAGGCGGTGTTTATTTTGGTTTCTTAAAAAATATGTCTTTACTTTTTAGTTTTTTTTTATTATTATAACGACCAGTAATTTACAACTTAAAAGGAGCGTCTATAATATTGAAAACGTGATTACGTTCTAAGAGCGTTCAAGATTCAAAAGTATGATTGCTTAACCGTTATTAAATATTAAAGTGTTTTTAACCTACAGATGACGTCATGTCGGGCTCTCTTACCCAGTGTAGGAGTGGGAGTTGCAGGCGGTCGCATATATATATATATAATGTATGTATATATATATATAATGTATGTATATATATATATATATATATATATATATATATATATATATATATACATACATACATATATATATGTATATATATATTTAAATGTTGAATTAAATTAAAGATAATTGAATTATCGTTCAATAATAATCTATCGTGATAATATAAAGCTCAATATATTGAATAGAGCAATCAATTCTAGAGATGAAAGATTTTTGACGTGTTTTTGGACGGCGTCCACCCTGACTCTATGCTCTCATCTCAACATACGACTCTTTATCCTTTGGTCTTTATTTTGTTCCATTTTATGTATCATTTTCAAAGTTAAATGTTGCCGATAATATTTACAATTGCTTTGTCGGTTTTTCTCTATCCTCTGATAAAAAGGGGTTATCTTTGATAATTCATGGAGTAAGGATATGAAGCTCCTTGCTCTGAACTTTTGATGTTCTAATAAATATTGTATCTTTACAATTTTTTATTCTGATCTTTCATCTGTAGAATATACATATATATATATATATATATATATATATATATATATATATATATATATATATATAGTCATCCACATACAGGCTGTTTCGCTGTTTCACAGCTCATCAGTGCGGCTAGACCAGTTAGTGACTCAAGCCGGGATTGAAACTATATATATATATATATATATATATATATATATATATATATATATATATTAAAGTAAATATTGTTAAATACAACAGGATTAACTGCTTTTTAAATTTTTCTGATTATCTTTTGTGTAAAATAAAAAATACTGTATGTTTCATATGAATCAATACAGCTGTCGATTCTTCGTTCAATCATCTTCGGGTGATAAAAAACAAACAAAAAGGCTAGAGAAAAGATTAAGTATTTTTAAAAAGTTGCTGAGAACGTTAATGTGAAATCAATTAGACGTCAAAAGATCAAACCAGTGCAGTTCCAGGAGAAACGTTACTAATTTAAATTCCGAGATGCCAACATTAGTGTCACGTTGATCATTTAAAAATATCGTTATTGGTTTCATGCTTAATGTTATTAATTGTAGGGTGCGTGTTTTTAATAAAGATCGAGTACTCAGAATTAAAAAAAATGGTTTTCGAATATATTATTTTCGTGTGATAATTATAATTTGTCTTAAATTAGAGAGAGGACACTTATGTTTTTGTAAATGCTGGTAAATTGAGCTAGAGTTTACAAGGTGCATGGTTAGTCGGCGGGATAAGGTAGTGGTTGTAAAACAAATGTAGCTGTTAGCTTTATTAATATTATAGGAGTTACATTCTCCCAAAGAGCATTTAAACTTATAAATATCATTGGTTCTTTCTAATGTTTTATGGGTTGGGACGATGTTTTTACTACAGGAATTTAAGTCTTTAATTTTATGTAGTAAATAATGAGTCTAGTTTTATTATTATAGTCATATGCGGATATGTATCGGTGTACAATATTTTTTATGACTTTTTTTCTTTTAATCTAGAGTGTGCTTGCATTTTATTATAAAAGTATAGGTTAATATAGTTTGAGTTATAGTGTTTGATATTATTATTTGTTGTATTCTTTTTAAAATTTTAAATTATTAATGGTATTTGTTCGCCAACGATATAATTTGTAAATTCGTTATTAATAATGACCTGCTTTATATTATTTTAATTCAATGAATTGTGTCTTTTTGTGGAAGAGATTCGGTTTACACGGTTGAGTAAGTTTTTAACAAAGTCTATATTGTAGCGATGGGTGAATTCACTCTTATAATTAAATAGACGAGAATTCCAGCTGGTTATTTTTTATAAGTATTAGTGTTATACGCAGGGCCGGCGGGACAGTTATAAAAGTGGGGGAGGGCCCGGCCCACATTGCGCCCAGAATGCTAAATATGGGAATAAATTCAATATCTTGACTAAAAATGATCGTCCGATAGTGTGTGAGAGCCCGTTAGAAGCGGAATAGAACTCTCCTGGTGATAGAAAAAGAAAAATTTAAAATATTTCAATTTTTTCGCGTCTGGACTCAAATTACCTTATTTGGGCAACTTGGGGAAAATCACTGTTTGGGGCATATTTTGGTTTAAAATGATCGTCTGGTAGTGGTTGATGTCTCGTTAGAAGCGGAATAGGTTGAAGAAACATTTTTAAAAGTTCATTTTATTGGCGTCTGGGCCCAAACTACCATATTAGGGCATTTTGACCAAAAATACATTTTTTGACATAATTTAGACATGAAATGATCTTCTGATAGTGGTTGAGGTCTTGTTGGAAGCATATTAGCAAGTCGCTTCTGGTGTAAAAAGAACAAACAGAAATTTCAATGTTGGGGGGCCTGGGCCAAAATTACCATATTTGGTCATTTGAGGCCAAATACACCTTTTTGGACTATATCTAGACATAAAATGATTTTCTGACACTGCGTGATGGCTCATTTGAAACATATCAGCAAGTCGCTTCTAGTAAAAATGACAAAATTCAAGAATCAATTGGTTTATCAAATATAGAGAATACATAAAGTTAAAAGTATTAACTGACAAGTAAAAAGTATAAAAGTTTAAATGTATTAAGTATAAAAGTATAAATGTATGTATTGGAATTGGAATAGCTCGTTGGAAGCGTATTAACAAGGCAGACTTGCATTGTTTCTCTGTTCTTCACTTCAAATTTCGTTCATTGGACTTTGCTCAAAAGATACTGTATCGGTTGTTCTGTGGACAGAAGGACTGGAGGGAGTATGGAATGAATAACTTTGGATATTATGCGGATCATCAACAACGCGAAAAAAGAATCCGAAAAATCACCGGTATGTTAATGGATGCACCATGTGCGAGAGGAGGAAATACAAATAATGGTCCGCTTTGCAACAGATTTTTCAGCCCTCAAAATCGCTTTTACGTATGTTCTCTCATCCGTAACAGCGTGGATCGTGAAAATTTTGAAACGTTCATGAGTAACACGAACATCATCCTGGCTATCACTCAGTCTGTCACAAATAAATGTGTGCATGTGGAAGCATTGAAACCCTTGGACATCGAGATAATGCTTCATCTCAGAATTGCCTTCATCGATGAGAAGGCTAAACCATGGATTATGATAATCACGAGCTACCATCAAATGTGTGCCCATAGTTCAAGTGGAATAACGGTAACTCGATAGCAAAATAGAGTGAGAGTCCAGTAGAGTCTTGGAACAAGCACGTTCGGTCTTTCCTAAATGGTCCAGCTGTATTGTTCCGGCAACTGTCCATCAAGGACAATATTCATGATATACTTCGACGAATGTTAATAATGTCTCAACCTGAAATCGCTTCACGACGCCCCCGATCTTACTGTAATATTTGTGATGAAACTGAACACACAGCAAGGTCAATCAGACATACCAAGTCGACTGCTTCAACTATGAAACAAGCTCAAATAGATTCATTGTATTATTGACAAGTTTACTTTTGTTTGTTCGTTCATTGAACATTTTCTGCAAAATTTTACTTAAATACCGGAAAATTTAAATTTTCCTTGAATAATAAAGAATTTTCGAGAAAATACTGTATTTGATACATTTTGATTGATCTCTTTTTAATGATAATGTGTATAAAATCTATTTTGTAGTACACCAAGTCTCCACAGTGAGAAATTATGAGAACATTTTCAAAAATTATGATGTTTCTGAAAAATGTTGGGAAAATTGACGGGAATTATGTGTTCTGAATAATTCACCCCTACCCGACTTCAAGTTATTTTTCTTAACATTGAATGCAATCAAAGGCTTTTTCTTTCTACATATTCAGAAAAGGGATAAAAAAAAATGGTTTCAGATAGATGGAAACAGAATTTTTCCATTTTGTTTCTGTTGATGACTGTAAAGTGGGGGGGGGGGTAAGTATAAAAGTGAGGGGGCTTGAGCCTCCCCCACCCGGTGCCGCCGTCCATGGTTATACGTATTATTAGATGTGTTAATAAGAACATCAAGGAATTGGATTTTATTATTTACGTTTAGTTCTACGGTGAACTTAAAAATAGATTTTTTTTAAAAGGTCATGCTGTAGTTTGTGTATTTGTCACTTATCAGCTAAAATAAGAATATCATCGACATAGCGTACGTAAATAAAGGGTTTTGCAATATTCATAAATATTTTGTTCTCTATGTTTGCCATATAGAATTAACTAATAGTCGACCTGAGCACCGAACGCATCGAAACTGCGTCAATTTCAGTGTAAATGTTTTCCTTAAGGCCATGAAAAGTTATGTCAGTTGTGCAAATTAATAGTAACATTTTAGTATTTTTATTGGATTTAAGTGGAGGGAGAGACAAGTTATTGTATACATTATTGATAATTATATGATATTGTTTCTTTTACAGGTACATCAGTGAATAAGCTTTCTACATCGAGAGAAACAATGATTTTATTGTCCGGTTGTTTTCTTCGTAGCATTTGTAATACTTCGTGTTTAACTTAACGCTATATTTATTGGGTAGATACGGGCTGATAAGTTTATTCAGGGTTTTCTAATTGAATATATAGGAGTGGTAATTTGGGATATAATAGGTCGGAGAAGACTATTAAGTTTATATATTTTAACTGTTCTGTATAAATAGCCAGGTTTGTAATCAGCGATTATTTTGAGCAGTTGGTAATTATCTATTTGTGCGTTATTGGCAGCGATAAGACTGTTAATTTGTGTCTTTAATGTGTTTGTAATTTTTGTGATCATCAAGAAGTGTTTGTAGTTTGGTGTTATAGGCGGATTAATTAAGCATTGCAAATATGTTTGTTTTGCCCGCTTTTGTAATAATGATATTTGGATGATTGCCGAGTTTATTAGCGGCTTTTATTTTAGATTGGAAGTTAATAATGAATTGGATTTCTATTTTTATCGTGTCGAATTTTTATAACTTCTGTTTTTAGAAGATCCCGTAAGCTAGGATGTGTTGTATTTCTATTTTTTCTCTCTAATTTAACAATGTTTTCAAATAATAATTCTATTCCTTCTTTTTTTGTTTTTATGTTTGAACCGATTAAAAAGGTGGCGATTAATTCCAAGATCTATCCTACAAATAATTATAATACCCAATATTATAACTTAAACTATATTAACCAATACTATTGCAATCAAATATAACAAAACTTTAATTTTGAAGAAAAAAACATAAAAATATTGTACACCAATACATATCCGCAATTGACTAGAATTACAAAATTAGACTCATTACTTACTACAAGAAATTTAATACTCAAGAAGACAACTCCGTCCCAACTCATGAAACATTAAGAAAAAACCGATGTTATTCATAATTTTAAATGCCTTTTGAGAGAATGCTACTCCCATAATAATAATAAAGCTAATAGCTACATTGGTTTTATAACCACCACCTTATCCCGCCGCATAACCACCTATCTTGTAAATTCTAACTCAATTCACCTGCATTAAAAAAAACATTGCTGCCCTCTCTCTTATTCAAGCCATATTTTAGTCAATAACGCGAAGATAATACATTCTGAAAACAATTTATCAAGTTATCATTATTAAAACCTTGCAACCTACAATTAATAACATTACGTATGAAACTAGTAACAACATTCTAAAATGCTTAATGTAATACAATTCATCCAACGACGCTAATTCTGGTGCCCCGGAATTTAAATGGTTTACGTTTCTCCTGGAACTACACTGGTTTGTTCTTTTGACTTCTAACTGCCTTCACAGTCGGTTTTTCGACTGCTTTTTAAAAATTCTCTTCTTTTCTCCAGATTTTTGATTCTGTTTGTTTTTGTCACCTGAAAAATAATGTGTAGATCAGAAATGTACTCGTACTAAAGCAATTATTTGGACGGACATAGTATGTGATCGATTGAATTTTCAAAATTTGTTTTCAAATTACACGAATCGATAAGTTACGTAAACAACTGGCTCGTGCTAATCAAATATCAATTTGGAAGACCGATTGCTATTTAGGTCTAACAGGGAAAATCCGACCGTAGATAATACTGCAGTAAATAGGGAAAAGAATTGACAAATCAAAAGTAAATTTTGTTTAAATATAAGAAAATAATCGACTTCCATTTTTTCACAAATAAAATCTTTGATCAGTGAAACATTTTTGAAGTCTAAGCCAAAAGTAAAAAAGCGGGCCAAACAAAACAATTATCTCTTTCCTTGTTTTTATCACCTCCCTCCCTTCCTCCCACCCTATCTCTTTATTTCTCTCTCTCTTTCTTTCGTGCACTCTCCTCTCTTACTTCTCTTCTCTCTCGTTCTTTCTCTCTTCCCTTCTCTTTCTTCCTCCCTCACTCAACTTCCCCTCCCTTCACATATTCCATTTTATCTCCTATCTTTCTCTATATTCCCTTTATCCCTCCTTCCCACCCGCCGTCCATACCTCCCGTGTATCCTTTTCTCCCACTCGTTGTCGTCAACCTAATCTCAACGAAATGCCTCGGGTTTTCTTTTCTACCTTTTTGTTTATTCGCATACTACGCCCCCGCTCTTCTCCCATCCATAGGGTAACGCCATATTTGATTCTACCCGATGTTCACCCTCTCTCTGTCTCTCTGTCTCTCTGTCTCTGTCTCTCTCTCTCTCTCTTACTCTTTCTTTCTCTCTGGTGTTGAACGATTACAAACACAAAGCTTGAGACGATATGACAAGGATGACAACAGGGAGAATAGTGAGAAAGACTGCAAAATGAAAGAAAAAACGGCTTGAAATAATAATAATAATAATAATAATAATAATAAAAATAATAATAATAATAATAATAATAATAATAATAATAATAATAATAATAATAATAATAATAATAAAAATTGACATAAGCGCCATCTATTAAAACAAAAGGTGTATAACATGAATACAACTGAGAAAGTGTTTTTATTTTTCGTTTTTTTTGTCTATCTATTATTTGAAGGCAACATAAACAAGATGAACCACTTTAGACATTGAACACACAAGATTTTATGTGAATTTGTGTTTGTAAATACATACGGATTACCACTGATCGTCTCTATTTCTCTCCGTATAACTCTCTCTGTATATCATTACTTCTATTATAATTAGTAGTCTTAATTGTATTACAAGTCAAGAGCGCTTTCTGCAAAATGTGCAATTCTACTCAAAAGAAACCATCAAAGGACCAGAGAGATTGTTGATTACCCTCTTGTTTAAGACGATCGAAGAGTTTGAGAGTCTATAAGTGTTTACTGTTTCTTTTTTCCTTGTTCTTGTCTTGTTGTTGTTGTTGTTCTTCTTCTTCTTCTTCTTCTTCTTCTTCTTCTTCTTCTTCTTCTTTATAATAATTATTATTATTTTACTCACTAGGAGTTCTCAACTAGATCATCATAAGTGATTACTTCCTGATAATAACCGGTGGTGTTCCCTGGAGTATAGGGGACAACAAGTCTCCAAGATTTCCAGTACTCTTCACCTCTTCCGATTACCTTTGCAAATGCCTTTGCGTTATCGCAACATCCGCTTACAATCGATTTCTCGCTTGCAACAACCATTGGTCTTCACTGGAATTTGGATGGCAATAAACCTCCCATAGGTCCCAGTACTCTTCGCAATAATGCAGTGAAGGTCTGGTTAGTGCTCTCTCTCCTTGGTCTTTCCACCTCCTTGACCCTTAACGACTATTTTGTGTGGAATAAGCCGCGGCTGATGCCTTTTTGGGGGATAAGGTACAGTTTAAAAGATTTCTTGCAGTTGTAGCTCTCTTGGGTTCATGTGGTGTTCCTTCCATCGTTTGTTTTATTTCTGTTACCTTTTCCACCTGGCTTGTTAGTGTTTGTAGTTTATGTGGGTTGTTTCCGCATTCAAGGATTTTCCTTAATATTTTATCTGTTTTCATCATTGCCGTCGTTGCAAAATCTCAGTTTTTCCTATTTATTACAATTTCTCCTAGACTTTTTTCCAGATTTTACGAGACTGTTCCTAGTGTTCCTACAATTTTAGTATTATATTGACTTTTTACATGTTCCACGCCCCTTTGAGGTCTCTTGCCAACTCCGTGTATTTGCTTTGTTTTCCCGTCTCTTTTATCTTCACCCTGTGGTCTACTGATACGGCAAAATCTACACTCTCCATTGCAAATGATTTTGCGTTATCGCAACAACCGCTTACTATTGATTTCTCGCTGGCAACGCTCATTGGTCTTTTCTGGGATATGGGTAACAATAAGCCTCCCCTAGATCCCAGTACTTTCCGCGCCTTCCAGTGGAGGTTTGCTAAGTGCTCTTCCTCCTAGGTCTTTCGATCCTACTTGACCTTTCATGACCATTTAGTGTAATATCAGTCGAGGCTGCTGCCATCACTTTTTTGTTTTTAGGGTAGGTAGTTTATGAGATTTCTTGCAGCTTCAGCTTTGGTTCATACGTTTATGTTTGATTTCTATTGCAACTTCCCTGTGGGCGGTTATCATTCGTAGTTTATATGAGTTGGTTTCTACATTCGAGGATTTTCCTTAAGATTTTACCTGTTTTTATAATTGCTGTCCGTCGTATGGTCTCAGTCTTCCCTTTGATTCCAATTGTTTCTAGTCTTTTCCCTATGTATTTCGTGGTTGTTTTTAGTGTTATTAGGAATATTGGTATTATATTGACTTTCTCGATGTTTCATATCCTTTTCAGTTCTATTTCAAGTTCCGTGTATTTGCTTCGTTTTTCTGTCTCCTTCATCTTCATCCTGTGATCTGGTTGAACGGCAAAATCTGTAATCAGAGGCGGCTTGAAGATAGGCCTACATTGTATCAGCTGTATGTTGTTTTTTTCTGATTATCTTATTTAACGTGACTTTTGCATGTTTTTGCCTTGCTGTTCTGTAATCTTTCTTCCTTTTTTCTTTCTTTCTTTTTGCTTTTTGGTTTGGATCAGGGTGCTTATTATTGTTTGTTTGTTATTAGCAAACAAAGGACTCTGATATGTTACCCGTGAAACAATTAAAACTTTACATTTTTTGTTTACTGGTTGTGAAACAGTCGTAGGACGTATAGGCATTCGTCTGAATTAATGTATATGATGTTAGTTGAGATGTTCTAAGAATTCAAAACAAACTACCATTCCGCGTACGATCGTTTGCAAGACGTTTCAGAAATATTTTATTGTTCATTATTTTTTGTTATTTTTTGATGATACCAAGTCGTCACTTTGTCAGCGCGTTTTATAACATCACGTACAGAAGTTTCATGAAAACATTCATCAGATTTCAGTAGAAAAATTAAGGACGCCTGCCAGGATTTTCGAAGCAGAAGTAGGACAGCGAATTGATGAATTAATAAAAGCATTCAACACATTCAGAGCATTCACCATACCGGTTGAATCAGGGGGGAAAATTTCATAAGAGAAAAAATACGTAAGTGAAAAGTTCATCAATAAAAAAATAAGATAGATATGTAAACAATGGTAACATTAAACACTATTAGGAGCGATAAGAGAATTTTTTACAATGATAAACAATGTTAGGATACTATAAAATGAGATGAAATAAAATGAAGTGTAGTTAGATTTGGTATATGAGATGGAAAAATTGGGAAATAGAGTAGGAAGGCAATAATGACTTATAGATGAAATTCAATAAGAATAGTTTGAAATAATACAAAAGGATAGGAATAATTTAATAAAAAAAGTTAGTTAAAAATTGATAAAGACGTAAAAAGTGATAAAAGAGAAAAAAAGAAGAAAGAAGTTAATATTATTTTTTTAATAAAACGTAGAGTATTATTCTAGATTAATACCAATTGAAATAATTAGAAGATTTTTATCTTCTAATAAGATAATAAGTCTGTATTTATAATTAAAATAAAAGGGGATATACTACAAGGTAGGTATGGAAATAGAAATAAAAATAAAGAATATATATAAAGAGTAATACAATTTGAATCGTAAGAAGAGTTGCTATAAAAACTTATTGTAAAAGAACATTATTAAAAGGAATTTAAAAACAAATTGAATAAAAGAATAATGATTACAAAATTTACATAATGATAATTAAAAAAAAAACATTGAAAAAGAATGATAATAAATAAGAAGAGTAGTTACTAGTGAAAGAATAAAATGTAACATTTAAAAAAATAATAAAAAATTAAAATAATTAGAAAGTAGAACAGTTAAATAAATACATGCATATGTATATATATATATATATATATATATATATATATATATATATATATATATATATATACATACGCACATATATAAATACATAAATGAATATATATATATATATATATATATATATATATATAGGCATAGATATATACGGACACTTAGACAACATATATGCAATAGAAAAAAACCAATGTCTTGATTGTGGAGACAGTTAATTATCTCCTTATCTACATATATAAAAACCCAATATATTGGCACGTACAAAATATAAAAACAAAAATAAAAACACAAAAACAAAACAGCATGTTTCAAAGGAAGAACCCTCCGTAGGGAAAATATGAAAAGCTTCTAACTACAGCTATATTGCGAAGTTCAGTCCATTTACAAAGGAGATGAACGCTTATCTCCATTCTTTTTCGAATATCTGTTGCAGCCGCCTTTTGGGCAAAGGTGTCGGATAGAAGTTAAAGGTGACTTTAGTCTGGTGTTCGAATTCAAATGGTACATTAATTTATAGCCACACTGATGTGTATTGATTAAGACGAAACATATATCTATGTGGATATTAACAAATATTTATTATAAAAATAATTATATATATATATATATATATATATATATATATAATTACAAAAATAATTATATATATATATATATAATTATATATATATATATATATATATATATATTGAAATGTCAGACACTCCAATCAATTACGCGCTAAAACTATTAGGTATGAACACGCAATTCCCCCCCCCCGGCTTTGTGTGCAATATATTGTATGCAATAAACTGTTTGAATACGTATGGTGTTTCGGCAATAAATAACCCCCAAAAGATTAATCAGCCGTAAAACAGACAAACAATACCAAACCCAACACTTCAGAAGACTCCTTGGCAAGGATCAAAGTGTAGTATTAGTTCTGATATTAAACTTCTTTCTATTCTGATCATCGGTCAGTGAAGGAGAATTCATTCTAGACTGAAGCAATACAGTGTACCCCTTTTTAGGGAGCTGGATTTTCCTCATAACAAAACGATAGTGTTTCTAACTCTGCCTCCGTCGGAAGACAACTAACTAGAGAGAGCCTGACGGGGAAATAACCACAAACGACTGATATGTGTTGGCGGCTTTGGTCACTTGTTGTGAATAATGGACGTCATGTTGGATGACTTGATTTTACAGTCGCTTATCTAAACGACATTTATTTTTTTAGTTTTATTTTACTTAAGTTCACCCCTTAAAACAAGGCACAATGCTAGCAGGACGTAGGGGCTACAGTGAATTAGAGGAATCCTATATGGGAAGTTTTGCAGCGAGCTACTTGTTCACCTTACATTTAAATGCTTGTATGTTAGTACGGTCAGGGAAACAGGAAGCAGGAAGGGGATTCAAAATGCTGAGAGTGCGAGGAAAGAAGCTATTAGAGTAGAAAGCTGTCCTGCATTTGCGTATCTCAACAGTGAAGGGTGTGATCTTGCTGACTGACGGGTTGATCGGGGTATTTACGTAAAGGAGCATCACATTCGTTGGAGTACATTTCATTAAAGTACTTGTAAAACAAGTACAAAGATGCAACATTGCGGCGATGGGACACAGGCTGGAGTATGTTTGATAGTCAGGGGCATATTAGATTAGATTAATAAAAAAAACGAAAATAGAGAACAACACGCTATACATGTGAAAATAGTTTTGGGAAAAATGAAAGAACACTGCTTTAATGACCTCTTTCAGTTATATTGCTTTTTCGCACGACGAACGTATCTGTATGTAAAGTTTAAATATAAACAATATTATATTTAAATGATTCGAAATCGGAATGGCCAATTCCAACGGATGAGCTTATATCCAATCATGTGCGCTTTTACATGTCTTCGATAGAAACGAAAATGAGATGTTCTTAAGATGTCTCCATTCAATCGGCCCGTTTATTAGTTTCAAACTTTTCTATGACAGACCAACAATAACTTTTGGTTTACTTTTGCTCACACCAAACTAGGCATATTACCATTGAGACGTAAGGGGCTACTGTGATTAGGGACCAGATTTATAGGGGCATTCTAAGTAGAAAGTTGTGCTGCAACATATTTACATTTTTATATCTTGGTACAGTCAGAGAAACAGGAAGCAGGGAGAGAATTCCAAAGACAACAGGTCCGAAGTAAGAAGCTAGTTTTCCGGTATCTGTGGACCTCTTACACTGAAGGGTGGGATGTTGCTGCTTGTCGGGTTGATTGGGGATATTAAGTCGAGGTGGGTGGCGGGGTACAAATGCAGTAAGTTCATCGAGGCACATTCCGTGGAAGTACTTGTAAAACAAGCCCTGAGATGCCACATTGCGGTGATGGTACAGGGGCTGGAGATTGGTAGACAGTGCAGGAAGTATTAGCTTATAGAGCCGACAGTACCAACATGCAGACATTTAATTGTAATATTAGCAAAGATCTTGCGGCTCAACACTCCACTGAGGTTACACATATAAATCTTACTTTTATCATTGTAGCCTTTTACAGCCCGATGTCAAAATGCTTTATTTGAGGGTGAATAAAAATTTTTTTTAAATAGAATCTAAAAATGCTATTTCAAAATTAAGCGTGACAAACCGGCCGACCCAGCAACTTACAAAAATGTTTGGACTCATCTGAAAAAATGATCAGAAAGTATGTTTTTCGGGATCACATTAATTTAATAATGAAGACGTCGCTGTGACAGGAGCATCAGCCATCTGTCATGTTACACATCCAATAGTTCTCTTCTCTCGCGCGCTCTCTCTCTCTCTCTCTCTCTCGTTTTGCGCTCAGAATTGAACCATCGCCATCTTGTATTTCGCTCCCTTGTCTCTCCTCGTTTCTGCTATCCACCAATCACAGGGTATCTCCCGCTATCTCTGACCACAACCAGCCCCTAAAGCACCTTCCTGTACGTTCGACTCCCACCGCCCAATGTCCACCCTCACTTACTGCCCGTTTTTAATCTTACCCCCAATACACCATCCTTCTTCCCCCGTTCAGAGCTGTCACCCAACTCCCATTTCCCCTACCCTTGCAATGTATCCATTCTGTTCTTTATCCCACTCCAGATTATAACAACTATGACAAAGACGACGATACGACTGGCGCAGGACTTCCTCAGAAAAAAAAAACACAACCAAGGGCGAACATCGTTTGAAAGCGGAAAAGAGTTACAAAATGCTGATTTTCCAAGCCATTCTTTCAGCTAGAGAAATTGGCGCAACATAATCTTCCGATTACACTTTCCTTCATTTCCTGGATTTCAGTTACGCTTACTTTTAAAAGTACAATATTAGGATGCACCAAAATTATGTGGTGATTTTAGGTTGTGCAGAAGATGACCTACTCTCACCACCAGTCTAGTGATTACAATACCTGGTACAGAGTGCAAACTTATTTGCTTTTGTTTCTAATAAGTCAAAAGCTTATCAAGGTCAGAAGCACTCGAGGATAAGAGTTAATGAGATGGATAGTTCGACATATGAATGATGATACATACTATAAGAGGATTGAAAATCTCCACATATCACCGATTCAAATCAGTCGATCCAGAAAACAGCAATTCTTTCCTCTTTGTCAGAAACATCGCCCATGGCATGCGAGACCGAAAAGAGAAAACAAGGGGGGAATCGGGAGTTAAGAGGCCGCTGAAAGTAAGCCTAAGGTTCATTTTTTACTCTCATCAAATTTAAATTCGTAATTTTGAGAATACAATATTAGAATATATCAAACGTATTTCCGTTTATAACAAACATATATAATCATAAGGATTTTGCGTCTATCTCTAACCAAAACAAATGCCTAATTCTCAATGTTATACGATATATTCTCTGAGATTACTGTTTAATCTCCAGAATGATTGTCTAATTTTTAAATTAATACTGCCGTTACTATCTCCGTACACGCTCGAATAGATCTTATTCAAAATAGACTCTGGAAATAGTAGATATTATTAGCATGTTTATTTTTTGTTTTTTTCGTTTAAAGCATATTTGTCTACAATAATTTTTCTACTATTACAATTCATCTCCAGCATTTTAGCGATGTGTAAATGTCATCTAATAAAAAATTTACGGCTAGTTATCTTCAATTACAATTTATCTATAACAATTTGTTTACAAAATTAATCTCCAACAATTCGTCTACGACGAGTTTGTTATAATTACAATTGTTAGACACCAGACTTTTTACAGTAATTCATCCGCAACAGTACTTCAAAATTGCATTTAATCTAAGACGATTCGTCTACAAGTATAATTCTACAAAAATGCAGTTACAACAATTTATCAACAATTAGAATTTATCTACAATTTGTCTGTAACAAATGATTTACAACAATACGTCTAAAATTACAATTCAGCTGCAACAATATCTTTGCAACAATTAATCAACAACAATTAATCAACAACAATTAATCAACAACAATTCATCAACAATTCAAAAATGATTTACAAAAAATCATCTATAATTATAATTCCTATACAACAACGTGTCTACAGACACTTCAGCAAAAACAATATAATAAATACATTTTATTACAACAATTCGTCTTTAACTATAGTTATAATTTATCTACAATCTACGAACATTCGTCTACAATTACAATTAATCTGTAAACTATTGTCTACAATTTTTCATATACAACAATTCGTCACAAATAAAAATTCATTTACAATTTATCTAAGCTTACAAGTTGACTATAACAATTGATTTTACAATAATTTGTCAACACTTACAATTCATCGGCAGTTTCTATAAAACCATTACTTTAAAATGCATCTATAATTACATTTCAGTTACAATAATCGCGCTAATAAAGTTCGTCTTCAACAGTTCGTTAATAATTACAATTAATCTAAAACATTTGTCTGTAAATACGATTCATCTAAAACAATTCGTCCACAATTGCAATTCATACAGAACATTTTGCTTGTAATTACAATTAGTCTACAATAATTGATCTACAACAATCCATTAACAATTAATATAATTGCATCACATGTTTCAGAAGTTATCCTTATAATTCCGGCTGTATCATTGGAAATAAAATGTTGCCGCTGTTACTACTACTACTACTACTACTACTACTACTACTACTACTACTACTACTACTATGGATAATAATAATAATAATAATAATAATAATAATAATAATAATAATAATAATAATAATAATAATAATAATTTTATCTTGAAACAATGAAACAATGAATAGTTATAGGACTCGAATCTTTTGGGTAGAATTGAATAAAATTTGGCATAAGGCATCTTTAGCCGAATGTATCACAGAGCGAGTTCAACATTCTACTACTACTACTACTACTACTACTACTACTACTACTACTACTACTACTAAGAATGATAATAATAATAATTATAATAATAATAATGATAATGATAATAATAATAATAGTAGTAGCAATGAAAGATCTAGCACGTTAACCGTGGACTACTCCCTGAGGAACAAAAAGTATGCTGAAAAGCGACAAGGGAGACACATTACTTGCTATACCTCGATGAAAATATCCTGAAGCAGGTAAAAAGCAGAAAAAAAGAACATAGCCATGACATGGATCAGTTACAAAAAATATCACGACACGATCCCCCTTTGCATGGATTTTTTATGCTTAACTATCTACAAAATGTTTGACAAAATTATCAACTTTATAGAGAAAGCAATATAAAAATTATCGTGAAGGGTCTGGGAGGATAGAATTATTGAGGAGGAAAAGCACCATCCAGACCTAAATTGGAAGGGACCAGGGAATACTGATATCTTAGAAAATTCGTTATCAGCGAAAATTCAATGGTAAACGACTGTTGTGAAAATGCAATTTGATTGGAAATGCTGATAGAGAAGTCGTAAGTACTGTGCATCTGCTGAGACTTGTTATCACTCCGACTGCGATCCCCCCCTTTTATTGCCAATCAGCGATCACTGGTAATCACTTGTGTGAGAATAAATTAATAAATTAAATAATAAAAACATATGGAAAATATTCCACAGAGTGTGGCATAAAGTACCCCCGACAAAGAGAGTAAAACCGCTGCTACTACTACTACAACTACTACTACTACCACTACTACTACCACTACTATTACTACTACTACTACTACTCTATAATAAAGACCAATGTTTATTTATTTGATATAAATGCATCATGTACTCCCATCCCGTTATACAAAAGTTAGTGAGTAAAACACATGCTTTTCTTAGCCTCGGATGAAATCATTTCAACTAGGGAGAAAACGCGAGAAAGCAAATTACAAGTCAGACAGCTAGCTCATATTTGCTCGGCCGCTGGAATTGAATTCGGAAAGAGATCCTCCACTCTATAATAAAAAGTCAAGTCATCGATGTTTTTCTTTTCTTTAGGTCATCAGAAATAATAATAATTATAATAATAATAATAATAATAATAATAATAATAATAATAATAATAATAATGTATATATCAAAACTTACATTACTGACGTAATTCTGAGTTTATATGAATATTTTCGTAATATATCTAGATAAATAGCGAGTGCAAACACTGGTGAAGAACAATTTTTTCCATTTCATCATTTTTAACGGATGGTGTACACTACAAATGATGATGATGATGATGATGATGATGATGATGATGACGATGATGATGATGATGATGATGATGATGATGATGATAATGAACACTTATGTGTACACACATATTTGAAGAAATCCACCAAATAAAACAATAAGAGACATCCTCATTCAAACAATTATGTTGATGATGATAATGATCATTATGATGATGATGACGACGACGTGTATAACACAAGAATACTCAAAACTGTCTGATATAAAATTAAACAACTGAATGAAAATAAATGACTTTTCCTTCTCTTTCTCCCAGAAAATTCCAACAACGCGAAAAATAAAAATAAACATAAAACAAATATATAGTAATATGAAAAAAAAAATACAAAAAAGGGAAAACAAACGCGAATTTCTTAGGAAAAGCCGAACTGACAAAAAAAAACTAAAACTAATAATAATTAACGGAAAAAAAAGAAAAAAGACCATATAACAAAAAGAGATAAACAGAAAAGCGGGACTGGAACTGAACACAAAGAAACACTGAAATGGAAATATTTTCCGAAAAAGAGAACAAAAGAACGCACCCGAATAAATAAATAAATAAATAAATAAATAATAATAATGATTAAATAATAATAATAATAATAAATACAGAAGAAAAAAGAACAACAACAAGCCCAAGACACAATCCCCCATCCCCCTATGCATGGATAGATGAATGCGTAAAGATGTACAAAATATCTGACAAAATTACGAACCCTATGGAGAAAACAATGAAAGCATGAAAACTGGGACCGACTCGCAGACAAGGATACAGAGATGCATTTTTCAGGGAGACTCTCTATCATCACTACTTTTTGTCATAGCCATGATGCCACTAAACAACATACGTAAGAAGTACTAATGCCGAATACAAATTCACAAACACAAAAACAAAAATAAACCACCTCATGTTATTGGACGACTTGAAACTATTTGCAAAAAAAAAATTGAAATAGAAAATCAACTAGAATCTTTAGCTAAGACATGTGCACTACTAGAGATAAAAAAGGGAAAACTCAAAATAGCAGAGGATGTAGAACTTCCCACACGTGAGTCGATGGTGGCGCTTGTCGAACATGGTATTCATAAATATCTGGGAGTTCTGAAACGGACGCCATCAAATCAACAGAATGAAAAGAAAAGATTGGAAAACTAGACAGAAGTACAAGTAAACTGTTAGAAACCAAATTATATAGTAAAAAACATGAATAAATACGTAGGCAGTATCGTTTGTAACATATACTGAACCGTTCGTAGGGTGATAAAAAGAAAGAACTCGGACACCTGGATTAACGAATTAGGAAACAAATGATAATTCACTGCCCAGAAGAATGATACTAGCCACTCTATGTTAAAAGAAGAGAAGGAAGGAAAGGATTGATAAACATAGAAGGCCGCGTGTATGGTGTCATAAAAGAACCTGAAATTACACAATTCAAAACACAGAGAGACCGATTTTTGCTGCAAAAATTCACCGCCAAAATGAATAATGCAAAGAGAAGTAAACTGGAAACAAAGGACGATAAAAAATGTGGTAAGAGAAGTCAGCAACTACATAGACGTTTTTTTAATACTGACAAAAGAAGAGACGCGTGAAATGGCTGCGACAAAGACACTTGAACAAAGAAACTTAACCACTACTGACAGGCACACAAAACAATGCGATCAGAACTAACTATATAAAAGCCAATATATACAAACCCAGAAAAACAGTAGATATACACTCTATGAACAAAGACACGAAATGGTAAATCACATAATGATTGAATGCAGCAAACTAGCCCAGACGGAATACAAAAACAGACACGGCTGCTTGGGGGAATGCAGTTCACTGGGCATTATGAGAACGTCTTTACTTAGAATATGCAGACAAATAATACAGACAAAAAACGGACACAGAAATGAAAAGTAAAATACAAATAAACATCATAAAATACTCTGAGATTATAGAATACCCAATACGCAAACACATCTAATTAAGGTTACCGGTCGTGATAATAAGCAACAGGAAAGACAACTCTGCTAATTCGTAGATATCGCCCTCCCAGTGGATAACAGGATGAAGGTCAAGGAGGAAAATAAAAACAAGCAAATACATGGAACTTTCCAGAGAGCTGAATAGAATATAAACCATGAAGAAAATTACTAAAAAACTATTAATTACTTGCTAGCAGCTCTTTCAAAGTAGCTGGGGAAAAGACTAGGAGAAAGTGAAATCAAAAATATGATTGACATCATGAAACGCATGACATTGATGAAAACAGCTGAAATTTGAAAGAAAATCTTTGAATGCGGAAACCAACCCACATAACCAGATAACACTAACCAACCAGAAGGAAATTAAAAGAGAAATAGTACACACGCATAGAAATAATCTAAGGAGATTGAAATTGCGCCTAATCGCATAGGTTGCCCCCTCTCATTCAAGTAATATCACTAGCTCGATTCGTACAAAAGAAAATGATCCCGAAGGATCAAAGACGGTGAGAGACTGAAAAGGGAGGTCAACAGTTCAGAGCTATACTGAAAAAGCCAGAGAATACGCGAATCGTTCGAAGGCTTATTGGAAATTGAATTCTATAGTAAAGCAACGGTTTATCGGAGGAAATCAATGGTATATGGTGGTTACAATAACACAAATTATTAGAAACGGTTATTGAAAGATTACTAGAAATCTAGAGAAACTTGTTGTCATTCAAATCCAGAGAACACAACTTGTTATTACCATTGAACAATCACTGATAATGAGTCAAGTGAAAATAATAATAATAATAATAATAATAATAATAATAATAATAATGTGATGCCGGATACATGTTCACAGGCACAGAACAAAGAATAAACCATCACATGTACATGGACGAGCTGAATCTATTTGCAAAAAACATAAAGGAACAGGAAAAGCTGATAAATACGACCAGAATATTCAGCCAGGACATCCAAATTGAATTCGGAATGGAAAAGTGTGCACTGCTAGAGATCAAAAAGGAAAGCTCAGGGCATTGAACTACCCAACCAAAATCAGATGAGGGCGCTAGGCGAACAAGACAGCTATACATATTTGGGAGTTCTAGAAGCAGACACAATCAAATAAACAGAAATGAAAGAGAAGCTTGGAAAATAATATTTAAGAAGAACAAGAAAGCTCTTAGAAACAAAATTAGATAGTAGAAACCTAATAAAATGTATAAATATCTGGGCAGTATCACTAATAAGACACTCTGCACCATTCATAAGCTGGACAAAAGAACTCGGGCACTTCGACCAGAAAACTAAACAATTAATGACCATGGACAACGCACTACACCCAAAAGACGATACAGACAGACTCTACGTGAAGAGAAACGGAAGGGCAAGAGAACTGGTAAGTATAGAAGACTGTGTGGACGACACTAAAAAAACTAGAGAAATACATAAACCAAAACGCAGAAAGGCTGATCATCGCAGCAAGAGACACCGTTCCAACGAACAACTCAGGAAGCAAGAAAATAAAAGTGGGAATAAAACAACTACATGGGCGTTTCATAGGAATGACAAGAGAAGGGACGCACAAAATAGTTAGACATGGCTGAGAAAAAGTCACCTAAACAAAGAAACGGAAACCCTTCTGACGGTTGCACAAAGCAATGGGATTAGGACCAACTACGTTAAAGTTAAAATAGATAAAACCCCGGAAAACAGTAAATGTATATTGTGCGGTCAAAGAGACGAAACAGTAAATTACATAAGTGAATGCGCAAAACTACCCCCAAAAGAATACAAAAATAGGCATGACTGCGTGGGGAAAGCAGTACACTGGGAACTATGCACACAAATGCATATCGAACACTCAGGCAAATAGTACAAACATAAACCACAGACAGTAGTCGAAAACGACAAACCCAAAATCCTCTGGGATATGGAGGTACAAACAGATAAACTCATACAAGCAAGGATACCGGATGTCATAATAGTCTACAAGAAAGAGAAATCCTGCTAAATCGTAGATTTTGCCGTTTTAGCTGACCCCAGGGTTAAGACTAAGGAGACAGAAAAACGAAGCAAATACACGGAACTTGTCAGAGTGATATTGAAAGTGATATGGAGTATGTAGAAAGTAAATATAATAGTTCCAAAGAACCTGGAAAAAAGACCGGGAGAAATTGGAATTAAAGGGAAGACTGATACCATATAACAGACGACAATGATAAAAACAGCTTAGCAAAATCCTTGAATGCGGAAACCTTTCCACATAAGCTACAAAGACAAACCAATCATATGCAAGGTGCAATAGGAAGAAAAGAAAATCACATAAAGAGCACCACAAGAACTCAAGGAACAGAAACTGCATAAAATCTCATAAAGTACACCCCCCAAAAGGAAAGTGATGGCACAATCCCCGACTTATACCACACAAACACAGTCGCAAAGAGTCAAGGAGGATTGAAAGACCGAGAGGGGATAGCACTAACCAGACCTCCGCTGGAATAGTGCGGAGAGCACTGAGACATTGAGGAGGCTTATTGCCATCCAAAATCCCAAAGAAGTCCAATGGTCGTTACCAACGTTACCAGCTTAATTGCCGTAAATACATTCTCATAACTTACTATATATATATATTAGTAAATATTAAATTATTTTTATCTACATACGCTGGCGTTTTAAGCTTTCGCTATCATCAGTATAGGAGATGATAATATATATGTATATATATATATATATATATATATATATATATATATATATATATTATCAACTTCTAGAAATCAGCAGATCCAATTCAAATTAGCAGATCTTACACACACAATATATGACTCATATTATCTCCCCTGCATTTAGAGCTCCCAAGTGTGAGTTTTAATAATGTCTCAACGGTTATTTCAAAACATCACAGTAAGGTAAATAATCGGAACTATGAAATGGTATTTGACTTGGTCTTCATACGAACAGAAGTATTTGAAGTAAACCACAATTTGCGATGTAGATGTTTGTTGTTTATTTACTAAATTAAGATTCATTTATTGGAAAAGAAAGCGATTACAAAATTTGTTAAATAACCATAGTTGTTTAAATTGATCAAATCCTTAAATGTGCTTTGGATTTAATGTTAAGCCCAATTGTTTTGCCTGTTATTTTAGAAAAATATAATATTATATCAAATGTATCCATCTGTACTTTGTTTTATTTTTGAACTCAATGCGAATATTTTCATCGACCCATCATGTCAACCCAATATTTCGATGTACTTGCATGACATTTTTCTTAAAAATTATCATCCCGAGGAAGTCTTACAAATAAAGACGAAACGTTGATGAATATATATATATAAAAAATATCTCTTGGTTTTTCCTTTTCATTTCCCATTACGTCGGATTACTGTCATCCCTCCTTTCTCATATATATATATATATATATATATATATATATATATATATATATATATATATATATATATATAGAGAGAGAGAGAGAGAGAGAGAGAGAGAGAGAAAAAGAGAGAGAGAGAGGATATATATTTGGGGGGGGGGCGATAGAAGAGAAAGTTAAAAGGATTCTTTACAATTGATTTTGCATCCTAAATTAACAAGTCAATTTAATCCGTATAAGTTGCATTAGAATTCATTGGATTACTAAATAATATTAAGGTCACTGCCTTGTAACAAGTACATTAACTCTTCAGCGGATTAGCAATAGAGTCCGGCTATATCCTTCTAGGGTTGAATTAAATTTCTGGTCGATCTCGTAGTTTAAATAGATAAATAAAACCAACTCTCGTTATGAATTAAATAAAATGTAATTTTGTTATTTCTTCACTTAAAAATAAAAATAAAAGATTAGGAGAGATTTGTTTTCCAGACTTTAATTCGCCGATACTAATGTTTTTATATATTTGCACTCGGTTTACTGCGGGGCTGGTGATTTTCATAGTTAAAAATTAAAACAATGGAGGTTTCACTCTGGTTTTGGAAATAGCTTTATTAGACACTCTAAGATTTGTGGGTAATAATTAATAAATAACAGATAAAAATGATTTACTGATTGTCTTAGGAGCGTCGAGGGTCATTTTTCCTAATAGAGAAATTTCGATCTACTAGCAGTAATTATTTAGGTTAGTTTCGTAAATATTAGCTTTAGAGACATCGTTTGAGAAATATGATTCGTGTGTTTTATCGAGCGTGAACATCTTATTGGGGGAGTGGAATCTTTTTCTTTTTTTTTCTTTTTTTCTTTTTTCTGACATGTTCACCATTTTTCCCAGGTGAGTGTTTTACCTTTAAATACATCAGTTTGCCGAATTTTTATCAGATATCAACCTGGATTTTCACCGTATTTACTCTTCCGGTGTTTTTGTTATGACATGTTTTTTCGCTATTCAACAACATATACTGCAATCTGAAGATTGACAAAATTGGACTAATAGAAAAAATACACTTATCCGAGTTTTGCCATAAAACGCGCGAAAAGGATAGGAATGAATATTACATTTTAATACATTACTTTATTACGTTTTCCACTACTGGCTTCGGTTTGTGTGTGTACCATTTGTCTGAATGTTAGATATACATACGTTTGTATTGTTCCCAATGGGTTGCTTTTCCCACGCAGTCATATCTGTTTTTGTATTCCGTTGTGATAATTTGCTGCATTCGTTTATGATATAATTCACCGTTTCGTCTCTTTGTACACAGAGCCTAGATTTACTGCTTTTCGAGGTTTGGTATAGGCTTTCAGAGAGGTCGTTTTGATCGCGTTGTTTTAGTAGGGATTTCGTTTCATTGCTGAGATGTCTTTTTCGTAGTTATGTCCATGTGTTTCCGTAGGTGTCTTCTTTAGTCAGTCTTATAAATCGTCCGTGTAACCGCTTCTCTTTCTATTTTTATTTCCTCGCCTTTTTGTCTCCGGTTTCATTTCTTTCAATATTGTGCCTTTTGCAGCTGCAATCAGCTTTTCTGTATTTTGGGTTATCTATTTTTCTGATTGTTCATCGGATCATCTACGCAGTCTTCTAGACTATTCAGTCTCCTTTCCTTTCTCTTTTATTTACATAGAAACGGTCATTATTATTATTTTACTCACTGACAGTTTCCATGCAGGTCATTATCAGTGATTTTTAACTGACAGTAGCCAGTGGTTTTCCCCTGGAGTCCGCCTGACAACAAGTCTCATCAGACTCACAGCACTCTCCACCTTTTTCAAAAACTTTTCCAAATTATTTAGCGTTATCGCAACACTCGATTACCATTGATTTCTCAGTAGCAACACCCATTGGTCTTCCTTGGAGTTTGAGTGACAATGACTCTCTCCGGGGTTCAATTACTACGGGGTTCCTTCGTTTTTCGGTCCTTCCATCCTCGTTGACTTTTCACGGTAATTTTTGTGTGGTATCAGCCGAGGCGGCTTCTGCCGCATTTGTCTCTTTCTCATTTATCTGTGGGTGGTTACCGTTTATTGGTTATGTGCGTTTGTTTCTGCATTCACGGACTTTCCTTAATATTTCGGCTGTTTTCGTTAATGTTCGCTGTATGGTCTCAACTCAATCCTGTCTTTGATTCCAATTTCTTTATTTTTTCAGGATTTTTGTTACTGTTCCTAGTGCTCATATAAGTATTATACTGATTATCTTCATGTTCCATATTTCTTTCAGTTTTCTGACAAGTTATATGTATTTTGTTTGTTTTTCTGCATCCTTGGACTTCACTCGGTGAACTGCTGGGACAGCGAAATCTACAATTTGGCAGATGTATCATCATCATCATCATCATCATCATCATCATCATCATCATCATCATCATCATCATCATCATCATGTTCGATTTACTGTATATAATACTATTTTACGGCATATCGATCGGAAAGATAATGTATATATATATATATATATATATATATATATATATATATATATATATATATTTTTAAGAACAACGTACTATTTTACGGATAGCTGGAAGGGATTGGAAATTAGGAAATGCAGAATCTACTCTTTTATTAGAAGAAATTTATAGATCCAACTGGATTTGAACACGGTTTGCCAAGTTTATAGTCCTTGTCTCTAACAGTTTAACTACCTACACACACTCCTTTTAGTATCAACATTGAGAAAGGGGAGGGTGCTTAATATACTGTATAAAAGGAAGCTAAGAGATGATGGGATATAAAAACAAACTTCTAAAAACGCTAAAAATAAAACTAATATAAAACCCCCTCCTTATTCTCTGATTGCCTCCCTTTCATTTAATTTTTGAAAATGGAGGCAAAAAATACTCCCACAAAATACAAAACAAATACATGTTAAAATAAATACAAAAGCAAAAAAAAACAGACAGAGAAATGTTAACGAAAACTCAAACATGAAATGTTACGAAAATTACGTTTACAAAAAATGGATAAAATAAAAATCCACTAATACAAGACGAAAATGATAAAGATATAGTTCAAATCGATTCTGACCGGGGGGGGGGGCTCTGGCAAGGAATGGAGGGGGGTGTTGATCGAGGAGGGGGGCTGGTGATTGGAGTGGGAGGTGCAGGGTGAAAACTGTACTTAGCAACGCAGGAATACCAGGAATGAACATGTTTAAGCGAATAAATAAATTGTCAAATGGAATATAAAGAAAACACAATAAATAAATAAATAAATAAATACACTAATTAAAATAAATAAAATAAAATATATAAAACTATTTTTAAAGCGGGAAATAGTGGGGGGAAATGATATATAAAATGGAGCAACGCAAAAATCTTTTTCTTTCCTTTTTAGTTTGGGGGTGGGTAGGGAATTAGGGGAAGGAAAAGACGGACAAATTGAACGAATTTAAATAAAAACTTTGAAAAAAAAAACGACAAATGAAAGATAATAAACGAAACGAGGGATAAAAAACTATGTATTTATTTTTATTTTACTTTTTAAGGTAAAGGCGTTGGATCGTTAAAGACAACTCTGTGTGGGTAGGATAAAAAGACGAAATGGAAACGCAAATTAAAAACGAAATATGAATGCGAAACAAGAACAAATAATTAAGCAGAGAGAGATAGAGAGGGATAGAGAGGGAGGGAAGGCGAGGGAAAGGAATGGAGAGAGAGGGGAAAAGAGAAGGGGGAGAAAAGGGGGAAAGTGAAGAGAGAGAAAGGAAAGAGAAAATAACAGAGAAGAGAGAGAAAGGAATAGAGTGGAGAGAGATAAGAGAAAACGGAAAAGGTAAAGAGAGAGAGAGAGAGAGAGAGAGAGAGCGAGAAAGATATTCGACGTTAGAAAGTGAAGGTGGTTAAACTTGGGGCACATAGTATTTTATTTACCTCCTCTCCAGATTAGACAAAAGATCAGGTATGACTTTTGGTGAAAGTGTTTCTGTGGAACTAACTGGATTCGAAACCGGCACACCCAGGTCCGCAGTTCGCGTCGTTAATCGCTTAGTAACCGTATGGGGCACATAGTATACATATAGTATAAAATCGTGGGGTATATGATTAAGCGATGGAGGAGATAGTGTAAACACTATTAAAGTGGTTGACCATAGTCCAGGACGACCCGAAAGCTTCCTTTTCATTAGTTACAACACCGAGGTGTATGATAGGGCGCCACAACTTCTCCATTAACGAAACTCTAACCATTATGCCAAATATAGTTGAAAGGAGCTATTAATGGGTGAGATACACAGTAGAAACAAGCCGTTAAAACGTGGGGCACCATAAACGATTAAAAGAAGGTAATTGTTCTGATTTTTTTCTCTTAAGGACAACTATACTATCTCGACTTTTTGATAATCAAATATAAAAAGTAAAGCCTGTCTCTTTATCGTTTCTTTGTCATTAATAGCTTTCTTCTTAAAAAATCAATATTTGATTCTGGTTCGTCAGTTTTTCTTGATGATCGTTGCATCATGTTGTTAAGAAACATAACATGTAATTCGATCTAATTCCTTCCAGAATATACCTTTTCCTGGTCGGAATTATTTTCAAATAGTCGCCATCTTAAAAACGAGACGTATTCCTACATACAGAATAATTTAACTTTGATTGGAACAAAAGAAAAAATAATATTTTTAAAATGGCATAGTTTAAAACAGAAACGCAAAAAAACAAAAAACATTCAAACACAGCATCGGGCAACGCCGCGTAGGTATAACAAGTGATTAATAATAAAAAACAAACTTTCCAACGTTTTTATATAATTTTTATTTATATTTTTTCCGTTATAGTTATATCTTTTCATATATTCCACTCATGACACTTCATAAAGTATATATATATATATATATATATATATATATATATATATATATACCGTATTTCTAAATTGGGAGAGTTTCCAAGCAGAGTGCTCAATTATTAATGCAAAAGTAAAATTAACTAGATAATTAATAAGAGTACGATATTTATTAATATTAACTTTTGGTCCGGATGTTGTTGTAACCTTTTGTTTAATATTAATTTATATATATATATATATATATATATATATATATATATATATATATATATTATACAAGCGTCGTTTAAGTCCACGGAGTTTTTTCTCTTCACTATCTGTCTTGTCAATTTCTCGACGCGGCGAGCGATTCGTCGATTTTCTGGTGTTAATTGGTGGAGTATGGCACCTAACGTTGTGTCGTGGGCCATTCCTCTAGCGCTTTCGGTCTCTCGACCATCTTCAAGAAGCAGTTTCTTATTGTTACTAGGAGCCGTATTTATAGTTTGACTATTAATTTACATATGTATACATATATATATATATCTTTATTCATTTATCTATTATTTTTTAAAATTTTTAATTTACATTATTATTATTATTATTATTATTATTATTATTATTATTATTATTATTATTGTTATTACTATTATTATTACTATTATTATTATTATTATTATTATTATTATTATTATTATTATTATTATTATTATTATTATTATTATTATTATTATTATTATTATTATTATTATTATTATTATTATCATATATCAGGACACGAACTACAATTTAAGAGCAACAATCAATGTTATCTGAAATGTGGGTGAACAAACAAGCGGAATAAAGGAGATACTCAAACGGTCCTAATTCTATACAATTGAACCAACAAATTAGTCTAAGCATTACATAGTCAAAAGATTTGCTCGACAGCGACACCAGCCCAAAAGGATAGCATAGGCAGTAAAAGCGCACAATCAGCAAGCGACACCAGCCAACATGTGATTCTGCTCGTCACATCGTACACATGCCCGCCTAAGCGACATCAGTTAGAACTTTAAAAGGATTGTGTGCAATTTCCCCTTTGTTGGAAAACAAATAAACAGAACGTTTTTTTTGGAGGGGGGGGGGGGCGCGTTGCTACTCTTCAGATGCGTTCACTCACTCTGCGCGTTTAGTGATGAAATTGCTATTTTAAAACTGAAACGTGACAAACCTTATAGAGGTACGTGAAGGCGTCTAATATTTTTAACGATTTCCATGCGACAGATACTATTTCAAACGTTATGAGTACAGAATAGTTAACACTCAAGAACTCGTAGACCATAAAGAACCCAACACATTTATATAAAACGCACTATAATAAAATTCTCTACCGAACCCACAAAGTTTTAACGTGTAACGATTTATGAGATTATTTTTAAACGGTGAATGTACCGAATAGTTTATACTCGATAATTTGTAAAAAAAAAAAAAAGAAATCGCGGAAATCGCTTACTTTTTACGCATGGAAACGATTTATAAGAGTCTTAAACTTAAAAAAATCTTGAAAATCGTTTCAACACGTTAAAACTAGGCGGTTTCGGTAGAGAATTTCATTCTAATGCGTTTTATATAAATTATGTGTCGTTTCTTATATTTGTTTAAGAGTTCTCGAGTATTAACTATTCTGTACTTTTATCTTTCAAACTTACCCGCGACAGAGCGACGAAAAAACATTTTAAAGTTAAGTGTCACAGGCCGACGGACATAGCCTCTTACAGAGATTCGATTGCGAGTCTAAGTATTATATTTCAAACGTAAGGACGATGGATTAAGGAAAATCTTGTCTCAAACTCATGTGTGATAAGCGTGACCGACCGACCGACGGGTAGAAGTTCTTATAGTAATGTCTGGACGCATCTCAAATAAGACGTGTTCATTTACTCTAAGCGTTTAGCGATAACAATGCTGTTTTAAACTGAAGCGTGACAGACCGACCGACAGGTTATTCGAGCGGATGAAATATCCTTTAATAATGATTGGACGAACCTAATATCAGCTATATAAAACGCTTCAAACGCTGAAAAAAAACTCGTTTAACTACAACCACTGTCAGTAATTTCCCTTTCTCTCTGTGTGTACCTACAACTAAACGGAAGTTCAATTAACAGAGTTTCTTTCCTAGAACTACACGTATGTGGAACAAAATACCGCGATGTTGCTTCCCAGCGGACTTCATTGGCTACAATATGAGCCTAGTAGTGAGTCTTTACGATGAACAGAAGCGTAATTATCGCGAGAAGTATGACTTTCAACTTTACCGTGACCTTGATCTTTGACCTAGATATCCCAAAATTAAATCAGTTAAGTTTGAGTATGACCGATATTTTGACCAAGTTTAGTGACAATCGATCAAGCAATGTGGACGATAGACTGTACACTAACAAACAAACCCGAGCGCCCCCCAATAGAAACAAATAAAAGAAAAATTAATCAAATCATAAAATAATGAATTTCAATTAACAAAGCCAGATGTCATGATCAATACGTAAATATATTTGACATCTCGCTAAGGAAAGTCTATATTAATTGTTATGAAATTCAATATCGGACAGTAAAAAGAAAATTAAGAGAAAAGAAGCTTAATTAACAAAGTCAGAGGTTATAATCATCATGGAATTTGTGTGTGTGTGTTCTTAAATGATGTATGTCTGGCCTAGTGGAGTAATAAACAAGACTAACTAGGTATTAAATGATTGACAAACAAAAGAAAAAGAGAAATAAATTATTGGTTTAAATGCGTCGTTGCCAGGTTCGGATCCATGTATCACCCTTTCCTTATGACGCACATAAACATTAACACCCAATCTTGTAATCTAAATTACCAGAGCGACAGACAAAATACAATTTTATAAATGTAAACGCTTTCTTTAAAATACACAAATTGGAAAAAAAGGACATGTTGTTTTAAATCGACTGCTATTTAGTGCGCCGTCGACAAGGGATGAACACAAAAGGGACAAGCATGCATGACTTATGTTAAACAATGTATTTTCAAGTGGCCCGTGTCGAATCCTAGGGCGTAGATCACCAATTGTGATACTATTGTGCCGTGGATATATCGCTGGGTCGAATCCTAGGTCGTATCAACAATGTGATATTATTGTCCTGATCTCAGCTCTAATCGGAGATACTAGTAATTAAATAATACAATATAGCCAGTCCTTCCTCATAAACCGCCTGACTTATGTAAAACTTGATGTGCTTTTAAGTGGATAAATAGACGAGTTCTACTTGTAAACTGGTAGACAACCTAGCGTTAATTTCTTTGACATAAAAAAATATTAAATGGTTCACTCATACATAGGGAAAGGAGACTTTGCCACCGTTTTCACTTACGGAACGTAGTATTCCTTAAAAGATCGCCATCTGGTCAGACTCAATGCCGCTTAACTTTGGTTATCAAATAGGAACTCGTTGTTCGACATGATATGGCGGTAACAAAGCGTAAGAATAAAGGAGCCAACCACTTATGATTCGGCGATGCCAAGCTAAGGCCAATAATATCGATCAGTGGTGCGAAAATCGATAAGTACATACAACATCTTCGTAATTGCTTCTGGGACCAAACAGTGGCAAGTTGCAGGGATCACTAGGTTTATATATCTTTTTGATAACAACCTTACATGTAGCAGTAATAGTATTAGTAATAGTAGTAATAATAGTGGTAGAAGAAAAAGAAAATGAAGAAGAGGAAGAAGAAGTAGTATTCGAGGTATACGAAGATGAAGAAAAAGAAATAGTAGCAGTCGTAGAAGTAAAAAAGAATAAGTAGTGGTAGTAATATCAAAAGACGGAAAAAGTAGTAGTGACGGTTGTAATAGAAGAAAAATAAAAAGAAAAAATAAGATGATGAAAAAGAAAAAGAAGTATGGTATTAATAGTTTTAGTAGTAGTAGTAGTAGTAGTAGTAGTAGTAATAGTAGTAGTAGAAGAAGGACAAGAAGAAATAGTAGTATTAGTAGAAGAAGGAGAAGAAGAACAGAAGAAGACGCAGTAGCAGAAGATCACGAAAAAGAACACCAAAAGAAAAACGTGAAAAAGTAGCAGAAGAGAATGTAGTATTAGAAAAGGAAGAAAACAGTTTTCTTTAACAAAGAGCACATTTAACAAAGAACAAATTTTAAACTAAAAAAAGAACCGCGCTCTTATCGAGAAAAGTATTTTTCCACCGAAACTCCTTAATATGTTATAATAAAGTAAATAAATCAAGAGTTTAACACGATACATAAAACCATTTTATGTAAAAGACAAAAAAAAAACAGACGCAATGAAATAAATCAAAATAAAGAATTTTATGTAGATGACTAGTTACGATAAAATGTCTATTGATAACATTTAGGAATTTCTTATCTAATTTTGTTTTCAGCATCTGATTACATGGTGGCGTAAACCAAATGTTATTTCTCTTTCTTCTATATTTATTATTATTTCTGGCATCTTAGTTCTATATTATATTTCGTACCCACTGTTTTAGAGCTGTATTATAGACGTTACTTAAATTCTTAAATGATAGAGTAGCGAAGCTTACATTCAATAGTACCTGGATTGTTTTATTATTAATGAGATTTGTTCGATTTAGGTTAGTATTGTCTTTTAAATACGGCTCATATGTATTTTTTAATCTAAGTTCAAAATGATATCTAAGAAGTTTATTTTAGGCCTATTTTTTAATTTCCATATATCTATGATTTTGATGGAGCTTTCCTAAATCAGGCTAAAAAGACGAAGTATTAACAAACATGAAAATAATAAACTTCTTAGAATGGTCTAAGAGTAGCAAAAGTGGCTGGTGAAGCGATAGCTAGTCGTACACAGACTACATTCATGTGGATGTTGGGTGAATGAATGTTGGTGCTCATGTATTTTCCATTCAATCACGTGGACTATTTTGGCCTCTGAAAAGCCAGGTGCGTGCAGTGAGCGCAGTTACTGCTTTTTTGTGTCATAACAGTGTATATTTCACTGAAGAGTGACCCATAAACGCAACCCATGGAAGAAATCGTGAATAAGAGTCACAATATTTTCCGCAATCCAACAATATTTGCTAGATATTAAATTCACTCTATGTCTGACTTGTCATGAATGTCCAACAGTATTGGTTTCATCGCCGTTCAATTTCTGGGGACATTTTGGTGATCATTTCATCAGCAGGATTATATCTGTGAGGTTATCTGAAAGATAATGTCTATCAAACCAATCCACAGACTATTCCTAAACGCAAAGAGGCTATCACATTCCAAATCAAGACAGTGTAAAGAGAGCAGTATGCCAGAGTTATTGACAATTTAGCATGTCGTATCCAGGTGCGCTTATCATTGAACGCTAATAAAACAAAGACTGCTGGACATTCATAATTAAAATTCGGTGGACATGTCATGCGTAGACTGAAGTGTACTTGTACTAAATATGGTAGGGTTACAGAAATCATTGTGCATTTTATTAACACTTCTCTGGGTAACATTTTTTAAAAGTCTACAATGAAATAATGACAAAAATAGCATCAAACAAAAATATAAGCCATGGGACTGAGAGGAAAGATCTGGTCTTCATGATCGGTAGCAACTTCTTTGATAGTAAACATGGAGGATCGGTTGGCATCCCGCGAAGGCTTTACCTTTTTGATTTCAGGTTACAAAATACAACAGTTAAAAGATAAGTACAGTCACGTTCCAATGATACCACTTTTTATGAGCTCAAAATGATTGTTAAACTAAATTTGGATAATGGTTAGATAAGAAGAGGTGGCATAACCGAAATGCGATCTTAGTTGCGTAAGTCACATAAATGTTTGCATAGTAAATATTTATAAAGCTCTACCTAGTATTGAGCACTTTTGAAAAATAATGGTTTTAAGTTAATCTTATAAATACACCTCAACTTGTTTAATTAAAAAAATCTATACATATGTAAATCAATAAAACATAAATAAATTAAAGAATGAAGAAGAAAAAAAAGCTATAACAATGGAAGCGGAAAACGATCCATATTAGCTAAAATCAACCTCCTGAATAAAGACGAGACGTCCGAAAGCACTCGAGATTTGACCCAAACCATAACGATGGGTGCTATACTGCACCAGCTACTACCACACGATCGTAAAATCGCTCGAAGAGTCGAACGACTAACCAAGAAAATCTAAAAAAAGCAGAACTTCGTGGATCTTAACGAAGCCTGTCTTAATATATATATATATATATATATATATATATATATATATATATATATATATATATATATATATATATGAAAACAACTTAAAATTAACAACATGACATATGAGACCAATGGTAACATTTTAAAATGCTTAACGTAATGCGAGTTTGTTCTGTGATGCCATTCAACAACTTCCTGGATAATGTGAAAAACGTTCCCTGCGCGTATCTCCGGCGTTTTTAAAAATTTCTCTTCTTTCTCCAGCTTTTTCGTTCATTTGCTTTTGACACCAACGTTCGTGAAACCTAGGGAACATTTATTAATTTTTTTAGTTTTAATACAAAATAGACCATCACATAAATTGAAAAAATAAAAAGGTATAATTAAACAGGCACATTCTATTATTTTTAACAATGTTTGCATATATATATATATATATATATATATATATATATATATATATATATATATATATATATATATATGTGTGTGTGTGTGTGTGTGTATATGTGTGTGTGTGTGTGTGTAAAGTTAGTGGAAGAACCCCGACAGAGTGCTCAATTATTAAGAAAAATAAAAAAAATAAAAACGTAATATTTATTCATATATGTCTTACAATAGACAAGAACAACATCGGCACCGTCAGTTTCAAATCCAAACAAAGGGGGCCTATACTTTGTCTCCTATACCGGACTCTCTTGAGCTTCTGTTTATTAAACAGAGGCTAACTCTCTTTATATCATATATATATATATATATATATATATATATATATGTTTTATAATTAAATAATTCCAGGAGGAGATCCGGGTAAGAGAGCTCAATGTGATAAACAGAGCAATAATAAAATGAAGTATAATAACACGAAATTACATAATCATCGATGCAATAATTTATTTCAACCCTGTGGTTTTTTCAAGCATCCGATCCAGACGATTACATTTTTGAAAGAAAAGAATTAAATTCAAACTCGACAATTCAAATATAATTGGAGAGAGAGGTAGTAACAACCCATCCAATACATATTTAGAGAGAGGGAGGAATTGAAGCATATCTAATCCTAAAGTTTCAAAAATGTAATCGTCTGGATCGGATGCTTGAAAAAAACCACAAGGTTGAAATAAATTATTGCATCGATGATTATGTAATTTCGTGTTATTATACTCCATTATATATATATATATATATATATATATATATATATATATATATATATATATATATATATATATTTATATATAACAAAATGATTCAGATAGAAAAATTACATCAATGGTATTACTTCCGAATATAACGCTAACTGACTTAATTATATTTGAGGATATCGAGATTATCGACCTAACAAGTAAATGATGTGTCTATTATCACCGTACAGTGACATTACAGGCGACGTTATTATCACAGCGCTCTTATAAAAACAGATAAGCTGATTATTTGTCTCACATCACGTGAAGTTTATTTTTGCATTAAAAAGCAAAGTTTTAATTATTTTAATTACGAATTTCATGATTTAAAGTTCAGGTATGCTAATTTTCTTTTTATTATTATCTGTACTCACTAGGAGTTCTCACACAAGTCATCGTCAGTGATTGCTCTATGATAATAACTAGTAGTGTTCCCTAGAGTCTGAGTGACAACAAGCTTCCCTAGATTTTCTCTACTCTCCACCTCAGTTCGATAACCATTGCAAATGACTTTGCGGTATCGCAAAAGCCACTTACCATTGAAAAGCCACTTACCATTGATTTCTCGCTGGCCACAATCATATTATTATTATTATTATTATTATTATTATTATTATTATTATTATTATTATTATTATTATTATTATTATTATTATTATTATTAGTTTGAGTTTTCTTTTTTGAACATCAAGTCAATTCCCTTGACCTAAGACATTCATGCTGTACCATAACAATTTCGCTGTTCCCAAGAGGCAAGCCTTTAGCGGAATTGGAAAAGAAATTGTCTCGTCAATCTGTTTAAGCTATGTATGGTCGTTTTTCGTTGGGGTTCCAAGCGTACAAATTACAACTGGAATCACCTTCACTTCTTTACATTTCCATAGTCTAACTAATTCCCGATTTTAGATCCTGATATTCATGTTTTTTATCTGTCACTCTGGTATCTAAGGGGCAGGCTATATCAATGATAAAGCAAGTACTCTTGTGTTTGTTTAGAAAGATTAAGTTGGGTATTGAATGTTCAAGAACCTTATCAGTCTGTATGCGCATGCCCCAAAGAAGTTTGACATTGTCGTTCTCCTGTACCACTTCTGGCTTATGCTCATACCACTTCTCATTGTAGTCCAATTCATAAAGTTTGCATATATTCCAGTGTAGTACCTGAGCGACTTTGTAGTGTCTCCATTTTTTATATTGGTGTTGTGCTAGCATTGGGCATTCAGATACAATATGCGCTAAAGTTTCTTCCCTTTCTTTGCACAATCGGCATATCGGTGATCATGCAGTTTTGTCAATGTAATGTTTGATGAACCTAGTGCGGGTGGCTTGTTCCTGGGCTGCCATTATGGTGTTCTCAGTAGATATTTTGAGATCACCCCTCACCAACCAATTCCAGATGTCATTATCTCTAAATGCAGTATTCTTAAAGAATACACTGTGTAGTTTCTTTCCAAATAATTTTAACCCTCTCTCTTGTAACCATTGATTCTTTTCACCCCAGTTCTTAGTACTTCCTCTCTTTTCAATTTACGAAGAAGAATTTCATTACTTTCCGAAATATATTTATAGAGACAACCTTCTTCTATATTCACAACATCTTCAACACTAAGTAGACCCCGACCACTTTAATTTCTAGATAGATATAATCGATCTGCATCTCCTTTCTTTGCAAAAGCTCCATAAAGTATAAGCATTTTCTGTGTTTTGGTATCCAAACATCTTAGTAGTGTCATATCCTGCCTATCCTTAGAATCTTTAGAAACAGGCCCTTATAAATATAGACACCCTGAAAACAACACATATTTTAAATAAATTGACGACATGCTTATTTTCCGAAGACATCTTAGCAATCCTCCACCATGTTCCGTAGTTTATTATACTATGAATTTTCATGATCAATATGTAAGGCGAATAAAATTCATGAGAAAAACACGCAAGGGTCCGAAGAGATTGAATCAATGACTCACCTGTCCGATTTCTAGTTGTATCACTATTTTTTTTACTATCTTTTCATCTCATAGGCCGTCCTCCGATCTGGTGTGATGGCAATTACTCATCTGTTCAAGTGGTGTGCATTGTTGGATTAATGGATACATTCTTTGACTATGCCGTGATCAAATCATATCATATCGTGATCATTTACGTAATACTACGTTACGTAAGGTATAAACCGCTTTAACTATGGGAAAATATGAACTTGATCTATGAATCTCATACCATGGATATCTTATAATAGCTGTTGTTTATCTGTCTCAGATATTACAAAACAGACAGACCAAATCTATCAATAACAACTTTGCAACAGCTATTGTGTTTCCCCATTAAATAGCATTGATTTGCCGTACAACAGAAACATCAATCAAATCAACTGTCAGGATAAACAAGGAGAACATTTTAGTTTCGGTTAAAGCATCCGATATTAGTCTGATACAAAACCATTAAATATTTCACATTAGATATAGATACATAATTTCGACTATGAAAACAAACGGTAGTGATGCAACGGGAAGCCGGAAAGATGAAATTAACAAACGAACATGGGAAAGACATCTTAACAATTATTTTCTGTGTCCATCTTACATATTACAGTACTATTTCGATGGTAGATACGTCAAATGAAGAAAGTGCAAGAGAGAAACAACCAAGTGTTTCGAGAGCTGGAATCAACGACTCATTTACCCGGCCTACTGTTGCATCACTACTATTTTTTTTAATAATCTTAACCCCTGAATTTTATGAAACCTGTTCCCAGTATACATATGTACTTTATAAATATCTATGTATTTACTGACGCAACATAATTATCTAATCTCTCTTTCGGTTCCATTCTAAATTTACTGAAATGTCATTTTTGCTTTTTTGTCTGATTTCATTTTTGAGTTTTTTTTTCATCAATTTTTTACTTTCACACACACACACATACACACACACACACACACAAACACTAACTCTCTCTCTTTCTTTACCTTTTTCTTTTGATCCTTTCTTTTTTCTTTCTCCCTTTTCCTTTTATATCGTATTCTCTTTCTCTTTTCCTGTGTATGTATCTTTATTTCTTTCCTTCTTTTTCTTTCTTTATTTCATTCTTTCTGATGGCTCTGCTAGCATTTCTTTCTTTTATATATGTTTCGCCATCTTTTTTCTTGATTTCTTCTTTCTAAAATAGGTTCTCTTTTGTTACCTTCGTTTTTCTATCTTACTTTTTCTTTCTTTCTGGCTTATATTTCGCTCCCTCCCCATGTCTTTTTTTCCTATTCTCTCTTTCCCATTCTCTCCGTCCGTTACGTCTCGACGTCTTTGCTTTCTGCCTCTCTGTATTCATTTATTTTTTTCTTTCGTTATCTTCCCTATACTGTTCCCATTTACTTGCTTCCCAATGAGGGCAGAGTTATACACAATGTCGGTTTTTAATTTGAGGAACATTCTGCTCCCATTAAAGGGGCACTCTGAATTTGAATAAAAATAAAATTTGTCTCAGTCTAGAAAAAATATGTCCTTTTCTGAAATAACACAGCATAGAATAAGTGTAGTATCAGAACAGATACTACAGTCTGCTCCTTTTATAGTATTTTTCGCATCCCTCTTTTTGATCATCTCTTTTAGATGTCTTCCTTTTCATTCATTTATTTTCTGTGTTTTTCTCTATTTTCTGACCTCAGTCTCTTTCTATCATATTTTTTCTTTTTATCTTTCAGATATTTTCCTTTCCTTTTTTAACCTCCTTCTTCCTTTCTTTAATTCTTTCATTTCTAATTATTTTCCTTTAATTTTATTTACATTTTCAATTATCTTTTTTTTTAACTTACTGTATTGTTTTCTTATAATTTTTCGCCCCTCTTTCTTATATATTTCCTTTTTTGTTTATCTTTCTATCTGTGTTTTCCGTCATTTTGTTTTGCTTTGATTGTTTTCTTGTATCTCTTTCCCTCTGTCTTTCTTTCATTATCCTCCGTTTACCTTTCTTTCTTTGTTCTCATCTTTTTTGTCTTTTTGTAGCCTCTGTTTTCTTTTTGCTCCCTTTCATTCTTTATTTTCTAATTTATTTGGCTGTTTTTCTTTCTTATGACCTTCTTTTTTTTCTTCCTCTTTTCTTGCTTTCTTTTTTCTTTTCTCGTTTTTTTCTTCCTTTCTTTTTTTTTCTTTTCTTTCTACATTTCTATTTTATTCCATGTTTCTTTCCTGCCTTCTTTCCGTCCCGCCTTCTTTTCTTTCTCCCTTCATTTTCTTTTCTTAAATGTGTCCTTCCTTACGTCCATACTTATTTTGTTTCTTTTTTCCTTTCTTTTGTCTTTTACTTCTTTTTCTTTTCTTCTGTCCTTTCGTCTCTTTCATTTTTCCTTCCTTCCTTCTTTCGTTCATTTTTTCTTTCTTTTTTCTTTCTTTCATGTATTCTTTCTTTTATTCTTTTTTTTTCTTTCGTCTTGTCTTCAATTTTGTCCTTCTTTTCCTGCTTTCTTTCTGTCGTCATTTCTTTATTTTGTTTTTTCTTTCATATTCATTCTTTCTTCCTTTCTTTACTTCTTTTCTTTTTTCTTCCTTTCATCCGTTCTTTTTTTCTCATTTCTTTCTTTTTTCTTTTCTTTCGTCCTTTTCTCATTTTTATTTCTTCCGTTCTTTCTTTCTTTTCTGTTTTTTATTCTTTCCTATTTTTCTTTTCTTCAATTGTTTCATTCTTTCCCTCTTTGTTTTTGTCTATTTTCCTTTTTGTAGAGTTTTTTCTAATCACCCGTCTTCCCCTTTCTTACTTTCTTTCTTTCTTTTACATTTGTTTCGCTTTCTTTATATTTAAAAAATTCTTTTTCTCAATTCCATTTTCTCTTTGCAAAAGTGCAGTTTTTATTCACTTTTACTTTCACTTTCATTTCTACTGCCCCTTTCCATCGAAAGATTGCTTTCTTTTTATGTGTTTATTTTTCGTTTTTGTCAATTACTTA
>OY744522.1:129918822-130098822 GCA_963556195.1 Sepiola atlantica
CAACAATTTGCCCAGCCATCAAGTCCATTAAGAGTCACTCATGTATCATCAGTCAAAAGAACCTTGACCATCTTCAAATATTTTCTTGTCCATTCCACCCTCGAACTTTTGTGTCGTGGCGTAATAGTAGACATTTTTAGTGGAACTCTCAAAGAGCTCTTGTTCCAAGAATGGCATTCCTTGTGGATTGTTGTACACCAGTATAACCAGCTGCAGGGAAAGTAGACTTACTTGATTATGCTGATCTTCTACCGAATTGAAGACCAATATTACTCAGATCCGTATCAGTGATAGTCTTGGAAATCCTAATAACTACTCAGCCTTCGTGCTGGAATCAAAGTGTAGATCTGTTCTTTTTTTTTTCGCCATATAAGTATGTATGTACTCTTTTATCCATTGACGCAATTTTTATTTTTGTCTCAATCAAAAGTGCCCTTATTTGGAGAGCTGTATTCTCTTATAGTAAATCCGACCTCGTGTTTAATTCTGCCCTCGTGAGGAGGCAAGTAAATAGGGACAGTCTTGGAAACCATTTCTTTCTTTGTGATAGATCTTTTGGAATATTTTAACCGTATCAAATAGTGTTGGTACGATTAATCAGAATCAGAATCGGGAATCGGAACTTTTTGAGGTATCGGCATCAGAAAAAATTGAGCCTAATTTCCGATTCCAAAAACGATTCTTTAAATTTTTGTTGCTTTTCGTTTAAAACTTAATTTACTATTGTTAATACTAATGAAAAATGATAAATATTTATTGATTTTAAGCAACCAGTAAAACTTAAATCTATACATCATAATAACGAATTTAGGTTAAAATGGCACCGAAAAAATGCCACGGTAAAATGGCGCAAGTAGATATGCCACGAGTGGAATAATAGGACAAAATGGCACAAGTGAAAAATATAGATTTCAATCTCACAATGCGTTTATCAAAACCTTAGATACAATATATAGAGGGAAAACATTGAGAAGTTTGTCAAATGGAAAAGAAAATTATATTTACATTTAGAAGTAGATGCGGACTCTTCGCTACCCCCTATGAAATCATACTTTTAAGGCGATTTTAGAATCAGACTTGGAATCGGTATTTGTATCGGAATCGGGAAAAATATTGGAATCGCCCCATCACTAGTATTGACATTACGAAGTATTTTAGGGGCAAGAATATTAAATTTTAAAGATTCTTTGATTTTAACTGCTTTTTCATTTTCGGTTAGGACCTTTCGACACCCCATTATTGATGCAAATATAAAAACCTATAACCGCCGATAATCCTGACAAATGAAATAAAACCGCGTTAATAACAGCGAACAGCGATGCAGGGCACAATGTAAACGAACACAACGATGTTGCAATAACCTGCCAGGTTTTGTGTAAAAATATTTTAGAAATTGATTCAAAGAAAATTGAGAAACCTTTACTTTTATTACAAAACTATTATTGTTACTCGGAGTGTAAGTTAAACAGAAAAATACCCGCAGAATGGTTGGAGTGTACAACGGCTGAAACGTTGTGAATATGAAAATAAAAATACCTGTCAGAAACGTATAACTAATGTGAATAAAATCTATATCTCATCACAGAAATATCACCGAAAAACATGTTTGTTTGTTATTCGAGAATGTGCCACCGGAAGGCCCATGTCAGCTTTTTATTTGATAACTGGGGCAAATAATTCGAAGATGAGTTGGCAGACATATATGAGTGTGTGCGCGTTGAAACTAGAGTTACGTATGCGAAGACAGATTGACAGACGGTGACGGTAACCGAAAACCCGACAATAAAGCAATGAAGAAATATGGGTACAAGTAGGGGGTGAGTGAATGCAATGATTACGATACGATACCGTCCAACGTAGTATTCCCTGTTCAATTTATAACTCGTACCCATCCACCTCTTCTTAAAGTCCAAAAACTTTTTTTCCTTTTCAATCAGCATCACCAACCCGGCACCCTATTTACTGTCGTTTTTACTCTTGTCCCGCTCTCTATCCATAAACACGACAATTCGCTCCCTTAAAAATGTTCGCTCAGTGTCCCACCATATATCCTATTTGCACCGATGCGCGCATTTTAAGATTTCTCGTTCCATTCATACCACTCGATGGTTGGCGTCTGAAACCCTTCCAGACGTCCCCTGCTTCTACACCTTCCTTCCAGCATACCCCACGAAAAAGATGTCGCCCCATCTCTACCAAGCACCCAACCTGTACGGCAAAGAGATCTGTCTCGGAGGCCCCCAATCCATCGCACCTCCTCCTTTACCCTTTTTCTTCAATTTCTCCTGATCCTAACCCTAACCCATGACCAAAAACCCCCATTCACCTTTTTATTCACTACCGACCCTCGTTTAAAAATCATCCTAATATCTCCCTCTACCACTATCATATTTTTTTATCATTCCATCCTCGCCGCTCCTCTCCCTGCACCTTGAAACCCACTCTTATCTCTTATTATCTCGCGTCCCTCCCGCATGCTTTTATCAACCCGACCTCCCACTCCCCCAGAGTTGTCTCCCTTCTTTCTCTTTCACTTTCGTGCCATTGTTATTGTCTACTTTCACTTTCACTATCGCTGTCTGCTGAATTTTTGCTATTGTTATATTTCAATTGTGTTCTTTTTTCTGTCTGTCTTTCCATCGTCCTGTCCCTCCGACGTCGTATCTTTCCCCCGACACAAGCCTTCTGTTTGCTATTAGAAATGTATTTCAAAACTCGGGCACTCAGAAAACATAGATCTCCGCCACCTGACAAGCTGAGACAGAATTCAAATATTTTTGTAAATTTTCAAAACTATTGCGTAGTATCATTTATAATTTTCGGGGGATTTTCCTCACCTTGTTCGTTTTTATTATTACGTTTCAGGCGTTTTACCCTGAGACCTTTTTGATTTGCCTTGTGACGAACTCGAGGAAACCAGAGCGAAAATCCTCCACCCTATAATAAAGACCAATGTATATATATATATATATATATATATATATATATATATATATATATATATATATATATATATGTGTGTGTGTGTGTGTGTAAAATTTGTTTTTTTCCGTTTTTCTTTTTGTTACTCATTTTGTCTTTCACGACATTTCATTTTAATGATATATTGTGAATTTTACGCTTATATATATATTTTTCATCCTGTCACGTAAAAGCTAGCGAGTAAAAAACATGCATTTTTCTTAGCCCATGACGAAACTACTTTCAAGTATTGAGAAAGCAAATAGCATTCAGACAACCACCCAAAACTTACCCTGCCACCTGAAATAGATTCGGAAACGAATCTTCTACTCTATAAAATAATGTAAACGGTGTGTGATTTTTTGTCTATCATCAGAAATAATCATATACTTTTATATATGATACACATTAAATGACTAACGAAATTCTATGATTTCATATGAATATTGTAGTCTTCTTTTTCTTTGCGTGTCTTTGAAGCATGTGGTCTTATGACAGTGTCACACATTTTCATGCAGTCCTTTGCAATAGTGTTGTACTCTTCAAGATCTTTCAAGCTACACCAGTTGGGCAGTAGGGGGCAGACCATACAGTGTTGCATCGTATGGTCCTCCTCTCCACATTCACACATGGTTGGGTCAGTTTTGTAGCCCCATCTATTCATAGCAACTTTTGATCGCCCGATTCCCATTCGCAGGCGGTTTAGTGTTTTCCACTGGATCCCACCAATATTGTAATAACATATCTAGATAAATAGCGAGTGCGAACACTAGCGGAGCATAATATTGTATCTGTGATTTTTGACGGATGGTATATAGTTGTAAATATAAGTTAAAATTCATCATCTAAAAATGCAGACACATATTATTTTGTTTGTCTCTTAGGTCTCTCTCGACACACGCCTCCTGGTGTATTTGAAATCAGACATTCAGAAAGCGTATATCTTCACAAACGTCCAACCCTACTTCTATAAAATAAACCAAGCCAACTTCCTAAACTTTATTGCCTGTTCTTGATTGATGTATATGTATTGTATCAATGCAGTGATTAAGTTTTATATACATTTTTTAATGAATGTTGAATACACGTAGTTGTGTATTGATAGTGGCGACCACAAAGACAGGGCAACTAAAGAGTTGGTAAAATATTGAATAGCATTTTATTCAGAAGGCTACTTAGAAAAAATATATGTTTCGCTACTTGAGATACTTGAAACATTAATTAAAAGTAGTTAACATTTCATGCGCAACTTCATTGTAAACACAACCAAATCTTTCTCATTTATTCATATAGGAAAATATGAACATTTTTGGTAATTTCGATACAAATTGATCTATTTTTAAATGTGACCGTAAAGAAAAAAAATCAAAAAAATCAATTTAGCTTTTCACTAGCAATGTAGTAATCAATCGCTACTTATTAAAACTCAAGTCTGTCCCTCTAAAAAAAGAACATTTGAACACGAATGCTAAATATTTGTCCAGCAAATAAAACACTATTGCGAAACAGAATTATTTGTTACATTATGATTGAAACAAGTATTGAATTTTTCCGATTCCGATTCTGATTCCTATAATTCGTCCAAACACACACACATGCACACATATACACACGCACACACGCACGCACGCACGCACAGACACACACACACACACACACACACATATATATATATATATATATATATATATATATAGCACAGGTAAAGAAATTTTTTTTTTGTGTCTCAAATAACTAATATAAGTTAGCAAAACATTTATATGGAACAAAACGTAGATTTAGTATAAGGAACGTTTATGTTTTTGTCTTTTAAGGGAAGTGGGGTCTGATCAACTCTGCTGGGACGCCATGAAATTAAATACGGTCTTGTTTTTAAATTCCTGAAACAGTTTTGCATGGTAAACAACTGATGATCCCTTAAAATAGTGTTAGAAACAAACTAATATAATAACTGTAAAAAGTAAATTGACTTACATGAGTGATTTTCAACTGGAAGACTTGGGACTATAAGCTTTTTTTGTTTTTTTTGTTGTTTTTTTTTAAAATATACTTTTAATGGTTGAGAAACTTCCGAGACTATATATATATATATATATATATATATATATATATATATATATATATATATATATATATATATATATATGCCCCAACGTCAAACTCTATACCTCAACAGACAAGCTGAGCAAGCAGTTTTTTTCATGTGCAATTGCTTCATGTAAATAACCATTAATCTGAACTTTTGATTGGATTCAGGACAAATCTGATAAAGGACCCTTTAGCTATTTGCATAATATTGCTATTTGGGTCAAAGACAATCACATAATATCGTCAAAAACATAAACAACATTAACAAAATGTTCGTATAAGCAGATACGACTATGGACTCCTATGAAATACCTAAACAACTGAGCTTCAATCTCTGGGTCTTCCTTGTAAGACATTCGCAGTATGAACTCGTCTGCCTACAACAACGGGAAAACGTTCCTATCTTCTTCCATGTGCTCCTATCTTCCTCCATAGCGCCAGGCGAAATTTCAATGAACAGTGTTTATTTTCAAGTGTTCTCGTCTGTGGACCACCTTACCACAGGACTGCTGCCATGCAGAGTGCAACATAGTCGGCTTCAAATCCAATGTTAACAAATACTTGTCATTAATTATAAATAATCAAACTCAGTAATTCGATTAATCATTTTAAATATTCTCATAGTCAGTCTATTTCATTAGTTCTTATCCACGAGTATATTTTGGCCTTGATAAATGGCGACTCATTAGTAAATAAAAAATATAATAATAAATTAATCACAGAAAATATTTCGAAAATCTATAAAATAAACTAGACACAAACCCATGCAACTACATAAATATAATAAATACAGAAAGTAAACAAATCACACTTAAAATAAGCGATATCTCTCTCTCTCTCTGTCTGTCTCTCTCTCTCTCTCTCTCTCTCTCTCTCTCTCTATATATATATATATATATATATATATATATATATATATATATATGGTATTAAAGAATTATAAAACAAATTTAAGCAATAAACCAACTAATTAATTACCCAACTAGACCACGAAAGAAGAGGAATTAGCAAATCAATTTTCTCTATAATTAACAAGCAGATAAAAAAGAATAAACACCGTCGAAACAATCGCCTGGTTTAATAGTATCGAAAATGAAATAAAATGATCCTTTTTTTATCCATGAATATCTGTAGAACTATTTAACATTGCCTCAGTGTTTGTAGAGATGTTCACCGATATATCCAAGCATGGAATCTACATCATAAAAATAGTGTAAAAAATCGATTATAATAAAAAAATAATGACTAATTGATGAATACCATACTCACTTTGAACTGACGACGAAGGACACTAGAAGCATCGGAACTTGTAGTTCTATATATCCTCTGCACCCATGAAAAATATATTTGATAACAGTGATAAATATAGAAGTTATGCTTCGACTATAATAAAGGAATCTGACAAGGTAAATGGTAGAAATTTCATGAAAATTATGTATATGGAAATAAAATATTAGGTATGAGAGTCGAAGTATTAATAAACATAAAAATAATTACATTTTTAGATAACATTTTCAACTTAGATAAAATCACATGTAAGCGTATTTGAAAGTCCAACCATCAATTATACAACATTATTTTAGCTTTAGGCTTAGTAATGACTCTACTAAGGAAACGATATTTAAAAAAATGAAATGACATCTATAATAAAGCTCTCAAAATAGTGAGAAATAATAACATTGAAATTAAATATATGAGAAAAAATACCCCAAAAGATAAGAAAAATAGATGAAAGAGAAATTTCATTTGGTTTACACCGCCCGACGCTGAAAAAAAGAAGGAAAGAAATTCTTAAATCGTCTAGATAAACTTTTTCCCTTGTATAAAATATTTAATAAAACTTACTTGCACCTGCTCTAGTGTTACTGTGAGAATTTAGAAATGATCATATCCCACAATAATAAAATATTAAATGACAGTAGTAAAGAGAAAAATAAAAATAAATTTCGAAGAAAAAGTAGCAAATATAACAAGAATAACAATACCAATAACAACAATAGCAATACTAATATTAATAATGATAGTAATAATAAAAATTGACATAAATATTAATAACACTGATAGAAATAGTAATAAACAAATAGCAAAAACAAACGGTAATAATGAAGAAAAAAGCTCTAACTCCAAAATTTAAGTACATTGCCCTTTACAAAATAACTGCTTTGCAAAAAAGCATTATCTACTCAAAACTCTTTAAAATATACCCTCAAATTGAAATTTTTGAAATATTTATTAATTGATGTCTAATACCTCTTGTTAAAATTTCACAAATATCGGAGGGATCTGAATTTTTATAAAGAGCTGTCATCCGTTTTTATCTCTTTGCATAAAACTAAATTAACCTAAATCTAACTCACATTTAACCCTTACGCCTAGTAGTTGTGCTCCAAAATTCTTAATGGACGGTTAATTAGTTTGGTGTGAATGATGTACATACAAATATATAAACATATATGCACACCTAACTTAATAATACATAGAAATGAAAAGATAGTAAGGCCGGTTGAAAAGAAGAAAGAAACAACTATAGAATAATGAAAAACGGGGAAGATATTTCAAATAATAACTATTTCAAATTATAACTATTTCAAATTATAACTATTTCAAATTATAGCTATTTCAAATTATTACTATTTCAAATTATAACTACTTTAATTTATAACTATTTAAAATTATAACTCCTTCAAATTATAACTATTTCAAATGAGAACTTATTTGCGACGAGATATTTTAAGCAATAAAGACGAAATATTAAGCTCTCCAGATCAGTTCCTATTTACTCCCCTCACTCCACCCACCCCACGAGAGCAGGGTTAGATTTAATGTGGGGTTTGACAGTGGGTAAATCCAGCTAAAAAAAACAACAGAGGAACTCTGGATTGGAACAAGAATAAAAATTGCCTCAGTCTAGAAGGACTTCTCCTTCACTGAAAAGACTAAGCGCAACAGCAAAACAGATACTACACTTTGCTTCTCGACGTGTGTCAGTATATCTGCTTTATTATTATTTATTGTCACGGAATCTATTTATCTATGGATTCATTCGCTTTTTAATTTAAAGAAATATCCCAACATTTACTGAGTAATCACATTGTTAGGATAATTGTTTGTCTATTTCCAATAGCAACCGTTACTATGGACGCTTTGCTCAAACCCTTCGACATTTAATATCGCTCTCTTTCTTTGTTTATTGTGGGAAGCTGGCGCGAGCATGTCGAATGTTGAATAATTCATTAACGCCATTAAGACCGGTCACACCCACGCATATCCACGCACACGCACACGCACACGCACACAATAGACAAAATAAGACTTTTTTTTTTATTAATTCATCCAAGTTTTATCAATTACTAGTGAGCACCCTTCCGTAAAAATGACGGAAAAACTTATACTTCGCCAGTGTTCGCACTCGCTACTGATCTACATATATTACTAAAATATTCAAATAAAATCATAGAATTATGTGAGTAATTTAAGTTTTCATATATAAATTATTATTATAATTTCTGATTACCTAAATAAAAATAACACACACCGTTCTTTCTGAATTTATTTCAGGCAGCGGGTTATGTCTGAGATGGTTGTATAACTTGGTATTCGCTTTCTTGTTGAAAGGATCTCATCTGGGGGCGGTCAGAAAAAAGACACGTGTTTTACACGCCAAATTTAGCGTGACGGGATCAAAGTATGTATATACACAGATGAGCCGTAGAACGGCGAAACACGTGTCTGTCGATAATTATATATATATATATATATATATGGTTGTTTGAACGTTCATTTTTATTTGAATCCAATGCTTGAACACTTGATGAGTTAATAAAATTGTAAAGTATGCACATTTTTATCTATTTTATCACTTCATTATCCCTATATAAATGCTACATCTTCTATATTGAGCTTCACCGAATTTCGATAGGATCTAATATAATTTAAAAGTTTTATATTACCCATATATATATATATATATATATATATATATATAGGAAAAATACTTGCAATCCAGGGGTTCGAATCGTGTGACCGGTAGTGAATAGTCATATCTCTATGCTGAAGAGTCCCGATTGAAAAAGGACGAAACGTATACGTACATAGATAATAAACAATAACAAATATTTATATATATATATATATATAAATATATATATATATATATATATATGAAAAATACTTGCAATCCAGGGGTTCGAATCGTGTGACCGGTAGTGAATAGTCATATCTCTATGCTGAAGAGTCCCGATTGAAAAAGGACGAAACGTATACGTACATAGATAATAAACAATAACAAATATTTATATATATATATATATATATATATATATATGTTATTGTTTATTATCTATGTGTGTATACGTTTCGTCCTTTTATATATATATAAATATTTGTTATTGTTTATTATCTATGTACGTATACGTTTCGTCCCTTTTCAAATATATATAGGATCTAATATGATTTTTAATTTTTATATTACCTATATATATATATATATATATATATATATATATATATATATATATATATATATATATATATATGTTATTGTTTATTATCTATGTACGTATACGTTTCGTCCTTTTATATATATATAAATATTTGTTATTGTTTATTATCTATGTACGTATACGTTTCGTCCCTTTTCAAATATATATAGGATCTAATATGATTTTTAATTTTTATATTACCTATATATATATATATGTATATATATATATATATATATATACATATATATATATATATATATATATATATATATATATATATATATATGGGTAATATAAAACTTAAAAATTATATTAGATCCTATATATATATATATATATATATATATATATATATATATATATATGGGTAATATAAAACTTTAAAATTATATTAGATCCTATCGAAATTCGGTGAAGCTCAATATAGTAGATATAGCATTTAAAAAGCTTACTCTAATTCAATAAGCGACACCTTCGGACTTAGACTTACGGTTCTACTAACCCCCTTTAAAAATTATTTTACTATCTTTTAGGTCTGAAATTTCCGACCAAGTCCCCCCAAAATTTGCGGCCAGTACAGAAACAACGCTGGCTTAGCTAAGTAAAAGTGACGATAGCAAATTCATACATAACGTGAAAATTATATAGTTAAGTAGAAAAGTAAATTTTGTTGCGTTTGGTAAGTTATTTTTTGTTTGTTTGTTTTTTTGTCAACCGTTTTTTGTTAACTAGACTACACAATCGCAAACTATCGTTTCCAAAGTGTTTATTTTCAAAATATGAATGCCTACAAAACAGAAAATTCCTACAAATAAATTAATAAAAAAGAATATTGAATGTTTACCAAATTGACTGACTAGCATTAAATGATCGAAAAAGGGTCGATCTACTTAAAAATTAAACAGCCAAACCAATTTGATAATGCGTCTTTTCAATCAACACACAAATTGCGGTAAATTAACAGAGAGCGTGCTTGATAGCTTAAGGGGCAGACAGTTTAACTTACTTTTTGTCGAATTGAGTTACGTGATCGATTTTGGTCTGTTTTAGTAAAAAAAAATAGTCAGGCATTCTGTTTAAGAAGTCATTGTTAAAGGCGTTTTGTTCGGTGGCTGGCAACAGTCCAAATTCCACTTAGAAATTAAGGTTAAGAGATCAAGCAACATGTCAAGGAAGTAATATAGAAATACAGGTTGTGACGTAAAAAAAGACTTGGTAGATAGTAAACTAGAGACGACTTCTTCGTTTTCTGTGTCGAACAGATCAGACGTGATTTTCTCAAAAGTCTCCTTCCCTCTCCCCCACGGGGACGGGTGGTCGGAAGACTGATATTCTGTATTATGCTAAGATAAATTTTCTCAAAAATAAATTTTAAAAGAGAAAAGAAATTAAATATAGAATGTGGACTATTGTTATTCTTTATGAAATAAATATAAAGAGAGAGAGAGAGAGAGAGAGAAAGAGAGAGAGAGAGAGAGAGAGAGAATAAGAGACAGAAAGCTCTATACTCGCTGCGGCTGCGCGAAAGATACGGATACATTATATATTCTGCTACTTCACCACCATTGCTACGAAAGAGAAAGAGAAAGGCAGATAACTCTACAGTCAGTACTACCATTACTATTATAAACAATGCGATCAGAAAAAATTACATAAAAGCCAACATAGTCAAAACCTAGAAAAACAATAAATGTAGATTTCATGGACAGAAAGACGAAACAGTAAATCATATCCTAAGCGACCGCAGCAAACAAGCCTAAAAGTAATACAAAAACTTCATTGGGAAGTTAATACACTGGGAACTATGCGAGCGAATTTCTTTTAAACACCCAGACAAATGTTCAAAGCAGAAACCGGAGCCAGTATTAGAAAATGAGTCGTAAAATCCTATAGGACATGTAACTACAAATAGTGAAACTAATTCCTGAAAGGCGTAATAATAGTTAACAAACAAGGCACAACATGCAAAATTGTAGATTTCACTGTCCCAGCAGTTCACAAGGTGAAGATTAAGGATTGAGAAAAACTAAAGAAATACATGGATATAGCACCAGAATATTTAATAGGAAGAACACTGCTCTAATACCAATAGTCGTAGAAGCACTAGGAACAGTCCTAAAAGAATGTAAAATGACTAAGAGAAATTGAAATCTAAGGGTTGATAGCACCATAAAAAGCACGGAACTGATAGAAAATAGCTGAAATATTAAGAAAAAAACCCTGAAGTGCCTAAAATTAACTCACATAACCAGATAATGTCTACCAATTAGAGATAATCTGAAATAAATAACACTGTGTAAATACAACTAAGGACACAGAGGCATCTGTTGGTGCCGTGAAAATGGTCAAAGACGATGGAAAACCTGTAGATGGGAAACACTATCCAGACCGCTACTTTAAAAGGCATGGAGAGTATTGGAATTCTGGGAAGGTATATTGTCACTCAAATTCAAGAGAAAAGTAACGACCGTCAGCAGCAAGAAATCAATGCTAAACAGCTGTTGCGAGAACGCAAAGTGGACTGCAACGGTTATTAAAAGAAGCGGAGAGTACTGGAAATTTGGGGACACTTATCAAACAACCTGTTGTTATCATTAATCGATTACTCACAATGATTCGTGTTAGAAATAATAATAATAATAATAATAATAATAATAATAATAATAATAATAATAATAATAATAATAATAATAATAATAATAAAAGTAAAAATAATAATAAAAATAATAATAATAGTATAGTCGTGAAGGGTCAAGGAGGATGGAAAGACATAGGAGAGAAGAGCCATAACCAGACCTCAACTGGAAGGATGCAGAAAGTACTGGAACCTTAGGGAGGCTTATTGCCATCCACATCCCAGAGAAGACCAATGGTAGTTGCTAGCGAGAAATCAATGGTAAGCGGATGTTGCAAGAACACAAAATCATTTGTAATGGTTATCGAAAGAGTTGGAAAGTACTATAGATCTGGAGAGACTTGTTGTCACTCAGACTTCAGGGAACACCATCGGTTATTATTAGTGAGCGATCACTGATGATGACCTGTGTAACAATTCCTAGTTAGTACTGAATAATAATAATAATAATAATAATAATAATAATAATAATAATAATAATAATAATAATAATAATAATAATAATAATAATAATAATAATAATAATAATAATGTTTTAAGCTTTTTATAGTATTATGCTTCTATTAAAGTATGGAGGAGGGGTGCATGATGTCACTATGCTTTTAGGAACCGCCATATCGTACATTGCGCCGAAGAAAAGAAGAATGCTACAGAGTAGCGGGAAAACGGGAGAGAATGAAACAAGAAACCTGAAAGCAGCGGGGACGAGGTTGGCAATGGCTGAAGCTGAATATATCGGGACCGGGTGGCGGTGAGAATGCTTCCGTGTATGGGGGGAGTGGTAAACTGGGTGGTGTTAGATGCAGCGTTGACTGTCGGTGATTGTTCATACGAGGAAATAAAAAAAGAGTGAATGGGTCAGTGAGGGAGAAAAGCTCGGGAAAAAGATAGCACAGCATAGAAGAAATGCAGTTAGGGTTAACGAGTAAAGAAGGAAAATCGAATGAAAAATAAAAAGGAAAAAGAAAAGAAGGAATAAAATACCGAACAGTATGTGCGTGTCATTCTTTTGGTTTACTTCATATCAACACTTTTTCGATTATTTGAACTACAGTACAATTCGACATAATCACGGAGACATACCAATTCTTGTGAACTCACTGAAGTTAAACTGTTAAATATCCAGGTCAGGTGTACTGAAAAGTACATTTGACATGAGTAGGTGCACTTGGCATGGACACGCACCTGGCCAGAAGTAAACAACATAACCTTATTGATTTCTAAAATTAAAATAATCATTAGTTGAAGTCGGGCCACCTGGCCGGAAGAAAACAACATAACATGATTGATTGTCAAAAACAAAATAATCGTTGGTTGTAGTCGGGCCACCTAGCCGGGAAAACAAATATGGTGGATTGTCAACAATAAAATAATTGTTGATTGGAACCGCCTGCAAAACGTTAGAGGCAAAAAGAAACACACCGTCGCTGAATAAATCACCATGAGGGGCGTGGCTAGATTGACAGTCAAGTACAACAGTGAGCGTCTGCAGGGGGTCACAAATTGTTATATAATAACAACCCGAAATTGATACCGTCAGTTGTTTGGAGATTTGGGCCTGAGCAAAAACCACCTGTCTAATGTATGTGTGTGCGTCTTCCTTCCTCATTAACGCACACTCCTTCACCGCTACCGACGAAGCAGATATATCATTATATTTTCATATATCAGTCTGTCATCATTCTTCTAAGCACCGCAGAAATACTACAAAACGACGTTGAACCTGGTCAGTACCAGATGGGTAGCCATTTGAGAATACCAGGCGCTGTATGTGGGAGGACGGCGATACCTCTTTTTAAAATAACTGCAAAAACTAATGTAATCATCTCATCTGAAAGGAATATACATGCTACTGGAGTCTGCTTGTGAATTCAATGTTTCCTAGAAACTTCCTCCTTCCTCAACCCATCAAGAGCGAATGCCGCACCAGTTGCGTAGTTGATGGGGTGGGGAGTTATAGTAAGCAGAAGAAGAAAAAGAAAATAATGTAGAAATAGCTGGTCAAAATTGACTTCAAGGTGGTGGTGTGTTTTGTGGATCGAACACCCGATCGGGTTCGAAGCAGTTAAGTGTAAGACTCAGAACCAATTTTTAAGTTAACTTCATTTTAATAAGGGTATTTTAGTGCCTCCTAAAAATGCCACCATGGAATCGTTAATAAAATTCACAATCCTTTCTGAAATCCAAGTATATTTAGTACAAATAAACTTCAGTCTATACCTGACATGTCCATCAAGTTTCAGTCATGAATGTCCAACAGTCCCATTGAGAACATTGAAATATTGACATTAACTCGCGTAGAAACTTTGAAGTATATTTTTTTCAACAATTGTTTTAATACATGCCCGCCATCTAATTTCATCTCCAATACTCCCATTAGGACTACGTAATTTTTCAAACCACTTTCGTACTGTGTGAACCCTTCTCCAGAGTCTGTTCATATATATGGATTTTTAAGAAGGATTATGGTCGAGTTTGAACTCCTGAAAGAAAGCTAAATGCATTTCTCTATCTTTGTTATTAAAGGCTTATATACTTCGAAATTGTATTCTGAAATAAATTAATGGAAATTTATTCAAAAGTACTCATCAAATATTAAACATGTAACATTTTGGATAAAACACTGTAAAATTAGAACCTACATTAACTTTTTTATAAGTGCGTTGAAAAACCGGTTCTTATTTTCTGAATGATTTGATTTATATCAAAATAAAAGCTTGGAATACCGCAAAACAGATCATTCAAACAGTTAAAACATTCAATAAAGTGCTATCGATTTAGTGCAACTTTTTTCAAATTATTGGAAAAATTATTTGAAAAAATTGATCTACTCATTTCGCCATACAAATTTCTAGTCGAATAATCACCTATTTTAGAACAGGCATCAGTATTTGGAAGTTCTCTCTGCCTTATACACCCGTCTGGCATTCCTTTCTTTCCTCAACATGAACTTAATCTTTTTTACTAAATAATCAATACTTATGAAGGCCAAAAACTACTCGAGGATAAAGATTAATGAGATGTAATGATTGTTAGTTTAAGGATTAAGAACCTTATGAGAAGATTGAGATTAATGGAATGTTCGAATACGTATGGAAATTGTTCATCACAGGAATCTGTTGATATTGGATTGGAAGATAACCATGTTGTAATCTACGAGGAAGCAGTCCCGTGCTAATGCGTTCCACAGACGTGAAGCCCTTGAGAAAAAGCTCTTGTTATAGAAATTCCGCCTGACGCTAAGCACATAGAATACGAAAATAAAAGTTGTTTTGCTGTAAATGTCTTACGAGAGAGAGAGAGAGAGAGAGAGAGAGAGAGAGAGAGAGAGAGAGAGAGAGAAGGGTGGGGAGATCGATAGATAGATAGATATAAAAATTGAACATACATAGAATGTGATAGATACACTTATCGATAATACATATGCATATATTAAAAAATACATAGGATAGAGATAGAAAATAAATAATACTTAAAAAAAAAATAGAAAGAAAAAATAAGAAGAAAACTGAAAAACGAAAAAAAGAAATAATTCGAGAGAGATGCTTAGAAAGAAACAATGAATGAATGAAATAAAGAAAAAAAGATTTAGAAAGAATAAAAAAAGAAATAATAAAATAAAGTAGACAGAGATAAAAAGGAAGAATTAGAAAGAAACGGCTGAAATAAATAGTTAGAAACAAAGAAGAAAGAAAGAAAAATAAGAAAGAAAGAAAAATGAGAAAGACAGGGAGAAAGGAATGAGACAAATAAAAAAAGAAACGAAAGGAAACGAAATTGAAACAATTTTGCTGTAGTGTGTGCGTCGGGGTGAGTGTTGTTTTCATTTTTGAAAGGGCGACGTCTAGCGGCGACAACTTGACTATCAACAATGCGAAACATTCGCTGCAATCATCCGCCTGGTATGCAGACGACGTCGGTGCAGCGCGCAGGCATTTTTCCCCGTGACTAAACGATCGGCGCGTCCGCGCATACCCGTAGCTCTCTGGAAAAGGCGGGCGACAAAAGAATGGCGTCGATCGTGCGCAATTGGGAGGTGGAAATTGGGTTAAGGAAAAATGAAGGAAACGTAATAAGATCAGTGAAGAATTGAATATAAAGACAGGATTTAAAAACGTTTTAATTGAAAGGGAGAAAAGAAGTTGGTCGGTTGTTGGGTTTTACGGCTTGTCAACCGTCGCCTTTGGCTTTTCGGCTAGGAGCAAAGTGCAGTATCTGCTCTGATACTACACTTCATCTTTTCTGTCATCGGTCGGTAGAAAGAGAAATCTTTCTAGATTGAGGAAATTTTAATTTTTGTTCCAATCCAGAGTTCCCCTGTTTGGGGAGCTTGGTTATCCCCACATAAAAAAACCGACGTTGTGTCTAATTATGCTCTCGTGGGGAGTCAAGTAAATAGGAACGGTCGTTGAGTCATTTTAGGTCGAAACCGTACAAATGTTATGTATACGATTGCTATGCACATTAATTTGTTTGGTAGGCATATATAGGGTGTACAAAAAAATGTATGCACCCTTTGAATCGTTATAACTCGTTCAATTTACTGATTTTAACTTGCAAACAATATTGATAGATACACATTTAAAAATACTGGCAGTAAAATTAATAAAAACATAGAAAATAAACTTTTAATAAATGTAAAGGCTAATGGGGTAATTATAGAATATTCATAAAATGAACTCTAACCCTAACCCTAACCCGTTCAATACACCACTCATATCATAATACATTGGATCTACAAACGTCTTGCAACATTTCCTCGACCGTGTTCATTAATTAACTCGAGTTCGGGTTAAGGTTAGGGTAAATTTATGAACATTCATAAATTACCTCTAGTAGTCTTTAGATTATTATTAAATTATTAAATTAATATTAAAAGATAATTTTAAATGTTTTTGTTAATTTTACTGTCAGTATTTTGAATGTGTATTCTTACTCTTCTATCAATCTTGTTTACAAGTTAAAATCAGTAAATTGAACGAGTTATAACGATTCAAAGGGTGTATACGTTCTTTTTTTTTGGGAGGGGGCACTCTGTATTTTGTAAACAAATAATCTGTAAACGTTAGTTGCTATTTAATCCATAGATAGGGTATGGACAGGTTAGTATCTCTGGGTCAGAGTTGACCTATGAGTAGATGTAACTCAGGGGTAACGCCAGACTCCAAAAGCATCCAAATTGGGGGTTCACCGTCGGCTGCAGTTTTCTGCCATACCCAAAGAAATTTGAAGGAGAGCTTCGGTAGTTGATAAAGTGTGAAAATAGAGTCGGCAGAATAAAAGGTAGTAGGAAATGTGAAAGATGATTTCGGAGTGATGTGGTGGGTGAGGTAGAGGCGAACACTTTGCCCAAAGGGTGTCCTATGTAGTTTAGTGTCGTGCCCGGAACACGCCAGCCCAGTCATCCGTGTGATTGTTTTACAAGTACTTCCACGGAATGCACTTACTGCATTTGTAACCCCACCCCCAACGTAAATATCCCCGACCCATCCAACTAGCAGCAAAATCCTATCCTTTTATGTTAGAGGTCCTTAGATGCCGGAGTCTGATAGCTTCTTTTCTCAAACCGCTTGCCTTTGGAATTCTCTCCTTGTTCTCCGTTTCCCCAACCGCAGGAACATGCAAAAAATTAAATGTAATGTAAACAAACATCTTGCCGAACACTTCCCAACCCAGGTTGCCTTCTATAAATATGATTCACATCATAATAGTATCTTACGCTTCAGTTCAAATATGCCTTGTTTCGGGTGGAGAAAAGTAAGGAAAACAAAAGGTTTTATTTAGTTCATATCTGATAGGTACAACCACTTCGTGTTAAAGTGAACCTGGGGGTAATGGTAAGTAAGGGGTAATTCCTCACCCCTCCCCAAACTACCAAATTGGGGCCTCATCATCGGATGCTTTTTAAGGTCATACCCAAGAATAGAAAAGAGGAATAAAATACATTTTTAAAAAGCTTGTACGAAAAAAAGGAAAAGAGAGAAGGAAGGAAACGAGTAGAAAGAAAGAAAGAAAGAAAGAAGAAAATAAGAAGATAAGTAAGAAAGGTAGAAAAAAGGAAGATGTAAAGAAAGAAAAGAAGCAGGCTATGCGATAAAGAAAAAGAAAGAACAACGAAAAATGGAAAGGAGACAAAAAGAGAAGAGAAAACGAAAGAAAGAATATTAACAAAAACGAAGGAGGGAGGAAAACAAGAGAAATGCAGTGAAAAAAGGGTACTTGCAAGGAACAGCCATCCATAGGATTTCAGTACTTTGACGAAAGAATCCACAGCAAGTCCCGGAAAAGACCGAATCAGTTAACAATTTCAAATCAACCTTCTTTTCTTTTCTTTTTTTTAAAGAAATTTATTCAACTTTATTTTCGTGATTCTTTTTTTAACCCTCACTCTTAACTTAAGCTTAATCTAATTCTAACCTAATCCTAACGTAATTCTTCTGCCTTTTACATTTTTTGTGGCTTTCAAATCGTAAACGGATTCGGCCATTTCCGGGACTGACTCAGGATTATCCCTCAAAGTACTGGATTATTCTGGATACATTTATTACAAATACAAAAAAGGTAGAAATTAAGAAAGAAAGAAAAAGAAACGTAGGAAAACAAAAATGAAAAAACAAAGTATACAAGAAAAAACTACTATTGCGTTAGAAAATCATTCTACAATGTTGACAAAGCGAAAAATGCAGATGATATGTTTGTGATGGCGAAGAAATGCCGATAGACATTTTAAGAATTTAAAAAATGTAAAATAAATCATATAACATTTTAAAATACCTAACAAACACGTGTTCATTTTTACAGAATTGCCTCCTAAGAAGATATTTCAAGTGACATACACACGACACACAATGAATACGATTACAAAACAAGCTAAACAAAAAGTGCCTGACGGGGTTCGAACACAGTTCACGTTTCGTGCAAAATCATCATATCACGTAGACGTCAATTATTTGAACAATGCTTTTAACAAACATTAGATTCGTAATCTGTCTTTTTCACTATGTTCAGAATATCTGGTTCGCTGGGTGTGTTCATACCAGACGCGGGTACGCTCTTGGTACCATTCTAGCAAATGGAATACTGTCTCACAGACAAGCAGAATGAGATACGGCCCTGGTCAGTCCAAGAAGGTTGTTAAGTTTTATGAATGACCACTATAGTTTGTTGACTTATTCATTGTTGGGTGTTTAAAATTTTTTTTTAACATAGTTCACCCCAAACAAGGCAGGCCGCCACTGTAGACGTAAGGGGCTACCGAGAAAAAAGAAAAGGGGAGAAGGTTGGGGGGGGGGTCAACCTAAATTGGTATCTGCGCAGCGAGATGTCTGTTTACATTAGTTTTTAATTTCTGCATGTCTGTACTGTCGGGGAAACAGGGGGCAGGGAGGGAGCCCCAGAGGCCAGCAGCACGAGGAAATAAGCTATTTGAGTAGAAGGCTCTCCGACATTTTGGGACCTTCACAGTGAATGAATGAGATTTAGTTTATTGTCGAGTTAGTCTAGTGAATTTACGTCGAGGGGGAAGTTTAGAAGTAAAATGGTTGTTTATCTCTCTCCCATAGAGGGAAGATGTGACACAATCGCTGAAAAGTGGGAATTGAAAAGCCAGCTTCAAAGAGGTTGAGAATTCTGACCTATAAAAACAGCATGAGAATCCCCGTCGGTATTCCACGGTAGGCTCGCCTCAGGCGATTAGCAATAGACTAACCTTTTTAAAAGCTCAAGAAGGTAAAGCCTGGGAGAGTGGACGCCTTTGAACTGCACAGACAGAGCAGGACCAGAAGATGCCACAATGACCAATTCTCTGTAGGACTTATCGTCGACGACGTATCTTTGACTAGTATTCAAAGTGGATACCAATTTTATTTTAATGAAATTCGGAATTAAGTCAAATGAAGAAGGATATAAACCACGTGAAGCTATCAAAATTTATTCAGGAACGGAAGAAAAAGATTTCACGATTACACAAATGACGCTAAAAAAACCTTTAGCAGCAGCAGAATAATCGTCCACACACGGACGCGCGCACAGCACGGCCATAGACAATAGTAGAAGCAGATTTCGACTTACATACGCACATAAAATAAACAGCAACAAAGATGCACCCTCCCGAGCTTTACTTTCTCGCTCTTTAAGAAAGTGTTTGTTTATTGCCAATCGCCCAAGGCAACCCTATCCGGGAATGCTGATGGAGCTGTTCAAACTATTGTTGCGGGGGTTTGATTGCACCCCCTTCTGGTGTGCTGCTTTGTTGCTAATATCTCGGCCTTCTGCTATATCTTCCGGCGGTGGGAAAAGTAAATATCACCGGCTGTGTTCATGCGAATCTAAGATACGTTCTTGTGATCATTCTGGCAAAGGAGGGGGAGGGCTGATTCACTGGGAAGCAGACCTTTCTTTGGTTCAGTCCAAAGAGGTACATCTTCTCAGGCATTACTTCCTTCTTGAGGACTGAGGGGTTTCTTATTGCCGATCGCCCGAGGCAAGAGATGCTATGTTTGTACCCAACCAGAGTGCTCAATTGGGGATAGCTTGTTTCCCCCCACCTTCTAGCCTTGTGTCCTTCTTGCTGTTGTGGGAAAGAATTAAATTACTACGGAGAACTGATGAGAACCAAAGTTTCAATGTGGGACGTTTTCGGCTATTTTTGTTCTTCACCTTCTAGCTTTGTGGCTAAATCCAACAAAGGTGTTTTTATAGATGCGTCTTCGTTACTACATGCCCGTCGTTTTCCGATTGGTCTTCCATGCTTCAGTTAAAAAAACAACATTTTAATCACCAAATATGCTGATTGCATCCAAGAATATATAGAAGAGGCTCTATCCGCCATCCTATGTGTCGCGTATGTTTTAAATTGCATTTTTAGATACGTCTACGCAACTATATAAGTGACTGTCCGTCACTCCGTCCGTCGGTCATTCACGACTTATTTTGAAATGGAATCAATGGATTGAACGAGCACATATTCAAAATATCTATTCTTTGTAATCGTCGTCGTCATCTTCTTCTTCTTCTCTTTCTTCTTCTGTTCTACTTCTTCCTTTCCTGCTCTACTCTTTTCTCCCTTTTTCTCTCCGCTCTCTCCGCCGTCTTCTTATTTCTTCTTTTCTTCTTCTTTTTCTTCTCCTACCTTTTCTTCTACCTTTTCTTTCCTTACCTGTTCTTCTTCTTCTTCTTCTTCTTCTTCTTCTTCTTCTTCTTCTTCTTCTTCTTATTATTATTATTATTACCATCTCTTTTCCCATCCTAATTCTGTTTCTCTTCCTCACCTTATCCTTTTCTTCTTGTCTTCCTGTTCAACCTTTTTTTCCTTCTCTTATCCGCTCTTCCTCGTCGTTGTCTTCTTTTACTACTTTTTATTCTTTCCCTCAGTTATCTTTTCTTCCCCCTCTCTTCTTCGTCTTTGTTTAATTCTGCACTCTTTATGCTTGACTACCTTCTCATCGTTGCAGTGGGAGAATAAGTCTTAATGTAATTTCCGATTGTCGTGACGAAGGAATTTCTTTACTATTTCATTTGATCGAAACGTGAAGAGTTTCATTTTACATTTTTAGCCGATTTATGATTCAGAAGAAAAGTGAACCTAAAGCATTTTACGGCTGTCGCCATTTTCCATGAGTCAATGTCGTTGGTATTTAGGCGCATCAAAAGTAGTTTCAGTTCTGTTAACGTTGAGACCTCCAATTAATAACTGGGTGTATCATATGAAAACGAGCAAGAGACTATATATATATATATATATATATATATATATATATATATATATATATATATATATATATATATATGTGTGTGTGTGTGTGTGTGTGTGTGTGTGTGTGTGTGTGTGTGTGTGTGTGTGTGAAGTAGACAGCATTTGAGACTGTTGATTATTTTATGAACCGTTGGTCACTTATAGGTCCCCAAACTACTTCTGGAAATTGTAACAAATTTAGTATGAACTAGCATGTAAATGCATAACATGTCACAAGAGGTAGAACTTTTAATACTTCTATTAAGGAAAAGAATAAACACTTATATACTCCAAAGCTATTGGTCAAAATCAGAGCACATTTGTCATTAATAATCTTGCTATGGCGGAGGTGTCGTAGACTAGTCTTCTCATAATACTACCGGCGCTACTTATGATAAAAAATAAATATTTGGAGGCTAAAATTCATGGAAAATGTCAACCAAATCTGTCGTGAAATCTATTTACTCGTTGAAGCGTTTAAATTAATAAAATATAAACATCGTATCTAAATGTATGTGTGTATGTATGCATGTTTGAAAAACACATCTCAGAGCAAAATATCAAATGAAATCATGACTCTGAGTTAATCACTTTTTGTTCAAAGTAGTCTTTTTTTCTGATCTCCTTATCTCCATTTTGGGTACCTATGTATGTATGTATGTATGTATGTATGTGTGCTTCCCACTTTTTGTTCATTTTACTCATATAGATATTAGAGTGTTCAACTGAAGTTCACCGTAACCTTTCAAACGTTGAGTTAGTAAAGAAGTGAACATTAAGTTCCCTCTTCCTAATTGACCAAATAACCATGTGATGGTAAATCTTTCTTGTTGTTGCTTAGTCTTACCGGATTCCAGGACAATAATTCATCTAGTCTGGTGGAGTATTCAGCTAAGTGCTGTTACTTGAGGTAACATCACTAGGAGAAAGTGCACTATTCCTCGTATGAACCAGTGTATAACCCTGTAAAGGGGGTCTTATTTGGGCTACGAATACTATGTTATTTTGAATATTTGGTTACGGTTTTCTTGTAGGGTGAAGTATTCCCAATGTCAGGTCGTCCTGTACAGAGAGACCGAAGACACTCGAAGATGGTGTCTAGTATGCTATTCAAACTCCCCTGTGTGATAAGGAAAGTCTGGCGTACTTTAGTATCCCTGCTGACAATTGGGAGTCCCTAGCGTTTGATCGTAGGCGGTGGAGGGCACCCATTTACAAGAATGCTTAACGTTTTGAAACACGTGCACAACTCAAGAGAGCATGTAGCAAACATGAAACCTTGCCAACCTATTGTTGAGATGTGTGAATCTGTGAGGTGTGTAACCGGGCTCTGTTGTCAAAGACAAGTTAGGCCCATGAAATCATATGGAACCATTTCATCTACAGCTGTTTATGTCCCAAGACAGACACAGAATCACAGCTTGTCATGTTGTCGATGCGTCAAAGTGTGTCGATCATCACATGAAATTGCACAATGATGCAAGTTTTGTGCCTCCTGGTTTTACCCAGGTCAATGATCGATATGAGTGTCAGGTCTGCCCAAGGATATGCAATTCGTTGAAAGGGGCTGAAGAGCCATTTGCGGACGCATGAACGGTCATTAAATGAAAGGGGTGGCACTCGTTTGACAAGATCTCGCTATCATCATGAATGTGTGTATGTATTTTATTTATCTCCTTTCCACGAGGTTAGACACAAGGTCATGTGTGGTTTTGAAAAGCCAGCACACTAGAATTAGAGCGCTCTGGCCTATAAAAACATCATAAGCAGCCCCGTCGGCATTTCCAGGTCGAGGCACTTCGGGCGATTAGTCATAAACTAACCTCTTCTCAAAGAGAAGGTAAAGCCTGGGAGGGTGGACCTCCTGAGATTGAACAGAACCATACATCAGCCCGACAGCAACAAAGTCACGGTTGGACTAATTGTCGAGGACGTATGTATGTATGTATGTATGTATGTATGTATGTATGTATGTATGTATGTATGTATGTATGTATGTATGTATGTATGAGTTGTATTCTGACAGACATTTTGTTAATGGGTTGAACTGTACAGCTAAATGAGAACCTTCTCATATCCACGGTCATCTATGAAACAAATCAGACTTTTATAATTAACTTTTCTCTATCTCTCATGAAGATTAGCCCAGTTGAATTCTATTTATCTATCTCTCTACGAGCGTTAGGGTACTTAATCCAATGTTTATGCCTTATTGAACAAAGGCGTCCAAGTCTATGTTGCGTCAAGCAATGGTCACTAATTGATTCTAGAAGTGACCGTTTCAGTTTTTCTCATAATACTAAATTGGCAGTACGAATGTAATGTAAGCGCTGAACATTAATTATATATTAAAAATTAATGACCCTACGTTAGGCGTCGGTAAATGTATTATTTATTTTAAATTCACCTTATAAATTATCTATAAAGGCTAATGTCATTGGTATTTAAAGATATCAAACGTATTTACCGATTTAATAACGCTGAGTTTTCGAATAAATATTGGTGTCTACTTTATGAAAAGTATGTTTAGATTTATATATGTAGCGTAAACAACGTTTTTAAATTGTTGGCTATTCTGTGAACTGATTAACCATGTGTAAAAGCGTACGAATTTTAAAAACTTAAGCAAATGGATGGCGCGTCTAGAGGTGTTTTTTTTTTAATGATGTGATGTTTGGTGTTGATTGTAGTAGCAGCAAGTATAGCCCTTTTGTGTCTCTCCTTCTAGCAGCATTCATCTATATAATACGTTTGTGTCTCTCTTCACAATAGTAAACGAGGTTAGCCATTTACGTTGATTTACACGCCACAACATTCACATCATACTCGACTGTATACTCGATTTTTCGGAGATGATGTTAAACTTATTTCAAGAGGCGGATATTCTTTTCTTTAGATCATCAGAAAGTATAATAATAATTCATATATGACGTAATTCTATGATTTTATCTGAATATTAGTGCGAACACTGGTGAAGCGTAATTTTTTTACATCAGTTTTGACGGAGGATGTACATTAGTAAGTAATAGAACTCCCCTCCAATGTCGACTGACGAAAACACGAAAAATGACGAGAGTGTATTTATTGATAGCGTCCAATATTAAAGACAAACACGTAGAATGAACAATGATACGACAGACATCTTGATTTATGGGTAATGAATTCGATTACGGAGATGGTTCTATATCAAAGGAATTAGACGATATGATTTACTGATTTAAATAATGTGGTCATATTTGTTTCGTGACTTTGAAGATTCTAAAACATGTGGGGAAGGTCACTTCCGCTTTAATTAAGTGTATTAGGAAAACAATCCGTGGTGATCAATGACGGTTGATTGATTCACAAGGTCAACTTTGTAGCAACGTTGTACGCCATTGCATATGTAACGTCTTATTCTGCAAGTTGTAGGAATAAGTAAAACAAGTAATTTAATCATAATATGATCCACTTAATTTAATAATCTTTAACGAGGATACACATCTTTAGACAACGGGCCAATCTGGCACAATGGTAAGAGTATTCACTAATAGGCTGGGAGACCACAGTTTAATCCTCGGTCGAGTCATACCAAAGACTTAAAAATTGTACTTGATATTCCCCCTGCTAAATACTCAGTATTATAAGGATCAAGTGTAAGTGGCATAATCCTGGGAAAATAGTGGCGTCCTCTACACTTCGGTGTAGTAACTAATGAAAAATGACCCTTCGAGTCGCCCTCGACTACGGTCCACCTACTTTTGGCTCACCCTGTATATATATATATATATATATATATATATATATATATATATATGTGTGTGTGTGTGTGTGTGTGTGTGTGTGTGTGTGTGAGTGCGTGTGTGTGTTTTGTGTGTGTGTGCTCTTATATACGTTTACCAAAGCATTAAATAAAAACACACACACACATGTGGATAATAATTTAAACACATTTAATATAAAATTATTTAATAGCCCCTTTACGGCTGGTGATTTTAAGCGAATTAAAATAAGCTGCTAAATTAACGCGTAAATGCAAGTTCCGTCCATTGGTGATGTCGAACAGCGTGTGACTATATGTCCGCTTGCAAATACATAAATAGATTTTTATTTATCTCTTCTTGCATAGCTGTTAGGTTAGCCGCATGGACAAAAGGGGTCGGGTGATTTATCTTCCTCCCACGGCGGCAAGATGTGATACAAGGTAGAAAAGTCGGATTTGATAAGTCAGCACCCTAGAAGAATGGCCCTTATGACCTTTAAAAATTGCCTGGGCAGCCCCGTCGGCATTCCCCAGTAGGAGCGCCTCAGACGATTAGCAATAAACTAACCCCTTGTCAAAGTGTGAGGGCAAAGCCTGGGAGGGTGGACCTCCTAGAACTGCACAGGCCAGACCCACAGACCGGCGTCATCAAGCCCCGAAGGACAAGACGATACCGGTCTATGGGGTGCAGTATCATCGGACCAAATAAAAGGGGTCAATCTTGAGTTAAAAGGTGACTCGTGTTTCGAGTTCAAATCGTGCGAGCTACGGAACAGTTATTTCACCACTGACGATTCCCGAAAAGGATGAAACATATATGTATGTAGATAATAATTGAACAAGTTTTTTTTTTATTATAATACATTATAATATATGTTACGTCTAGTCATACTTAATAACCGTGATACGATGAAACAGCTCCCTTGGTCTGACTATATATATATATATATATATATATATATATATATATATAGTTATTAGACTCCACGTGACACGCTGGGTCACAATAACTACGACAATTAGTCTCACTTTCATTTCATTCGAGAATTTATGAAGTGCCATATATCTGTTGAGAAAGTCTTCTAGCATAACTTAATACAATGTCTCTATACTTGTAAATTATCCATAAGGATTATATACAGAGAGACGTATTATTCTGTCATCTAATTTACATACGTGTTTAGTATATCTACAGACACACTATGTAAATTTGCTGGAAACAGGGAGTCATCCTTTCTTCAAATGTTCACATAGATATCAAGAAATATTAGATGTTGGTTGTGAGAGAGGTCGCGAGAAATATATAGATAGTAAATTTTTCAGACGCTTCTTTTCGAACTTGATAATTTTTGTCAGAATTCTAAAACCTATACAGAATTTCGATATCAACCCTTTATTTAATCCATGTGGGTAGATTGTTCTCCGACCGTTACTTATTCATAATTATTATCGCCTGTAGTAAAGGTTGAACATTATATCTTCAAAAGACTGTCACTTGGAACTGATTGTAATCGACGACTTTATTCGTTGCCCCACAGGTCCATGTTGACAATTCTAGTATGAACTTTTTGAGCTGTAATCTTGTTTTAAGATGTGTAGTATTGCTACTTATCACTATATATAAATTTATATATATATATATATATATATATATATATATATATATATATATATATATATATATATATATATATATGGAGATAAAAATATTTATATTTTAATAATTATTATTAAGCTCCTATGAAGTAGATCCCTTTCGAGATATAATAAATTGAGGATTCATAAATTAGCCACGTTGCCTGGCTCTAACCCTGTGGAGATAGGACTCTTTAGAATCACAGTACTTGTGTTTACAGTGAAAAATACAAGACGTATTCTCTCGCAATTCAACGCGTCGCCGAATGGTTACGAGACCAGGTACATGATACTTGGATCCGGGGCTCGTATTGTTCGACCGGCGATACGGTTACGTAATTCCATACTGACGAACGTAAAATAAAAAAACGTAAAATATATATATTTAAAACACTTTCCTTTGTCATCTCTGCCCGGGAAGTTTCTTTAATGGCGAATATTTTACATCTTAATCTCCTCTGACGCCTGCCTGCATCATCGAATGTACTTCTTATTGGACTTTTTACCCTTTTTGGATTTTCTATTTTCGCCGTACCTGAAGTTGTGGCTTCTTGGAATTTAACTTTGAAACTTCTCTCATTACTTCTCGTGCCTCTAACGACCTACCTATCTACATCGTATTCTCTCTGCTGGACTCTTCGACACCGGACTTTTTGGCAATCGGACATTTGCTTGCACCCTGGCACAGTTTTGCCCTACGTTTCTTTCCCTAGAACTTTTATTTTATTTCATTTTTTCAAATTTTAAATCTTGGCCAATGCCAACTTATCTATCCCAGCGACTTCCTCTGATGATAAGATTTTGATCTTTGAAAAGACTGGCTTAAGGAAAATTTAACTTGAATAAATTGCCTTTTTGCGGAATATACCTTGCTTTGAACTTTTGAATTGAATTTTGATTTGGCTTTTGCTTTCTCTAATTCCTTTCCATTCTCCTTCATATATATATATATATATATATATATATATATATATATATATATATATATATATATATATGAATATAAAATATTTATTTAATAATAATAATATATATATATATATATATATATATATATATATATATGTGTGTGTGTGTGTGTCTGTGTGTATCATACCCGACTATTATACATAAATAATAAAATAACAACACCCTTTTTGTTTAAATGACAACAGCCTGTAAACACATTTAAACAACACTTAGTCGACTTCCCCCCAAAAAACAAACAAACATATAACCATCCAATTTTTGGCACATTTATACGACGCACATGGGCGGCCTTGTTTTCGGATTTTCAGTAATTCCCGATGAAGAACGCGGGACGTTTTGAATATTGAATTATAATAATAAAAAAATTAAAAAACGACATCGTTTCATGCTTCATAATTACCAATATATATATATATATATATATATATATATATATATATATATATATATATATATGTATATATATATATATATATATATATATATATATATATATATATATATATATATATATATGTGTGTGTAATAATTGATCAATTAATTTATATATATATATTAATTAATAGTGTTCTAAGCTACTGCTTATAATTATAAGTTCATACATTGTATTTCATTTTATACTATGTCTATTTAGGAGGCCATTGTCGCCCAACATATGCACTGCTTCTTTGGGCCCTCTAACTCTCTACTTTTCTACTTTGTCTATAATTTTTACTTCGTCCCACTAAAGGATATGTTTTCTCTTTTCCCGAGTCAACATAAAAAGATGCACCTGGAGAAAGTCGGGGGTTACACCGGCTGAAATTGTTGTGAAAATAACGTCCGAGATGAGCATAGTAGTCTGAATAATCGAAATAATTCAAATTATCAATCCCTATATAAAAAATTCCGAAACAGATAATCTTTTGGTCTGTCACACGTTAACTTTTAAATCACTGTTTCCTGAGTCTGCCATGTATATCATTTTTAGAGAGGCGTTCACGTATCTCTAAAAGCGGCTATATCCGTTTATCGTCGGTCTGTCACGGATGATTTTGAAATTGCGTCTTTAGATGCGAACACACATCTATATAACAGGCTCCATCGGTCACACACGCTTAAGTTTAAAATAGCATTTTGTCACGGTTAGGTTTTAAATTGCATTTTCGTCTGTCTATCAAGCTTAAGTTTTACAGCAATTTCGTCCATTTATTACGCTTGAATTTGAAATATAATTTCCGTGTGTCTGTCCCGCTTAAGTTTAAAATAGCATTTCGTCTGTCTGTCACGCTTAGGTTTTAATTAGCATTTTTGCTTGTCTGTCACGCTTACGATTTGAAACAACATTTTCGCTAGTCTGTCACATTTTCGTTTTTTTGTTGTCACACTTAAGTCTGAAATAGAATTTTCTGTCTGTCTGTCACGCCCAAGTTTAAAGCAGCATTTTCGTCTGCCTGTCACGAATTATGCCCACATATTTCTATGAGTCTGTCACGCTATAGCTTGAAATAGTATTTTCATCGCTAAACGCGCTGATTGGGTGGACGCATTTAAAGGATATCGATTCTTGTTTGTCTTTTTGTATGTCTTTGTTGTTGTTCCTGGTGCTAAGAAGTCAATGACCTGGTACTGTGAATTCGCGGGCTTTCTTGCTCGAGCCGATGTCTCTAACGTGGAGTTGGCATCTGCGAGATTCTGAAGAAAAATCAGTGCGTTTACATAATTGGAATTGGCATCGATTCTTCGGCTTTTCTCAATTTCGCTCTTCCTCTCCGTTTCATTGTCTGCGGCATCACAGATATTGGTTATGCTAAAATGTCTCTTAAAAAGAGATTGCTTCATACGAGTCCACGCATCTATGGAGATTTGATATCTGTCTGCCTGAAACTGAAACTCTACTATTACTTCTAGTAATTGTACGATTGTACTATCTTTGAATGATAGATTCAGTTTACTATACTACTTCAGACTAATGCACTATCTTTCAATACTCCATTACGGGGTAGTATCTGTTCTTTTGTCACGATTCTCCCAAGCATTATCTCCTTCTTTAGTGGTAGTATAGCATATGTTCTGTTGTCATCATACCATCCTCCCAACATTACCTACTCTTCTTTTTTATTTTTTCTGTGATCATGATACCATCCTCTCAAGCATTACCTCATCCTTTATTTTATTTTGTTGGGGGAGGTAGTGTATCATCTCTTCGGTAATCACGAGAATATTGTCTCAGGCATTACCGCCTAATTTTAGAAGTAGTGTCGTATTTGTTCTGATGATCCTGAGACAATCCTCCCAGGCATAACCTACTCCTTTGGGGGGGGGGTAGTTTAAGATATGTCCGTTTGTCTTGGAAATCTCATCCCAAACTTTATTTCTTCCTTTGTGGGGGGTGGGGGCTGTGTAATATAAGTTCATTTTTTATGATACAACTCTCCAAGTCTAGCTAAAAATATGGGACCAGAGACATCATATATTTGCTAGTCTCGATAAGAAAATCTGTCCGTGGCTTAGCCAGTCCGTCCGTGCGCATATCTGTCTTAATCTGTCACGCTCATGTTTGAAATAGAATTTAAATCGTCAAACGAATTAACTATAAGAGGCTCTTCCCACGCTTAAGTTTTAGGTACTTCTCCAGCTGGGGATCCATTGCGATTTACAAAAAAAACAAAACCAAAAAACGGAAATAGCCTAGCCGTCGCCGAACAGTCAATTAGTACTGACATTAAATGAAACAACTTTTACATTTTACCCTAATATAACTTAAGGTTAAGGTCAATAAACCTCTCTCCCCTCCGGGCAAAGAATGAGTTAATTTTTTTTTTTTTTATAAATCAATAAGTGAATCAACTTCATTTATTTTCTTAATTTTTCTTTAAGGAAAGTTTTTCGACTATATTTATCTTTGGGGGGGGGGGGTTAATTTTTTTTCAACTTTAATCTAACCCACCTTATTCGTACTAGCTTTACGGACAAAACCTTTTCTTAGTCGAAAGAATAAAATCTTCTTACGTTTTTATTTATCGGTAGAATAATTTGGAGTTTTTTACAATGAGGTTTTATTATTTTTTAAGATTTTTTGCAGAATAAGATTAGTTCTTCGGGAGACTGAATATTCTCTCAGGCATTACCTCCTCATCGCGGTTAAATTCATTTTGGTTTTGTAGTCATATGCTTTAGTGTCGTCTGCCTATTTACATTTTTTCGCGGTTTTCAAATCGTGAACGGCTTTGGTTATTTCCGGTTGTTTCCGTAAATCGCAATCGGAAACATTCAGGCTGATATGAATCCCCAGCTGAAGAAGTACCAAGTTTGACGAATAAACGAATCTTATTTTAGATGCGACTAAACATTTTTAAAGGAGGCTCTGTTGTTAGTCGACGGAGGTTTGTAACTAGTATTGACATCTCTAACGCTAAAGTTTGAAATAGCGTTTGGATCGCTGAACGCAAGTTATTTTATATACGTCCAAAAATCCCTATAGATGGCCTCTGTACATTTATCGGTGTTTCACGCTTAAGTTTTAAATGTTACTTTCGTCTGACACGTTTAAGTTTAAATTGCATTTCTTCGATAAAAGAATGGACGCATCTTATTTTAGATACGTTTAGGTTTGAAATAGCATTTTCGTTTGTCTTGCTTATGTTTTATTTAGAATTTTCATTGTTAAACACAATAGACGCATCCGATTTTAGATGCGTTTACACATTCCCTTAAGAACCTATTTACGCCCGTCTCTCCGTATGTTGGTCTGTCACGCTTTTGTTTACAAGTGGTCTTTTCAACGTTAAATGTACAGATTAAACGAGTTTTTGTAGATTAAAACAAAACAACAAAAAATAGCTTTTGCTTATTGACTAATTGATTTTGCATTCATTATTTATGTATTCAAACTTTCCGGTTGTTCCTATTTACTTACCTCCCCACGAGGGCAGTATTAGACACAAGGTCGTTTTTTTTTAATGTGGGGAAAATCCAGCCACTAAAAAGAGGCACTCTCGATTGGAACAAAAAATGTAATTGCCTCAGTCTATAAACACTTCTCTAGTGACCAAGGACAGAATAAACTAAGCGTAGCATCACAACAGATACTACACTTTGTTCCTAGCCAAAAAACAAACAATATCCTGGTTGTTAATTAGAAAAATATAGTCACATAACGTACTTATGCAACGTGCATTCCATACACACAACAAAGGACGATACATCGTTCGTAAAATAATTTGCATATTGTCATATTATTGAAGCGGCTACCAATCTGTGGGACACAATACTAAATGGCTGCTTCCCAGATGACTACAACATGGTCGTTTTCAAGTCCAATATTCACAAATTCTTGTTGAGCTGTCCTCTTAAATAATCAAATTCTTCACAGTTTCAACCATCGTTTTAAATCCTCAGGGTGTTTGTCTCACCGTTTACATGAAAAGGTTATCAACCCTTATCCTAGAGTGGCATTTGAGCCTTGATAAACGGTGACTCATTAGTAATAAAAAAAACGAGTATTTCCTTTTTTTCAAGGCACGAAGTTGTCGCTCCTCGAAAAAGTAGAGCACTGTAAGTGTAGTATTAACACAGCATGACGTCACTAGCTTTAAATGCATCCTTCCTTCTATTAAAAGAAGTAGAACGCTCTAGACGTTATAGCCGCCGATAAAGTGTTAAAATTATCACAGTTTATTCGCTATTTAAAATTGGCCGTGTGGTTAAGGCGTCGGATTTCAGTTGCAAAATACTCGTAATCCGGAGTTTCGAATCGCATGACCGGTTGTGAATAGTCATATCTCTATTCTGATGAGTCCCGATTATTAAAAAGGACGAAACGTATACGTACAGAGATAATAAACAATAACAAACAAATATATATATATATATATATATATATATATATATATATATATATATATATAAAAACTTTAATTCTAATAATTACAGGGGCAATCAATCCATAACGATAACTTTTATCTGTTATTTCAATTTCTTTATCTTCATATATCGTCGAACAACCATAACCATAACTTTCATTTATTCGTTAAATTTCTTTATTTCGGCGAATGCCTGTAATTCTTTTTTGTCTCACAAAGAAATTTCTTTTTTATATAATTATATTTTATTTTTTATGTTATTTCTTGTTAAATTCGATATTTTTCTACATCTTACGCGCGTTTCACATCAAAATCAAGAGTTTTCATAGTCTTCATCTTAACCTCGTTGATAATCAAAAAAATTGTTTATTCAATAGTAATAGGAAAACACATAATTCCCAAGACATGAAAAAAGAAAGATGGAAAGTTTTAAAAGAGTTCTTGACACACACACACACACACACACACACACACATATATATATACATATATAATTATTATTATTATTATTATTTTATAAAGAGTTGCTGCATGATGCCGGTCCTTGTTCCCTTTTATAAATCGAATTTTGATAAGTTTAATTAAATTATATCGTGTGATCATTACATTAATTGAATAAAAGGTTTAAAATTTAACTAAAAAAGTTAATTTAAAAAGTTACGTTTGAACGTGAATTTCAAAGACGTACGATATGTGATCTTATAATTTCAAAATTAAAAGATGTTCGCATTTGCTAAGGTTTCGAGTAATCTACTCTCTATATAAAAGTAAATGTTTGTGTGTTATAAAAATCGATATGCATCCCCTTAAATACTTTATTTTTATATTGGTTTGAAAAAATGTTATCAAGTGAAAAACGTTTCATAGGGGTAATATAAAGTAGTATTAGTTTAGGAAGAAAATATATACTTATTGAACAAAAGTAAGTGATGTTGTAAATGTGCAGTAAATCGCATACAATTTTACATGTATATCAAAACACTACACTATATGTATCTGAATAATCATAATACACGAGAGAATCATAAAATCATGTTTACTTACCATTATAATGACCAGATTTACAAGTTTAGGCTCTTGAATTAGGCAGATGACACGCCGATGACACTCGTGGGCGTGCTTATGCAACCTCATACTAATACCTACTCACACTTTCTAACAGGCTCGTTGCAGATGTGAAACAAGTTGCAGTTTGACACATTTTCGTTGAATATTATATCGAATAGGCATTTTGTTGGAATGTGTCATATTTGAAACAAAAACAGAACATTCAAACAAGCTTCAATAAAGGTTACATTTTTCACATGATCTAATAAAACATTGCCATTTTCCTACGATTAGATATGGATTCAGTAGGGGCGGTTATCAGTTAGGTCCATAAAATGATTGAAATATATTAGAAGGCAAAAAAACAAAATACATTTTTTTAAATTGGATTTTATTCGTTTCATAAAACAAAAATTAAATTAAACAAAGAATACTTCAGTGAAGAATTACAAAAATTTTAACAATAAATAATTATTTTATTGGTACTTTTAAAATTTAAAATAATTAAATCAAAACGAATTATCGAATATTCGTTAAAGCCATTTGCCGTTTTACAGCTGTCCGTGCAAGAAACGCAGTGTCCAGACTAAATCAGGAAAGCAGACAAGTAGTTTTTATATTCGGAATATAATTTAAAAAGTTCACAATATAGCCGAAATCATCAGAACAGTTTACTACAGTTCCACGGCAGATTCGATTCTCATCTCTCATTCTCGCTTACTATTATTATCCCATACGTCATTATACATTTGAATGCAAGATCTGCCTAAAATAATGTGTAAAGATAAGCCGTTTATTGTTATGCGTGTGTGTGTGTATGTATTAAAAAGACAAAAGGAAAAACAATTAAACACAAGCCATCAAAGCGAGACATTTACCGGTTTTGTTCGGATCAAAGAATGTCTTCAGAAAAAAAACTTAATTTAATTTATGATATATCGTGTATTTTAGCTTCATATATATATATATATATATATATATATATATATATATATATATATATATATATATATATATCGGCATTGTTTCTAGTCGTCTTGCCATTGGAATCACGCAGTGCCGACCCAAGAGAGGTGTTGTTAGAGATTGCGCAACACTTGCTTCACAAGTACACGCGCGGCCAGCCCCTTGTGGGCCACTTATACGTCGAAATCAACGGGAGAGTTCATCATATATATATAATCATTCACAGACAGCTATTCCATTGCATCACGACTCATCAGTAGGACTAACCATAGCGAGTACATTAACCCCGAAATTCGAAACCCGGACGGCAGGCCACGACCAAATCTGACCAGCTCATGTCCAGCTCTAGCTCATGTCGGATGTCTTACAATCTGAGCTAACACACACGTTACATTCTTTTACGGAAAAGTCTTGTGTTACGCTAAAAGGAAGCCATCATTTTAAAATACCAGAGAGCTCCATGTATATGTAAGCCTATAATTAAATTATATATAATTAAAAAAAAATAGGGGTTGATAAAAAATAGTGAGTGTAAACCCAATCTCGGAGATTAGATCGTCTGAATATCGTGCGCGTGAAACTAGTATGACGGTATCAAAAGACAGCTTATATTTTTATGTAATATTATAATGTGCATGCAGATTTATTACAGTGCTCATGTATCAATAATTACAAAGTAGTAAGAGCATAAAATACTTATGTATTTATAATATCAATTAGCTATCCGCATCTGAGGCTTACAGGTCCATAATTGTTCGGATACTACCTATTCATTATCTCAGGATAAATTTGTCATTTTCTGTCAAGTATATATAAATAGTTTCGGATGTTTTTAAACAGAACAACTAATCAATTACTTTGGGAAACCGTTTATGTTGGCGTGCGGTCTTATACGATATCAAGCTAAACCTGTTCCTTTCAGTTGCTACCATAATTGGACTCCGACTTTAGACTCGGTAAATACTTACCTCTTTGACACGGTAAATATGTGTGCGCTACTTGATCTCCTCTCTCTCTCTCTCTCTCTCTCATCCAATCTTTTGATCACACACCCAATCTCCCTCTCTCTTTCTGTCTCTCTATCTCTCTCTCATTATCTTAATTCCCACGTGGGTGGATTGGAGAAAGGTAGGATTTCCATTTCTCTTCTCGTCCGTAGTGCACGTGCCTTTTTTTTCCTATTCATAACGGGAGGGCGGTGACGTCACCGCGACGAGACAGTATCCGATGAGAAACTGACTCAATTCCTTCCCCCGCCTCGCGCTCTTTGCAGATGCGTCCTCGCATATCTAAGACAGGATGCGTCGGTCGGTCGGTCAGCTTGTCTGTCTGGCATAAGTGGCTGGAACTGTCTCGTCGATCTGTCACGCGTATGCCTGAATAACTATTTCTTTGGTTAGTCACGCGTAAGCTTACAATATCATTTTCGTTTGTCTGTCACGTTAAAGTTAGAAATATGATTTTCGTTGGTTTATCACATTCAAATTTGAAATATCCTTTTCGTTGGTCTGTCATATTAAAGTTTGAAACAGCATTTTCACCACTAAACGCGCAGATCGAATGGATGCATCTCAGGAATACTTGTTTCTCTCTGCCTTTTCCTCTGTTCTCATCTTCTTATTCTGTTCCTCTGAAACTCCTACCACACACCGAGCCCCCTCAAAAACAACCATATCTGGCTCCCCCAACCTTAACTACCCCCACCCTTACCGATTATTTTATCCATACCATAATATTCATCGTCTTGCCCCTCTACCTCACACACCGCTTAAGGAACAACCTTTGTCCATCCCACCCATGCACCCCAGCGTCTGTCCCGGTTTGATTAAGGTCTTAAAAGGAGGTGGGGGTGTTATGTTCGAGATCTTTGGCATTTTATACATTTTATACATGGGATGCGGAAGGGTGTCAGCAACCAGACCCTCAACCCCATCCATCTTCACACCCCATCCTCACATTCGGTCAGATCCAAATTTTCTCTTGTCTGCCTGTTAATGTCAAAGTGTGTCTATTAGCCCACCCCGCACCCCCTCTGTCGTTTTGTCTGACAATACGTTTTTAGATACGTCATCAAAATCCTAAGAGAGGATTTGTCGGTCTTGAGTTTGTCTGTCACACTTAAGTTTAAAATAACATTTTCGTTAATCTGACACGTTTATGTTTGAAATATTATTTTCTTCCATCTGTCACGTTAGAGTTTGAAATAGCATTTTTGTTCGTTTGACAAGCTAAGTTTGAAATGCTATCTTCTACGGTATGCCACGCTTAAGCTTGAAATGTATTTTTTTGTCTAACACTTAAGTTTGAAATAGACTTTTCGTTGATTTGTCATGCTTAAATTTGTAATAGTATTTTCGTCGGTGTGCTACCTTATAGGTTGAAATAACAATTTATGTCATGCTAAAGTTTTGAATTGCATTTACTTTGGGCTGTCTGTAAGATAAACAAAAGGATATCCGCTATGTTAATCATGAAGAACTGGTGTTTCTGCTATTTCCGTAATTCCGTAATTCAGTTGTTCCATTTGTGTTCTGATTTTTTCGAAATTCATTCATCATTTTCCCGCGAGATTTTTCAAGAAGTTATGTGACTAAATGTAGAAAACGGCTTATTCAGTATTTTCGCGAGAACTTTCGAACCTAACAGACACGTTTCGTTCTTGTTCATTACTTACACGGATGATTATCTCACATTTTCATAGTTCACATTAGTCGAGAGAGTCAACTCTGAAACGTAACTTGACTGACAATTTCAACTCCGATTCTTCGTATTCTATTTTGTTACGCGCGTCTGGAAAACTGACTGGTGTAATGTTGCTGACACAAAAGCCGCCTGACACACTGTTTAATAATACAGAAGATTAAATTCCACAACATCTTTCAAAGACGATGACAGATTTATTGAATCACCCCGCCAATTAAGTTACAATTAAGTTCCATCGCTGACTAATCATACCGACCACAAATGATCGCCTAGTGGATGAAAGATGGAGAGTAGGAAAAAAGACAGAGAGTTAATCATTTGTTAAGCGCATTGCTTAATCATATTATTATTTCATTAGATAATGTTTAATACGTCGGATTGCTTGGTCGCTTTTGCTAAGATAGCATTCAATCTCATCTCAGAATTATGTCAGCGTCGCATATGTGACATTATGTCCACCCACGTATCATCAGCTTCTTGTTTTTACGTTCATGATGTGTCCTAATCTTACTGACTATTTTGTGACATGAAACGTTTTCTGTTTAAGCTGTCAAAGACGATACTCGGTGAGTCACAGGTTCAATTCATTTTACCCGTTTTGGGACAAGTATTCTTCAAGTATATATATATATATATATATATATATATATATATATATATATATATATACAAATTCTTTTAAATTCACACAAAATTCCATTAATAGTACAATAATATATATTTCTCGTGTTCAAAATATAATAATTTAATAAATGCTACGAATTTGTTTTAAAAACATCTTTATTGATACAATTGTTTCTGCCCATCCTAAAAAACAACCTTTTCTTGATAATAAATTCAAGATATGTTTAAAAGATATTTTACATCCAATCATAAAAGCCTCCTAAAACAAAACCATTAACTTCAAACTTGTTTATTTTTATTTCCTTTATTTATCCTATTTCCAAAATAAACTAATGAAAACCCATCCTAGCTGGTCTTTCTCTCTCTCTCTCTCCCTCTCTCTCTCTCTCTCTCTCTCTCTCTCTCTCTCTCTATATATATATATATATATATATATATATATAATGGAGAACATTATTAAAGAAGTGTTTTCTGATATTATTTTTGGAGATTTGTGTATATAAGGAAGCAGCTACGAATCGTTTTTATTTGGTTGCTTTTAAAAATGGATAAATACCATAGACAACTTTAAATGCATCCTCATAGCCTCCAATTTTAAGACGCAACACCACAGACGCGAATACAAAACTAAACACATTTTGAGACTCAAAACCCACATCTACAAAATTAAATAAAAATTTCAGACCTTTCGATTATTATTCATTATACAAACAAGATTTTCATACACGGGAAGTAAACTGTATTTGTCGTGGTGAAAATTTTTTTTTTTTTCCACATCAGAATTTTTCCAATTTTCTCATATTTTCACTTTCGTCATATTCTCACTTATTTCCTATATGATATCTATTATATTTTACCAGCTTCTTCATAGACATTTATCATCCATTTTATTATATTGTATTTTTTAAGGTAATTTCACGAATTCCTCTATATAAATTATTAAAGGGGGTTCACTGTCCGAATCTTAAAGATAACATGGTTACATTGCAAGTATATCCCTCCGATTCCACAATCCCCCAAACAGCAATTCAATGATGGCTAAAATGTGTTACATTAAAAATCAAATCCCCATTTTTTCTCATCTCCCGTCCCCCCCTCCTGAACAGGTAAGGATTTTAACTATTTATGATTCTCTATCCACTTTACTTTGGAAAATATCAACGATATCAGTCTGTTGGTGACTTCCTCAGGTGCGAAGATTCAATAGGAGGTCAGAGATAAGTAGATGGACACACACTAGCAACATATAAGCATTTCTTCATCTCATTGGACATACTTTTTTTCTGCCAGTAGCACTCACCGCATTTCACACACACACACACACTCACTCACACATACCCCCCCCCCCCACATATATATATATATATATATATATATATATATATATATATATATATATATATATATATATATATATATATTCTTGCGAAACAGTAAATACACCATAACACTATTAAATACAAGTGTTGCGATATCTTTGAAAGTGTTAGCTGCGTTTTCTCTGGTAAATAAGTGTTAGGGACTAATCACACCCTTACCATATTTAACGCCGTTTAACACAAATCTTGTCGCGATTGTCATTTTTCTTCCGCAATTCTTGGGAAGCGAAACGAAAGAAATTCCATTTCAAGAATTCATAAAAACTTGCCGCTTCCATCTCCCCGGGGAAATCTCCTGTACTGGAAGCAGAACCCGATCTTAGCTTCGTAAACAAATTGCATCCATTTTAAAAAAATTTTTGTGATGTTTTTATGAAACCAGGGGAAGGATATAATCGATGATTGGGAGATTGTGGGGGTCATAAGCAAACACTTCCGCTATAAAATAAGTTGACGGACGCGATGGGGCGACAGTGTTATTTACTTTTTAAGCGTAAATACGTTTATTACAAGTCATACCTTTAACCACCTACAAGAAGGTATAAATGTCATTGTTTGCAATGTTTCATTGAATTCACAATACAGAATATATATATATATATATATATATATATATATATATATATATATATATATATATATATATATATATATATATATATATATATATATATATATATAGTGACGTAATATCCAATACAAAAAGCTTAACTACTTAATTCCAAGAGCCTCCTTATGCTTCAAGTTCTCTTTGATTTTTATCGTTTACTGGTTTAGCTATGCAGCTTAGTTTTGATGATAAAATACATTTCTATTAGCCACTAACTAATCTACCTAGTGGGTTGGAACTCAATTCGGAGTGTCGAAGAATTTTCTGTGATTTCTATATTCCTTAGTAGGACTTATATGCAGTGTTGATCCCATTGTCCCTTTTATTTTCCATAGATATATTAATATTTTAGAGTTACTATTATTACTGAACAAATCTAATGACAACTAATTAATTTATATATGCTTATTATCTAAATTATTATCAAATTGTTCATGAATCCCACGTAATGATAATTTATTTGGTATCGCTAATTTTTTTTTTTACAATAAAAGTAACCTGTTATATAGACCCAAAGCCACTTGAGGATAAGGGTTTAAGGGTGTGACTGGTGGATGGTAAAACAACGTCGCGATCACCGGCACGATGGTTGTAGCAGGGCAGAAATTGATTATTGACGGAGACGGTTCAACAAGAAATTGTTTACATTGGACTTGAAGATGACCATATTGTAGTCAGCTGGGAAGCAGGCTCGCGGCACTGTGTTCCACAGACGGGCAGTTCGAGGAAATAAGCTCTGCCCATGGAAGTTTTGTTTTGTCTTGGGAACGAAGAGGGGGAAAGTGAAATCATTGACAGTGGTAGCAGCAAGGCGGGTTCTAGTTGTGAATGTTTTACAAGAGCAAACATAAATTTGAGCTCGGCCAAGAACCTGCCTTGAAAATAACGGTAAAGGAAAGAAAGACGAGCAACATCTCTTTATTGTGAGAGTGACTGTAGAGAAGTGAAGAAGGTACCCCCTCTAGACTTCGAAGTCGGTTTTGGACTCTGTCAAGGCAAGAAAATGTGCTCTGAGCGGCACCTCCCCATATGTGGCAGCAGTACTCTATCTTAGGAAGTATTTGACGCTTGTAAAGGAGGATGACGTCGGGCGTGAGATACTTTCTAGAGCGGTAGAATGATCCAACCATTTTCCAGCGGTCTTAGCCAAATATTTGATGGAAGTCTTCCATTTCAAGTCTGAAGAGAAGGTCAGTCCCAGGAGCTTATCAAAGCAGTGGGCTTCCTCAAGGGGAGCACCGTTCATATAAACTGGGACAAAGTGATGATCGGAGCGTTGGTGGTGAAAAGAGAGAAGCTTGGTCTTTGACGCATTAAAACTGACCAGACACCTTTCCTCCATTGCACCACTTGCTCCAGGTCGGAAGACAGTGAAGCAGAAAGAACCTGATCATTAATGCTCTTCGAGGTGCTTCCATAGATGGCTGTGTCATCAGCATAAATGTCGGCTTGGGAGATCATTTATGAATATCAGGAAGAGGGTTAAGGCCAAGAATTGAACCCTGAGCCACGCCGGCGTTGATATTGTGTGCTTCAGACTTCTGTCCATCAACGACTATTTTTTATAAATTTATCAGAGAGAAAGGATTTGATGGTTGAGAGTACATTTCCAGATATTCCATAGCTAGCAAGCTTGTGAAGTGAACCTTTATGCTAAACCATGTTAAAAGCTTTTGATATGTCAAGAGCTATTGCTCTAGAAACGAATCCCTCGTCACTAGATTCACTGATCTTGCGTGATATTACAGTCAGCACATCGGCTGTTGATCTTGCAGGACGGAAGCAATATTACTTGTCGACGAGTAGATTGTTTTTGCTAAGGTGATTGACAAATTTTTGATTCATCACAGATTCAAACAACTTAATCATGACACACAGGAGACTGATTAGTCTGTACTGAGATGCAGAAGATCGGTCACCAGTATTTTGAAATATTAGACAGACTGACGAGGTTTACCAATGTGTTGGGAAGTAATTCTCCTTTAAGCAACGATTGAAAAGCTTTTTCAGAATAGGAGCTCGTTCAGGTTGCAGTTGTTTAATCACGATGATTCGGATGTTGTCAGGACCAGTTGCTTTGCTGGCATCAAGGTTTTGAATAAGTTTGGCAACATCCCCGATAGATATGTGGATGCGCTCAGGATGTTTACAGTCATGGATGGAATTAAGGAGGTAGACGGTCCTGATAGCAAAGAGTGGAATTTGAGACAAAGTTCTCTGCAAAAAGTTTAGCTTCATCAGACGCTGTGGAAACCACCCATAGTCCATTGATGATGTTCATGACCCTGTTTTTAATACGCCAGAACTCTTGGGAACCAAGCTTTTGCTCGGCCACTCCTGCTTGAATAGATTTGGCATACTTTTCTTTTGCGATTTTCATAGTTCTTTTGCAGTGGTTACTGGCAACCCTAAATGTGGCTTTGGTTTCAGAGCATCTATTTTGTTGAAAGCCATTGAAATTGTGGTTTCTGTGAGCGATGGCAGCGGCACACTAAGGGGTGTACTACGGTTGGGAGTTTTTTTTGTAATTTCTTGGTGGCTATGCAGTTCTCAATACCAGCGATAAGCCAATCAGTTAAATCGAATTTGAGACAGGGCACATTCTTTTTAAACATGGAATGCAAGGGCATTTCTGATCTGAGGCTGTCATAGGCGACCATCAGGTATCGATACACTGTGCGATGGAGATGGACTTCAGAGGACTTGTTACACTTTGTTCTGTTCTTGATTGAGACTACTGAGCGATCGAAAGATCTCAGTGGATATAGAACAGAGGATAGTTCAGGAAATGTTATTAAGAAAAGATCAAGAAGACTTGTAAAATATCCGTTTACACGGGGAACGCAGGTGGGTTTGTCAACAATCTGGGTTAGATCATATGCAAGGGAAAATCGTGACAAAACGCCCTTTCGTCGTCAGTCTTATTTGAATGAACTAGCCATTCAACATCGTGGGCATTAAAGTCACCACATACATAGATGCTAGCAACAGAATGAGAAGACAGGATCTTGTCAATTTCTACGAAATTTGCTCAATGACAGACTCGGAGAGGAGATGATACGGAGAAAAGATGAAAACAGTGCTGTGCATAAGGGCAACACAGTAACACATATAGGGCGAATTATGGTCTTCGTCAGAAAGGGTCCCTACCATAAAAAACATCTCTGATGTAGGCAAAGATTCCATAACCATGGAGGTCGAGTTTAGAGATCATATTTGAGTATCCTGGGATCATGAAGTTATCAGTAGAAACTTACGAGCTCATACCAGTTTCGCATAGGAATAACAGGTGCGATTTTGTCCCCTGTAAATATATTTCAACCTCCTGAAGGTTTAACGTTGACCCCTGATGTTGGAATAAGAGACGTGATAGTAGGGATCTACGATTGATTGCTAATTGAAGGAACACACATTTCCTGATTTTAAATGTAAAGAATGTTGAGAAGCAATGTATCATATATTGTGCAGCGATTCCAAAACTTATAGACTATTCTAGAGATAATATAATGAGATTTCAGTATATGTTTTATTAAATCTATACTGTTTCACCTACTACATTCTAGGTCTAAAACTAGATAGCATGTAATAGTTCCGGTGTAGACAATTCTGTAGAATCTGTTGCTTAATGTTGAGTAAATTATCATTCAAAGTGTTATTTAGTAAGATTCTAAAGTGCACAGGTAACATTTTTTTCCTTTTGTTGGGTATAAATGTATTTACTCTACCTACTATGTCACATTTCAACTCAAAATAAATGTTCTTACTTATTGATTTCCTAACAAAATTTGCAAGATTATGTTTTTTCCTAAATGAACACGTGTGCTTTCTATATCTGTCCTTGAAAGTACCACTATATATATATATATATATATATATATATATATATATATATATATATATATATATATTAGTCAAGTTCATTTTATATTCCAATAACTATGTTTTTTATTTTTTTAGTTTTAGTTTTTTCACATTTCCAAAAAACATAACATTTGTGTTAGATGTGTTGTTTACGGTCCGTTTCTTTTGCCGTGAGCCGAACAACATTTTTATGTCAATATCGTCTTTGCAACACTACAAAATCATCAGAAAAATCCACAAAGAATAAAAAGTTCTTAGATTGAAATGTCTTATATATATATATATATATATATATATATATATATATATATATATATATATATATATATATATATATATATATATATATTCTTTGACGTGCAAATAAAATGTGTGTAAAATTCTTCGTGCTCTTCATGTAGATCTACGCACAAATAGCCAAGGCAATGGCGTAATCCATAGAAAAAAAGTAGATTTTGGTTTACCGGCTGCTCATCAGAGTCGAACAATCTATCATGAAAAAAAAAGCATATTATTCCAACATTAAACGCGGGAAATTTGTCAAGAAAGGTGAGAAGAACGGCACGCATAACAACACGAAATAAAAACTTACTTTGAAAAATGACAATCATAGAAAAATCTTTCTTCAAACATCTGACACTGCGTAATCCGATCCTCAGGCGAACCATGCAAGTAGAGCTGAGATCGTCAAGTTTCGATTCAGAAGTTCAAAACTGGACTACACCTCGATAAAAATTTGGTAAAGTCCGTTTGTAAAATATTATTAACCCTACATTTAAGTTAATATTATGCAAGATCGTTATAATATAAAGATTCTTATTTTATTCATTCACCCCCAACATATTACGAAAACAATACTATATTGATCTTATGTTCTCCTAAAGAAGAGTTATTCGTCTGGGAATATTTCTTAGGATATGTTGAGAAATTCTCACCGACAATTGCTTAGTGGCGCTCCCCACATAGTCGGCTTCACAGCGACCATTGTCCCTTAGGGACTGAAATGTCATTGATTTGGACAATATTCAAAACTCGATTTCATAGATTTTGCTCAAACGTTTACCAAAAGTTAGAATTAATAAGTTGCTACAAGAATCAGGTATTGGTACCCCATGATAAAACTCTGTTTTTCCCCCCAGCTCAAAACTGGCATAAAGGTTTTTTTCACAAATATCTAAAAGGATTATTTTTACTATTGAGTCACCATTTATCAAAGCATAAAGCCACTCCAGGATAAAGGTTACTGAGACTGAAATGATTGTCAGCTGAAAGATGAGGAAAACTATAGGAGTACTAATGTTGACCAAAGATATGTACTGAATTGTCATTATGGGTGCGTTTTGTACAAGAATTCGTTGACATTGGATTTGAAGATACCAAGTTGTAATAAGCAGTGAGGCAGTCCGTCGGTAATGTGTTCCACAGTTGGGAGACCCTTGCAAATGAGCTCTGTTCATGAAAATTTCGTCTGACACTAGGCACATGCAGGGAAAATAAAGGTCTTTTTTCGATGTGGTACAAAAGAGTTCATGTTGCGAATGTCGTACCATGAGGAGCCAACGATTAGAGCTCACTCAAGCAGATTCCATGGTAATAGCGATAGGGCAGAGAGAAAGAGAGAGAGAGAGAGAGAAAGAGAGAGAGAAAGAAAGCCAGTGAGAGAAATAGAGAGATGAAGAAAGAAAGAAAGAGACAGCGAGAGATAGTAGAAACGTCTTTAATATTCCTCCAACACCCTACAAAAGATTTTATTAATGGTTACTTGCATCATTCAAGTACAATCTGCTCCACCACACGGTACTAAAAATGACTCCACTCCAAATTAGTAAAATTTGCAATTTTTTTTTCCAATTATAGGAAATAGTTATTTTTCGAGGCAACTACTTTTGACTCAAGTAAATACTATAATTTGGCCACTATTGTGGTTAAAATATACCCATAATTGACAACAACTTTTCACAGCTAGAAAGGCATAACAGTGCACAGTGGATGACCTCACAAATAATCTGGATGACCTCACAAATCCAGATAAAGAGAATAAGAATGGAAGAGATCTTTTATCGAGATGACCCGTAACTGAAGTGTAAGGCATCGTCTACTAAGTGAATGTTTAGATCACAGAGGTCTATCCCTCCCCCTCCCCATCTCTATATATATATTGGTAAAAATTACTTTTAACCGTTTCTATTAATTTGTCACTTGCTTCTCACGTGATCACGTCCCGTATACGGCGTCTCACTACACATGCGTTCATTTAAAAGCTATACATTACCGTACCGTTCGACAGAACTCAGCAGATATGAAAACACCAGACTGATACATCGTCTAAAGACGATTGAATGAATTAAGCGAAAGTAGTCGCGAAGAATGGAACATAAAACCTACGGATCCTACATACGGCAATTTCACAATATATATATATATATATATATATATACATATATATATATATATATATATATATATATATATATATATATATATATATATATATCCATTACTTAATGTTTTATCAATTTTTGAATTTTGGCTTTTTCGCTGCCAACTTATCTATCTATGTAATTCCTCTGATGATAAGATTTTAATCTTTGAAAGGCTTTGGCTTAAGTAAAGAATAATAAACATGTTTTTACCGAGTACACCTTGCATTGAACAATCGAAGTTGAGATAAATTTGTCATTCGTACATGTTTATCCCTATTCTTTCATTTATCTCTCTCTCTCTCTCTCTCTCTCTCTCTCTCTACATATATATATATATATATATATATATATATATAATATATATATATATATATATATATATATATATATAGAGAGAGAGAGAGAGAGAGAGTGAGAGAGAGAAAGAGTGAAGTAAAAGATGAGAATAAAGCTTGTAAAAATACAAAATTTATTACGTCCTCAGTTGTTCAAAACAAGGTGTTTTCAAATAAAAGAGATTGATATTTTCTTTCCTTAAGTCATCGCTTTTCAAAGATACGAGATTTTACCGGCTCTGTTTGGTTTTGAAAACTGCTTCTTACTATCTCATTTTGAATTCAAATCCATCAAAAACTATATCTGAAAGTCCATGGGAGTCGTCCAAATGGCTTTTCATACACAACTTACATCCTAAATTTTACATTGCAACCTCTTCCAACCGGATTATTTGGACCTTTAATGGTTTGACTTCTCCAAAATTCAATGGATTCTACAAATTTTAGACAATAATTTTTACCTGAATCTACCACTTTAGAACATGCTGCTACAATTTTCATGACGCCTTCTAACTAAACTTTTTCATCCATTTTAAACTTATTCTCTTTGCATTGAACATTTTCTACACTTTTTATACTCGTATTCATCTTATATTATATTTATATCTTTTCAAATTATGGCATTTGGAAATTGCCTTACCAACTTATCTCTCTGTATTCACTTGATGATAAGATTACATTCTTTGAATAGCCCTGGATTAAGACTGGAAAAATAAATCTCTTTTATTTGAAAACACCTTGTTTTGAACAACCGAGGCTGTAATATATTTTGTATCTTTACAATTTTTATTCTCATCTTTTACTTGGCTATATAATGGCTCTATCTCGTATATTGAGCATAAATTCTTTCATGATAGATTCTAATTTAAAGATATACATAATAGCTTGAGTTTCCTGTTCTTTATCTCTCTCTCTCTCTCTCTCTCTCTCTCTCTCTCTCTCTCTCTCTATATATATATATATATATATATATATATATATATATATATATATATATATATATTATTTGTCGCTCCTCGAAAAAGTAGAGCACTGTAAGTGTAGTATTAACACAGCATGAAGTCATTAACTTTAAATGCATAGTTCCTTCCATTAAAGAAGTAGAACGCTCTAGACGTTAAGCCGCGAATAAAGTGTTAAAATTATCACCGTTAATTCGCTATTTAAAATTGGCCGTGTGGTTAAGTTGCAAGATACTTGTAATCCGGGGTTTCGAATCGCATGACCGGTAGTGAATAGTCATAATCCTATGCTGATGAGTTCCGATTATTAAAAAGGACGACACGTATACGTACATAGATAATAAACAACAACAAATATTTATATATATATATATATATATATATATATATATATATATATAATTCCAGATAAGATTTTATCCACAGATTAAAACCAAGAGAATATTTACTGTGTGTATATAATAGTGCTCAATAATAAATATAGCTATTTATATAATAGTTTATTTACACAAACATATGGGTTTACAAACGCTCCGGTTGAAACATGCCATGACGTGTAGCCAGATGTTTGTGTAAATTAAACTATGGTATATATATATATATATATATATATATATATATATATATATATATATATATATATATATATATATATATATATATATATATATATATTAGTGTTTGCTATAAATCCAAATGTTTATCTTTGTTTATATTATTTAAGCAATAGTGATAGGATAGGGGGAGATAACTCATGCTTTGCATATACGTTTTCTTCAAAATATTTAATTTGGAATAGTTTTGAAAAGTTATTAAGGAGTAGCAAAAATGTTATGTAGATCAGATAATTCGTTAATCGTTAGGAACTTTTGTAGGCATGTAGTAATTTTGTAAACATGAGTTAATTCGACAAATATTTCACTGTACCCGTCCTGAGTTCAGTTCGTTTAAAATACAGCAACCTATTTGCTTGTTGATTTCAGTCTAGTTTAAGTTTTACTTTCAGTTTTGTGCAGTTTCACTTTCGATTTCTTGTTTGCTTTTGCTTTTCTTTTTGTTTTTGATTCAGTAAATCTAACGGCTGGATAGTCGACTCGACCAGTTGTTGCTTTTCTTTCTCGATGATCAACGACTGGATTCACGTTTGTACTTACATAGTAGAAAGGTGGGTCAGGGACGAGTGGCAGGGCGGGGTGTGCGTGCGTGCGTGGGATATAAAGGAAACGCTATGAACGCATGACGTGGGGACGGACCAAGATGGAGATAATAGAGAGAGAAATAGAAGGAGATATATAAAGACAGAGAGAGAGAGAGAGAGAGAGAGAGAGAGAGAGAGAGAGGGGGGGAGAGAAAAGTCAGAAGAAAAAGAGAAAAATTTATGACTCACAATCACGTGACGCACAGCGGAACGGTGGCGCCGCTCTCTGACGTCATACTTTGCTACCAGTTGAATGCCAGGGAAAGTGAAAAGGAACGGCGCGTCGTTTCATGTGGGGGTGGGGGGGGCCGACTAGGGCGAGGGGTTCGTGTGGCGAAGAAAAATAAAGCCCGAAACAACAACAAAAAAGATACATCGATTAAGATTTAATAGACAGATAGAAATACCAAAGAACTATTGAGTTTTAACTCGATTTAGATTCTTTTACAAAACTATCGATAGTGACTTACGTACCAATAGTATCCCAAAAGTATGAACTCGCAATTCCACCCAGCTTATTAATCTGATATGATAAATCTATGATAATAGGTATTCTGTTTTAACTAACGAAAAAAATGGTCCACTTGCCGTAAATCAGACGCAAAAAAGCAAACCATACGTTTTATTCTTATGTTTGTCATGTCATAAAGGTCTATCTTCATATCAACTTATATAGAGGCTTCAACTGGAAAAGAGACGTTTTGGGATAGCTGTAGTATAACATGTTATAATGTAGTATAGTTTCATTAAGCGCACGCTTACGGAATCGCAGCGTTACGGTTGTTTTAAGGGGCGGACAAGTACAATTGCATATATACTAAAAGAATACCTGTTCCAGGAAGGGTAAAATTAATTTTGCGAGGAGTTTTGCCTTATAAGATGTAATTATACTAAACCTGATGTTTAGAATACTTATTTCAATTTTTTATCAAGAATTTGTCCAAAATGTTATGCTTAAGCTTAAAGAAATTGAGATTAAGAGAATTTTGTTTTATTGTTGTCTCATGACTATTGGATCAAATTCAGTTTTTAAATGAGAGGTTGTGCTAATATTACGACCCCCAAACCCTTAAAATACTTCAGAGAAACTGAAATTTGGGCAATAATTGATGTCTAATAACTAGTGTTCAAATTTCACAATTATCGGTGGTATCTCAATTTTCACAGAAATTAACTAAAATTAAATATATTCCTCATTTGGAAACCTTACGCTTAGCAGCTGTGTTCTAACCTTCATAATGACCGGTTTATCAGTTTAGGGATCAATCACGTAGTACAAATATATACACATATAAACATACCGAACTGTTTTATATATATATATATATATATATATATATATATATATATATATATATATATATATATATATATATATATATATATGTGAAGAAGAATGGAAAGGAATTAGAGAAGCAAAAGCCAAATCATAATTCAATTCAATTTTAGCAATCAGACATTTGCTTGCATTCGGGCAGAATTTTGCCCTGTGTTTCTTCCCCTACAACTTTTATTTTATTTTTTCAAATTTTAAATCTTGGCCTTTGCCAACTTATCTATCCCAGCGACTTCCTCTGATGATAAGATTTTGATCTTTGAAAAGCCTGACTTAAGGAAAATTTAACTTGAATAAATTGCCTTTTTTGCGGAATATACCTTGCTCTGAGCAATTGAATTGAATTATGATTTGGCTTTTGCTTCTCTAATTCCTTTCCATTCTTCTTCATATCTACCTGCTCTATCCTGGATATTGAGCTGTATACTCTTCACAATAGGTTTTACTTTTCCTAAAAGTTCGCTTTTAGTACACCACTTTATATATATATATATATATATATATATATATATATATATATATATATATATATATATATATATATATGTGTGTGTGTGTGTTTGTATGTATATATATATATATATATATATATATATATATATATATGTATATATATAATGGAAGAAAAGATATTTACAAAAAGACAAACTAATTAGAACAAAAAGCGATTAACACAGAGACATGACTTGATTCAATATATTTCTCTAGGTGCGGATTTGATCAAACTATGAATCTGTGTTAATCCTCTTTGTTCAAAGTACTTTGCCGCATCGCTTATACCCTTTTTTGCTACCGAATCAGCGCTTATCAATGTCAAAAGCCACTTTAGGATGAGGCTTAATGAGATTGATAAATTGACAGTAGAATTATGAAGAGCTTTATGAAAGGATTGGAAACAATAAATCGAATAAACTACATTTGAGATATTAGGAGGACGGTTTATGACAATAATTTCAATCAAACAGTCAATTTTATTTGCAAAAATTACAAAGTGCAGCAAGACATGTAAAAAGACAGTTAGAAGATATATCATTTATATACCGTCTTGATTTTTGTCTAGAGCAACTTTCAACCTGTATATGGTAGGCGTCACCGCGACGTCCTGTGACAGGCTGTTTCAGTAAGTAGAACTATTGCCTTTCTTCTGTTGAGACGAAAACTACGATAGTACATATGTAGCTGTCTGCGGAGATCGTGACTAGGTGTTGAGGCGAACAACTCCTCTAAATTCCTAGTGGATATTGGATGCAGAGACGATCATGTTGTAGCTTGCTGGGAAGCAGTCCCGTAGTTATGTGTTTTATAGATCGGAGGTTCTTGATCCTTGGAAAACTTTTTTCGTGGAAATTCCGTCTGACACTAGGTATAATAAATAAAAAATGTCTTACATTGTATACTTATACATTTTGCGAGATATTTATCTTCTAAATAGACCTTACATATATCAAGGTATACTTAGACACAAAAACTTTCCTTGATGCACGATTCGTTATCCATGACTGAAAAAAACCGCTTTGATGTGGTTCAGCCGGTATTTCGTATGCGCTCCCACTATGGAAACCGTATTTACACAGACGTCGTGTAAGAACTGGTCGATAGACATTTCCCCTTGAGCGCTTTGCTATTCATTAACTAAAATGATAAAGTTCTGGGCAATTGTTTATATATTAGGTCTTGTTCATTTTAATTATTAATTTCTCAAATGCGGCAATAAAGCTTCAGCTTTGCGTGAAGCGGATATTCTTGTGCGTAGGGGGGTTTCCCGTTATTTTTCACCATCTCTCTGTCCCTCCTCTACATTTCTCTCCCCTCCCTCTCTCTCTCTCTAACTATAATAATAATAATGATGATAATAATAATAATAATAATAATAATAATAATAATAATAATAATAATAATAATAATAATAATAATAATAATAATGAACTGAAACTGCTAGAAATGTTATAAGCTGTTCCCACCCACAATACCACACAATAAAAAGTATGAAGGGTCTAGGAGGATAGAAAATGGATGGCACTAACAAGACTTGCACTGGATAAGTGCGGAGAGTATTGGGACCTTGGGAAAGCTTATAGCCATCCAATTCCCAGAGAAGACCAATAATCTTTGCCAGCGAGAAATCAATGATAAGCGGCTGTTGCGATAACGCAAAGTCATTTGCAATAGTTATGGACAGAGGTGAAGAATAATGGAAATCTGTGTTGCCTTTTCGCTATATAATAATAGTAGTAGTAATAATAATAATAATAATAATAATAATAATAATAATAATAATAATAATAATAATAATAATAATAATAATAATAATAATATAGCGAAAAGGCAATACTCCAAAACCACTACAGACAAATAACTTGCTTACCACAACTGAGTGAACAAATCTACCACTCCCCTGTTAGTCGTGGACTACTACCTGAGGAACAGAAAGGTCAAAAGAAAAGAGAACCTAGCTATAGCATGGAACGACTGAAAGAAAGCTTACAACAAAATCCCTCAAGCATGGATAATTGGATGCTTAAGGATATACAAAGTATCTGACAATATTATCAATCTTATTAAAAAAGCAATCGGGATATAGAGACTGGAACTGACAGGTGGAAGACAATACCTGACTGATATAATAATGCACGGAGGCATATTCCAAGGAGACTGTCACTACACCTGTTTATCATAGCTATGCCGCTACTAAATAACATACCCAAGAAAAGTGATGACGTATACAAATTTATAGACACAGAACAAAGAATAAACTACCTCATGTATATGGACGACCTGAAGCTATTTGCACAAAGCAAAAAAGAAACAGGAAAAACTTATAAACCCGACCAGAATCCTCAGCCAGGACATTCCAATGGAATACGGAATGGAAAAGTGTGCACTGCTAAAGATGAAAAGGGAAAAACTAACGACAGCGGAGGGCATGGAACTATCCAACAAAGAGGATATAAAGACACCTTGTGAACATTATACGTAAAAATATTTGTGAGGTCAGGAAGTAGACGCCATCAAATCATCAGAAGTCATTAGAAAGATTGGAAAAGAATACTTGAGAAGAACAAGGAGACTCTTAGAAATTAAATTATATCATACAAATCTAGAAATAAAGAATAAACACCTGGGCAGTATAACTAGAAAGATATTCTGCTCCATTCATAGGCCAAACAGTAGAATAACTTAGGCATCTTGACGAGCAGACTCGAAAACTAATGACCATGCACACTGCACTACACACAAAGGGTGATATTGACCAATTGTATATGAAAAAGGAAAAAGGCGTGATGACTGGTAAGTATAGAAGACTATGTGGGTGGCACAATAAGAATTGGAAAGATACGTAACCCAGCACACAGACAAGCTGATAACCGCAGCAAGAGACCCCATCAATACATGGAGCAGCGAAACGAGAAACAAAATAACGAGAAAAGAAAAGTGGAAAAACATTTACATGGAGGATTCATAAGAATGACGAGAGAAGAGACTCAGAAACACCTGGATATGGCTACGAAAAGGACTCTGGAATAGAGAAACATAATCGCTAATGACAGCTGCACAAAACAATGCGATTAGAACAAACTATATCAAAGGTAAAGTAAATAAAACCAGAAAAACAGTACATACAAACTGTTGACAAAGAGACGAAACAGTAAATCACATAAGTGAATGTTGCAAACTAGCCTTAAGAAAATACAAGAGGCATGACTTCGTGGGGAAAAGCAGTACACTTGGAACTATGCAAACGACTCTATTTTAGAACATGCTGACAAGCGACATAGTTTTATACCTTAACATAGGTCACTCATCATACAAACTTTTTATGAAGCATGCGTAGAATATCAAACTACTCTCTTGCTCTCTCTGTGTATATATATATATATATATATATATATATATATATATATATATATATATATAATTTATTTAAAAACTATACGTTACATATTTCAGAGTTGTACCGCGGTTTCATCTAGATGCACTGACTTTAAAAATTTTTTAAATCGTCTCTACCTCATAAAGACTCTTTAGCGTCTCGAAACGAAAACAATAGGGATTAACATTCCGCGTCAGAGTGGGCCCGAAAATATAATTTATTTATTTCCCAATTTTTTTGCCTGTCTGTTGGTTCCTGATAGTCTTCAAAACTACTCGACTGAATTGCATCAAATCTAACAGAGAGAACTCTTGACCTGCCAATGGTGTCATAGGGAGGAAATATTACTACTACTACTACTACTACTACTACTACTACTACTACTACTACTACTACTACTACTACTGATACTACTACTACTACTACTACTACTACTACTACTAATGATAATAATAATAATGATACTGTTAATACTAAAACGAACAAAACACTTATAGACACCAATACTGAGAAAGAATAGCACCAGATGTCAAATAATGTACCCTTAGTATATGGGATGTTTCATAGACGATGGTCGAAAGCATGCTACTTTACTGGTGTTACTACTACTACTACTACTACTACTACTACTACTACTACTACTACTACTACTACTACTACTAATACTACACCTACTATTATTATTACTGCTACTACTGCTACTACTACTATTTATCGTAAATTATCAAAACTTAATAAAATGTCAAAAATGGTGAAAATGGCCAAAACTTTGTATCCTTGTCTCTGTCCCGACGAAAATTAATTCGAATAAATAAATAATCATGTGCCTGTATTATAATCGTCTGTGTGAGTTTATTGTAATTAATGACAATGATGCCGGAGTAACGACTCCAGAAAACTTTATCACAAGTTCGGCTTAGAGAGGATCCAGCATATAACCTACACGTCTGCGAGTTTTGGTCCAATGTTTTATTTTTCCAATGATATCATCATGATCATGATGATCACGGTGATCATCATCATATGTAATAGTAAATCTTAATCCACTCAAATCTTTTTTTCAAACTTCTAAAGAGATAGCAATCTGTTGGTGCGAAGTCCGAAGAATATGGTAGTTGATGCATAATTTTTAAGACATATTTCTAGAGATGTAGTCTTTTGTGCAGTTTAGGTCTATGCTTATATTGTAATCAATTAGTTGTTTATATTATTACCATTATTATTTATAATTTTCGATTAACTTCCCTTTTTGCGTAATTGTTTGTTTTCTTACTGTATTCGTCTTTATACTTGACTTACTTAAAAAGGTTACTGTAGCTTTTCAAATGCGCTGATTCTTTAAGTTACCTGATCTTCCGGAATGCTGGTAACGTGACAAAAACAACTATGCCTAATAGTAAAATCTCAGATTATTTGGGAATGCTTATAAACTCAATTCCTATTATAAATATTTACCGAAACGCATATTGCATATTTTTTAAATTTTATTGTAACATTTGTTGTTGTTATAATTATTAGCATCATTATTTCTATATTTTGGATTACTGCCTTTCTTTCGTAATTGTTCGTTTCCATGTTATATTCATCTCTATGCTTAACCTATTTAAGAGGTCACTGTAGCCTAGCATATGTGCCGATTATTTGTGTTATCTGCTCTTTCTTTCTTAATAATTTTATTCCTATACTTTGTTCTGCTGTTATGGCCTTTGTAATCTCATGTACTCTTCGGGTGTTTTTGATGTAATCTGTAACTTGAAAAATTTGAACTAAAAATTAAAATTAAAATTAAGATTTAAATTTAAGCTAGACTGATCCCCCGTTTATCTGGTATTGATCTCATAACGCCTCCATCAATTAGGCTGATTTTCTGGGATTTATAAACCAAATATATACTTATCTATGTTTATATTGTAATTAATTAGTTAACATTATTATTATTATTTTTAATTCTGAGATTATCTGCACTTTCTTTTATTATTGTTTCGCGTATTGCGTTCATCGTTATATAATTGGCTTATTCGAGAGGTAACTACCCGTTAACATATGTGCTGATTCTTTGAGTTTAAGTTTTTCTGATTTTTCTAAATTTTTGTCTGTCAAAATTTAACGTAAAAATATTTTCTCTTTAATTCCTCTCTAATTTCTTTTTTTCGTTCTTTTTTCTCTTTTTCTTTTTCTCTTTTTTCTCCCGTTTTCTCCTTTTTTTCCTATTTTAAAAATTTTTTCTCTCTATTCTCTCTTTTTCCCTCTTTTTGTTTTTATCTATTTTCTCCTTTTTTACCTTTTTTATACTTATTAATCACCAATTACCAAGGACTCAAGAAGAAGGGTTCATAAGATTGCCAGTTAGATGATGAATAATACTATGAGAGGATTTTAAAACGATGGATCAAATTTGATTCATTAAGAATACGAATCGACCAGTATTTGTTAAAATTGGGCTTAAAGACGACAATATTGTAATCTACCAAGGAAGCAGATCTGCGGGATTGTGTTCCACGGATGGAAAGTTCATGCAAAGAAACTCTTTTCACGGATGGTTCCGTTTAGTTTCACGTACACAGAAGAAGTAAACATAAATTATTTACGGTGGTTGTAGCTAGACAAGCTTTTGCTATATATAATTTACAGGGGAATCAGTCGTGGACCTTGGATAGATATAAACATAGAGTAGAGAATGACTAGCAGCGTCTCTTCTGTTGGGAATAAAAGAAAAGTAGAAAGTGGACGTTTGCTTTACTTTCGACAGCCTCGTAACTCTCGCTTCCCTTATTTTGTCCTTTAACCTTCACATTCCCTGAGCGATGTTAGTGACAAAGGGAGAAGAATTACTGTTTTCTGGGTCAGAATATATCCATCTAACACTTATCCTTAAATAGTTTTTGACCTTGAAGTAGTTTTTTTACATTTTTTAGCTCCTTACATCAAGTGGCTTCATACCTTGTCTGGAGCGATTTCCATATATAAAAAAAGAAGAGATCACCCCCATTACATTGCGAAGTCGATTTTTTTACTCTGTCAAGGCAAACAATAGTGCTTTTGAACTGCACCACCCAGATATACCAGCAGTACTTCATGTTAAGATGTATCTGACTCTTATAAAGGTATAGGATTGCATCATGAGTCAGGTAGATTCTGGAGGGTAGAATGATCCCACCATTTTTCTAGAAATCTCAACAACTGATTTGATAGTAGACTTCCATTTCAGGTCTGGAGTTAAACGTCAGTCCTAGAAGCTTATCAAAACAAGAGGTCCCTTCAAAGGGAGAGCGATTTATTTTCTTTAATTTTCCCCCCTCTTTTTGTTTTGTCTTTTTCTCCTTTTTTCTATTTTTCTTTTTTTTCTCTTATTCTCCTTCTTTACTTCATTTCTCTATTTATCATCGTTTTGTCTGATTCCGTTTGTCGTTCATTTTACATTCTTTTTAATTTATCTCTCTATATTTCATTTACTTTTCATTGTATTTTATCCAACCTCACTTTTCTTCTTTTTACGTTTCTTTCTCTTTCTCACTAGGTTTTTTCTTCTCCGTCTTATTTTTATCCCCCCCCCTCGCTTCTTTTTCTCACGTCTACGTTTATCTTTCATTCTTTCTCTTTCTTTTTATATTAACTTTCCTTTGTTTCTGCTTTCTTTTTTGCATTTCTTCTTTCATTTTTTTACATTTTTCTTTTCCTTTCTTATATCCTTCCTCTCTTATTGTCTTTCCTTTTTTTCGTTTTTTTCTCTTATACTTTATTTACTTTTACTTTTTCCGTTAAGTCTTTCTTTTCTTCCCTTTTTCATTGATTCCTTTTATCTTTTCCCCCCTCCATTCTTTCATTTTTCTATCTGTCATTCTTCTTTATTCTTCACCTTTTCTTTCTTTCTTTCTTCCTTCCTTCCTGTATTGTTTTCGCTTTCCATTCTTTCTGTCTGTCTTTATTTGTTCTTCTTTTTCACTTCTTTCTTTTATTTTTTCCTGTATTTCAAATCTGTTAGTAAGGTTGCTAGAAAAATGGTTGGACCATTCTACCGCTCCAGAAAGTACCTGACTCCCAAGATGCAATCCTCTACCTATAAAAGAGTCAGATAGTCTTAAGATAAAGTAGTGTTTCCTCATCTGATTGGGAGGCCGCCGAGAACACTCTTTCATTGTCTTGACAGAGTACAAAGTCGACTTCACAATCTAGTTGTGGATGATCGATTTTTTTCCTTACAGTCTCTTTTTCCACAGAAAAGACGTAGCTAGTCTTTCTCTGCGCTTATGTTATTTCCATTTTCAACTGAGCTCCAATCTCTGATTCCTCCTTGTAAAATATTCACAATAAGAACTTGTTTACTACCACAACTGCAAAAAACTTTAGTTTCTTTACATGTGTACCTAAAGCTAAACGGAATTTCCCTGAACAGAGTTTCTCTCCAAGAATCTCACATTTGTGAAACACATTATCATGGGATTGGTTCCTTATGTACTACAACATGGTCATTTTCAAGTCTAATATCGACAAATACATGTCTATCTGTTCCCTTAAGCAATCGAATTTTGTCCATCCCATTCATCTTTATCAATTTTGAATCCTCTCATAGTATTTGTCATCATTCAACTGATATTCCTATTAACTCTAATCCTCGAGTGACTTTTGTCCTTTTAATATAAAAAATACTTGTTTTTTTATATACGGTTTTCTTTTGTTTCTACCTTTCTTTTTTCACTTTTCTCTCTTTATTTTCTTCTTTCTTTCTTTATCTCGTTATTTCAGTTCTTATTCCTTTTTGTCTTTTCTCCTTTGTTTCGCCTCATCTTTTTTGTTTGCCAGTTTCTTTCTTCACTTATTCTTTCTTCTTTTCTGCCCACATCCTATATTTTATCCTTTTTGCAACGTTTTTATTATTTCATTTCTTTACACGATGTTTCCTAAAACTTATTTTTGTTATTATCTTTCTCACTATAAACCCTCTCATTACCCACCCACGCATTATTCGCTTAATCATCACCAGAATAGATATGATTCGTTGGGAACTTTCTGCTGATCGATATGCGTCTGGATTGGCGTTGTCAATAGCAGCGATCCTCTCACAAATCGCTCCGTCTGTCCGGCCAATTCTTCCCGCTTCAGAGAAGCTCGGATTTCCCACGAACTCCCCACCCCCAACACCTGCCTCCTCTCGTCACTAGATCAAATGCCAAGGACTATTTCCGTATTTCCACTACTTGTGTTATAAAAACGCTAACCAATTGTCTGGTAAATTCGCGGCTAAAACTCTTCGCGTCCCAATAAATGGGAATTTTTTTATACATCTGTTATGAGTTTCTTGTATTAGCTTATTTACTTTATCTCCCCACGAGGGCAAGGTAAGACATGCACCAAGGTAAAAATATCCAATCATGCAAAGACAAGGCTGAACAGTTCTTCGCAAAAGTCAATAAGTTGCATCTGTACTATCCTACTATATATATATATATATATATATATATATATATATATATATATGTATGTATATATCAATTTGAAGGGATGTACACAGCTTTAAGAAAACGCTTTTTGAAATGTATTATATACTTTTGAAAAAAAAACAAAAAACGTTTTTTTTTTTTAAATTTATTTTCTTTCTCATTTTTTTTTATTTAAAAAAATAACGTTTCTTGTTTTTATTCAAAATGCAATTATACATTTCAAAAGGCGTTTTCTTAAAGATGTGTACATATATATATAATTTAAAAAAAACACAAGAAACGTTATTTTTATTTTTTAAATTTATTTTATTTTCATTTTTTATTTAGAAAATAAAGTTTCTTGTTCTTTTCAACATTATATATATATATATATAAATATATATATATATATATTAAAAATACTTTTTGAAAACATTTTGTATTCCTATACATCATAATAATAAATAAATAAAAGATATATAAACATTTATATATTTTTCACATCATTTTTTTATAATACACACACACACACACACACATATATATATATATATATATATATATATATATATAGCATAACTACCTTTATTTATACAAAAAATATCGGCTGCATATATGCATACATGTTTCAGCTGCGATCTCATTCGAAATCCAGCTTCCTCGGTCAATTTTAAAACTGAACTCGAGGAAGCTGGTTTTCAAACGAGATCGTAACTGAAACATGTATGCACATATGCAGCCAATATAGTTAATATATTGAGCACTATTTTATAAGCACTGGATTTTTATTGGCTAAACGTCTAGGAAACAACAACAGTACAAGTAGTATATATATATATAAATATTAAATAAATAATATTAAATCATTTTTACCTACATACGCTAGCGTTTCGAGCTTTCGCTCTCATCAGTGTAAGTATGATAATCTCGGACGATCTCACGGTTCGAACCCCTGCCACAGAGTCAACCTAGACTCCGTAATATATATATATATATATATATATATATATATATATATATATATATATATATATATATACCTTTCGCTTCCATTATTTTCTCCATCTATCTCTACTCATATCTCTCTCTATCTTTCTCTCCCTCTCTGCTTATTAAGAATCAAATGTAATAAAGCTAACTTTAAAATTCAAGATTGGAATAGTTTATTATTAACAAAAGTAAATATCACTACACGTTATAATACTGTTAAACCCGTAGTTAAAGAGGATAAATGAGTAAAACAGAAAGAGAGAGGGGAGATATAGTGAGCAGAAAGAGACTCATTTAACATTTTTCCTTTCTATTTAAAAAAAATAACGGGCTTTGCAACTTATTTTTTCTGATTCAAACAATCTAAATCAAGCTGAATGGGTGACCAAATGATCACAGTTCGTTCTAGTATATACCTTACATATAAATAGAATGAGATGCTCTTCTTTATCGTTGACCGGTATAGCTATCTGACCGAAAAGTTAGATAAAAACAATCTGTTCATATTAGTTCGCGTTTTGACAAAATATAAATTTTCCCTTTTGATTTCTTTTTAGTTTTTTATTTAATCCGATCGACAGATTTCGGTTTTCTTGCTAATGATATATAATGAGTAGGAGGAGATACTTTTCTGTCAATCCGAAGTCGTCGTCTTATCACCAGATCATCAGCGTACTAATTTTATAACAGATCTTTCTACGAAGTACACTGGTTGTCAATCATTTCTTCAAACTTTTCCATTGGAAGTAAACTTGTACATGTTAACAGGGCGTTGATACACACCAATTCCTTTCGTGTGTCTTTTATTATTCTCCCTGCTAAATATTCTGAACAGAAAAAAATTTGGAATCGACATTCCATTTTATTTTTTCATATATACAGATTACAAAAAATTCATGACACACTTCGAAACTTAGAAAAAACTAAATTAGGCTACCTGACAACAGCAGAGCAATAGAAGGAAGGCGAATTGTCGTCATGTATAACGCTGATGATGCTTTATTGTGTCCCTAAATGTCGTTTCTATTTCACTAAGTGTAGCTAATTGTTCGTCCCTACTGCTACTACGTTTTATTCTCTCTTTATCTCTATAACTCCACGCTTTCTCTATCTTTCCCTTTTTGTCCTTCTGCAAATTTAAGAGAATATATTTACTGTATTTGCTTTTCGTTCATTTTATCAGGTAACCTGCCAACAAAATGAAGACTGTCTGTAATCTACAACGGTAATGATCGAGTGAAATTTCTACCATGACATTTTTCTAGATTTTTCATAATTCTTCTATTTTATCTTTTTTCAGACAATTTTTCTCGCCTAACAGTGATTGAGAGAGGAGCATATACTTACAATTACACACATCAAATAATACAAAAGTGTAACTGTCTGATGACCACTGGAAAAGTGGTTGTCCTGGCTTGACTACCCAGTTATATAGGTATTACAGAACATCAGGGAGCTGATATACTTGCAACATAAGCTACTGAAATGACAATAACAACTCTTAACAGATAACATAACTAAGCTTATAGCCTACATGAAAAGAAAATGTCAACCAATATGGGATATGTTTCGGAATCATTTTAGATGAGGATTCATTATTTGTATTATTTGGAATATTCTGACAACTTTTTTCATCTTGGATGTTACTCTCACAACGTTTTAGATACGTCTTGTCGAACTCAGTAATCTTTATGTCAACAAGACGCACATGAACAAAGTCGGGGGTTATATCGGCCGGAACGTCATGAGAATAACACCCAATACGAGAACAGTTGTCCGAATAATCCAAATAATACAATCTGTTAAATGAACACTAAGCAACAGTTGGAACAGAACATGTAGAAGTGCCACCCGATCCAAGACAAGCGATATTATTAAGCAGAGTTAGAATCAGACATATCTATCACACAGACATATTTATTCAAAGTTGAAGTTATACATCCTTGCACCCACTGCGATTAACTACTCGCAGTAAAACAAATTTTAATCCGCTATAAAAAACTAAACGGAATAGCCTCTAAGAAATACTGTCACCAAACCTCACCATGTGTCCGAAAATGTGCCTATAAGATACATATAGATAACTTTCTATGACTTATCCAATGTCTATGTGATAACTAAATCGTGTGAGATGTTGTTATACATGTTTAAAGACAGACACCTGTAGATATACATTATTTTAAATATATAACAAACGTTCAACATATGTATAAATAGATTCGTTAGTATTGGACATATAATCGTATTCACGTCTACCTGTGAGTAGAGTTTGTATTTATATGAGTATATGTACGTATCTTTATATCTATATTTTGTATTAGAAAATAAAAATAGAATTAATGTCAACGTTTCCCAGGAATGAATTAGGAAAGTATGTACGCTAGTCAAAACCCTGACTCCTATATTACGATTTCAATTCTATTTTTTTAATTTTTATATAATTGTCATTTGATGAAATAAAATAAAACGTAGATAAAATAATACTATTGTTCTCTGTATGATAAACATTAATATAATTATCAAAGTACCCTTGCTAATGTAGTTCTACAATATATATATATATATATATATATATATATATATATATATATATATATATATATATATATATATATATATATATATATATATATTGTGGTCTCGTTTGAGGATTACACGCTGGACTGAAATCTCACAATCGTCATGAACATAAAAAATGAGCTGTTTTGTTTCGGATACTTCTACGTCGCAATGAACGGGGTAGTCAATTATCATATATATATATATATATATATATATATATATATATATATATATATATATATATATATATATATATATATATGAGAATTCGACGTAATAGGAAATGAAAAAGGAAAAAACCAAAAGATGTTTTTTTTTATGTATTCATCAACGTTTCGTCTTTAATTGTAAGACTTCCTCAGGATGATAATATTAAGAAAAATATCATGGAAGTACATAGAAATATTGGGTTGACATTATGGGTTAATGAGAAGAAGTAGTAGCCACTACTGGAAGCGCAGGACCAAGGTCCGGACTGAGAGAAGTCGGTGGCAGGGAGTGAAATGAATGTGGATGGCTGTGAGTGAAAAAGGGGAGAGGTGGAGGTGTTAGTGAATTTGTCTAAGGGTGGGAGAGAGGGGAGGGGGTGCTGAGGTTTTTGTTGTGGTGAGGTGTAGCATGGATTTTGAGGGGTGGGGAAAGAGGAGGGGAGGGGAGGCTCTGTGTTTTTGGTGTGTAGGTAGTGTCATAGTTTTAGAAAAAGATTTGAAGAAATGAAGATGATTTGAAAGTAGGCCAGGTGGGTGGATAAGAGTGTGAAAGAAGTAGTCGAAAGAACCTCCCCCTCCCCTCCTCTTTCCCCAGCCCCTCAAAATCCATTCTACACCTCACCACAACAAAAAACCCAGCATATATATATATATATATATATATATATATATATATATATATATATATATATATATAGGTTGTTGGTATATGAATAAGTAGATTGATCCGAGCGGATACATACCTTGCCTCCTCCACTATTCCCCTCCAACCTACCTTTTCAAAATATTAAAACTATTGGTAAGAATGTAATTTTCTCCATTTATCTTAGTTTAGTTTCTTAAAATGTCTCGAATGAAATCGCAGCTGAAACATGTATGCACATATGCAATCAACAATGTTTGTATAAATAAAAGAATTTATACTATAAGAAAGCTGTACCTGTTATTGAGCACTATCTGAGTTTTATTGGATTTACATCTAGGAAACGACAACAATATAATTATTACATTTATATATATATATATATATATATATATATATATATATATATATATATATATAAAGGTATGGGGGTCCATCTCCCAAAATATAACGGAGTATTTACCTGAATATGAATTTATGGATGTCTGGCTCGAACTTAGAAGCGAGGATGACATTGTTCTCACTTTAATCAGAATAAAATATCATCCAAGTACTCTGGTAATGTAGTTTCATGATATATATGGTGAATCTTTGTCCCATATAGGGTTGTTGATAAGGTTCAGAAACTTATCTTTTATTGAGTTGCCCCCACCTTATTTTTCTCTGCACCCTCTTTCTGACAGACGTGAAAACTAAAATTATATATATATATATATATATATATATATATATATATATATATATATATATATGATCAATATTTTTCAATTATTGTCATTTCATTTTAACTTACCTACAGTCGGTAAGTATTATATACTTGTGCGAATTTGTTTCCGCACTCCAGGATTGTTCTTAAAATGTCGTGGTTTGTATGTTTTCAATAGTTGTTCTAATTAGCATTCCCCTTACTCTTTCTTCAAGTTTTTTCGAATCTCTTCAAATTCCATGTATTTACTTAGTGTGTATGTCTCCTTCACCTTCTGATAAACAGTGATGGCGAAGTCTACTATTCGGCAGGTTTTCTCATTCTTGTTGACTATTATCATTTCTGGTCCTCTAGCTTGGATGAATATGTCCGGGGTTGTGTTTGTTCCACATTCAGGTGTATTCAGTGTGTATTCGTTTGCACAGTTCCCAGTAGACTATCTTCTCAACCCAGTCAGGTCGAATTTATATTTCTTTGGGGCGATCTTGCTGCATTTAGTTATGATATAATTTACTGGTTTGAATTGTGTTGTTTTATGTGATAGCCATTACTGAGCCTGTTCTATTTACGTGTCCTTTTCCCAACCATGTCCATTATTTTTGTTCGTGTACAATTTTGTTTATTTCCGTCTCATAAACAGTCCTTCAAGTTGCTTCCTTTTTCAATGTTGTTTTGGTTCTTAATTCTTTCCACAGTAGGATTTTTCAAACAAGTCAAAAATCAATGATCGTTCACTAGGAGGAACAGGCGTTGTTATCTGGAGTCTACGTGACAAAAAGTATCGTCCAATTACCAATACTCTCTGTTTCTTTAGATAACAGTTGTAATCTACTTTGCTTTCTCGAACCAGTTGCTTGTGATCGAGTTATCGCTGATAATTGCTGATGAATTTCCCTAGACTTTTAGCAACTATAAAACTCTTCAGGGAAACTATAATACATATTCTTCAATATAAACATAAACATGACCATCGTTTTTACTCATGGTCAACATATGCACAAACGCAGTTATGCTCTAACTAAAATTTAGTTCATATTATAAACCCTTACACAAACAGAGACAGTAAAAGAAGGAACGTAACATACCTATTGACCAATATGTTACGAACGCAAGAAAGCACCGATCAAATTTTCTATATAACAAAGGACAGTAAAGCAGAAACTACCATCTGTCTCCAAACGAACATATATAACTTAAAAACACAAAAAAGGAAATAATCATCATCCCAGCAGACAAAGAAGGAATGATCACAATAATGGACTGTACAAAATATATCTGTGAAGCAGAACTATGACACAGTTTCTTTTACAAAGCCGGGCCAAATACGTTCTAAGATGGACTACTGTTGCCTTGACAGAGTACAAAATCGATGTCCGTTTCTCCTCCCTACTACTTCTTTCTCACAGAAGAGACGTTGCTAGTCTTTCTGTACTTTTATAACCTTGTATTTTAGGTTATAATAATTAATAACTCGTAAACAAAATGGATGAACTTTCAACAGAAACTTATAACAGATATATTACAACTGAACACAGAATGAAATAATGAGTTAATTGGCCGCGGTACGCGATTTGATATTTACACTCTAAATCCGTGGTCTGTGTTTACTTTTCTCTCCAAGCATCTCTTGCTTTCCCAAGGGCAATAACCCCGAAATGGTTCCAAGGGGCGTAACTCGTTTTCGTTAGTTGTCCTAACATGTACTCAATCGTTATTTTCATGGCAGGTGCTTGACTGAGCTTGAATCTATTGTCTCCCAGCCTGTAAAAGATTCACAACAAAAACTAATCTAGCTACAACCACTGTCAATAATTTCCCTTCCACCCTCTGTGTGTCTAAAACTAAACCAACTTTCATGAGACAAGTTTCTTTCCTAGAACTACCCGTCTGTGGAACACAATACCGCGGGGCTTCTTCCCAGCTTACTACAACATGGTAGTTTACAAATCCAATATAAACACATTTTTGTTTTCTTAAATAATAAAATTCTGACCAATTTGTACCATCATCAGCAATCATCACGGTGTTGTTTCACCGTCAAATTAACACCCATTAACCCTTATCCTAGAGTGACCTTTGGGTCTTGATAAGTGCTGACTCTTTATAAAAAATTAAATTTGCTCATGGCATTTCAATCGAGACTTTTATTTTGCTATCCCCTTTATGATTTCAATCTTCCCAGGCACTTCACGGACATTTTTTATGGTACGAACTGATATTGGTGCCTCTTCTATATCTTTGTGGGAGATCAGATTATAATACTTAGCTCATATATCTACCCATATAGTTATAGTTCCCTTTGGTTTGTCTTGCATGTTCCAGCTTTATGTCTAGTTCACGAATTGCTATTTCATTTCAACTGATCTGTTGTTCGTCAGTGTCACCTGGAAATTTGGGTTTCTTTTCGCACTCTAAGATTTTCTGAATATTTCAGTTATCTCCTGGTGCCAATCATTTCTTTTATTACTATTACTCCTAATATTTTGTCATGTTCTATCGATCGGAAGTGTTCCTAGTTCTCCCATAATTATTCGAATTACCGTAGTTTTCTTCTTGTTGCATATGACCATCCGTTCTTTTACAAGTTCCATATATTTATATTGTTGACTACCTTCTTCAGCTTTACCCTGAGTTTGTTCCTATCCGTCTAAAAAGAGGGAAATTCTCCAAAATTTACTATATTCGTAAAGAATAAATATGTCACAATGGTCACATTGATTGGGGTGTTGAATAAAGTCAATGCTAACTGGAGTCCATGATTCGAATCGTGCAACTGGGGGAATAATTATACATAGCCACACTGGTAATTGTTAGTAGACATGAAACACATCATATATGGATATTATATAATTATATATATATATATATATATATATATATATATATATATATATATATATATATATATATATATTGTTTCTAATATTTATAGGAGATCATGTTCAATATATGTTATCGAATATCGAACAGGTTAATCTAAGTTAGTAGAAATTAGGTCAACAGCGCATAGTAACTAGTAGTTTCTTTGCCTACCATATATATATATATATATATATATATATATATATATATATATATATATATATATATATATATATATATATATATATATGTATTATTTATACAGATATGAACAAACGCCGCAACATTGGCATGTCGTTGTTTGGATCTTCATATTGAAAAAGAAAAAAAGAAAGATTAAAATAAGAGGAACAAGTGTGGGCGATCATAGTTTTTAATAACTAAAGATCAAAACATCGACAGCCAGTGTTGCGGCGTGTGTACATGTCTGTATGAATAACAATATTAATATAAATAGCTCTATTTACCATTGAGCACTCTCATATAAACCCGGTTAAAATTATGGTTTATTTTATCGGTGAATATATACTTAACCGAGATTGTATATATATATATATATATATATATATATATATATATATATATATATATATATATATATGTTTTTACTAAACAACTAAGATTTACTAATAACAAAAATCATTTCGTTTGTGTCCTCCTCAACACCGACATATTTCCATTTCTTGCATTGTGATATCTTTCTATGACTCTTCTATATACATATTTCACGCAATGCTTCAAGCAAACTACATCTTTTTATTGTCTCTGTGTTTCAGAAAGCCTATGTTTGCAACAACCAAAAAACTGTTTCACATCTCGGAAAAACGTGCTATAACTGGATGTCAGATTAATTTCCTTAAATGTTCCCTTAAGCAGAGGTTCATCTCTAACATCATCAACAATATGCACCTACTTGCATTTTTCCACTTATCTAAATTAAAACCGTTACGTTGCTTTATTTTCTGAATCAAGAAACTAGTAAAACAGTTACACCACATCCTACATCAACACATCGATGTTTTACTGCAACTAAAGCCAAACTCACCATAACTACAGAATCTAAACTTCATAAACCAACAGCAGCTATAGACCAATGCTTTCACTACTATCTCCAGCAAGAAAAGTACAGACTCAAGCGCAAGTCAATGTGGCTACTACACATATATAACCTCTCACACACACACACGGACAGTACAGGACAAAGACAACATAGTTTTCAACACTAAGAGACTACAAGTCACGCCCACCCTTATCGCAGACCTCACACATTCCCTCAGACAAGGAAAAAGAATTACTCAGCCTCGGCCCTAAATACATCATCACACAACGAATCAACAAAATCATTTTGATTAACATCGAAATGCAATTCTGTAGAGCAACTTACCACCTCAAGTGGCTATCCACAATCAACACCGCCATAAACAACACCATCGATAGCTTTCGCGTATATTAACTTGACCACTACACACACACCCAACAAACATAAATTAGACATTAGACTCTCAAGATTGAAACACAACATATTTTCCATCATTAAACGCGAACAAGCAAGGATTGGGTATAACATCTTGATTTCACAACGTCTCACACTTAAGTACCATAAGAATAAATACTTTATTTCCTTACGTTCTGGCAAAGAGAAATAATTTTGCGTCACACTTACGAAAATCTCGCACTCACGCACCTAAGTAATGATACACTTTACATATCGTTTAGAAACATCTCTTCTGTGCATATCCAAGATCAAATTAACTTTAAAGAATATTAATTAGGAACCTTTCGAATAAATACAAATACAATTTTATACTAGAAACAGCAGGCTCCCAACTTTTCTATCATCTCATCAAGACGCATAAAGCCAGCACAACTACACAAATTAGATTCTTGGACACGTCAACAGTTTAGATGACATCATCCGCCGGATAGACACGCTACATGTACAACAGCTAAAACAAAACTAATACGCCCTCAGTCTCAATGTCGTTTCCCTTTACACCATTTGTACTTGCACACACAGCGGTTGATTTAATTACTGACTGTATCTCCTCCAACGACTTATACGTCTTCGATCTCACGCCCACTGACATTCACAAAATCCTACAAAGAATAGTTGACAATATCTAGTTCACTTTCAAACAACACACATATAAACATATCATAAGATTACTAATGGGATCCAGTCCTTCAGTATCACTCGTCATCTAATACATGGATAGATTAGAGCGTCAAACCCTAAACATCTGCTAGTCAGCCATATTCATAACTGGATATGTAGAGGATGTGTTGGTCCTAACATCATCACACAGAGAAGCTGAGAATATATTCACCATATTTTTTAACGCAGCCCCATGTACACAGTTCAACATTGAGTACACTGATGTCTCTGGATCCCTATAACTTTTAGGCTTTAACCGTAACGTTTTTTCTGGAGAGAGCGCTTATAACCAAATTCTACAGAAAGGCCGGCAGCAAAAACATCTTTGTACACCACAAGTCGGCCCTCCCTCGAAGATCAAAAACAGGATATGCGGTGAACTAAATAACCCGCATCCGGGACAAGTGCAGTTTAAAAACAGACACCCCCGCTTGCACTAAGCATTTTTATTAGGTGCTGGAGTTGAATGTTTACCCCAACACCTCCATCGGGCACATTGAGAACATTTAAAAATGGATGAGACGCTTTACGGAAATAACTCACAAAGTTTTAAGAGATTGGTCCCCCTTATTAAAATTAAATGTTTAATTTAAAAAATCAGCAACAGATTAAATTAAAAAATATATACATAGAAGTGAATTAATATAATAACAATTTACTAAAAGCAATCACACACAATAGAAACAATATTCTTTTAAATAATTAAATAAATATAGCATTTACAAATATATTTAACGAGAATCATTTCACCATTTAAATATATTTAATACAATTTCATTTCATTTGCTGTAGGTCAAGTTGACATTTACTGCGGTATAAGAAAAAAAACAACATTAACAGTTCACACAAGTTTCGAGAGATTTGAAACACCCACTATTTGATAAAGAGATTTTTACCTCAAATATAGTATGGAACGCGATCACAAACATAAGATCACTGTGTGTGTGAGAGAGAGCAGAACCCCCCAAAAAGTATGAGAAGAATCGAAAACGTACTTTAAAAAACATTCGTTAAAATCAATTTTTCACAAACCACACGTGTATTTATTCCAAAACCGACGCCATATTTGATTTAAGCATTTATTCTAGAATATTCAAATTATACTTGTAACAATTTGAATGTCTGGGTAAACAGAGAAACGGCTGTCAAAAATTAATCTCTTTACTGGAAAATAAAGTATTGTCGGTGGAATCTGCTGTTTTCTTTTGTCTATCTGAAATTATACATTTATATCTATTGAGCTTAAATACTGAAGGTTTTACTACAATATATATATATATATATATATATATATATATATATATATATATATATATATATATATATATATATATATATATATATATATATTTCAAATAACACTATACATTAGATTAATCTTCCATCGATGCTTTTGGTTTCACCGAAACTCAGCTCGTAAGGTTTCATAGTTTCTTGAATCTTCAGAGATATATGAATATCTTCTTGAACGGTATATTAAAATAAATAACGCAGTTCAGGAATATATTCGAAGATTTGATGAAGTATAAACAAATTGTCAATATAAGTAAATTTTATTATGTATTTTTTAAAAAGATATATCACCTCAAACAAGGCAGGACGCCACTGTAGAGGTAAGGGGATACTGAGAATTAGAGAGTTGGTTTAGGGTGTCACTCTAAGTTGGGAGCTTGCAGTGTGATGTATGTTAACATTAGTTTGAAACCTCTGCATGTCAATAACGTCGGGGAAACAGGGAACAGGAAGGGAGTTCCAGAGACTGGCAGCACGAGGAAAGAAGCTGCTTTAGTAGAAAGCATCTGGGAATCTCCACAGTGCATTGATCGGACATAGCTGATTGTCGGGTCGTTTCAGTGTATTCGCGTCGAGGGGGCACTAGAGCGACTAGTTTATCAGAGCACAATCCATTTAAGTATTTGTAAAACAAGGATGCAACATTGCGGCGATGGGACAGGGGCTGGAGCTTGGCTGACAGTGAGGGACCTATTAAGTTGGCGACTCTTTTTTGGACCTTGTCTAAGAGGGAGAGGCTAGTAGATGATGCACCAGCCCAGATCTGGCAACAATACTCCATACATTGGCGGATGGTGGCTTTATAGAGATACAGAATAATGTCAGGTGTGAGGAGTTTACTAGCACCGTAGAGGGAGCCTACCTTCTTTGCAGTAGCCTTTGCAATGTCTTCAATGTATTTGTTCCAATTCATGTTACCTGTGAATGTTACGCCGAGTAGTTTGAATGTTGAACTCTCAGATAGGGTGTTATTTTCCATGACAATCGGTGGTTGAAGAGGGTTCTTGTAGTTATTGAAGGAAAGGAGCTTTGTCTTTGCGGCATTAAAAGTAACCAACCATTTATGACCCCAATGATCTACAGCCTGGAGATCATTTTCTAAGGATTCAGCCATTGCCTCGCATATGTACGCGTCCGTTTTGCCAACATGATGACAGTACAGCGTGGTGTCGTCAGCAAATATACCTATCTCAGACTCGATGTCATCAGGGAGGTCGTTTATGAAAATCAGGAACAACAAAGGTCCGAGGATAGATCCTTGGGGTGTACCTGTATTTATGTCATGTTGCTTAGATGAACGGCCATCGAGGACAACCTGGATCTTTCTTCTGGTTAGGAAGGATTTAATTGAATTGAATATTCGTCCAGTAATACCATATGAGTAAACTGTGATCAATCTCGATGTGTAAGGGTATTGACTCCTATGTACTAATTTTACTGTTTTCGTTCATTTCAATCTGGGAAGTCATATTTAAACGACCGATTTTGATGTGATTTTCTAACGCTAGGTTTGTTTGCGTCACATTGTTTCCTCCCTCAAATTGTGACAGCTCGAAACCAATAGTATCATGTTGATCTTCTGTAACACCATTAATGAATAAATAAATATTATGCTCTCATTATTCTATAATTGAGCACTCTGCTCGATTTTCTCCCACTAAAACTAAACTAAAGATTTTGTTAGATACCTCTCTATATAGAAATGTCTGCGTGTGTACATTTGTGTGTTTCCTATAGAAAGAAAAGTGAGAGAATCTACATAAAATCTAAAAGTGTATTCTTGTGTAAAATTTACAATCTAAGTCTTCCTGAATCTCTAAGTGTACTCCTAAGGGCGATATGAGGGCATACACCCCTGAAAACTTCAAATATATCCCATCTTTATGAAATTTAAATCATATGTATAAAATTTTCTAAGGACGAGAATAGAAATGGTCCAGAATCTCTAAGTGCCCTCCTAACATAAGTGAGCTGTAGGAGACGAACCTCCTTTAACTACATCTTATTTTGATGGAATTTATATCACATGTATAACATTGTCCTGGGAAAACAATGTGTTGTGATGTGATACCTGACTCCACTCAAGACTGATAAGTGTACTAGTCTGTAGTATATATATATATATATATATATATATATATATATATATATATATATATATATATATATATATATATATATATATATATATATGTATATATATATATATATATATATATATATATATATATATATATATATATATATATATATATACTACGAACAGTAGTATATATATAGTGGACTGTATGGTGGACTGTATTCGACGGTATTCGAGTGTATTAGGTTAATCCTGTTAGATTGGGTAATGCTATTGTATGTACAAGATATACGTTGTAATAAACCATCCTCTTTTAAAGACCTTACACACTGGTTATTTTCTTATTCTAACTTCTGACCAAGGTATATCACAATGTAATTGGTCCAGAATCTCTACGTTGCCATCTATGTACCAAATATCCACGTGGACCCACCTCTAAGTGACACATGGGGACAGAGCACCCTTAACATTTCAAATACTAATATCTGATTTTTCGTGTGAGTGTTATTTGAAAAGTCAACTTAACAAATGGTGAAATCGTTTAGTTGAGAAAGTCTCAGGCTGAATACATCGATTGTGCCGTTTAAATTCTATCCCCCCTCCGATGCTGTTTAAATAAAATTATATGAAATCAAAGTATAAATTTTCCCTCATTTTAATATAATCAAATGTAAGTGAAATATTTTGGTATATTTCGTACGCAACACTTTTCCGTATGTCGGTCTATCTGTCACTCTCTCTTTATCGCTCTCTGTATTACTAGATCTACCTATCTATCTCTATTCAGAGTGTACCTTAAATGTAAGTATATTGACATGTATAATTTACATGTACACATAATGAAAGTAATTGTGCATCTCTAGTTGCCCTTTAAATGGTGATAATGACACTTTTCTAACATGTTACACAATGAAATTAATCTATTCATAAGCGTTGGGTTAAGAGTATTAATAAATATCTGAATAGCTCAGTCGGTAAGATATCTAGCTGACAACATTGATGTTGCTGTTAAAGTGAACTCTTCTTAATATGATGTTGCTTATGATGCTATCTCACACTCATAACCGAACAACTCCAGGTAACCATGCTAATATATATATATATATATATATATATATATATATATATACATGTGTGTGTGTGTGTGTGTGTGCGCGCGCTCGTGTGTGTGTGTGTCTATTTCTTACATCATTAAAATAGATGCAATTTAGATATCTATCCATATAATAGCCGCGTAGTGACCCTCATATGATTTTACATCTTAGCATAAACGGTAGACGCCATATTACCGTAAGTGTGACCGAACGCAAGCCGAATGCCGGCAAAGAAGTCCCGATGTACTCGCTCACCTTCATACCGAAGGCCACGAAAGATCGAACGAGAGAGAAATGGAAGAGGGAAGGAGACAAAACGTGGAAAGATGTTCGAATTCCTATTGACAAGAAGACACGCCCTACTGTTTTGGGTGTGGGAGAAAAACGCAGCAGTCTGCTTGTACTAGGGTAGAGAGAGAGAGAGAGAGAAAGAAAGAGAGAGAAAAAGAGAGAAAGGGGGAAGAGATGATAAAGGGAGAGATATAGGATAGATAAGGAAAGAATGAGAATGAAAGCGAGAGAGATATACAGAGAGATAGAGAAAAGAGTTATAGATGGGGAACATAGAGAGAAAGAGAGCGAGAGTCAAAGCCATGGAATGGCGAACAGTCACATGACCATTTTCCCGCCTTATTTATTTCCCGCCACTTCTGCTTGGTTTTGCCAATGACATCATTTCGTGATTTACATTTCGCATACATTGCCTCTTTTAGAAGCCACGTTTTAAATCTGATCGCACACACATACACCTTCTGGAACATACATATACATAGATACGCATACATAGATACACGCGCATATATATATATATATATATATATATATATATATATATATATATATATATATATATATATACGTGTGTGTGTGTGTGTATGTTCGCGTGGGTGTTCAATTCAGATATACACTTTTGACCATTTTTTGTCTGTGAGTGAAAATATAATATGCATATATTTATCTGTTAGATATGTTTTCAAATCTTATATATATATATATATATATATATATATATATATATATATATATATATATATATATATATATGTGTGTGTGTGTGTGTGTGTGCGTGTATATGTTTATGTAATTTTATACCGATGTTCAAATCTGATATAACTACGCATTACTTATATATATATATATATATATATATATATATATATATATATATATATATATATATATATATATATATATATGTATTCATCTACTGTATCTATCTATATTATACTAAAACTCTTGTAGATCTTGTTATCTTGTTGGTCCCCGTGCACAAGATATGACCTTACACAGTGGTGATATAATCTACTAAAACAGATGGAATACACCGGTATGATGCCACAAAGGAGATGATGTCACAAAGTGATGACACCATTTTCCAAAAAATAATTTTACACAAAATTTTTAATATTTTTATCATGATAAAATAAATGAAAACTTGTGTGTGTTTAAATCAATAAAGATCTGAATTAAAAAAAAACCGTTTGGCTCTGATTGGGCCGTAATGTCGAAACAGTGACATGTTGATGTCAGCCGTAATAAACATATTACATGATTACATTACTCTCACTCTCTTTCTTTCTTCTCCCTTTCTCTTAATCTCTCTTACTGTATATATATATATATGTGTATATATATATATATATATATATATATATATATATATATATATATATATACATGTGTGTGTGTGTGTGTATGTGTGTGTGTTTGTGTTTGTGTCTATCATTTCACTTATTTGTCAACGTTTCTCAATATAACGTTGGCAGTAGTTACAGCAAGAGGCTGTTACAGCACTTTTCAACCTTCACTTATGACTTGTACACGCATACACACTCACAAACACGCACATGCATGTATATATATATTCATATATATATATATATATATATATATATATATATATATATATATATATATATAGATATATATATATAGTAGAAGTATAAATCTATACCTAGGACAATTAAGCCTCACAGTGGTATCTATGTTTCATCCTCACAGGGACTCACAAGGCAAGGTGTTTAGCCTGATGATTCCGTTCGGGGATGAAATATGGACGCCTCTGTATAGCTTAAATGTCATAGATATATTTTCATACAACTACTAAGATCTCTTGAAATAAATACTGAAAATCTATTAATATATTATATCACTTTATAATATTATATGTGTATATGCATATATATATATGCATGTGTGTTAATATATATATATATATTTATATATATATTTATATAAATAGATAACATATATACATATATATATATATATATATATATATATATATATGCGCGTGTGTGTGTGTGTATGTTTTAATATAATGTGTCAGTGTGCACAAGTATTGAGGCATTTCACAAATTTAGTCTTGCTTGTAAATTATGAATGAGTATTTGGTTATTGTGGTCCTGCGTCAACTAACACATTGTTCAATGTTTTTATCATAAAATCTATACGCAAGAAAACATCAACAGATTCCTATTATATACGTGTGACTTGGTGACTTTCAAATTACAGCTAATTAGAAAAATTAAAAGGTATTTTGTTCAAAACATAACTCAATTCCAATACTGAAGAATATATTAATATGTATTTTCTGTAATTAATATATAGAGAAAAATCCATAGGGAAACAAACGTTGGTTATCTAATTTACATAGTGTGTTCGTACACACAGCAGGCACATATGTAAATTAGATAACAAAATGATATATCTTTTTACCACTATATTATTTATAGGGATAATATAGTAGAACACAGACTTACTATTTTTAGTTATGCAAGAAGAATTTATCACAATTCATGAATTTTTCGAATGAAATAAAGTAGTTATAGTGGTTGTGAAGGGTCACGGGTAATCTATCTATATATATGAATTTAGAGCAGAAAAAATGAACAGAGGGCTCAATTACCGGTAAGGGTCTAATATATATTTATTAAATAAGATATTTACGTATTTGATTTTATCATAAAGTTTTCATGTCGACAAACGGCAATTTTTCAAATTGTTGATTTCTTATTAACCTGTGTTGGAAAACGGTGTATAGTTTTACGAGTACAGTGAAGAAAAATAGTCCGGGCGTTGTTTTAAATCAGATGGGAATTCATTTTTATTGGGAAAGTGGAGGGGGTAGTATTGTTTTGATCCGGGTTGAATCTGAGCGTAATATATTTTTCAATTTAAAGCAAAAAAAACAAAAAACAACAACAACAAAAACTACTTAGTGTCTTGACATGAGAGTCAGAAATCTGTATAGTAATAGCTCCACAAGTTTTTTAAAAGTTTTTTTTTTTTTTTGCTTTAAATCGAAAAAAATATTGTCTTCGGATTCAACTCGGATCATAACAATACTACTTTTCATCAATCATAAAAAAATAATTTTCAGTAGAAAATAGATTTCGCGGGTTTCGACAAGCATAATAAAAATATATGTACACAGAGAGACTACATATATAGCACTTTAATTTATTCTACTATCAGTAGCAATGTTTGTTGGCGTACTGTTTGGTCGCATTCGTATGTGACCGGCTGTTCGGGTTTCAACGTGAATACACTCGCTACGTCTAGCCACACTGATGATAACAACATTCTATATACATGCATAGGCTCCCTATTTTATAGGTTGGGTTCGTAAAAAAGAAGCGAGGGAGAGGATCTGTATGTATATATCTATCTCTCTCTCTCTCTCTCTCTCTCTCTCTCTCTCTCTATATATATATATATATATATATATATATATATATATATATATATATTAATGTCCTCAGTAAGTTAGTTTATTTCTATAAATCTGAGGATTCATTGGTTGATAAAATTTGAACTTTGTTTTCAAAATTTTTATGTTTGTGTTGACGATGGAGAAACAGCTGTATTTTGTAAATACCGTTTTTACTTTTTATAATGTTTTAATTTGTCGGAAAGTACTTCAATAGGCATATCTATAAATGTTTTTGCTTTTATCAATATCCACCAAGGATTCCTCGAATCTAATCAGCTCTTTTATGTTTATTTTTATATAAGTATTTGTAAGTATGCTTATAGCTTTTAATAAGTTCTAGTTGACTTATAAGGCTGGTGATAAGGGTTCGATCATGCGAGCCTTTTTTATTTTTTTAGAAACATCGTTATGAATGTTATGCTAGGGCCCTGTTTAGTAAATACTCCTATAAATCGTGTCCTTCCCCTTTTACTTGCATGTATTCGTCCCTTCTGAAGCTCTTTCCTTCCTTTTGTCATGACTTTTACTATTTAAAATATTTATCGCATCCGCCTCCCCCTTCTTTCTTTGTCCTCCAAGCAAAAAAGAAAAACCACTTGTTTACAATTTAAAACTTTTTTTCTTCTTAAAGTTCTTCTTCTAATATCTATTTTTTAGGGGAGGGGGGTCAGTGGTTGTCACTCATCTCTATAAAATCGGTCAGTCCGTCTGTCACATGTAAGTTTGAAATAGCATTTTCAGCTCTAAACGCGCAGATTGAATGAAATTAGTGACGATGAGGTGGAACTAATTAGTTTATAAGATGCGCGCACTTTATAAGTAGGTCAGTTGTTCTGTCACATTCAAGTTTGAAACAGCATTTTGTCGGATCAACCGTCAGTCACGTTTAAAGTAGTATTTTATTATATAGTATTGATTTACTCCTCTCCAGGAGTTAGGCACAAGGCCAGTTTTTATCTTACTCCCACAAGTAAGATGTGACCCAAGGTCGGGTCGGGAAAGTGGGGTTTAAAAATTGCCTGGGCAGCCCCGTCGGCATTCCCCGGTAGGGGCGCCTCAGGCAGTAAGCAATAAACTTACTCCTCCCCAAAGAGAGGAGGCAACGCCTGGGAAGGTGGACCTCCCAGAACTGCACAGGACAGACCCATTGACCGGCGTAAATCAAGACCTGAAGGCCAAGACAACACCAGTATGGGGTGCAGTATCCATCGGAACAGATATTACACTTTGATCTTAGCCAAAAGGCCACGTCCACGGATCTCTCTAACAAGTTCTATCCGTCGACAGGTTGATCTGTCACGTTTCTGTTTGCCTGTTCATCGATAAGCGTGCAGATTGAAGCTAATACGTGCAGGTAGTTTTTTCACATACGTCCTTCATCGGTCAGTAAGTCTGTCACACATGAATTAAAAATAGCATGTTCATTGCTAAACGTGCGGATTGAATGGACTTATCTTTAGAATATCTGTTGTTGTTTATTTTAAATCTCCATTTTTTTTTTATAAATGATTTCTGTTATTTTCTGTATTCTTTATTTTTCATTCGCTTGGATTTTGCATTCTTATTTTCCAGTTGTTTTTCTTGTTTTTCGTTCTTCCTTATTGTATTTGTCTTTTCTTCTTTCGTGATTTTCTGTCTTTCCTTCATTCGTTTTCTTTCATCCTATTTAACTTGCCTTTCCTCCCTTCTTTTTGCTTTGTTTCTTTATTTCTAATTGCCTATCCTTTCTTCCACTCTTTCCTTCACCCTTTCCTTTCTTCTTTCTTTGTAATTAATTATTCTATCTTTCGTTCTTCTTCCTTTTTATTTTATTCTAATTAACTTTCCTTTCTTTCTAATTAACTTTTCTTTCTTTACTTATTTCTTTCTTTGTTACTAATTAACTAATCTGTCTTTCCTTCTGTCATCCATTCTTAATTTCTTTCTTATTTTCTAAAGTAAATATCATTGTCTTTGGGTTTTGTCTATATTAATTCTCCACTTTTCTTTATCTTTCGATATTTCTTCTTATTTCTTTTCTTTTACAGTTTTTTCTAATGTTGGAAATTGTTCCTTAACTGCGAAACACATTTCTCTTTCTGTCTTTCTTTCTTTCCTTCCTGCAAATGAATGATTTTTTCCTTTGTTTGTTTCTTTCTCTTTTTCAAATCAGACCCTATCTTTCTGCATTTCATTCATTCTATAGAAAATGTTTTTTTTTCGCATTTTCCCTTTGTAATTTCTTGTTTTAAAATTTCTTTATTTCCCGTTATTTCTTACTTTCATTTCTTTCCTTCTCACTGTCAGACTCATCTTTCTTCTATTTAGCTTCTCTAAATTCATTCATCCATTCTCATATTCTTTCTCTTTCATTATTGTTTCTCGTTAACCCGTTTTCTTCACTTCGCATATCATTCATTTGTGTATTCATCCATTTCTTCCTTCCTTTCCTCATGACGCATTCTTTCCTCTTTTCATCTCGTGACGCTTCCAGTTTTCCCGCCTTTTTCATCACACGATTCTATTCGTCCGTCTTCAGTTCATTCTTCTCTTTCCATTCTATTTTCCAGTCATCTTAACTTAACTTAAATCTTTGTCTTTCTTCCGTTTGGTTTGTTTGTCTATTTTACGACATATCAACCCCGTTGAGAGTTACTTAATGCACAATAAACAATTCAATAATTCGGCAGATCAACTCTTTTTGTATTATTTAATATCGAATCACGGTAACTATCGTAAACGCTTCATTAATTACTATAGTTTGTCTGATATGCGGCATGTCAACATTTTTAGTGGTGTACGATGCCAAATGCAATATTGTTCCTTTCCGGTGTTGCCCGGGAGTGTTCCTATTTGCAATGTGTTTGCTTTACTCTTTAAAACTATTCCGGCTTTTTTTCCAAAATATTAAATTCTTGTTCCAATCAAAGAGAAGTAATTCTATATGAACAATTACAGAGTTACGTCCCTTTTTTCGGATGGCAGCAATTTAGAAATAATTCCGATCCGGATAAAGTGTTTTCTGGGGGGAAGTAAATCGAAATGTATACGATTCTTTTTAGCGACATGATCCACAAGAAAAAACTGACGAACAAGAATCAAATATCAATTTTGTGGGAAGAAATCTATCGATGACAAAGAAACGATAAATACTGACTTTACTTTATATTTAAGGCGATGCATTGATTGGTTTAGTACTTAAATCACCACGGTTGGATTTGGACTCGTCATAGTCGATTCTATAGTCCGCAACGAGGAATATTTATTATTCATTATTAATTGATTGTTTGAATTTCACAAAAATTGGAGGTATCTGAACTTTCACGAAAGATTTTCACTCCCTTTATATCCCCTTCTCATAAAACTAAATTAAACTAAATATAGCTCACATTACGACCACTTACTCGAAGAAGTTCTGTTACAAAATTCATAACGATCGGTTAACTAGTTTAGTAGAGAGTCTTGTACATAGACAAATATAAACATATACACATACCTAACTTTATAGAAATAGATAATCTCGCCTTTAGTTTCTGATTTTTAGTAATTTGGCTCTTGGTTATTCGCTAAAGGGCCCATATTTCCTGTCCTCCCACGAGAATGGTCTGTTTATTTTCTCGCAGAATATTTGATTTTTTATTTCCTATTCTCTCTCATACTTATTTTCAACTCAATATCTGCAAGAAGAAGCATCAGTTCTTCCAATAAAAGTTCCATCAAATGATACCTGTTCACTTTCGATTCTGAAAAATCTCGATCTTTGAGCTCACGATATCTGTAGAGGTAGATGGCTTATTCTTACGAAGAAGGCATGGATATTTTATACAAACACAGACACACACACACACACACACACATATATATATATATATATATATATATATATATATATATATATATATATATATATACATATATTCACCTAGCTCCTCAGCTAAAGTCGAATCAATGCTCTCAAATATTATGTTGTTAGGAAAATGATGTCGGTTTTAGCTTTCTAACTGCTTCTAAATACCATTTAACTCAACTGTTTCTATTTAAATAAAAACATTTTCATAATTGTTTAATAACTTGAATTTATTAATTGTAAAATAACTCTTATAGTAAAACAAATTATTGCAAATATTGCCAATATATTTCAAATTATAATACGATCATTCAAATCTAACCAAGTGGCGTTTTGTAAATCCAACTTGGTGGCTATTTTTTAAGATGGCCACTACATTATGTGTATTTAGAGATAGCCACGAAGTTATTTCAGAAGATAGTACGTCTGCCTGTATAGAACACAAATATTTTTTCTTTGCCACAAAAATGCAATGATTTGTGTAAAAATCCAGCTCTTAGAAACACAGGATATTTTAATCTATTTATTTATATTTTAGAGTTAAGCAAATATTTTCTTTTAAGAAAGCGTTTTTCCTACGTAAATATAAAAAGCTCCGAACTCTCTTACAAAATAACTACTTAACTAAAGTCAACACTTAGTTAGCCGCAGTATATACACATGGAACCCCGAATAACAAAAAAAATATATTATATAAAGGAACTCACACGGTAATTTAAAAAAATATATTATAATCACAAAAAAACATATTTAATAACAAAAACCCAGAAATATAGTATTTTATTATCAAACCGATTTTTGGATCTTAAATAAATTAGCGATCGACTAGTCAAATCGAAAACATCAAAATATACCAACACATGTAGATATTCAAACGATCAATGTAGATTATATTTGAGCAAAAAAACTAGACATTTAAAATTTCAAAGATTCAAAGATGTCAAATGATTATTAAATCGTAGAAGCAAATAGCAACTAACTGTAGACAAAGAATAAACTTTACTTTGGGATAAGTCATAAAATAAAATTTAAATAATCAATAACTAAATAAAACGTACAAATGAAACGTAAAAATGAAAATAAAAATGAAAATAAAAATGAAATAAATGTATGTATGAATAAATAATTAAATAAATAAAACAAAAACGTATATAGTGCTAAAATTATAATTCTAAAATAAATCTAAGATGGCGATTTTTAGCAGATAAATTCTCTTTCCCCCTACCAGTGTAAAGTGACTATTTGTTCATTCAACTTACTTAAAAATGGAATGCACTAAAATCCCTTTCAAACAAAAGACGCGACACTCATTGACTGGCGATATAAAAAACAGCACGTAGGAAGTAATAAAACCAAGGACTTTAAAGTAAGCACTAGTTGTAAAGCAATAGTAAAATTAAAATCCACGCAATTGGCCTGATGGCTTAATCGCGAATGAAACACAAACATTTCCGTTTAGCTTAGTTGTCATAAGTATATTTTCATGTATATATATATATATATATATATATATATATATTATTTAGCTTACATTGGAAGAAAGTAATTCAACAGTGCTCAATTATTTAAAATTATTTTTTTATTTTACAATTAAAAAAAACAGAGCATCATATTTATTTATTAATTGTGTTACCGAAGGTCAAGTCAAATAAACGTGATAACGTCGGTTTCAAGCCCGGTCCGGTTAAAAAAAAACTCATCTCAATTAACTTTTTCAACGAATTTTCTAAAGAAAACAGTGTACGTTTATCCCAGACTGTCACGTGAACTCACTTTTTCAAACATGACTGAAGATAGCCGGTAAGATTCGTTTATTTTGTTGGTTTAACTTGATCTTTTGTAACACCATTTATAAATGCATATATATATATATATATATATATATATATATATATATATATATATATATATATATATATATATATATATATATATATATATGTGTGTGTGTGGGGGGGGGGGCGGGCGTTTATCCTTTTTCAGAGTTCAGTACATTTTCAATTTGTTTATGAATAGAATTATATGGCCCCTGACTTTATCTAGTGATTTCTCGATCAAAACATACTCCAGTTCGAGGTAGATTAACGGTTTCTAACTTCTTGTTCACTGATGCCAAATAAAATTGAAATTGTGGTCGCCGCACCATGTTCTCAATATCACTTATATACTCTTCATACCAATTATTAACCACATAAGCAAAATGTATCGGACCGTCGTTGTTTTGGAAGATGCAGTTATAACCCAGCAATAATGTCTGAACCATTGAGTGAACGTGAGGTCTCAAATTGTACATGTAATCACTACTGTTGATTCTATCACACATGACAATAATCAGACCGACAGAATGACAAAATATAGCTTCTCAAACTATAACAGATCCACATATGACTATTACTGTGCGAAGAAAACAGTCACGGTTGACAGCTTCTAAAGCCGTATCAACGCATACACTCACCTGAGAGTCGGAAAAATAGAAAAACTGTACTCGTTAGAGAATATTGGTTGCTTCTTTTTACTAATAGGTAACCGCTTATCAAGGCTCTGGGGCCACTCGAATATAAGGGTAAAAAAGATTGTGGTTGGACGATGATCGCCGGCACAAGAGGATTGGAACCCCGTGGTTAGAATAGGCAGAAGATTAGTTAACTGGTCATGGTTTTTAAAAAGGACGGCTCGACAAGTATTTGTTCACATTAGACTTTAATACGAACATACAACACTCGGTTGAGAAGCAGTCCAGTGGAATCTCTAAAAAGAAAATCTTTGTTCATGGAAGTTCCGATTAGCTTTTAGTACCAAGAGAAAGAAAGGAAAGTTATTTGCTATGATTGTAGCCAGACGAGTTTTTGTTGACAATGTTTTCTATTGGTTTGCAGACCATCCTGTGTGATGCCACCTTATCCTTTTCTGAATGTTGTTAATGGAAAGCAAGAGTTTCCTAACGCCGGCTTATCCATAATGTTTTTGGTCGAAACTAGACACTTATCACGTTAATTCACGGAGTAATTATTTTAGCGGCAGTAGTTCATTCACACAAATGCGTTTTAATGCCAGTCGATCTATGTCAGTAAGTTAAGAGGTTCTTTGCAGGTTTTCCATGCTAGTTCAATCTTGGCATGATCCTTGATATGGTATCTCTGGAAAAACAAATCATTCAAACTGTTTCGATGTGAAGAGTACAGCCGAAACATGTATGCACATATGTAACCAATAATGTTTGTATAAATACAAATTTATACTATATATATATATATATATATATATATATATATATATATATATATGAAGGGAGATAGAGAGTAGTATTTAAATATATGTATGGCAAGTAAGCTACAGAGCGGCGTCCATATTTAATTCCACAGGAAACTATCAAGCTAAATTATATATATATATATATATATATATATATATATAAATAAATTTTAAATATAAATTTTTATAACACACTAGCTCGCTAGTGTAAGATGAGGGCTGTAATAAAATATTTTAATATTATAGAAACAACATCAAATGTAGGGAACACATTTTCAAAAATCCCCCCCCCCAATATCGCTTTTTATTTGCATACAATTGTTTCAGCCTATCACCAAAATATATGTAATGTTCGAAACGTATAAAGCAATTATTTTTCTTGGAGAGTGTATTATCAGTTCTCGTAAAAAACAGTAGCTCTCCACACAGAAAAAAAACTCTATTGCATTCCGCATACATTTTATTTTTATATTTTGTTTCACTATATATTATTTCCTTAAAATATTTTGTTTTTCATATTTTCTTCACTGGGGTAGTTTTCACCTGTACATACAAGTTGTGGTATCTTCTTACTTTAACCATTCAGCGCAATTGCTTTTATCGTTTGCCATTGATATATATATATATATATATATATATATATATATATATATATATATATATATATAATGCTTAAACTGGTCAAATACCCGTTATTGTGTTGTTCTTAGCCTTTTTTCCTTCTATGTTTTGATTTACTCTTTTGAAGTCGTGTTTTCATGCTTCTTATTAAAAGTTCATAATTACACTGTTTAATAGTAGTCCCGTAAACACTTCTGCACTTCAAAACAATTACATATATATTGGTGGTAGGCCGAAACAATTTAATGCAAATTAAATTGTTAAGTTAATGCTAATTTTAATTGTATGTATGAAACACTAAAAGTTAACTTACTTCCCTTGGCATTATTGGCTTCTAATACACAATTAGCTTAGTCAGACTGTTGACACCAACCCTTATTTGAGTGACAGTCGCTATATACTTGCTTCCTCACAGGAGAAGAGTTGGATTCAAAATTAGTTTTCAATGTAGGAGGGTGTCTAGTTCCACAAAAAGAGGGACTATGGATTGGACAAAAATAAAAATTGCTTCAATTGAAAAGGATTTCTGCCCCAGGACATAGGACAGAACTAAAACTACACCTTGATCTCATTTCGAAAGCCGTGAAGTGCAGGAACCGGCTGTCAGTTTTGTCATTAAATATCTATCTATCGATGTAGCTTGCTAAATAGCTATCCATGTCAACCTGTTTATTCCCAACATTAATTTCCTCTCTTTCTTTTATTAGCCACCGCCGTATTTCTCTCACACACTCTCTTCCCTTTCAGTTTTTACTCTATCCGTTTTGTAGCTCACTCTCTCGGTATCACTTCTCAAAATCGCATCATTAGCTTGACACTTTTCATTCATAATTCGCATCCCCCTTCCCACTCTACAAATCGAATTTTCCCTTCCCTACTTATGGACATGCGCATTAACATCTCTCTGCTTCGCCGGCTTTTTACTTTTCATTTCTTTTTCATTCATCAATTTTAGTAGCGTAGGCAACAGCAGCAGCAGCTCACACATCATCATCAGTAGCAGCAGCAGCAGCAGCAGCAGCAGCTTCGACTACCGCCCTATTCCCTCTACTCGGTTTCCACACATTTTCTAATCTAGTCTGCATTTTTCCCCATTCTTAAATATGCACATTCCTCCTTGATCTCTTTTCCTCATCATTGCTCTCCCTTCTTACTCTGTCTTTTCCACTTTCTCTTCCTCCTCTCTATCTGTATATCTGTCCTATTACCCGAGGTTATTTCAATTGCTTACCTAAACGTCCCCAGATCGTGACCTTTACACCACGACAACAAACTAGAAGACATTCAGAGAGAAAAAAAACAAGAACAAATATTTTAAAGATGCGTCTAAATAATCTACGTGTTTAACGATGAGACTGCTCTGAAGCGTGACCGACCAACAAAATGTATATTTCAAATGAAAGAGTGACAGACTAATAAAATATATTTAAAACTGAAGCGTGACAGACCAACACAATTCTATTTCAAACGTAAGCATGGCAAACGAACGCAAATACTATTTTAAACTTGAGCTTGACAGACCAAAGAACATTCAATTTCAAACTTAAGTATGACAGACCAACGACATTTCCATTTAAAATTAAGCGGGACAGACCAACGAAAATTCAATTTCTAACTTAAGTAGGACAGCCCAATGCAAATGCTATTAAAAACTTAAGCGAGACAACCCAATAAAACTACTATTTTAAACTTAATCGTGACAGACCAAAGTGAAAGCTAAGCGTGACCGACGCTAGAAAATGCTATTTAAAACTGAAACGTGACAGATCAACGAAAATGCTGTTTCAAACTGAAACGTGACAGAAAATGCTATTATAACTTTAAGCAACACAGACAAACGAAAATTAAAGGAAACACTATTTCAAATTGAAGCGTGACATATTAAAGGAAATACTATTTCAAATTGAAGCGTGACATATTAAAGGAAATACTATTTCAAATTGAAGCGTGACATATTAAAGGAAATACTATTTCAAATTGAAGCGTGACATATTAAATGGAAATACTATTTCAAACTTAAACGTGACTGACCAAAAAGAAATTATTTTTAACTTAAGCGTGGCAGACGAAATAAAAAGCTATTTTAAATTGAAACGTGAAAGATCAACGAAAATAATATTTCAAGCTTAAACGTGACAGACTAACGAACAGTCTACTCAAAACTGAAGCATGACGGACCAATAAAATGCTATTACAACATTAATCAATACCGACCAACGAAAACTGGGCGTGATAGACCAACGAAAATACTATTTAAAACTAAAAGGGGACAAATCAATGAAAATTATATTTGAAACTGAAGCGTAACAGACCAAAGATAATGCTATGAAGATGAAGATGAAGATGACAGACGAAAGAAAATGCTATTTCAAAATTACGCCTGACACGTCGACGAAAATGCTATTTTAAACTGACGCATGACAGACCAACGGATCTCCTAGGTTAAACTGAACCTTGATAGATAAACGGAAATGCTATTGAAAACTGAAACGTGATAGACGAAAAAAAAATCTATTGAAAACTTACGCGTGACAGAGCAAAAATACTATTTAACATGAAAGCGTGATAGACCGACAAAGCCTCACATAGAGATGCGCGGACACATCTAAAAAAAAATTAAAAATATTAAATTTCTGCGATTGCTAAAAATAATAACAGAAACAAAAAGATAAACATATGCACATGGTCTGTAATATACCTATATGATACTTTATTATTGTTTGTGCATCTGTTGGTCACTTATAAACTCTAAAACTACACGTTATAATCGCACCAAATTATGTTTGAAACACCCATGAGATGCCGGGTGTATCAAACATGAATACAAATGACTCACTCAAATTATCACTGAAAACCACGTTATCAGCGAGAACTCAACAGTAAACGGCTAGTGCGAAAATGCATAGTAAGTTGTAATAATAATGCCTAATAATAATGATAATACTAATAATTACCTGAACGAAGCTATCCAAGAACCCAAAGAGCACCTCCCACATGGAACGGATCCCCCAAGGAAGGACTGGTGGATCCTGAATCGAACAAAAGCGAAGGTTGAAAGGGTAACCAGCAACCTCTACAGGTGGGGAACCAGCAACAACAAGCAACCGTCCTTGTGGAAATCCCAGACAGACAATGGAACACATGCTCAGCGATTGCAGTGATGGATCAACTTGTACTGACCAAGATTTGATCGGCTTTAACATGGATACCCAACAATGAATCCAGTATTGCATTGATAAGATACGAATAATGATGGAGAGAAGCGAAGAGTACTGGCAATTCGGAAAGGCTTATGATCACTCACACTCCAACGAACCGTCCTGGTTTTATCAGTGAGCGATCACTGTAAGGACTTCTAATGAGTAATGAGTAAGAAATAATAATATTTTTAGAAGATTGTAATGAGATATTGAAGAAGCTTATTGTCATTCAATTTCCAGCCCCCCCCCCCCGTTTTTTTTCTAACGATACATCACTGATAAAAGGCCGGTTCGTTAAAATAACAATGGAATGGAAAGGTGAATGTAGAAAATCTACGACGACGACGACGACGACGACGACGACGACGACGAAACGCGCGTAAGACAGAAAGGAAAAAGATAAATGCATTCGCCGAAATAAAGTAATTAAAAAAATAAATAAACAGAAAGATAAATTAAAAAAAATATGATTGTGAAATGATTTCTTTCTTTCTTTTAGTCATTGGAATGCAACCAACCAGTATATATGCTCTGAAGCCGAAAACTTCATTGGGCTTGTTTTGTTTTTAAACAATTTGGATGGTATTATAAAGGATATATACCTTGAAAGATATTTTTTTTAAATATAAACTCCAATTCACTATATATATATACTTTTGTATTTGTAAATTTTCCAGCGGTAAGTCGGCTTATGCAGGTGATAAGTTTACGATATTTTTAATTTAGTTAGTATCCCTGTGAATTTAAACTGCATTTTCGTTCTTTGTTTAAAATGACTCAAAGCTTCTTTAGACTATATATATATATATATATAGTCTCTCTCTCTCTGTATTTTCCCCAACGTCTCTAGATCGTGACCTTTGCAATGCGACTATAAACTAGAACACATTTATATGTAGGAAATATAAGGGAAAAAAAGATGGCTGAGGGAGAATTCACAGATGACATTTCTGAGATTGCTTAGAAGATAATTAAAAATGACAGACAGTCATACAAGAATGGTCTGTAATTTCTCTCTCTCTCTCCCTCTCTCTCTCTCTCTCTCTCTCTCTCTCTCTCTCTATATATATATATATATATATATATATATATATATAAGGTGTGTTAGAAGGCTATTACAATGCAAGAAATGGAAAAAATGGCGTTGAAGAATACGACAAACCAAGTATTATCTATTTATTTATTTATTTATTTATTTTTAATTTAATTTTTTTTTAATTTTATAAATAAACTTCTACACAGTGATTTAATATGTGATTCCGAGTTCCATAATATATTTCGAGGGGAACCCTCTTTCTCAAATGGATTGTGTATCAAATCCTCAAAAGACCGTTTCCTACTATTCCTGTTTCAACCCATTTCACGCACGGTCTTTTGAGGATTTGATACACAATCCATTTGAGAAAGAGGGTTCCCCTCCAAATATATTATGGAACTCGGCATCACATATTAAATCACTGTGTAGAAGTTTCTTCTGATCAAGTAAGCTTTATTTATAAAATAAAAAAAAAATTAAATAAAAAAAAAAAAAAAAAAAAAAGATAATACTTGGTTTGTCGTATTCTTCAATGCCATTTTTTCCATTTCTTGCATTGTAATAGCCTTCTAACACACCTTATATACATACCACAAACAATGCGTCAAGCAAACTACCTTTCCTTATTATATATATGTATATATATATAGAGAGAGATATATTACATATAAATGTTTATCTGTCTGTTAGCCCGTTAGTCAGATATACGTACCAAAACTATTCAACAGAAATGCATCAAAATTGGCACGAACAATTCTTAAGCGCGTGTGTCCTAAGAGAGTTGTATTTATTATATTAATCTAGCTCCAACTACTACTACTACTACTACTACTACTACTACTGTTGCTTAAGATTTCGTTAAACAGAAAAAAAACAAGTTTAAGTGACTTCCGTCTCGGCGTTCGGGCTGGGATCAAAGCGATTTTTGTGTTATTTGTGTTTTTCTCACCTAGATCCCACTCCCATTTAGAGATTGACATGTAGTGAGCGGTCTAATATTTAGAACGAGTTGGAAAGGTCTTACTAACCAAATGTGTTTGTTTTTTACTCTTTCTCCATTCTTGGTTTTATTCCAATTAATTTTCTGTATATATGTCTATTTATGAAAAATATTTTTTTTCAAATCAGTTTCCGGATATTTTCAGTAGTACCGCCCCTAATGTAAATGTGGTATTGTGGTGACTGAGTTGATTGTAGTTAAGAGTAAGATAGACAATTTTATCACGGTAGACAAAGGATGACACACGACACCGATATTCCCCTACACTTTTGATAGCCTTGTGCCTAATTTGTTCCAAATTTAAAAAAGTTTTTTTCAAATAAATCATTCAAAGTGTAGTATCTGTTCTTTTCTCAGTCAGTGAAGGAGAGATCTTTCTAGACTGAGGCCAGTTTTAGTTTTGTCTCAATCCGGGGTGCGCTTTTTTAGGCAGCTGGATTCTCCCAACATTAAAAAAGCGACTTTGTGTCAAACTCGACCCTCTTGGAGAGGCAAGTGAATTGGGACACAGCAAACCAATTTCTTCAGGCAATGCTACTCAGTAAGTCCACTTACTTTGTTGGCCTTTTGGCTAACATCAAAGTGTAGTATCTGTTCCGATGGATACTGCACCCCATAGACTGTTATTGTATTGGCCTTCGGGGCTTGATTTACGCCGGTCTATGGGTCTGCCCTGTGCAGTTCTAGGAGGTCCACCCTCCCAGGCTTCGCCTCCCCTCTTTGAGGAGGAGTAAGTTTATTGCTTACTGTCTGAGGCGCCCCTACCGGGGAATGCCGATGGGGCTGCCCAGGCAATTTTTAACTCCCACTTTCCCGACCCGACCTTGGGTTACATCTTACTTGTGGGAGTAAGATAAAAACTGGCCTTGTGCCTAACTCCTCGAGAGGAGTAAATCAATACTCAGTAAGTCCACTTACTTTGTTGGCCTTTTGGCTAACATCAAAGTGTAGTATCTGTTCCGATGGATACTGCGCCCCATAGACTGTTATTGTATTGGTCTTCGGGGCTTGATTTACGCCGGTTTATGGGTCTGTCCTGTGCAGTTCTAGGAGGTCCACTCTCCCAGGCTTCGACTCCCCTCTTTGGGGAAGAGTAAGTTTATTGCTTACTGCCCGAGGCGCCCCTACCGGGGAATGCCGACGGGGCTGCCCAGGCAATTTTTAAACCCCACTTTCCCGAGCCGACCTTGGGTCACATCTTACTGGTGAGAGTAAGATAAAAACTGGCCTTGTGCCTAACTCCTGGAGAGGAGTAAATCAATATATATATATATATATATATATATATATATATATATATATATATATATATATATATATATATATATAGAAATATATATAGTATTAGTATGTTTTAAAAGGCTGTGGGCAATGCAAATTCCGGGTAAGATGTAAGTTGGAAGGAACAAAAACAATAAATCGAATACGAAATATAACTTACTATTTATTTTTCCTAAAATGTTACATAACAGCAAGAGTGGTGTTAGCTGTTTGTGTGATGTCCAGATGATTATAAAATCATTTATTTTATATTTCGGGAAAAGAAACTTCCCTTTGTCAAAAATAATTAATACCAGAAGAAATCTCTCCGACCGTGCAGAGATTAAAAACATACTACTACTATTCCCAGCAATGCTTCAAGTAAACTACCATTCTATCTCCCTCTGTCTCTGTCTCTCTCTCTCTCTGTCTCTGTCTCTGTCTCTCTCTCTCTCTCTCTCTCTCTCTCTCTCTCTCTCTCTATATATATATATATATATATATATATATATATATATATATATATATATATATTATTTCATGTATCCACTTACAATTTTATAAGAGATATCATTTTTTATGTATCAATTTTCAGTATTTACTTAAACAGTGCTCGATACGTAAGTAGAGCTAGGTAGTAATCTATGAAAATATATTTATGGCAATTAAGCTACACAGAGGCTCCCGCGTTTCATCCCCGGGGAGTATTCAGGCTTCAGGCATTTTAGCCTGAAGACCTCCCCCCCGTGATGAAACACGAGAGCCTCTGTGTAGTTTAATTGCCATAAATATATTTTCATAGCTTACTATATATAAATATATATATATATATATATATATATATATATATATATATATATATATATATATATATATATATATGCGATTTTATGAAGGCTTACTAAAGCATTCCTTTCAGGACACCAATGATCACCATTAAAGAATTTTTTCCTGAAAATATTATTTATTCAAATTAAATGTTTTTTCCTACACGTGTTTCACTACCAAGCAGGTCATTGCTTGGCAGATCATCAGGGAAATTAAATGTCTGGAATAAGGGTTTCAACTACCGACAATACACAATGTGGCGTTGCAATAGTTGAGGTCACTTAAGAAGAGAAAAGGAAAAAATAAGAATAAAAGTTAAAATTAAAAAACAAGAAAGAACAAAGATAAAAAAAGAAAGGCCTAGAAAATGTCTTAGAAAAGTAGCTCGGGCATTATTTCTGCCACCAAGCCAACAAGCAAATAATCGGTCCCAAATGCATTAAAAAAAACCCCTAAAAACGGAACAATGTGCGATAATACACTTTCACGTCGGACGGCACAATGATGAAAAAATCCTCCCCCCCAAACAAAAAAACAAAATACTAAAACATTCAAGAACCGCTCACAAGTTACCATTCCAATCCAATGATAGTATGGTAAGCCTTCATAAAATCGCATATAAATGCTCTGTACTCTGTAATCGAGTATCATTGAGCTTGTTTTTATTGGCATAACCCCGGTCTTCACTGAATGATCTATTTTATGAGTGAAAAATCTAAATATGTATATATATATATATATATATATATATATATATATATATATATATAAGTTAGTGATGAGAATAGAAATTGTGTACAATACAATATATATTAAATCATCAGTTGTTCAGAACAATGGATTAATATAAGAAAATTATTTTATTATTCTTTTCTTAAACCATGGCTTTTCAAAGATGCAATCTTACCGTCAGAGGAGATTCAGACAAATAAGTTGATAAAATAAAATTTACCATAATGTAAACATTTGAAAAGGTATAACAATATAAAAGAAAAGAAACGAATTTAGAGGAAGTTTGCAAAAGTTAACCGTTAAATATGCATGAAGAGTTTGTAACATCAGATTCGAAGATTCCGGTGTATGGTAAGATCCAGGTTCCGTGTAATTGATGAGTTTAAACAGCCAGAGTTGTAGAGAAATCCGATTCTTAGAGGTAAGTTTAAAACTGGTCCTAAAGGGAAAAGAATTCCGTTTGCAGTAGTAGAGAGAAGGCACCCGAAACATGGCACGATGAAATCCTAATTGGTACAGGTTGTGTTCTAAACTTGTGTCCCAATTAGTAGGGTTGTTCCAATTAAAAAGAGGCTACGTCTACCCTTTAATGGGAATTGACAATTTTTTATTAAGGTGCTTAAAGAAAATTGACGAGCATTACTTGCAACAGTTACTAATAAAAACAGAGAGAAAAATGCTAGGAATATTTGAAATAAGTATTGAAATGTATGACCAACGTACAGAAATATTATCATTATTGCTACAAAAATATTTTGTAAATTACAATAGTTTTTGCTCAAGGTAAAACAATAAAGTTTAAACTAAAGTTGTCACTCTGGAGCTAATTAGTTTTTAACAACATTTTGTTCCTGTTTATTTTTAAGGATGTGTTTAAATCTAAATTTTTTTCAACAGTTAATATTTCATCTTTGAGTGTTTCAGCAGCATTTAAGAACTGTTTTAGGTTTCATTCTTCGTGGAGAAATTCATGAAAACCAGGCTCAATATCACTAACAACAGATTCAAAACTCATCACTAGCATTATTCATGTATTCAGTGCTATCATCCATTGTTCAATCTGTCAAACCGTCTTGATTACCGAATTAAAAACCATTTTGATTGCATCCAACTTGTACAATTATTGGTGTCATAAAATATCTGTAAAATCAAAACAGTAATTACGTAGTTCGTATTAAACAATACTATAGAAAATGAAAACAATTTAGAGAAAAGTTATTAATTCGGCAAATATTACGCGTATATATTTTCTATATAATTTACTTGTAAAATCGTACTTGTCGCTTTATACATGCAGATTTATATATAATAATCCATTTTTTTGATACTATTATCCTTAAATTGTTCTTATGTATTTGTGAAGGGTTTAATACAGTTTTCCGTACGTGAACCATTTCAGAATATATGTCCCAATTACGAAGTATGTTATCAAAACATTTGTCCCAATAGCGAATTGTTACAATTAGGGTTGTACCAATTAGGATGTTTACCTATATATATATATATATATATATAGAGAGAGAGAGAGAGAGAGAGAGAAAGGGAGAGAGAGAGGGGAGGGATAGAGAGAAAAAGAGAGAGAGGGGGAGGGATAGAGAGAAAGAGAGAGCGAGGGGGAGGGATAGAGAGAAAAAGAGAGAGAGAAGAGAGAGAGAGAGGGGGAGGGATAGAGAGAAAGAGAGAGAGAGGGGGAGGGATAGAGAGAAAAAGAGAGAGAGAAGAGAGAGAGAGGGGGAGGGATAGAGAGAAATGGGGAGAGGGAAGAGAGAGAGAGAAGAGAGAGAGGGGGAGGGATAGAGAGAAAGAGAGAGAGAGAAGAGAGAGAGAAGAGAGAGAGGGGGAGGAATAGAGAGAAAGAGAGAGAGAGAGAGAAGACAGAGAGAGAGAGAAGAGAGAGAGGGGGAGGGATAGAGAGAAAGAGAGAGAGAAGAGAAAGAGAGAGGGGGAGGGATAAAGAGAAAGAGAGAGAGATAGAGAGAGAGAGGGGAGGGATAGAGAGAAAGAGAGAGAGAAAAGAGAAGAGAGAGAGAGAGAGGGGGAGGGATAGAGAGAAAGAGAGAGAGAGAGAGAGAGAGAGAGAGAGAGAGAGAGAGAGAGAGAGAGTAGAGGATAGTGCAGTTCCAACGAGTAAAAACTAGAATTAAAAAAGTCAGGCTACCAACATTTGTAAAAAGCTTTTTTCAGCAATTGTTTATTATTTTATTATTTTATCACTTTATAATTTTATAACGCATTTAAAATGATAAAATGATAAAATAATAAAATGATAAACAATTGTTGTAAAAAGCTTTTTACAAATGTTGGTAGCCTCACTTCTTTATATATATATATATATATATATATATATATATATATATATATATATATATATATATATATATATATATATATGTGTGTGTGTGTGTGTGTGTGTATGCGCGCGTGTGTGTGTAAAAGACAAAAGAAAAACAAATCAAATACAGGAAAATAATAAAAAGCGAGAGAATTTTCCGGGTTCGTTTGGGTCTTCAGAAAAAATTCGTGGATCTGAACGAAACCGGTAGAATTTCTCGTTTATTTATCACTTTTTTCCGTTTGTCATTTTCAAACTACCTGTCTTCACGGCATTCTATTTTATAATATATCGTACATTTTATCCTCATATATATATATATATATATATATATATATATATATATATATGTATATATATATATATATATATGTATATATATATATATATATATATATATATGTATATATATATATATATATGTATATATATATATATATATATATATATATATATATATATATATATATATATATATATATTAAAAGCTACTTTTGTCAAAACGAGATATTTCTCAGTCTGTTATACATGTTAAACATACTTATATCAGAGCTAAGACTTGATTTGTGTGCGTTTTGTTTGTATAATATATATATATATATATATAGTGATTATTTCTGTTTACGTACATATGTGAACGAGAATTTGCCATATTTAAAAAATGCATTTGATGTTATCTAGTGTATGTATTATTTTGTTTAAATATTTGTTTATTTGGGAGTTGCGTTTGTGTTTATCCAATCTTAGGATACAAGCTGAAGTTGTTTCGCCAATGTATACGCTATTTTGACATACATCTCTATCCTAAATTTTTATTTAAATATAATCATCTCTATCGATCTACCTATGTTTAAAATGTGTTCATATCTACCAATCACTCTGCCATTTACACGACCCACAATTCCGTCCCCTTTTCGTCCAATCAATTGATAAAAACTGGGGACGCTATCGATGTCTTCCTTTGAAGACCGTCACAATTAATGTCGAGTCTGTAACAATTAGGATAGCGAACACGGTCAGTTTATCTTTCGATTTGCATTGCTTTCTTAACTGAATTATTAGCGGTAATCTCACCAATGGCACCCGATGACTTCTTTCTTTGTAAATAAGAAGATGACCCAAAGTCATCTGTTTAGATTAGTGTTCGCGTGTGCGCAAAGAAATGACTTCCAATTGCTCTCTCGTGCTTTCGCCTAGGAATATATATATTTTAGATTAGGAATATTCGGAACATATATTAGGAATATACATAAGATTAGGAATATATATATTCGCCTTGGAATATATATTTTTTAGATTAGTAACATATATTTTTTAGATTAGGAATATTCGGAACATATATTAGGAATATATATAAGGAAAATATACAAGGTGATTCATAAGTCACTTATCTATTTATTTTTGAAATTCTAAAGTTAAAAAATACGGTAATACAAAACAGAAAGTTTATTCTACAAATTCATTTATGGGAGTTTAAAATTACAGCAGATTTTCAAAATTTCCACCTTCGTTCCGCATGCATAACTCCATTCTTTTTTGCAAGGAATTTACGACTCTTTGTAGCATATTTGATTGATTATGGTGTTGTGCGAAGGAGGCTTTCTGTTCACATCACGTTTCCATTGCCTAACAAATAGCAGTAATTAGAGAGTAAGATAACAATTATCAAAAGTTCATAGTCTGTTTGTGCTTCATATGGTAATCATTTTAAATAGCTAAGTGAAGTGACTTATGAATCACCCTATAGATTAGGAGTATATATATTCGCCTTGGAATATATATCTTTTAGATTAATAATATATATTTTTAGATTAGGAATATTAGGAACATATATTAGGTATCTATATATAAGAAATATATAGATTATGAATATATATATATATATATATATATATATATATATATATATATATATATATATATATATATATATATATATATTCGCCTAGGAATATATATTTTTTAGGTTAGCAATATATATTCTTTAGATGCGTCCAGGGATCAGTGTGATACTCTGTCACTCTGTCGAGAGACCAGTCGGTCACGTCTAAGTTTTAAATAGCATTTCTGTCGCTAAACGCGGTTTGTTTTTATATGTGTCTCTGCATGTTTATAAGAGGCAATGTCGGTTGTCCGTCGCTAGGTCAGTCCGCCCATATGTCGCTTTTTCACGCTCATGTGAGAAAATAGCTTTCTCATCGCTAAACGCGCAGATTGAATTGACGTATCCTAAGAATAGACTCATCCTTGTTTTTGCAAAATTATTTCCGGCATCTTTCCGAACACAATTCATCATCGGATACCACACGGAATTAATGGACGCATCTTATTTCGAATGTGTAATCGGTACTTTCTGTCGGTCTGTCTGCCATATCGCTCTTTCAAAAATCATTTTAATCGGTAAAAAGCTGTAGGTCACAAGTATTATAAATTTGCAAACAAATGAAAAATATCATTTAAGCGATAACATTTTCTCCGATGTCAGTAGTGAGTTCGTTAGCTCAGATTGTAAAATATCCTTCATCACTGATCACGGTTGGAAGTGATCTGGCGTTCAAGGTATCAAATCTTTGAGTTGATAGGCTTGCCATGTCGTTTATGTACACTAATGATTAGTAGAAACAAAAAAAAACACCTGCCTGTAGGTGACTACATATATATATATATATATATATATATATATATATATATATTGTGTAATTAGGAAGCATTCCTTCTCTTATGCATGTTTGGTTAAACAGTAGCGACAGCTTCTGTTTATTTATTTTTTGATTCGTTTTTTTCGATTCGTCGCACGACCGATTTGGTATTGTCGTCCATGTTGTAGAAAATACTCATTCATCCGCCTGAAGATGACCGACGTCGGTCGAAAACGTTCGCGAAAATATGGCGATTTTTTCTACAACATGGACGACAATACCAAATCGGTCGTGCGACGAATCGTAAAAAAACGAATCAAAAAATAAATAAACAGAAGCTGTCGCTACTGTTTAACCAAACATGCATATATATATATATATATATATATATATATATATATATATATATATATATATATATATATATATATATATGAGAGATTAAATAAATCCGACCGTATGAGGTAAAATGAAGAAAGGTGAAAACTATCATTATTACTGTAAATAAATACATACGTTTTGTTTCCTTTTGGCTGTATTTAATTGTCCCACTCCCCATCATTTGCCATTTAACAGATCACTCAATAAGACCCGCGCCTAACTACTAAAACAACAACGTTTAGGCAAAATTCGACTTGTTACACCAACATTGTCTCTTGCTAGGCTGATACACTGATCCAACGCTTCTTGAACATTTCGATAACTTTTATTGTAGAACGACTTATCTTTGGCCTCAAAATACCCATTGGTTTCCGATATCACTTCTTCATTGAAGTTACATCTCCTTCCCTGAGGCAGTTCTATTAAGTTCTGCAAACAGTTAGTAGTCGTTGGGGCCAGATCAGGAGAATAGGATGACTGCGGAAGCAATTGGAAGTGCAATATATGTAGTTGTGCCATCGTTGTCCTCGACTTGTGACACGGTGTATTCTCTTTGTGAAAGAGCACATTTTATTCTTCATTTGTTACCGTTTTGTGGCGATTTCTTTCGTAAAACGCACCAACAAAGCTATACAATATTCGCTATTGACGATTGTTCTTTTTGCAAGTCAATCGATAAATAAAATAGCTTGCACATCTCAAAATACGAAGGCCAAAACATTGCCTGTTCACGTTTGCGTCTTCGCTCACTTTAGCCGGTTTTCACCTTCTGCCTGTCGATATGACTCCAGAATACAGTGGTTCATTCATCTTTCATCCATTGTCACATATTGACACAAATTATTTTTTGTTGTGTTGAAACAGTTGCAAACAACCATTAAAATCGTCGACGCGTTCTTGTTTTTTGATCGACTACGAGAAGACATTGCACCCATTTTGAATGTAGCTTTTTCATTGATAAATGTTCACGCAAAATAATGTCTGTACTTCAACTCTTCTGCTATATCATGCAATTTCCATTTACGATCGTCAAAAACGAGTATTGGCACTTTTTAAAATGTCTTCCGGGAACACTGTCGAATTTGATCGATCTGGGCGTTCAGCATCATTTGTGTCTGTCCGACAACGTTTAAGGTCAGCATACCGCATCGTTTCCGACGGATCAGAGTCCAAATAACACTTAGAAAGCCATTGCGTTGATTGAGCATTTTTCCAATCGAAATTCAAATTTGTCCATTGTTTTGAAAGTTGGCCACAATAGCTTAACTTGAATAATGTAATTTTTAAACTAATAATCCGACTGGGCTCAAATTTTGACACGTGCTATTTGCAGATTGGTACGTTATAAAATGCATACAAATGTTGTATTAGTGGCACCATCCATATGTCTTGCCAGGGACTTATTGAGCAATGTCTTATATATATTTTTCTAAATAAAATTTATTTTGAAAACATTGGGGGCATTTAAGTACCCTAGCTCATAGAGTAAATATGGTCTTGTGGTAATTTAATTTAGATTAGAATTAGACAATGTAGTGTGATTTCCATTGTTCAAAATCTTGTTGGCCTAGTGCCTCATTCGCAATATTTTTAAACAATATTCTATTGTCAATAAATACATCAGTACAATCTCTTCATGATTGCGTTATTTTGACACATTTTCTATTTTTCATTCTTCTTCTTACTCTATATATCAGTTTTCTGAACCATCAGACTTCAATATTTTGTAATTGTTTTGCCTGTCAGGCTTAAGTTCCGTATGGGAATCACAAATGCACACAATATTTTACTAATGTAAAAAACAATATGCCTGAAGCACAAGGTCGCGCGGCATCGCATTCTTTTTCCGCCATTTTAAATCGAGTCTAGCCTGCTTTCTTAAACTAGTATTACCTGTTCGATGATTGTACCGTAGGCGACTAAACTGACACATCTATCGGACAGAACTTAGCTTGCCCGATTAAGTTGGCGTGTGGACACTCAGCAGTATTAAAGACAAGAGCTATCAAAAGGGCGGATGAGCTTTATGATGGCCGAAGGCCATCCATACTAATGGAGAGTAGAAAGTGGACCTTAGATTTACTATCCGCAGTCTCATAACTCTCACTTACCCCCGATTTTGTATGTAGTGCTCACATTCAATGAGCTTTGTTTCTAACAAAGGGGGAAAATTGCTGTTTTCTTGGGTCGGCTCTTGTTTTGAGTCAGTTGTATATGGGGATTTTCAATCCTCCTAGCATTATTCAACTGTCAATCGGCGTGATAACCAAGACAGAGGAAAGAAAAATTTACTCTACGTACGTATCTATAACATTAATTAACAACCGAACCAAGGAACAGCATTTTCTTCCCTCTTTGTCAGAAACATAGCTCTTGGAAGATGAGGATGTGTCAATTATTAACCTTCATCCGCCGATGATGTTTGGGTTCAATAAGTGGTAGAATTTTTTTTGAGAAAAACGCATGTGCAGGTTATTCCGCCGTATATACTAAAAAATAAACATTTGTAGTGAATATAAGGCTATGAATTTTTGAGTGGGTCAGTGCGACTTTGACTGAAGTCAGATTAACAACAGAGAAATATAAGGTGTAAGAGGAGAGAGAGAGAGGGAGGGCAGGATTCAATTGGAGTCAGACAATAATGGAAGGAGATGGTGCGAAGAATCTACTGTTGGGACTTATGTTGTCTTCTGATATGTACAATCAAGTTACGCCTTGTGTGCGTTGGAGATTAAAACATTGCGAAGTTATTAATGTCCGGAAGTATATCTCCTCATTATGATTCAATCCTATTGCAAGTATTTCCGCTAGTCTCTTTCATAAAGAAAAAACCCTGAAAAGATCAACAAGTATTCTTAAGCTGCGTCCCTTCAATCATCACGTTTAGCGATGGAAATGTTGTTTCAAACTGGAGCGTGACGAACTGAAAAATTGACACAAAGGCGGACAGAGCATTTTATACATATGCGTTGAATCATTTAAAACATGATATTTTAAAATGTAACACGGTAGATCGACGCAAATGTTATTTAAAACTTAAGCGTGACAAAAAACTATTCTAAGTAGAACATTACTTTTTAAGCGGAGGCATAGAAATACGTAGCATAGTACCCTGGCACGGATATACCCACTTGACAAGATGGACACATAGATCTTATTAGATCATTTCGCTAGAAGCAGGAAACTCTTATGTAAAATCTGCGCTTTACATCATGCCTTTTCAGTCATTATGAAATAATGCCCTTTAGAAAGAGTGAGGTTTGTGCGTGTCGTACAAATACACAACACTGTCGTCTATTTGTAAACCTACACTGATGAGAGTAGAAAATGCACTGTGGATATACTTTCGACATCCCCGTTGTCCTAGCTTCCCCATAATCTGTCTTATAGTCCTTACCTTCCAAGAGCTATGTTTCTGATAAAGTGGGAAGAAAATGCTGTTCTTTGGGTCGGTTGTTGGTTAGTGTTAGCCCTACGTGGCGAGGACTTGAGTAAATCTTCTTTCCTCTGTCTTTGTTACCACGTCACTAATAAGGGTGCTGGAGGTTAGCGTTTTATTTGGGCTGACATTATCTGCCTTATAATCATAAAATCCGAACCTTGGATTAACTCCCCAGGAGGCTGTCCTATCAGCAGGTGTTAAATACCGGGGTTGCTGTATTGCCATTTGGTGAATAGAGTGTGGACCATGCAGTAGTTTCTGGTGGAGCCTCTCGATGCTATATTATTGTGAACTACTACGATTTTTCTTTATTCAATAGTTTATAAAAATAATCTGTTTACTCATTCTCTCCGTTGTTACGTCTACCCATCTACCGATCTCTTTCACAACTCCAATCTCAATATGAAAAGTTTTGAAACAAAAGATAAGCTTAAACCAAGTTCATATAGTTCTAACGTGAATCCCTACTATCAGGTCTCCGTTTCCAACATTAGAGTCTTCGGTCCAACACCCCAGATGTCGAAATCCACTTACAAAAGGACACACAGGCCTTATACTTTCTGTGTTAAGCTGTCATTAGTCCGTCAGATTCTACTGATGATTTCATGATTAAAGGTTACTCTCAAGATCGTCGTGGACATGGAATTTGTGTCGGCTTTTCATGTTGTAGGGATATCTCCAAAGAATACTGTATACAGCCTTATATGTGTTTTCAAGTAGCACTTACTCGCAGCAAAGTATTCATCTTTGCCCTCTATCGTCACCACCATAACGGAATTACTATCTTTGAGAGTATGTCTGAGAAAATTGATCACATACTGTCTGGTTACCGTTTTTCCAGCATTCATGTCTGTGGTGATGTTAATGTACACAATGTAGAATGAGTAGTCAACTCAAACAAGACTGATGATGTAAGGAGGTTTTGTTACGATTTTACATTGCTTATCATCTAACAGAAATTGTTGACAAACCTACTTGCATACTCGATGCTCACGAAAATTTTGCAAGTCTTCTCGATATTTTTCTGACAGCTTGTCTTGACAGTGTTCATCCACTGTTCTATCTCGGCTGGTGTCTCCGATCACTCAGTGGTCTCAATTAAGATCAGCACAGGATGTATCGATGCTCGATGGTTGACTGTGACAACCTCAAATCTCTCATACCAGAAATTCCTCTGCATTCCATATTTGAAAAGAATATGCCCTGTATCGAATACGATTTCAATGATTGGTTAGTCGTTGGTATTGAGAGATTCATATCTCCTAAGAAATCCAAACAGAAACCGAACTGCCAGCCGTGGTACACCCATGAATATGCTGCCGCCATTTCTCAAAGAAATAACAATTTCAATGGCTTTTAACGAGATGGATGTTCTGAAACAAACGCCGTATTTAAAACTGTCCGCAACCAATATAAAAAAGGTCATAAATAACACGAGAGTGTTATAAGCCTAACCGTTAAATCTAGAATGGTTGAGCAGAGGCCTACTTCCCAACCGTGTGGCGAATAACAAAAAGGATTCTGAACAGATGTCAAACCTCTATTTCAAATACCATCAATGGACCAGGTGTAATTTTCTCAGCATCCGATATAGCCAAACTCTTTGCAAAGAACATTGCATCAAATTTCACTCTTTGCAATCAGGGCCGCCTACCTTCGAAATTTTTCCTTCTAACTGAGCGACATCCTTATATGCTCGAGTTATTACCAAACTCAAGAACCTTGATGCCAGCCAGGCAACTTCTTATGTCTACCAGTTTTAGGTAGACATAAACGAAACTTTCATAAGTAAAGTTTCTTTCCAAGACCTTCCCGTCAGTTGAACACAATACCACGGGGATGCTTTTCAGCTAGCTACAATATGGTCGCTTTAAAGTCCAATGTAAACAAATTCATTGATGTTCTTAAATAATCAAATTGTTCCTAGTTTCTACGATCGTTACCAATCATGGCGTTGTCTCACCCTTTACCTGAGACACTCAGTGACCTTTTCCATTGAATGGTCTTTTGATCTTGATGAATGGTCATTCATTAGTACATAAAAAAGACTTCAACACGTATCTACTGTCTTATATAGAGGTGTGGACCTATTTAAAATGCATTTTCAAAATAAAGTGTTATAGATCAATAAAAATGTTATTTCAAAATGAATTATAACAAACAAACGGACCGACAAACAGACGGTCATAGCCGCTTATAGGGAAGCGTGGACGCATCTAATAATACAACTTCGGATAGTTGACGTTTAATGAATGATATTTTGATACCATACTACCCCTAACCCAAACCCTAAACTTAATCTAAACCCTAGCCCAAACAATGGAAGAGGTAATGCTTGGGAGATTGTATAATAACAAATGAACATATATTACAGTGCCCCCACCCAGAGGAGTACGTAATGCCTGAGAGCATAGTAAAATGACGAACGAACAAATTAGAACGGGGTAAATATCACGTGAATGGCATTAGACAGAAAAGCTAAGTGTAGTATTTGTTCTGCCCTCGCTCAGTGAAGCAAAACTCCTTCTAAACTGTTGCAATTTTTATTTTGGTTCCAATGTAAAGTGTACTTTTTTAGGAGGTAGTTTTTCTACACATATAAAACATATTGAGGAATTTAAATAGAAGAATCACAACTTCAAACTTAAGCGTGACAGATTGACGGATGGAGGTCTTATAGTCATCAATGGACGTGTCTAAAATATTATTGTCATCTTAAGCGTGACAGATGGACGCAAATTCGATTTCAAACTCAAGCGTTACAGACCGACGGACGAACAAAGTCTTCTGCAGTGATTCGTAGCCGCATCTGAAAATTATATATTCAAGCACGCATGATAGATGACGATGATTCTATTTGGACTTAAGTGTGACGGACCGACCTACCGTCCCTCTCATAGTGATACTAGTACGCTTTTAAAAACATAGCCGACTGCCGACAATGAGCCATCTTTATTGGTGCCATGAAACCTGGAGGAATTAATTCGGAGAATTCCTCATCATTTTTAAACAAAACCCGCTTCCGACAAAGTTATTGGAACATCAAAGAGACCGCGTTTTCATACTCGACAAAAAAATTCTTTCATTCATCGCCATTTTCTTTCTCATCTTCACGATTCAGTCCCTCACACTGCACCCGTTACCTCTCCCCCTATTGTACCATTTAGATGTAATTACTTCTCAACTGCTTCACCCACTTTCTTTCTTTGCATCGCATACATCCATACCCCTACATTATTCGATACATGCGAGTAGTACTCAACCTCGCTCTCTCTCTCTCTCTGCTACTATCAATATTTCTCATGCCCTCTCTATTTCTCTCTTGTCTTTCTCCTCTCTATTCCTGTCCTTCTCACACTTTCTCTCTTATCATCACACATTGCTTTCTACCCCCATTGTTTTCACTCAGTCAATCTCTCTGAATATTTTTATCTCTCTTGCTCACTCTTGACCTTGAATCTGTCAGTTTTTTTCTCATTCTCATCCTAATCTATCTTTATCACCAATCATCTTTGTTTCAATCTCTATTTAAGGAATTATTGTCTTCCTCTCTCTCTTTGTATCTCTTTCTCTCACTCTCTCACCTTTCTCTCTCTTCTGTCTGTCCGTCTGTTTCTCTCACTTTCTTTCTTTCCCTATCTCTCTGTCTATATATATATATATATATATATATATATATATATATATATATATATATATATATATATATATATATATATATATCGGGAGAGACAGAGACCGTTGTGTGTGTGTGTGCGTGCTTTGAAAATCGATGGCATAACTTCAGAATTATCTTCTATATGATTAAAGGAACCTTTCTGCGTAGGGTTTGCTTTCGTAATTACATTCCATCCCTCGTCTAATTTCCTCTGTTGTTTATTGTTGTTTTTGTGTGGTCTCTGGTCTGTGCGGATCATATTTATTTACATCTATTTAGTTTGTCGTATTCTGCTATCTAAAATAAGAAGGACCAATATTCGCAGGATACCTACCGGGTCCCCCATATTCGCTATCAAACAAGCCCCTGCAGTTATGACGCTTAGATCTTTCTCCTGAGCTTCACGGCATTTATTTATCTGTTTGGTGTCAGTTTTTCATGTTTTTGTTGGTATATGTTGTAACATTATGCCCTATGTCACATACTATGTCACCTATATAGAAATAACAGTGCACTATCACATAAGCATATAGAACATAATAGTGATGGTATGCTATTGATTTGCCAAACACCCTGCATATACTGAAAGCTGATAAATATTGGCTTTTAAAACGGAATCTAAATTTGGAATTTAGACTTATATAGATCAATCGATGCCTTTTAAGGCAGAACTTTATAATATTTGAATAACGTATCTGTTTTTGATCAGTCATAACCGTCGTGTTCACGCCATGAGCGATTCATCAGATGACTTATACACATCTGAAGGTATTATGCTATGTTCAGCTATGGTTTCTGGAACCAGAAATATATGTAATATATATATTATTTAAATTTCTTTTAAATCACACAAAATAGCAAAAATATAATATAATAAGTTAATAGATGTTCCGAATCTTTTTCAAAAATAATTTTTATTTATGCAATTGTTTCAGTCCATTTTCAAAACATACATTTTCTTTTGATAACTAACTCACGATTTTTTAAAAAGTCCTCTTCATGAATTCAAATGGCGTTAATAAGACTTTGTGATGAATTGATGACAGAAAAACCTGACGGCAAGGAGTAAAGGGAAAAATGAAAGTACGTGATTTAAATACTTAAAATAATGATATCTTGTTTTTTGTGTGTTCTCTTAATCAAAAGACTATCGGAGGACATTATGAAAAGAAAAGTTTTTTCTAGAGTCTTTCAATATATTTTCACATTTACCTTCATCGAAATGTTGTAGCATTACCTGTTCTTTCGGGATACCTGGTAAGATCCAACAAGAATGACAAAGAACAGAACGTATACGGAAAAACTTTGGTCTTCTTTATTTCCCATCACCGGATGGTTTACGCCGGCTACGCACACACATATAAAACAATCTTTTGACATATGAAAGTCTTTTTCTTGCTGAGGTCACAGACTTGGTTTCCGCTAGAAACTCGTTCATATATACATCCGATTGGAAAGCAATTTGCTCTGCATTATCTATCTGAGCATGAGCTGAAGCAATTGTTCCACAAGCACTCCCAATTGTCTGTTTGATGAAATACAAGTCAGGGGATTCCTTCACAGTACCAACTTGCTAATCAGTCGCATTTTTAGTCGGCGGGTACCATAGCCAATCAAGCTTCATCGGTGCCATAAACATCGGTAAACTCCCATTCTTCCGGTATTTCGATACACCGATCACAAAGCGCTCCGGCTGTTCGTGTTTCTGAAACCGCCGCCTTTCAAGTCTCGCTTACACTGCGGAACTTTTTCCTTTTTAACAGTTATCAAGTCGATTTCTTCTTTCTCGACGTCCCACCGACAATGGACTCGTCCACGATTCATTTTTGCCACTCTTCATTATCTATCAATGTTACTAAATATATTGGTCTGCTTGAAAAAAGTGATAAACAAGTAAAACGAGAACAATTTGGATGTCAATTGTTCTGTTTTTTTTTTGTTTAATTTGATGGACATATATTCACCGACGAAGAATCTTGAAAACATAGTGAGTGTGTTATCAAAAGAAAATATATGTTTTAAAATGTGCAGAAAAGTAAATAAATAAACATATTTTTGAAACAAATTTAGAGCAATCATTAAATTATATATATATATATATATATATATATATATATATATATATATATATATATATATGTTTTGTATGAAAAATAAAATATTAGCTTTTGGAATATACATGAACTGTACTTATTCATATATGCTCTGTTATTAGTGGTTGACATATATATATATATATATATATATATATATATATATATATATATATATATATTAATATTCATATATATATTTTCATAAATATATTTTCATACCTTACTACCTAGCTCTACTCACGTACTTACCACTGTTGAAATTAATACCAAAACTCCATACATAATATATTATATATACTTATAATATCATATGTGCATACATAAATAATGTTAAAAAAAGTATATATAAAGAAAAATTAATGGGAAGCGATAAGTATGAATACAGAAAATAAATACTTATCTACACGTTATATTGATTATAGTATATTTTAAAAGGGAAACTTAGATGTTCTGAATAACTCGGAGAGCCAAAATATAATGGTTTATGTAGTTTTTAGAAGTAATGAAATAAATATTCTTTAGTGAAAAATATTCATCCAACGCCTAAACGTTATCTATTAGTAAGTTAGAGCATCCGACAAGGAGAATATCTAAAATAGATTGATTTCGTTATAAATATTATAAATACCATAAAAACTTTAGCTGACATTTGTAAGTTTAGAATCTTGATATTTAACATCATACACCATTGTGAAAAGCGCAAGATTATATAAGGAATTTTACATAAAGGTTAAAAAATGTACATTAAATGTGAAGGAATAAGAAAAAATGCTGAAATGGAATAAATAATTTGTATTAACTCCGCTCTTAGTTTCGTATTCAAATGAAGTAAATAGATACTCACAATATTAATGAAGTAAATAATGTAATGAGAATTATCTTTGAGATAATTTAAGTATTTTATAGATAAACAATACACATCACTTGCTAAAAGAGAATAATTAAACTAAATTAGAATTGCTGGAATAGGTTACGTGATTTATGTTGGTAACTCTGAATCGTGGTTTGATAATGGCGGTCTTCCAAGGGTCGAATGTGAGTTCAAAGTTTCCTTTTAGACACTTAGTTATCATGTCACACTACGCTATATAACTTTTTAAATTAAGAACTCTCATGTATTTTTTGATGTACTTAAGGTGAACAGATCCAATATTGACATTATAATGTTTGTTAGTTTACTTTAAGCGAAACGATTCGTAAAATAATTTGCACTAACATGTATCAGTTTCGAAAATGTTTTGTAAGAAAAATAAAATATTAGTTTTGGAATATAAATGAACTTTGCTTATTTATATATGTTCTGTTGTTACTGGTTGGCAATCATCGAGCTAAGATTGGAAGAGGTTGGTAAACATAAAGTAGTGAACGTGTATGCTAAACGTATATTTGCACAATCATATATATATATATATATATATATATGTATATATATATATATATATATATATATATAGAGAGAGAGAGAGAGAGAGATAGATAGAGAGAGAGAGAAAGAGAGAGACAAAGTTATGAGACTATATTTATGGCAATTAAGCTACACAGATGCTTCCACATTTCATCTCTGTAGGGGATCGTCAGACTGGCGATTCCCTACAGAGATGAAACGCGGAAGCCTCTGTGTAGCTTAATGGCCATAGATATATTTTCATAAATTACTACCTAGCTCTACTCCTGTATTGAGCACCGTTGAAGTAAATACTGAAAATTGATACATAAAAGATTATATCCCCTAATAAGATTTTATGTGGATACATGAAATAATAATTATTATATATATGTATATATATATATATATATATATATATATATATATATATATATATATATATATATTACACGTCCCCTGTATAATATCTGAGAGATAACTATACAAAGGACCTGGTAGTAATGCTAATCAAAGAGGGACTCAACAAACACTAAAGCTCCCACATTGGCCTCTTACCGCTGAACACAGTTTCGTATGTCTTTTACAGATTCTATGTAGCTCAAATGAGAATTTGAAGCACACAATGCTATACATATTTCTTATGCCTGACTTATATTTTGTGCTTCAATTTTGCTTTGTTCTGACTTGTATAATTGCAATCGAATTTAATGGTATTGCATTGAACCATGTTATACGTAATGTAACTATGTCGGCTCCTTCAACTTTAAGAGGGTTGAGCTGTAGACAACAATTTTTTTTTCTAACGTCGAACAAAATAGTTCTGGGCTTTGGAATGTAAACTTTATGTGAATGCATGAAACTTTTAAAATGAAAGGAAAGTATAGTATCAGTCGAAGATCGTCTTAATGATGAAGAATACGAATGAATTTCATTTCTTTCGCCTCTTAAAGATGAAAAGAACAATGTCAGAAAAGCACAAATAATTCATCGAGAACATTAATTATCAAAAAGTAAACCAAATATTATTTTGTTGTTGTTGTATTGAACTATAACAATACCCGCCCGTTATGTCCCATTACGAAGATTAAAATCAAGATATACTACTACTAAACCTTACGTCTAGAATCCTCGTTTCAATTTTTATCAGAATCCGTTAAATGATTTTGATTCTAGAAAATGTCTAAGATTAAAGGCTCAGGTTTAAGGGGGTTTAAGGGGGTTTAAGAAAAAATTGGAATTCAGGAAATCTTGATTAATCTATAGATTTAATGCAAATCTGAAATATTTGAATTTTCAAATGGGAGATTGTTCCCAAATTATGCCTCATATAATCCCTGAAAATACTCCATATATACTGAAATTTGGAAAATATGTATTGTAATAATTTCACCAAAAATCGAAGGTATTTTAATTTTCCGAAAGGCTTCCACCACATTATTTGCCTCCTTTGTATAAAACCAAAATAAAACTAAATATAGCTTATATTACACACCCTGACGTCTAGCAGTTGTGTTAAAAAATCATAATGATAGGTTAATTCGTTAATGTGTGAGTCCTAATCATAAAAATATATAAACATAAACACATACCTAACTTAATATAAATTGAGATTAACACCCTTATGCTTCTCGCGGAGAAATAATCCCTTTTACATTTAGACCTATTATTAATTATTGTATATACTTGTGTACACCCTGTAGGTAGCTTTTAACTAAATTATCTTAAAGATATTATGTAGATGCTGGTAATGAGATCTATAAGTTCCTTACCTAGTTTGGTTTTAATCGTTTTACTAGATGGTTTGGTAAACCAAATAATATTTCTGTTCATCCTATTTCTGTTTTTATTAATCTACTTCAATGAACGCCGCCTTCGATGACTAGGACCGTCACAAGTAAGAAGGGCAACAATCATTTAACGAGCATAATCGACAACTGACCAAGGGTTAAAAGTTTTCAACGAACATTGCCTTTAACGAACACTGACTATCGAAACAAGCAGCGATTTTACAACGGATGTAAAATAGTGAATCGGGTGGAACGCTGGTTGTAGAACAGAATACCTGCGTAATAGAAATACATCTGCTTGTATTGAACCCTAAATCCAAGCGACTGCTTTTCAAAATGTACCACGGCTAAATCCGATGTTTTGATTATTTACTTACAACCAGTCGTTATCAACATGGCTCCACGAATACTGCGTTTTTGATCAACGGAGACGCATGCCGTCGTCATCGAAGATTGTGGACAGCACACCCTGCGTTACACAGTCACTGCAGGGTTTTTTGAAGTCGCTTTGTGTTATGTCCTCAACCTTAAAATAATATGCAAGCTACTCATGAAAGAAGAGTTATCTGCCCTTGGAGATAAGGTCGGCCATGGAAGTTTGCCTGTAAACAAAAGTTCCTTCGCAAAACACCAGACGATCATTTCGCATCAGGCGGCTTCTAAATTATCATTCAACTTGTACATTTGTTTAATGGATGCGTTAGATTTCTTATTTCATCAATTAATCTGTTTTGTTTTGTTATTTAACCTATAACAGCGCTTATTATGAGACATACCACTTTGATTTCTGGAGTGTTTAAAACCTCACGATGTGATATCTTGAAAAGGTTAGGAAACCAGAAAAGTTCGACCTCTTTTAAATGATGCCAACACGAAGAAACGACTTGAGTGAGCAAAGAAGCACGTCAGTTATTATTTTAAGCCAGTGTGATTTACGGATAATTGTAGAGCGATCTTTGATGATTGTGATAGTGAAGTTAGTACTCCAAGGACGACAAGCGTGATCACTGAATAGGTGTTATTAAGGCAGTGTCAGTGTGATGTTTGAGGTAAGAATAGTTTATTATTGAGCTATTTGTGCCATTAAGAGTTTACGATGAAGTAAAAGTATCTAAATTGCCTTCATGCGTGAGCGCCTTCTCCTGTGTTATGATCGAAAAACGTTGTTTTCTATACATCATAACGCTCCATCACGTTCTGCAAAGTTTAACTCCGATTATTTAAATCATGTATTTGCCAGACATAAAAAATAGAGAATAGCCGATATTTTCATGCTGTGAAGTAGTTTGTTAGCGGTAAGACACACATATGAAGAAATAAATGGATGAAGACGATTCTATGGCGATCAACAATGTAAGATGGTTTATTAGTAATTTTACTACTGGAAGAATTATTATGAAATAAGGAGGGTTTTATTCTTTCGGTAACGTCCTTTATTTAATATGCCCGTTTTGTTGATGTCTGGTCAAATGCAGAGGGGGATAACTTTAGGCAGATATTCAATGCTTGCTTAAAAATGTCTTTTAGCAAGGGAGATAACTTTGGGGTACAAGAATTATTTTCCTTTAAATGTGTAAAAATATTATAGGTGGCATGTACCCACCTGATAGTTCTTCTGAGTTGAATTCAATCAAAGACCCCCGGGGCATCCGCTGAGTAAGATTTACTTTAATTAAAAGTATTACAATACGCCATTTTGCCTGTTGTTCAAGTTGTTTCGTCGGATAAAATACAACATCTTACATCTTCAATGGACAAGGGTCTTGTTTCACTTATCTCCAATAATGGTTACTATGTAAGTTATTGAGTCGAGTAAGCAGTAAAAATGTGCATTGGCGTTTGTTTTGGATTAAATAGACATAAAATAGACATGGAACGATCGAACTTGACAGACAGGCTCATTCACGAATGCAGGCGTTCGAATATCTCGGTTCGACACTCAGTGATGACAGCAACCCCCTCAGGGAAGTTGCTGCCCGCATCAATACGACGTGGCTCAAGTGGCGCACGACCATCAGCGTCCTCTTTCACCGCAAGATCAGCGACCGTATAATGTCGAAGATCTGCCGGACTGTTGTGGACTCTTCGATTTGTACAACTTCGGGTGCTTACCGTAAACATTGAATGCGGATCGAAGATTCGCCGTTAGGGAAACAAAAATGTTCCACTATGTGTCTGGAATTACACTGTTTGACCACGTTTGCAATAGGGATACCAGAAGTCGATACGGCACCGCACCGATTGAGAACAAGATGAGGTAATAGTTACTCAGATGTTTTAGAAATGTACTGATGACCAACTGTTGGATAATGGCCCTATGGGAATGGACGTATCTGTTGGAAATCGTTGGTTTGACTTGCGCGAATTAACGCGGGGTAGACGGGCAGTCGAGTGCAAAATAGGGCCGGTTCTCACAGTCAGAGATCACAGACATGACAGGGTCGTCGTGTGACGAGACCCCGGATCAAGGGTCGGTGTGTACCTTCGAGAGGCTCTGTGACGACACAGGCTTTGCGTGGGAAACAGAGGGATTCGTGACGTCACTCGTTCTTCGTGAGTTTCGACAGTCTGGGGTTTGGAGGAAACAAATAATTGTTAACTAACTACAATAAAGTAGTGATTGCTCTCTCTCTCCCTCTCTCTCTCGACGTAGTGAATATCTCCCATTTGATGTGATAACTAACGCTTGAAATAAAAACTGAAGTTGAAAGTGAAAGGGATTGTTTGTCTTCGGAGTCACACCCGATCATGGAGCTTTGTTGCAGCGGTGAGGAACCACGGCAGTGCGGAAGAGAAGAAAGAATTCAACCACTAGATGACACGACCGTCTACACAGCAAGGGAGAAAACTAAAGGTATGCAAACAATGTATGAACTATGTGATTTTTTATGTTTTAAAAATGACGAGTATTAAATGTAAACTGCCACGCACCTTTCAGGGCGAGTATAACAAACGAGAAAAGACACGGCCCGTAGCGGGTGCGAGTGTACGAAACGCGTACTGCCGCGGTCTAGGAGGAGTGGACATGCAACACAACAACGACATCGTCACGAAATTTGCCATTACATTAGAAGTCGCTAGGGAAGCGACCGAGAGGAAGGCCGATGATGAAATAGGTAGACATATTGCACAAAGACCCATGTAAAACCGGTCTTCATCTGACCCAGCCTGTGATAGTGTCAAGTAGAGTAAAACATTATTGCGGAATTCGACGTAGCTCGGATTAACGCATAAGAAAAAGAAGAAAGAATTGTGTTTTATTAGTGAATTCAATTGCATAAATCAATTTTCAAATTGTATCATTCATATAAAGCAGAACGATTTATAATACAATAAAAAAACGATAGCATATTCTCTCTCCAGGGGAGCTTCGCCACATCATTCAGAACAGAATTTTCGCACGGGGAGGGTGGTTATACTGAAGTACTTTGTCTGTATGTTTGTTTTATAATATAGTGCCTGATATTCCCAAATGGTCACCTATGTGGCACTGGCCAGGCTCAACGTCGCTTAATTTAGGTGATCTAACGAGAATCGTGTATCAACCCAATTATGTTGTATAAAGTTGGTCACCATTTTTTAACTAATGCGCAGATAGGTTCAAGATTGCTTTATTTGCGCATACAAATGTCGTAGATTTTCGATTGCATATAATTTTGGTATGCATATATTGTGGTAAATATAGTTCATGTGTGTGTGATTTCTGTAAATCGTGTTCTAATTTGCATTATTTGGATTATTCAAACTACTGTTCTAATCTTGGATGAAACCTCTGAATTTGTACAAAATTTCGTACGAAACCCTTTATTTCATCCACGGGCGTAGCTTTCTCTCTTTCCGTCAGTCATGACCGAGTAAGAGTCTTAAGTAATTCGTAATTGCATCTATAGTATCACCTGTACTGATAATTGAGTCTTCAACCTCCACGGGTTCTTGGCAAATTCTGTACAGATTCTCGAGTTCGACATAAAGATTCCCGAGTTCCACAAAAGGCACCCGAAGGAGCTCAGGGATAACGTTGTGAAAATTAAATCCAAGATGAGAAAAGTAGTCCTAATAATCACAATAATTCAATTTATCAATCCTTATCTAAAAAAATTCCGAAACATAATGTTTGAATATGTTTCTCGCGCGGATAAAAACCTCTATCCAAAATGAAGGTCGGTGTCTTGTGAATTATTCGAAGACAAAAATAAGACAGCACGTGTGTTCCAGTGCAAGGTGTATAAAAAGTTATACACGTCGTTGCCCGGGGGAAATAGTAAATAATAATTTAACTTTAAAAAATAAATATTAAAGTATCAAGCTGACTTGTTCTTTTCATTTATATTTTGATTTCTTTAAAAAATCCAATATATATTAATACATTGTGTTATTTAACGGTAAATCTATTTTACAAAATAAAAAAGTAAATCGAAAAAGAAAAGATAGTGTAAAATCGGCAAATATTTAAATCGACGGCAGAGTTAGATGCGGGCAGTGGCGGTAATGTAATGTGCTGCCTGGTAAAAGCAATTTAGTATTGCGAATGAAATCCGAAGAAAATCACTTTTTAAATGAGTAAATATGCAAGTGTTATCGGCTTATTTTTTTTTTGATAAGGAGGTGTTTCATTGGATCAGGTTCCAGGAAAATAAGTAAAGTCTGCTAGTGTCTTATATAAAACCAATTTAAATACACATCTAATTATATTGGAGATTATGTATCTGTCTGTCTAGATGAAGCCGAAATTCTATTATTAGTTTTGATCGCTCTCTTTTTATATCTACGTATTAGTTCCTATATACCCATTACAAAAACTTTCCAAAACATCACGCGTCTTTCAAATTTACATAATTAATTTGTTTTAAAGTTTCTAATAAATTAATATTCGCAAATATAGACTAATGCTTGTTTTTTTTTCAGATTTCCAGATGTATTTAATATATTTTACTCGATCATAATCTTAATAAAAAATATGAATAGAATTAATTAAAGACATTGTTTTTTAATCTTTATAATTGAGTTACGTAATTAAATTAGATTGTAATTGAATATGATGGAATAGCCGGTGACTATTTTAACATTTGGTTACTTGCCCTCTGATTATTCGAACGCACAGAAAGTAATATTTCAAGAAAGTTCTATTTCAAGACAGAGAGAGGGATAGAAAGAGAGAGAGAGAGAGAGAGAGAGCAATTAAATAAGACAACTAGCAAAAATATGCGACCGGAGGGAGCATATATTTGCGAGTATCTATAAATAAAAGTATTGGTTTAAAAACATAATTCTTGTGTTTTCGCAACACAAGTTTATTTAAGAAAACACTGAAATAATGTTCTGATAGTATACGCCATTTGCTCAGTTATCAGTAAGGGAGGGAAAATCTTTCTCGACTGAGGCAATCGCAAAGAAAAAGTTTTTACGAAAAGTTATAGAATAATTTTGAAAAATGCTGCAATAGTGGAATATTTTGTCGTGCTCACTGCAACTAATGGTTCGTGTATATTACATCCAATCCGATATTCATTTATTCCGCGATTTGTAATAATGTGTCCGAATTTTTGTGTATGTAACACCCAGTCAGATATTCCTATATTATAATTAATTAAAAAAACATATTTGTATAACTCACTGAAAGATTTTTAACTCCAAATTTAAAATATGACCACAGTATTATATCCTAGTTTAGTTACGTAAACATTGTCGTAGTAAAGAATAATCTGTGACCTATTTGCGTTAATAAAAAATTGTAATCTTCTCTCATAGTATACGTCATCTGTTCTGTTCTCAGTCAGGGAAGGAGACATCATTCTCGACCGAGGCAATTCGCGAATAAAATATGACCACAGTATTATATCGTAGTTTAGTCACGTAAACATTGTCGTAGTAAAGAATAATCTGTGACCTATTTGCGTTAATAAAAAAATTGTAATCTTTTCTCATAGTATACGTCATCTGTTCTGTTCTCGGTCAGGAGAGGAGAAATCATTCTTAACCGAGGCAATTCGCGAATAAACAATTTTAGAAAATGCTCGAAGACATGAATATTTAAATATTTTGTTGTGCTCACTGCGACTAACGGTCAATTCAATTTGACATTCGCTTTCATAAAAAAACCCTCTTTTAAGTATTCTGGAATACTCGGTGTTCGTTTATTTTTATTCTATGGAAAAGTAGCAGACAGTGAATCTTGTGGCATTGATAGTAGATAAATAGTAGAAAGTAAAAAAGGAAGCCACGTTCTCTTTGGAAAGTTTTTTTGTGGTGAGTCAGCTATTCCGGATAAAATATAGTAAATATTGAATGAAGAAAAAATTAAAGCATTATTTCTGGAAACACGCATGGAAACTAAGGCAGATTATATTGCGGAATAAATTAGCATATGAAGGTTTTGGTTATTAAGCCATTATGAATGAAGGCGGGGGGAATCGACTTTACATTATTATAAAGAAGTGGTCTTCCATATGCAAACTCTTAAAATATTTTTGGGATTTTAAGCTTGTTTCTATCCATAAGAGATAGGTATTGAGTGCATTTGGTGGTGAGCCTCCCCACCCTAATTTCGGAGCTTTGAGGAGTGTAAAGTTACACTTAGTTTCCACTCTTATCTGTTGTTGTAAAACCTGTCCGGGTCGAATTCATCGGTCAAATAGAATTCGTCCAAAATACGTTACTAGATTGCTTCAAACACCATTGATTTACATGTTCGCCTCTACTCCACCTCACCACCACGAACTCCATCTTTCACGGCCCGTTTTACCTTTCTGTTGCTTACTCTATTTGTCCACCCTATAAACTACTTAAGCCGCTCGGTTCTGGGTAGGAAACAAAACTGCATCCGGTGGTGAAGCCCCAATTTAGGAGCGTTTAGGGAGTGTGGAGTTAACCCTTAGTAACCACTACTTCTAGATCCACTCTGATCCGAAATACTAGTACCTCTCAATACCAATTCTATGTTACATAAAGAATAAATACTATTGTTTACACATTATTTGTTTACAGACTATTGATTACAGATTATTGTTTAAAAACTATTGTTTACAGACTATTGATTACAGATTATTGTTTACAAATTACACACTATATGTTACAGACTAATGTTTACTGACATTTTTTTAACAGACTATTATTTACAGATTATTTGTTTATAGACTATTGTTTACACTTTATTGTTTACAAATCATGTAACGTTTTGAATTGGTTCAAACGTTATTAAAATGTATTTAAGCCATTTTCAAGTGTTCTTTATAATGCGTGCGAATGTAGGTGTGCACCCATTGTTAATATCTTTTAACGTATATCAATGTGTGTGTGTCGTGGATTTTTGTCTCTTTTTTCTGTTTTCTCATACAAATGTTCGTTACAATTTACTATTACTTTTCTTCGTTTTCTCTTTAGTTTTGTGATCGCTGTGTAGATTTCTTCCTTCTGTCTTTCTTCGTGTGGCCGCGTTGATTTCTCTTTCTGCCTACATACCGTGATCATCGTATTGTTGATATCACTTGCTGCCGCCGTGTCTCATTAGTGTGTCTAGTGAACAAAATTCCTTTATATTGACAAAAGGGAGTCTGAAGACATGTTTTGAAAGTTTCAAAGAGTATTTTGTTTATCTCCTCTGGGTAAGAATAGAGAGAGGAGACCCATAATATCTTAATTAATTGTCTCTGATATGTTAACTTTTTAGTTATTTCTTGACTTATCTTGTTATAGGTCTACTTCATGGACTGGGCGACAGGGCGGGTTTCTCATCTTCGTCTAATCCGAGACTTAACTTAAAGTTGTTAGAGAACACTTCCTTCGCTTGAATTCCATGCGCCAAGTCTGTCTAAACTCTTGTCTCTATTTTCTTGACAAACAAGTGACGTCACGTGTATTCGATCTGTTCTGCTTTGTGTCTGACCCTAATGCCCTGTCTCCTGATCTTACAGTTACTCACATGTGGGAACATACATTCATTTCCTCAAAGTTTGTGTCAGTCTAACCTGCACCGAACCATTCATTTCCGCAATCCCTACAAGCTGAAGAACACCTTTTCAAAATAAGGCACCTCACAATGCAACGATTACAGTCTATTGCTTACTGACTATTTGTTTACAGACTATTATTTACAGATTATTTGTTTACAAATTACAAACTTTTGTTTACAGATTATTGTTTACAAATGACAGACTATACTTTGCAGACTATTGTTTACAACTTACATAATATTGTTTACAGACTATTGTTTACAAATATACACTTACACAAAAAGTAATCCACAGCCCAATCTTATACAAAACATATAAACTATTCAGCATAAGATGACCCGTAGATTAATGACCTTAGGTCTCGAATTGAGGTGTAGATTGTTTTGTCATCGATCGAGGAAAGGAGGAGGTCATACTCAACCGGGAATTGTTTTAAATTTTTACTAAACACAAAGTGCTCCTTTTTGGAGAGCTGAATATCCCCTATATATAAAACTACCTTGTGTTTATCTTTGTCCTCGTAGAGAGGCAAATAAACAGGGACACATAGCTTTCAGACCTTCAATCTGGGATTCAGGTGTACATTTTTGTGTCACAGTCAGAAAAGGGGATGTCATTCTCAACTGGGATTCTTTTTTATTTTTGGTACATAGAGTGTGCCACTTTTTGGGGAGCTGAATAGTCCCCACATAAAACAACGACTATGTCCTAAGGTGTAGATTGTTTTGTCCTCGGTCAGAGAAAGAGTCGTCGTTCTTAACTGGGGTAATTTTGTTAATTTTGCGATGTATATCCCCATATTAAAACAACCTTGTGTCACATGCAACGCCTGTAGCGAAGGGACGGTAAAAGGAGGAAATGTCGAAAAACTCAATCAACCAACATAATTTTATCTCCTCCGTACATAAACACGTTTTTCATCTCCTTCTATCTTGATAGAGTCAATTCAAACCACCTGCTTCGTCGTTTGTCGCGCTCTACACACCAAAACGAAGCCAAGCCACGTGTTTCAACGTGGCCACTATGAAGCGAACATAAAGATGAGACGAAGACAAGACAAAAGAAATCGGCCTATGTTTGTTCGAATAACATGTACAGACAGGAAGTACAAGTCTTTTCTTACTGCGCATGACAGGGGAGCAGGTGAACAACATAGCTTCATAATTTATGTGTTTTTTTTTTGACAATTATATACATTCAAATTTCGCTATCTTATGACTTCGGCTTCAACAGCATAAAAGACTTGGTTTCAAATCCGTTGCGTTTTACACGCTTTTCTATCAATGACGAATAGCAAAAGCGCCATTAAGATTTAATAGTTAAAAAATATGATTTCTCATAAAATCCATATACAAAGGTGTCGTTCATGTGTATGAAAGCAAGATAGAAATTATAAATGAATAACAGCGGGTAATTACTTTTTTATAATTCTGATGAAAATTAGACATTTGCTCTCGTAAACGTCATTTTTCTCATTTCTCTCTTTTTCTCTATCCCACCCTCTCTCTATATATCCTCTCTTTCTCTTTTTCTATCTCTCTCTCTCTCTCTCTCTCTCTCTCTATATATATATATATATATATATATATATATATATATATATATGTGTATATATATTTGTATATATAAACTGACTGAGATTGTCATTTCCCTACCCTAAGTAGTGCCGAAAGCACGAAACAACACCGTCTGTAGGTAAACTATTAAAATATAATTTAATATTATAAGAAGTCGAGCACTTTATAGAGATTAACAAATAGACATTACTTAATGTTTCGGTGCGTTACTCCGACTATGTCGTTTAGTTCTATCTGAATGTCTTGATATTTACACTCGCTGCTCTCAGCGTAAATATAACTTAATTTCTCTGTAACCATGTGACAACGGCCAAGGGGATTAGGCACCCGCTTACGGATTATAAGTGTCTCCGTGATCTGAGTACGCGCCCCGTGCCCGTCTGAGATTGTCATTTCCCTACACTGAGGAGTGCAGAAAGTACGAAACGACGTCGTCTGTAGGTAAAATATTAAAACATAATTTAATATCACATAATATAGTATATATATATATATATATATATATATATATATATATATATATATATATATATATATATATATATATTGCAAGCATGAAGGGAAGACGAATTCTATCGTTCATGATTAACAGTTAATGAAGAGGAGAAAAAAAATAATAAGATGCCAGCCGCCCGGTTTCGCCCTCTCTTAACAAAGGCTGTATCGAGGGATTAAAACATTTTTTTTTTTTAAAAACAAACCAAGGGATTTTAAAAAAAAAAGAAAGAAAACGGGGTGAAAAGAGAGAGTACAGAAAATAAAATAGCGTTATGTTATATGTACAATGGAGGATGAATCTTAGAGACTGATCACATCTAATCCCAATAGACATTCCCTTTGCTTGCAAAGGGAGAGACGTTTAAGACGAACGTGGATCGTCTCCAAGATTTTGAGATGATATAATGAGTGACTTAGAATGGTAAAGGAGTCCATGCTAAAATTCCTAGCGCACGGCGGATTTTTAAGTAAATGGTCTGTAATGGAAGACCCATATGTGTTGTTTTGAACGTTCGTTCGTCGGAAGGTTCCATTCCTGATCCTACTCGGAATGTGCTGTGGGACCCTACTATCCAATCTTAACGTCGTCCTACCCACGTAGTCAGCACTGCAACTACATTTAAAATGATAAATTACATTATTTTTATGGTGGGGGGTAGAACGTTGTTGCCAATAAAGGTTTTGTAGAAAATACAACACGCACATTCGTAGAAAAATAACAATTTTCAACTGCTGAGATGATTTGCTAGGCGAATATATATATATATATATATATATATATATATATATATATATATATATATTAGTGAAATTGATAAGAAACTTTTTCTCCTCCCTCATATCTCATATGGATTCATGCACTTATGTGTGCAGTGCTGTTAGTATATTCCCAACTAAACTCCTATGTTATTACATCCCCTATTTCCTGGTCACCCCTGACCCTTTTCCTATAATAATTTTTAATAAGGTGTTTTTCTCCCCCTAAAAATTATCTTTGTCCATACCTCCCCCTGTGCTCTTCCTCCTCCCCTCTTGCCCTGCATATCCTCTTGCAGGATGTTTTCATTAAAAAAAACTTTATAAAAGGAGCCTTGATAATATTCAACCGTTGTTTTCTAAACTTATTTTTGTTTCTATTTATTTATATTTTTATGTTGTTTTTAATTCCTACTTTTATTTTTATTTATTTTAATTTTATTATAATTTCAATTATTTCTTTTATATTTATCTTATGTTTTTATTTTGTATTTTTAATTTTTATTATCATCTTCTTATTGTTATTTTTATTTTTTATTTTTCATTTTTATTCTGTATTTAATTAGTTTACTATTTTATTCGTTATTTTTTATTTATTTATTTTTTTATAATTATATTTTTATTTCATTTTACTTTATTTTTTATTTTTATCCTTTTATTTTTATTTTTTATTTTTTTATATATTTTTTATTTTCATATTTTATTTTTATTTTCATTTTATTTTTATTTTTTATAATGTTTTATTGTTATGATTATCATTTTATTGTTCTATTTTTTATTTTATATTTGTTACTTATTATTTTTTCTAATATTTGTCTCTGTGACTCTTTCTGTCAATAGATGTTCCTCTACGACGAGCTTGTTATTTGTTCTTTGATTTTCTATAAGACGTGGTGCTTAAGGCGCTGATGACGTGACGTTTTGGAGTAACTTTGTTAGTTTATAAAATAAAATAAAATGAAGTATTTCCAAAATGTTTTGGAAACGATCGTACGCCATACTGGACTTGATGTTTTAATTCTTGGAACAATTGTAATGTTCTAATTCATTGAATCCTTATATATATATATATATATATATATATATATATATATATATATATATATATATATATATATGCTGTGTCTGGGGTAGGACCAACTTTTAGTGGCAGACGCACTCTTCATTCCCTATCAGTAGGCGAAAATACGAGAGAAAATAAAATAAAACATAAATCACCGGTTCAAGACAAGATTTGCCCGCTTTCTGTGTTCGCCCATAAGCGATATACATTGTTTGTAAAGGGCAGTCCGTTTTTGTTATTTTTTCAGGTGGATTTTTAAAAAAGTGTTTTATTTACTAATTCAATTAAATTTCATTTAAAAGGTTTTTTTAATTACTGCTTAATGTTTGTTCAGACGTATTTGTTTAGTAGAGACTTTTATACGCGCTACGATTTCCGATATTTGTGGACTGGCTTCAGCGCCTATTACCAAAAATCGGTTAATGATTACTGAAAATAGGCCTTCTTCAAAGTATCGATGGATAGTATGCATAGTATTTAAATAAAATACTGTATATTACCCCTTGTAAAACGTGCAACCGAGCACTTTTTTCAATACATGCTATATATATATATATATATATATATATATATATATATATATATATATATATATTATTTCGGTACAGGAAAATTAGTACAAAATTTGTACCGTCGGTTTCAAGCACAGAAGGACTTAGCCATCCGGCTCTCTTCAGCTTCTATTGTCATCTCGAAAGCACTCGCTGATATTAAACAGACACTAATTAACAATAACTTTCCTAACTATGTAGTTAATCAACAAATAGAACACACTCTAACCGCCATATATAAAAACTCCGACAACAACAATATTAATAATATTAACTTATTCTACTGTAACCAAATGCACCCCAACTATAAAGCCGAAGAAAAATAATAAACAACATTATACACAAACACGTAACCCCAGTAGATAATAACTCTATAATCAGATTCATTATATACTAAAAAAGGTAAAAAACTAGTAATTTATTAACAAAAAATAGCCCGGCTGATAGTGGCTTACTTAAAAGTATATGCCATATACGTGTTTAAATGCACTATCGGAGAATGTGTCTTTGCAAACAGTACGCATATTGGCATGACTAGGACCACCATATCACGCCGACTTACTTGCCACCTCACCTCCCCTCAAAGCTCCATATACCAACATCTTATAAAGCATGGTATCCCAAAGAACGAATTTAGGAACATTTTAACAAATAAGCCATCCATTCTGGCGGTTTCGGGTTGCAGTGTTCGCCTCTCCATAGTGAAAGCATTGTTTATACGCATTAATACACCAAACATCAACCATTTTCGTTATGAAGGTGTATTGAAGTGCTGTTGAAATAATTTATAGATTCGCCAATTTATTTCATTTTGCAACCGCCTGACGACGACCGATGTCGGTCGAAAACGTTAGCACAAAATACGGAGATTTTTTGCACTCCTTGGATTATAGCATCAAATCCGTCGTACGAAGACTAGAAAAAACGGATAAAAAGCTGAATAAGCAGAAGTTGCCACTCCTGTTTAATCAAACATGAATAAAAGAAAGAATGCTGCCCAATTATACACATTTTAATATATATATATATATATATATATATATATATATATATATATATATATATATATATATTATCAAAGCGGCATACACTAAACAAGACAAGCTTTCCATATCTTGCAACATCACTGCTTTCTATCTGCGGGATCAACACCTACAGATCATCACTTCCCAAGTCATAAAAGCTTTACACGCTATATACCACACTCATTTTCACAACTGTCTGAAACGTAAAAACAACAAACTAAAAAAAATGAATTCAACAATGCGAATTGGGGTATGAAATGGCTTGTTTCATTTAACCCAGCTAAGACTAAGCTCATGTCTTTCAATCGTAGGCGTTGTCTTTTTCCTTCCTGCGATTCTTATGAATGGCTCTGCTCTTGAGGAGAAATCGACTCTATAACTTCTTGGTCTTTCTCTCTCATCAAATCTTTCTTGTAGTTCATACATTAGATCCATTGCTCCTTCTGCTTCTCGTAAACTCGGTTCTCTCTATCGCTCCACACACTTTCTCACACCTGAGGCTATTCTCTATCTCTACAAATCCACAATAAGACCATGTATGAAGTACTGTTATCATATTTGGGCTGGTAAAATTTTGTTCCATTTGAGGGTTCTTTATAAGGTACAAAAACGTATCTGTAATTTGATTGGCACTACCCTTTCTTCTTCTCCACCCCCCTCTCTCACACACATGATGTTGCTATTCTCGGTCTTTTCTATAAATACTATTATGGCATGTGTTCTTCAGAATTATGTGATTTTTCCCCGCTTCTTTTGTTCCAGCTCGTTTGGTTCGTTGGTCTAGTGGTCTCCATCAATTCTCTGTTTTGACACGTCATTGTAATACAGCTTCCTATTCAAGCAGCTTCTTTCCAAGAACCGCAGGCTTGTGGAACTCTCTTCCTGTTGACTGTTTTCCTCTTACCTATAATCCTGGTCTTTTTAAGACTAAGGTCAATAGGCATCTCCTGTCTTTGCGATATATTATTTGTTCTTGTAAGCTACTTACATCAGGTGGCTTCATGCTTTGTCTAGAGCGATTTCTATAAAAAAAAAACAGAAAAACAAATCCCCGATATGTATACACCGATTATGCGCTGCGGTCTACTCGGACGCCTCTAATTACACAACACCAACGATCCCCCTCAGAACACCACAATCGCCAACCTATCCAATCACAATCTTTCGGAACGGGGAGGTATTCTTACTGTCATTTTGTCATTCTAAAACCATCAATCCTGAGGACCTATCTTTCTACATAGAAAAATATATATGCAGGATAAAACTTAAGAAGTAATCTCAACATAACACCCGTGAACCATCTGACACAACCGATACCATCTCAGACGATCCTACACCGAGACGCTATACACTCCATGATACCACGCAATGGACCCCATCACACGGACGTAACACCAACATAGATTTATACACTAAAAACGCTAGGTGACTCTTAGACAATTTTCTCGAAAACAACCTACATCACTATAAGGTAGACAACCTCACAAAGGCTGAACGATCGGCCATACACACACTCAAAAAACAACCCCAACATCAACATAAAATTCGCAGACAAATAGGGGTGCCATTACCATCATGAACACGGCAGATGACATATACGAAGTGGAATCATGACTGAACAATATCGATTTCTACAAGGTACTCCCCGATTACCCCACTACACTATATCAGTCGGAACTCGAGGTACTCACAAACCTACTTAGTTAGAACAACAAAATCTGCATTGAAGCTCTCACTCCTCCGAACCCTAAACCCGACCGTCTTTACACTATCCCTAAACTCCACAAACTCCCTAAATTAATTTCCGACAAACTCACCTACAACAAAGCCACCACCATTAGTCTAACTACACTACCCAACAACAACTCTTACATATACCAGTTAATACAGTCCTTAGGCATTTGTCCCCCAAGTAGACCGATTGTGTCGGGTATAGACACATTAACAGAATACATTTCAGGCCACATAGACAATATCCTCAAACTCCTACTACACACTATCCCAAGCTACATCAAAGACACCACACACTTTATCAACAACTTACAACAAATCGAAGAATTACCGGACGACGCACTACTAGTCACTATGGGTGTCTCCGCACTCTACAGCAACAGCCCCCATGACAGGCCTGTGGTAATTTCTTACACAATAGTAATTTTCTCAACAAAGATTTGTAGGACATCTGCGATATAATCAGATTTATTTTACCAAATTATTATTTGTTAAAATAAATCTGATTATATCGCAGATACTTAGGTCGCCACTTCCTACAAATCATAGAAACTGCCATGGGCACGAAAATGGCCCCCAGCTACGCAAATATATTTATGTTTGCACTCGAAAACAAACTACTCGAAAACTACCCTTTAAAAACAATACACTATTCTAGATACATCGACGTTATATTTTTCATATGGACACATAGCAAACAAGCCTTACTCGAATCCAACACTTACATAAACAGCTGTCACAATTTCATAAAATTGACACTTGAATACTCGGATACATCTATACACTTCGTTGCCACATATCTGTACACCAAACCCAAAGATAGCCACACGTATTATAATTTCAATAGCAACCATCCGAACCACCCCACGAAATCAATCATATACAACTCCTGACTACGTGTTAAACGTATCTGCTCCAGCACAACAGAATACAACAAAACATTGACCCATTGATCTCACAATTTTTAAACAGCAAATACCCTCCCAAACTTATCAAAACAGTAGTATAGCAGGCAGCCAAACTCAACCGACAGAAACTATTGACATATAGGCAAAAATAATCCAACATCAGAATTCCAATGGTCTTTGACTTTAATCATAACACACACAAGCTCTCACAAGTGCTAATTAAAAATTTTCGACATTTGAAAACAGACCCAGACATCGCCTCCCTGTTTAACGCACCTCCAATCAATGCCAGAAGACAAGCAGCCAATCTATTGACACTCATCAAAACATCCGACACCAAACCACAATCCAGCAACTAACAAGGTAATTTGCCATGCAATACACCTCGCTGCTAGATCTGCCAACATATAGTGATAGATCCCGCCATTATTCTACCCAACTCAGATGCCAAACGAACTACCAGGTCTAACGTGCCACAATGAGAACGTCATTTATTAGTTGCACTGCACATATTGCAGTGAGGGTGGCTACGTTGGAGAGACGGCCATTCTGTTTTGCTTTAGATACAATAAACACAAGGAAGCGATCACGGACAACAATCCCCACTATCCAGTGGCAAGACATTACAACTCAGCAAACCACAAAATAGACCACATATTACTACAGACAGTTTTCCATTCAACACAGCACTGCAGAAAAACGAAATAAAATGGATCCATAAATTAAACACCCATACCAAGGAGCTAAACGTAGAAATCAGAATTTTGAGTCCCTATAACTTTTTTCACCACACCATCAATAAATATACCCTTCAAGGCACCACAATATACACGCAACATCATCAGTTGGATTTAAAAAGTGCTAATTTGACTTCTCTATCGTGCGCACAGAAACACTCACACGCATGCACGTGCCCCCTCAACTTGATATTGACAATTGTTCAACGTGCAATTTATATATAATAACTAGCGGGGCTACCCGGCGTTGCTCGGGGTCATAAAAACATATAATTGAAGAAAAATCGTGTGTGTAACATCTTTATATACAAACTTCTATTTCTCCCCCCCCTTTCTCTATAGCCGTCTCTTTATCTTTCTACCTTTCTCTTCCCTGGTCGCCGCATTTCACCGCTACTTTCTAATTTTGCCTTTTGCGAAAGCTGTTTCTTCCCCACCATTTCTCCTACGTTGGCCAGGGCAATAGTATATCATATTTCTATAAAAAGTAACACCTCTATCTGCGCCTTCTATATAGGTACTTATCTCCGCCCCAGTGTTCATACTATATACGTATCTATCATCACCCCGGTGCGCATACTATATACGTACCTATCGCCGCCCCAGTGCACATACTATATATGTACCTATCGCCGCCCCAGTGCAGATACTATTTAAGTACCTATCGCCGCCTCGGTGCGAATGCTAAATAGTACCTATCGCCGCCCCGGTGTGCATGCTACATAAGTACCTATCGCTGCCCTAGTGTGAATAATTAATATGTACATATTGCCGCTTTGGTGCGAATGCTAAATACGTACCTATCGCCGCTTTGGTGCGAATGCTAAATACGTACCTATCGCCGCTTTGGTGCGAATGCTAAATACGTACCTATAGCCGCCCCGGTGCGAATGCGAAATACATACCTTTCGCTGTTCCGATGCATGTGCAATATACGTACCTATCGCCGCCCCGGTGCACGTGCTATATACGTACCTATCGCCGCCCCGATGCGCGTGCTATATATGTACTGACTGCCGCCGCAGAGCGCATGCTATGTACGTACTTATTGCTGCCCATGTGTACATGTTATATACGTAGCTATCGCCACCCCTAAATTCTGAATACGTACCTATAGCCGCCCCGGTGTGGAAGCTAAATAGGTACTAATTGCTGCCCCGGTTCGAATGCTTAATACATACCTATCGCCGCCCCGGTGTGAATTCTAAATACGTACCTATCACCGCCCCGGTGTGAATTCTAAATACGTACCTATCGCTGCCCCGGGTCGGAAGCTAAATACGTACATATCGCCACCCTGGTGCGAATGCTAAATACATACCTATCGCCGCCCCGGTGTGAATGCTAAATACATACCTATCGCCACCCTAGTGTGAATGTTAAATACGTACCTATCGCCGCCCCGGTGTGAATGCTAAATACATACCTATCGCCGCCCCGGTGTGAATGCTAAATACATACCTATCGCCGCCCCGGTGTGAATTCTAAATACGTACCTATCACCGCCCCGGTGTGAATTCTAAATACGTACCTATCGCTGCCCCGGGTCGGAAGCTAAATACGTTCATATCGCCACCCTGGTGCGAATTCTAAATACATACCTATCGCCGCCCCGGTGTGAATGCTAAATACATACCTATCGCCACCCTGGTGTGAATGCTAAATACGTACCTATCGCCGCCCCGGTGTGAATGCTAAATACGTACCTATCGCCGCCCCGGTGTGAATGCTAAATACATACCTATCGCCGCCCCGGTGTGAATGCTAAATACATACCTATCGCCGCCCCGGTGTGAATGCTAAATACGTACCTATCGCCGCCCCGGTGTGAATTTTAAATACGTACCTTTCGTCGCCCCGGTGCGCGTGCTATATACGTACCTATCAGCGCCCTGGTGCACGTGCTATATATGAACCGATCGCTGCCCCAGTGCACATGCTAAATACATGCCTATGACCGCCCCGGTGCACATACTATATACATACTTATTGCCGCCGATGTGCACATGCTATATACGTACTTATCGCCACCGCTGAATGCTAAATAAGTACCTATCTCCGCCCAGGGGTGAATGCTAAATACGTACATATTGCCGCCCCGGTGTGCATACACCATATGTACCTATCACTGCCCCAGTGTGAATACTAAATATGTACATATCGCCGCCCCTGTGCGAATGCTGAATACGTACCTATCGCAACCCCAGGGCGAATGCTAAATACGTAACTATCGCCACCCCTATACACTACTATATACGTACCTATGCCACCCCAGTGCACATACTATATATAAACCTATCGCCGGCCTGGTGCGCATAATATATTCGTACCTATCGCGGCTCTGGTGTGCATACTACATACTTACCTATCTCTGCAAGGGTGCACATACTATATATGTACCTATCTCCAGCCCAGTTCGCACACGTAAGAACTCATATTAGTGCACCCCTGTCGTGTTTGAAAAACAAAATAGTGTTCATTCATGTATTGTCACTATCATAAATATAAATAATTTTAGTTAAAAACAGAAAAAAAGAAATGTTTTTGCCTCCCCCCACGAACATTTTTTTCCATCCTCCCACATACTTAGAAATATTTTTAATTTAAAAGAAATAAAAAAGAAAAGAAAATTTTTTGACCCGCCCCAAAAATTTTATGTTCCCCCCATACATAGAAATATTTTTAGTTTAAAAAAAGAAAAAAAAAATTTTTTTAGCCCCCCGCCCCGAAAATTTTTTTTTTCATCCTGCCCCATACATATAAATATTTTCAATGAAAAAGATAAAAGAAAAGGAAAAAAATTTTGCCCCCCCACCCCAATTTTTTTTTACACTCACGGTGCGCATGCTATATTCGTACTTATGGCATCCCATGTGCACATGCTATATACGTTCCTATCGCCACCGCTGAATGCTAAATACGTACCTATAGTCTCCTCGGTGCGAATGCTAAATAGGTACCTATCGCCGCCCCGGTGCGAATGGTAAATACGTTTATATTGCCGCTAAAAATTTCCACGACCACCAATCTCTCCAGGCCCCCCAACTTTTTTTTACTCTCGCCCAACCCTGAGTAATATTTTTAGTTCCAAAAATAAAAAAATAAAAAAATTTGGCCCGACCCCTAAAAAGTTTGTCCTGACCTCTAAACATTTCCCCGAGCCCCCAATCTCTTCAGAACGCCCCCAACTTTTTTATTATTCTCTCCCAATCCTAAGAAATATTGTTAATTAAAAAAATAAAAAAACAAAAAAAATTTGGCTCGACCTATAAAAAGTTTGTCCTGACCCCTAAAAATTTCCCCGACCCCCCCCAATCTCTCCAGCCCCCCCACAGTTTTTTTACTCTCGCCCACCCTGAGTAATATTTTTGTTCAAAAAATAAAAAAATTTGGCCCGACCACTTAAAAGTTTGTCCTGACCCCTGAAAATTTCTCCGACCCCCCAATCTCTCCAGCCCCCCTCAATTTCTTTTACTCTCCCAAACATGAGAAATATTTTGAGTTCAAAGAAAAAAAAAAAAATTGGCCTGACCCCTAAAATTTTGGCCTGACCCCTAAAATTTTACCCGACCCCCTAATCTCTCCAGCCCCCCCCCACTCCAACTTTTTTTCACTCTTCCCCTGAGGAATATTTTAAGTTCAAAAAAAGAAAAAAAAAATTTGGCCGGACCCCTAAAGAATTTGGCCTGACCCTTAAATTTTCCCCGACCCCCTAATCTCTCCAGCCACCCCACCAACTTTTTTTTCAGTGTCCCACAACCCTGAGAAATATTTTAAGTTAAAAAAAAATAAAATAAAAAATTTGGCCTGACCCCTAAAAAATTTGTCCTGACCCCTAAAAAATTTGTCCTGACCCCTAAAATTTAATTGTGTTTTTAAATGTGAGTTAACGCACTTCCTTAGCTATCCTCTAAAAAATAAATTTCATTAAAAAACATTAATTGGTTTATGAACTTGAGGTATTACGTAATTAAATTACAATATGACTCAGCAATTTCAAATTACTATAAAATATAATGAAAAATAAATGAAAAGCCCCCCCCCCCCCGATGAAATATTCCCCATGGACCCCTAAGGGCTGGGTTAATAGATTCGAGAATACTCTCATCATCTTACTCTGTGAATTTTACATAAGAATACACTTTTATATGTTATGTATATATTCTCTAACCTTGTTTTAAACACCTTAATTGTGTTTTTAAACGTGAGTTAACGCACTTCCTTAGCTACCCTCTAAAAAATAAATTTCATTAAAAACATTAATTGGTTTATGAACTTGAGGTATTACGTAATTAAATTACAATATGACTCAGCAATTTCAAATTACTATAAAATATAATGAAAAATAAATGAAAAGCCCCCCCCCCGATGAAATATTCCCCATGGACCCCTAAGGGCTGGGTTAATAGATTCGAGAATACTCTCATCATCTTACTCTGTGAATTTTACATAAGAATACACTTTTATATGTTATGTATATATTCTCTAACCTTGTTTTAAACACCTTAATTGTGTGTTTTAAACGTGAGTTAACGCACTTCCTTAGCTATCCTCTAAAAAATAAATTTCATTAAAAAACATTAATTGGTTTATGAACTTGAGGTATTACGTAATTAAATTACAATATGACTCAGCAATTTCAAATTACTATAAAATATAATGAAAAATAAATGAAAAGCCCCCCCCCCCCGATGAAATATTCCCCATGGACCCCTAAGGGCTGGGTTAATAGATTCGAGAATACTCTCATCATCTTACTCTGCGAATTTTACATAAGAATACACTTTTATATGTTATGTATATATTCTCTAACCTTGTTTTAAACACCTTAATTGTGTTTTTAAACGTGAGTTAACGCACTTCCTTAGCTACCCTCTAAAAAATAAATTTCATTAAAAAACATTAATTGGTTTATGAACTTGAGGTATTACGTAATTAAATTACAATATGACTCAGCAATTTAAAATTACTATAAAATATAATGAAAAATAGATGAAAAATTCCCCCCCCCCCTCCTCGATGAAATATTCCCCATGGACCCCTAAGGGCTGGGTTAATAGATTCGAGAATACTCTCATCATCTTACTCTGTGAATTTTACATAAGAATACACTTTTATATGTTATGTATATATTCTCTAACCTTGTTTTAAACACCTTAATTGTGTGTTTTAAACGTGAGTTAACGCACTTCCTTAGCTACCCTCTAAAAAATAAATTTCATTAAAAAACATTAATTGGTTTATGAACTTGAGGTATTACGTAATTAAATTACAATATGACTCAGCAATTTCAAATTACTATAAAATATAATGAAAAATAAATGAAAATTCCCCCCCCCCTCGATGAAATATTCCCCATGGACCCCTAAGGGCTGGGTTAATAGATTCGAGAATACTCTCATCATCTTACTCTGTGAATTTTACATAAGAATACACTTTTATATGTTATGTATATATTCTCTAACCTTGTTTTAAACACCTTAATTGTGTGTTTTAAACGTGAGTTAACGCACTTCCTTAGCTACCCTCTAAAAAATAAATTTCATTAAAAAACATTAATTGGTTTATGAACTTGAGGTATTACGTAATTAAATTACAATATGACTCAGCAATTTCAAATTACTATAAAATATAATGAAAAATAAATGAAAATTCCCCCCCCCCTCGATGAAATATTCCCCATGGACCCCTAAGGGCTGGGTTAATAGATTCGAGAATACTCTCATCATCTTACTCTGTGAATTTTACATAAGAATACACTTTTATATGTTATGTATATATTCTCTAACCTTGTTTTAAACACCTTAATTGTGTGTTTTAAACGTGAGTTAACGCACTTCCTTAGCTACCCTCTAAAAAATAAATTTCAGTAAAAAACATTAATTGGTTTATGAACTTGAGGTATTACGTAATTAAATTACAATATGACTCAGCAATTTCAAATTACTATAAAATATAATGAAAAATAAATGAAAATCCCCCCCCCCCTCGATGAAATATTCCCCATGGACCCCTAAGGGCTGGGTTAATAGATTCGAGAATACTCTCATCATCTTACTCTGTGAATTTTACATAAGAATACACTTTTATATGTTATGTATATATTCTCTAACCTTGTTTTAAACACCTTAATTTTGTGTTTAAACGTGAGTTAACGCACTTCCTTAGCTACCTTCTAAAAAATAAATTTCATTAAAAAACATTAATTGGTTTATGAACTTGAGGTATTACGTAATTAAATTACAATATGACTCAGCAATTTCAAATTACTATAAAATATAATGAAAAATAAATGAAAATTCCCCCCCCCCTCGATGAAATATTCCCCATGGACCCCTAAGGGCTGGGTTAATAGATTCGAGAATACTCTCATCATCTTACTCTGTGAATTTTACATAAGAATACACTTTTATATGTTATGTATATATTCTCTAACCTTGTTTTAAACACCTTAATTGTGTGTTTTAAACGTGAGTTAACGCACTTCCTTAGCTACCCTCTAAAAAATAAATTTCATTAAAAAACATTAATTGGTTTATGCGGTCGCAGGGTACCCACACATACTTCGTCCGGTGGCAGGGTACCCACACATACTTAGTCCAGTCGCAGGGTACCCACAGATACTTCGTCAGGTCGAAGGGTACCCACACATACTTCGTCAGGTCGAAGGGTACCCACACATACTTTTTCCGGTCGCAGGGTACCCACACATACTTCGTCCGGTCGTAGGGTACTCACACATACTGACAACGGAACCGATACGACCCTACCTCAACACTCCTCAAAAAAAGGAGGAGATAATGCTTGGGATGAGTGCATCATTACAACGGAACCGATACTACCCTACCTCAACACTTCTCAAAAAAGGAGGAGATAATGCATGGGATGAGGGCATCATGACAACTGAACCGATACGACCCTACCTCAACACTTCTCAAAAAAGGAGGAGATAATGCATGGGATGAGGGCACTATGACAACGAAACCGATACTACCTCAACACTTCTCAAAAAAGGAGGAGATAATGCATGGGATGAGTGCATCATGACAACGGAACCGATACGACCCTACCTCTACACTTCTCAAAAAAGGAGGAGATAATGCATAGGATGAGGGCATCATGACAACGAAACCGATACTACCTCAACACTTCTCAAAAAAGGAGGAGATTATGCATGGGATGAGTGCATCATGACAACGGAACCGATACGACCCTACCTCAACACTTCTCAAAAAAGGAGGAGATAATGCATGGGATGAGTGCATCATGACAACGGAACCGATACGACCCTACCTCAACACTTCTCAAAAAAGGAGGAGATAATGCATGGGATGAGTGCATCATGACAACGGAACCGATACGACCCTACCTCAACACTTCTCAAAAAAGGAGGAGATAATGCATGGGAATAGTGCATCATGACAACGGAACCGATACGACCCTACCTCAACACTTCTAAAAAAAGGAGATAATGCATGGGATGAGGGCATCATGACAACGGAACCGATACGACCCTACCTCAACATTTCTCAAAAAAGGAGGAGATAATGCATGGGATGAGTGCATCATGACAACGGAACCGATACGACCCTACCTCTACACTTCTCAAAAAAGGAGGAGATAATGCATAGGATGAGGGCATCATGACAACGAAACCGATACTACCTCAACACTTCTCAAAAAAGGAGGAGATTATGCATGGGATGAGTGCATCATGACAACGGAACCGATACGACCCTACCTCAACACTTCTCAAAAAAGGAGGAGATAATGCATGGGATGAGTGCATCATGACAACGGAACCGATACGACCCTACCTCAACACTTCTCAAAAAAGGAGGAGATAATGCATGGGATGAGTGCATCATGACAACGGAACCGATACGACCCTACCTCAACACTTCTCAAAAAAGGAGGAGATAATGCATGGGAATAGTGCATCATGACAACGGAACCGATACGACCCTACCTCAACACTTCTAAAAAAAGGAGATAATGCATGGGATGAGGGCATCATGACAACGGAACCGATACGACCCTACCTCAACATTTCTCAAAAAAGGAGGAGATAATGCATGGGATCAGTGCATCATGACAACGGAACCGATACTACCCTACCTCAACACTTCTCAAGAAAGGAGGAGGTAATGCTCACACCGGCGAATACCGTACCCCCCCCCCAATTTGGCCTGAAAGGAGGAGGTAATTCCTATCATGATAACAGAACGGCCACAGGGAGGGAGGGGGGGGGGAAATATTAGCGTCTATTAATAATTATGAAAGAAAGTGTGTGAGGGAAAAAAAACTGCCACTCTCTGACGTCATGATGACCTGATATAACCGGACACAATTTAGAGCAAGACCGGGTACATCCGGCAAGGGATTATGGGACAGGTGCGGATGTGATTGAGCAACCCTTGTTTCACTACACACTCTTAACGTAGGATTCCTATGTTGTTATTGATGCAACCGGACAGAAGTTATTGGATGATCTGATACAACCGGACACAATTTAGGGCAAGACCGGGTACATCCGGCAAGGAATTATGGGATGTTTACAGTGACTTGGCATTTTTATCGGATTAGTACATAAATGCATTAGATTATTTCGAATTTAGTACATATTAACGTTGAAAATGTCGTGGAAAATACGAAAAAACTGCTACCTTTTGTCGGAAAGTGGTCCGGTTGACTGTCAGCGAGTGAATCGTTATTTGCGATTTTGAGATATTATGATCCCAGGATATGTACGGTGCTGAAGATATCAACTTTTTGACATGTCGTCGGGTAGTTTTTGAGGAGAAGCTTCACATACAGACATACATACATACATACATACATACATATAGACAACTGCCCTTTATATAAGAGATAATACAAATAAATGCACATTGGTCTTTATTATAGATACAAATAAATGCACATTGGTCTTTATTATAGATACAAATAAATGCACATTGGTCTTTATTATAGATTTTCTTAATATCCCCCCCCCAAGAAAAAAATTGGCCTGAGGCGCTCACACCGGCGAATGCCGTCACCCCCCTCCCAATTTGGCATGAAAGGAGGAGGTAATGCCTATCATGATAACGGAAGGGAGGGGGAGGAATATTAGCGTCTATTAAAAGGTTGTAGTGTGAGTGAATTTCTTCCTGACACTTTGCATTATTTTTCAAATTATCTGCCACTCTCTGACGTCATGATGACCTGATATAACCGGACACAATTTAGAGCAAGACCGGGTACATCCGGCAAGGGATTATGGGACAGGTGCGGATGTGATTGAGCAACCCTTGTTTCACTACACACTCTTAACGTAGGATTCCTATGTTGTTATTGATGCAACCGGACAGAAGTTATTGGATGATCTGATAGAACCGGACACAATTTAGGGCAAGACCGGGTACATCCGGCAAGGGATTATGGGATGTTTACAATGACTCTGCATTTTTATCGGATTAGTACATAAATACATTAGATTATTTCGAATTTAGTACATACTAGCGGGGCTACCCGGCGTTGCTCGGGGTCATGAAAACATAAAATTGAGGAGAAATCGCGTGTGTAACATCTTTATATTCAAACTTCTATTCCCCCCCTCCTCTATAGAAGTCTATTTATCTTTCTACCTTTCTCTTCCCTGGTCGCCCCATTTCACCGCTTCTTTTTAATTTTGCCTTTTGGGAAGGCTGCTTCTTCCCCACCATTTCTCCTACGTTGCCCAGGGCAATAGTATGACATATTTCTATAAAAAGTACCACCTCTATCTGCGCTTTCTATATAGGTACTTATCTCCGCTCCGGTATTCATACTATATACGTATGTATCGCCACCGTGGTGTGCAGACTATATACGTACCTATTGCCGCCCCGGTGCATATACTATATAAGTACCCATTGCTGCCATGGTGTAAATGCTACATACGTACCTATTGCTGCCCCGGTGCAATGCTACATATGTTCCTATCGCAGCCCCAGTACTTTCAAAATCGAGAACGCCTCCTGAGCACTACTGAAATCACTTAGGTATCCTCCCTCCTTTTTATCTGCAAAATAGTCCAAATTGGAACGAAGATGGCGTCAAAATATTTTCCAAACCTATCACTACAGTAGCTCTATCTAAGATATTGAGCACTTTTCTCCCGGACAACGCCGAGTACTGTGAAAAAATAGGAGTCCTCCTGAGCACTACTGAAATTACTTAGGTATCCTACCTCTTTTTTATCTGCAAAATAGTCCAAAGGGGAACGAAGATGGCGTTAAAATATTTTCCAAACCTATCACTACAGTAGCTCTATCTAGGATATTGAGCACTTTTCTCCCGGACAACGCCGAGTACTTTGAAAATCAAGGAGGCCTCCTGAGCACTACTGAAATTACTTAGGTATCGTCCCTCCTTTTTATCTGCAAAATAGTTCAAAGGGTAACGAAGATGGCGTTAAAATATTTTCCAAACCTATCACTGCAGTAGCTCTATCTAGGATATTGAGCACTTTTCTCCCGGACAACGCCGAGTACTTTGAAAATCAAGGAGGCCTCCTGAGCACTACTGAAATTACTTAGGTATCCTCCCTCCTTTTCATCTGCAAAATAGTCCAAAGGGGAACGAAGATGGCGTTAAAATATTTTCCAAACCTATCACTACAGTGGCTCTATCTAGGATATTGAGCGCTTGTCTCCCGGACAACGCCGAATACTTTGAAAATCAAGGAGCCCTCCTGAGCACTACGTAAATAACTTAGGTATCCTCCCTCCTTTTCATCTGCAAAAAAGTCTAAAAGGGATTGAAGATGGCGTTAAAATATTTTCCAAACCTATCACTACAGTAGCTCTATCTAGGATATTGAGCACTTTTCTCCCGGACAACGCCGAGTACTTTGAAAATCAAGGAGGCCTCCTGAGCACTACTGAAATTACTTAGGTATCCTCCCTCTTTTTTATCTGCAAAATAGTCCAAAGGGTAACGAAGATGGCGTTAAAATATTTTCCAAACCTATCACTACAGTAGCTCTATCTAAGATATTGAGCACTTTTCTCCCGGACAACGCCGAGTACTTTGAAAATCAAGGAGGCCTCCTGAGCACTACTGAAATTACTTTGGTATCGTCCCTCTTTTTTATCTGCAAAATAGTTCAAAGGGTAACGAAGATGGCGTTAAAATATTTTCCAAACCTATCACTACAGTAGCTCTATCTAGGATATTGAGCACTTTTCTCCCGGACAACGCCGAGTTCTTTGAAAATCAAGGAGGCCCCCTGAGCACTAATGAAATTACTTATGTATCCTCCCTCCTTTTTATCTGCAAAATAGTCCAAAGGGTAACGAAGATGGCGTTAAAATATTTTCCAAACCTATCACTACAGTAGCTCTATCTAGGATATTGAGCACTTTTCTCCTGGACAACGCCGAGTACTTTGAAAATCAAGTAGGCCTTCTGAGCACTACTGAAATTACATAGGTATCCTCCCTCCTTTTCATCTGCAAAATAGTCCAAAGGGGAACGAAGATGGCGTTAAAATATTTTCCAAACCTATCACTACAGTAGCTCTATCTAGGATATTGAGCACTTTTCTCCCGGACAACGCCGAGTACTTTGAAAATCAAGGAGGCCTCATGAGCACTACGTAAATTACTTAGGTATCTTCCCGCCTTTTCATCTGCAAAATAGTCCGAAGGGGAACGAAGATGGCGTTAAAATATTTTCCAAACCTATCACTGCAGTAGCTCTATCTAGGATATTGAGCACTTTTCTCCCGGACAACGCCGAGTACTTTGAAAATCAAGGAGGCCTCCTGAGCACTACTGAAATTACTTAGGTATCGTCCCTTCTTTTTTATCTGCAAAATAGTTCAAAGGGTAACGAAGATGGCGTTAAAATATTTTCCAAACCTATCACTGCAGTAGCTCTATCTAGGATATTGAGCACTTTTCTCCCGGACAACGCCGAGTACTTTGAAAATCAAGGAGGCCTCCTGAGCACTACTGAAATTACTTAGGTATCCTTCCTCCTTTTCATCTGCAAAATAGTCCAAAGGGGAACGAAGATGGCGTTAAAATATTTTCCAAACCTATCACTACAGTAGCTCTATCTAGGATATTGAGCGCTTGTCTCCCGGACAACGCCGAATACTTTGAAAATCAAGGAGGCCTCCTGAGCACTACGTAAATAACTTAGGTATCCTCCCTCCTTTTCATCTGCAAAATAGTCTAAAGGGGATCGAAGATGGCGTTAAAATATTTTCCAAACCTATCACTACAGTAGCTCTATCTAGGATATTGAGCACTTTTCTCCCGGACAACGCCGAGTACTTTGAAAATCAAGGAGGCCTCCTGAGCACTACTGAAATTACTTAGGTATCGTCCCTCCTTTTTATCTGCAAAATAGTTCAAAGGGTAACGAAGATGGCGTTAAAATATTTTCCAAACCTATCACTACAGTAGCTCTATCTAGGATATTGAGCACTTTTCTCCTGGACAACGCCGAGTACTTTGAAAATCAAGGAGGCCCCCTGAGAACTAATGAAATTACTTATGTATCCTCCCTCCTTTTTATCTGCAAAATAGTCCAAAGGGGAACGAAGATGGCGTTAAAATATTTTCCAAACCTATCACTACAGTAGCTCTATATAGGATATTGAGCGCTTGTCTCCCGGACAACGCCGAATACTTTGAAAATCAAGGAGGCCTCCTGAGCACTACTGAAATAACTTAGGTATCCTCCCTCCTTTTCATCTGCAAAATAGTCTAAAGGGGATCGAAGATGGCGTTAAAATATTTTCCAAACCTATCACTACAGTAGCTCTATCTAGGATATTGAGCACTTTTCTCCCGGACAACGCCGAGTACTTTGAAAATAAAGGAGGCCTCCTGAGCACTACTGAAATTACTTAGGTATCCTCCCTCTTTTTTATCTGCAAAATAGTCCAAAGGGTAACGAAGATGGCGTTAAAATATTTTCCAAACCTATCACTACAGTAGCTCTATCTAAGATATTGAGCACTTTTCTCCCGGACAACGCCGAGTACTTTGAAAATCAAGGAGGCCCCCTGAGCACTAATGAAATTACTTATGTATCCTCCCTCATTTTTATCTGCAAAATAGTCCAAAGGGTAACGAAGATGGCGTTAAAATATTTTCCAAACCTATCACTACAGTAGCTCTATCTAGGATATTGAGCACTTTTCTCCCGGACAACGCCGAGTACTTTAGAAAATCAAGTAGGCCTTCTGGGCACTACTGAAATTACTTAGGTATCCTCCCTTCTTTTCATCTGCAAAATAGTCCAAAGGGGAACGAAGATGGCGTTAAAATATTTTCCAAACCTATCACTACAGTAGCTCTATCTAGGATATTGAGCACTTTTCTCCCGGACAACGCCGAGTACTTTGAAAATCAAGGAGGCCTCATGAGCACTACTGAAATTACTTAGGTATCCTCCCTCCTTTTCATCTGCAAAATAGTCCAAAGGGGAACGAAGATGGCGTTAAAATATTTTCCAAACCTATCACTACAGTAGCTCTATCTAGGATATTGAGCGCTTTTCTCCCGGACAACGCCGAATACTTTGAAAATCAAGTAGGCCTCCTGAGCACTACGTAAATTACTTAGGTATCCTCCCTCCTTTTCATCTGCAAAATAGTCTAAAAGGGATCTAAGATGGCGTTAAAATATTTTCCAAACCTATCACTACAGTAGCTCTATCTAGGATATTGAGCACTTTTCTCCCGGACAACGCCGAGTACTTTGAAAATCAAGGAGGCCTCCTGAGCACTACTGAAATTACTTAGGTATCCTCCCTCTTTTTTATCTGCAAAATAGTCTAAAGGGGATCGAAGATGGCGTTAAAATATTTTCCAAACCTATCACTACAGTAGCTCTATCTAGGATATTGAGCACTTTTCTCCCGGACAACGCCGAGTACTTTGAAAATCAAGGAGGCCTCCTGAGCACTACTGAAATTACTTAGGTATCGTCCCTCCTTTTTATCTGCAAAATAGTCCAAAGGGTAACGAAGATGGCGTTAAAATATTTTCCAAACCTATCACTACAGTAGCTGTATCTAGGATATTGAGCACTTTTCTCTCGGACAACGCCGAGTACTTTGAAGATCAAAGAGGCCTCCTAAGCACTAATGAAATTACTTAGGTATCCTCCCTCCTTTTTATCTGCAAAATAGTCCAAAGGGTAACGAAGATGGCGTTAAAATATTTTCCAAACCTATCACTACAGTAGCTCTATATAGGATATTGAGCACTTTTCTCCCAGACAACGCCGAGTACTTTGAAAATCAAGTAGGCCTTCTGAGCACTACTGAAATTACTTAGGTATCCTCCCTCTTTTTTATCTGCAAAATAGTCTAAAGGGTAACGAAGATGGCGTTAAAATATTTTCCAAACCTATCACTACAGTAGCTCTATCTAAGATATTGAGCACTTTTCTCCCGGACAACGCCGAGTACTTTGAAAATCAAGGAGGCCTCCTGAGCACTACTGAAATTACTTAGGTATCGTCCCTCCTTTTTATCTGCAAAATAGTTCAAAGGGTAACGAAGATGGCGTTAAAATATTTTTCGAAACCTATCACTACAGTAGTACTATCTAGGATATTGAGCACTTTTCTCTCGGACAACGCCGAGTACTTTGAAGATCAAAGAGGCCTCCTAAGCACTAATGAAATTACTTAGGTATCCTCCCTCTTTTTTATCTGCAAAATAGTCCAAAGGGTAACGAAGATGGCGTTAAAATATTTTCCAAACCTATCACTACAGTAGCTCTATCTAGGATATTGAGCGCTTGTCTCCCGGACAACGCCGAGTACTTTGAAAATCAAGTAGGCCTTCTGAGCACTACTGAAATTACTTAGGTATCCTCCCTCCTTTTCATCTGCAAAATAGTCCAAAGGGGAACGAAGATGGCGTTAAAATATTTTCCAAACCTATCACTACAGTAGCTCTATCTAGGATATTGAGCGCTTTTCTCCCGGACAACGCCGAATACTTTGAAAATCAAGGTGGCCTCCTGAGCACTACGTAAATTACTTAGGTATCCTCCCTCCTTTTAATCTACAAAATAGTCTAAAAGGGATCGAAGATGGCGTTAAAATATTTTCCAAACCTATCACTACAGTAGCTCTATCTAGGATATTGAGCACTTTTCTCTCGGACAACGCCGAGTACTTTGAAGATCAAAGAGGCCTCCTAAGCACTAATGAAATTACTTAGGTATCGTCCCTCCTTTTTATCTGCAAAATAGTCCAAAGGGTAACGAAGATGGCGTTAAAATATTTTCCAAACCTATCACTACAGTAGCTCTATCTAGGATATTGAGCACTTTTCTCCCGGACAACGCCGAGTACTTTGAAAATCAAGGAGGCCTCCTGAGCACAACTGAAATTACTTAGGTATCCTCCCTCCTTTTCATCTGCAAAATAGTCCAAAGGGTAACGAGGATGGCGTTAAAATATTTTCCAAACCTATCACTACAGTAGCTCTATCTAGGATATTGAGCACTTTTCTCCCGGACAACGCCGAGTACTTTGAAAATCAAGGAGGCCTCATGAGCACTACGTAAATTACTTAGGTATCCTCCCTCCTTTTCATCTGCAAAATAGTCCAAAGGGTAACGAAGATGGCGTTAAAATATTTTCCAAACCTATCACTACAGTAGCTCTATCTAGGATATTGAGCACTTTTCTCCCGGACAACGCCGAGTACTTTGAAAATCAAGGAGGCCTCCTGAGCACTACTGAAATTACTTAGGTATCCTCCCTCTTTTTTATCTGCAAAATAGTCTAAAGGGGATCGAAGATGGCGTTAAAATATTTTCCAAACCTATCACTACAGTAGCTCTATCTAGGATATTGAGCACTTTTCTCCCGGACAACGCCGAGTACTTTGAAAATCAAGGAGGCCTCCTGAGCACTACTGAAATTACTTAGGTATCGTCCCTCCTTTTTATCTGCAAAATAGTCCAAAGGGTAACGAAGATGGCGTTAAAATATTTTCCAAACCTATCACTACAGTAGCTCTATCTAGGATATTGAGCACTTTTCTCTCGGACAACGCCGAGTACTTTGAAGATCAAAGAGGCCTCCTAAGCACTAATGAAATTACTTAGGTATCCTCCCTCCTTTTTATCTGCAAAATAGTCCAAAGGGTAACGAAGATGGCGTTAAAATATTTTCCAAACCTATCACTACAGTAGCTCTATCTAGGATATTGAGCGCTTGTCTCCCGGACAACGCCGAGTACTTTGAAAATCAAGTAGGCCTTCTTAGCACTACTGAAATTACTTAGGTATCCTCCCTCCTTTTCATCTGCAAAATAGTCCAAAGGGGAACGAAGATGGCGTTAAAATATTTTCCAAACCTATCACTACAGTAGCTCTATCTAGGATATTGAGCGCTTTTCTCCCGGACAACGCCGAATACTTTGAAAATCAAGGAGGCCTCCTGAGCACTACGTAAATTACTTAGGTATCCTCCCTCCTTTTCATCTGCAAAATAGTCTAAAAGGGAACGAAGATGGAGTTAAAATATTATCCAAACCTATCACTACAGTAGCTCTATCTAGGATATTGAGCACTTTTCTCCCGGACAACGCCGAGTACTTTGAAAATCAAGGAGGCCTCCTGAGCACTACTGAAATTACTTAGGTATCCTCCCTTTTTTTTATCTGCAAAATAGTCTAAAGGGGATCGAAGATGGCGTTAAAATATTTTCCAAACCTATCACTACAGTAGCTCTATCTAGGATATTGAGCACTTTTCTCCCGGACAACGCCGAGTACTTTGAAAATCAAGGAGGCCTCCTGAGCACTACTGAAATTACTTAGGTATCGTCCCTCCTTTTTATCTGCAAAATAGTCCAAAGGGTAACGAAGATGGCGTTAAAATATTTTCCAAACCTATCACTACAGTAGCTCTATCTAGGATATTGAGCACTTTTCTCTCGGACAACGCCGAGTACTTTGAAGATCAAAGAGGCCTCCTAAGCACTAATGAAATTACTTAGGTATTCTCCCTCCTTTTTATCTGCAAAATAGTCCAAAGGGTAACGAAGATGGCGTTAAAATATTTTCCAAACCTATCACTACAGTAGCTCTATCCAGGATATTGAGCACTTTTCTCCCGGAAAACGCCGAGTACTTTGAAAATCAAGGAGGCCTCCTGAGCACTACTGAAATTACTTAGGTATCCTCCCTCCTTTTCATCTGCAAAATAGTCCAAAGGGTAACGAAGATGGCGTTAAAATATTTTCCAAACCTATCACTACAGTAGCTCTATCTAGGATATTGAGCACTTTTCTCCCGGACAACGCCGAGTACTTTGAAAATCAAGGAGGCCTCATGAGCACTACGTAAATTACTTAGGTATCCTCCCTCCTTTTCATCTGCAAAATAGTCCAAAGGGTAACGAAGATGGCGTTAAAATATTTTCCAAACCTATCACTACAGTAGCTCTATCTAGGATATTGAGCACTTTTCTCCCGGACAACGCCGAGTATTTAAAAAAATCAAGGAGGCTTCTGGAGCAGTAATGAAATCACTCTTACCGATCCCCCCACCCCGCTTTTCATCTGCAAAATAGTCCAAAGAGAAACGTAGAAGCTGTTATTCGGCATTCCCCGGTAGGGGCGCCTCAGGCAGTAAGCAATAAACTTATTCCTCCCCAAAGAGGGGAGGCAAATCCTGGGAGTGTGGACCTCCTAGAACTGCACATGACAAACTCATAGACCGGCGGAATGAAGCCCCGCTGGCCAAGACGATTCCAGTTTATGGGGTGCAGTATCCATCGGAAGATACTACACCTTGATATTAGCCAAAAGAAGTGAATTAATGTAATTTTCGGTAAAAAAAAAAAATGGCGTCTAAAAGCTATGTTGAATTAGAGAAAAACGGTCTGGGGGAGTTTAAAATTATTTGTTGATATTCAAAACTCATGTAATAAGTTGTTAAATAGTATGATACAATGTTTTTTGAAAGAAAATCATAGTTATTATTACTTGTTAATTTATTAACGTAATTTAAACAGTGTATAGTGGATAGACCGCTGTACTGTGGTAGATTCGTTATAAATACTGATAGAAATCGTGCCCAAAATTTTGTTGGCCTTTGGCTAATGATCAAAGTGTAGTATCTGTTCCGATGGATACTGCACCCCATAGACTGGTATTGTCTTGGCCTCCGGGGCTTGATTTACGCCGGTCTATGGGATTGTCCTGTGCAGTTCTAGGAGGTCCACCCTCCCAGGCTTCGCCTCCCCTCTTTGGGGAGGAGTAAGTTTATTGCTTACTGTCTGAGGCGCCCCTACCGGGGAATGCCGACGGGGCTGCCCAGGCAATTTTTAAATGGCCAGAGTGCTCACCTCTCGAGCGCTGGCTTTTAACCCCACTTTCTCGACCCAATCTGTGGTCACATCTTACTTGTGGGAGTAGGATAAAACTGGCCTTGTGCCTAACTCCTGGGGAGGAGTAAATACCTTTTAATTTCGGATGCTTTCCTGGCCTTTTGGCTAAGATCAAAGTGTAGTATCTGTTCTCGGCATTTTTGCCTTGAGATCAAGTGTATTATCTAGTCCTATCCAGTAGGTGTCGGTTTTACACTGTCGAATCAAAAATCAGATTATCATTTTTTTTTTAATCCCTTTTCCTTTTGGGGATTTCTTCTCCCCTAAAGTACAGGCTGAGGTCGTGATCTCACCGACGATTACTCATACTCCCCCCCCTCCCCTGAATTTCACCTGAGGCGTTCACACCTGCGAATGCTGGAACTCCACCTCCTCAAGTTTCGCCTGAGGCCCCACTGGCGAATACCGATTTCCCCCCCGATTTGGCCTGAGGCGCTCATACCGGCGAATGCCGACACTCCCCCTCCCCAGATTTGGCCTGAGGCGCTCCCCCTCCCCAGATTTGGCCTGAGGCGCTCATACCGGCGAATGCCGACATTCCCCCTCCCCAGATTTAGCCTGGCGCCCCACCGGCGAATACCGATACTCTCCTCTGCCCCAAATTTGGCCTGAGGCGCTCACACCGGCGAATGCCGACACCCCCCCCCTCCCCAGATTTGGCCTGAGGCGCTCCCCCTCCCCAGATTTGGCCTGAGGCGCTCATACCGGCGAATGCCGACATTCCCCCTCCCCAGATTTAGCCTGGCGCCCCACCGGCGAATACCGATACTCTCCTATCCCCCAAATTTGGCCTGAGGCGCTCACACCGGCGAATGTCGACACTCCCCCTCCCCAAATTTGGCCTGGGGCGCTCATACCGGCGAATACCGACATTCCCCCTCCCCAGATTTGGCCTGAGGCGCCCCACCGCCGAATGCCGACACTCCCTCTCCCCAGATTTGGCCTGTGGCGCTCACATCGGTGAATGCCGTCATTCCCCCTCCCCCCCCTATTTGGCCTGAAAGGAGGAGGTAATGCCTGGAAGTATTATATCAGGATAACAGAACGGCCATAGTGAGGAAGGGAGGGGGGAAGGAATATTAGCGTCTATTAATAATTAAGAAAGAAAGTGTGGGAGTGAGAGGGGAAGAAGAAAGAAAGAAAAAAAATGGTTGTAGTGTGAGTGAATTTCTACCCGCCACTCCCTTACTCTGACGTCATATCTAGTTTATCGTGACTTTGCATTATTTTTCTTCTCAAATTAGTATAAATAACGTTGAAAAGTGGAGTTAAAAGCCACCCCCCATTGGAATAAAGTGCTCAGTCGACCCCGGCAGAGTCAATTTTTTTTTTCCGGTTCCGAGATATTACACGCGTCTGGGCTGGCCGGTCGGAATGATGTCACCCGTGTGACCGTGTGTTGGGTACTTTCGGAGGAGAAGCTTTACATACATACATACATACATACATACATACATACATACATCCATACATACATACATCCATACAGACAGGTGACGTTTATATAATAGACTAGCGGGGCTACCCGGCGTTGCTCGGGGTCATAAAAACATATAATTGAAGAGAAATCGTGTGTGTAACATCTTTATATTCAAACTTCTATTTCCCCCCTCCTCTATAGCCGTCTCTTTATCTTTCTACCTTTCTCTTCCCTGGTCGCCCCATTTCACAGCTACTTTCTCATTTTGCCTTTTGCGAAAGCTGCTTCTTCCCCACCATTTCTCCTACGTTTTCCAGGGCAATAGTATGACATATTTCTATAAAAAGTACCACCTCTATCTACGTTTACTATATAAGTACTTATCTCCGCTCTGGTATTCATACTATATACGTATGTATCGCCACAATGGTGCGCAGACTATATACGTACCTACTGTCGCCCCAGTGCACATACTATATACATACTTATTGCCGCCCCGGTGCATATACTATAAAAGTACCTATTGCCGCCCCGGTATGCATGCTATATACGTACCTATCGCTGCTTCAGTGTGAATGATACATACGTACCTATCGCAGCCCAAGTGCGAATGCGAAATACGCATCTATCACCGGCCCAGTGCGAATACTATACCACAGAAGCCTCGTGGTCCTATACCGCAGAAGCACCCCACCCCTGGTTGCTATACCGCAGAAGCATCGTGATTCTATACTGCAGAAGCACCCCCCTGGGTGCAATACCACAGAAGCACCCCCCTGGGTGCCATACTGCAGAAGCACCCCCAGGGTGCCATACTCCAGAAGCAGCCTCCTGGTTGCCATACCACAGAAGCCTCAGGTTCCTATTCTGCAAAAACACCCCCCGAGTGCCATACAAACAGAAGCACCCCCTCCCCCCCGTTGCTATACAAGAGAACCCCCCCCTCCCCCGGTTGCTACACTGCAGAAGCCTCGTGGTCCTATACTGAGGAAGCACCCCCACCAGGTGCTATACCGCAGAAGCCTCGTGGTCCTATACCGCAGAAGCACCCTACCCTTAGCTGCTATACCGCAGAAGCTTCAAGTTCCTATACTGCAGAAGCAACCCCCCGGGTGCTATACCATAGAAGCACCCCCCTATACCGCAGAAGAACCCCCTGAGTGACATACCGCTGAAGCCTCCGACTCCTATACCGCAGAAGCACCACCCTCCGGTTGCTATACCACAGAAGTACCCACCAGTTGCTATACTGCAAGAGCAACTCCCCCCCGCGGTTTCTATACCGCAGAAGCACCCCCCAGGTGCCATACCGCAGAAGCACACCCTGGGTGCCATACCGCAAATACCTCAGGTTCCTATACTGCAGAAACACCCCCCCCCCCTGTTTCTATACCGCAGAAGCACCCTCCCCCGCCTGCCATACTGCAGAAGCCTCAAGTTCCTATACCGCAGAAGCACTCCTCTGGTCCCCTACCGCAGAAGCCGCAGGTTCCTATACCGCAGAAGCTACTACTTACTGCCCCCCTCTCCTTTTCATCTGCAAAATAGTCAAAAAGGGAACGAAGATGGTGTTAAAATATTTTCCAAACCTATCACTACAGTAGCTCTATCTACGATATTGAGCACTTTTCTCCCAGACAACGCCGAGTACTTTGAAAATCAAGGAAGCCTCCTGAGCACTACTGAAATTACTTAGGTAATCTCCGTCCTTTTCATCTGCAAAATAGTCCAAAGGGAAACGAAGATGGTGTTAAAATATTTTCAAAACATATCACTACAGTAGCTCTATCTAGGATATTGAGCACTTTTCTCCCGGACAACGTCAAATACTTTGAAAATCAAGGAGGCCTCCTGAGCACTACTGAAATCACTTAGGAATCCTCCCTTCTTTTTTATCTGCAAAATAGTCCAAAGAGTAACGAAGATGGTGTTAAAATATTTACCAAACCTATCACTACAGTAGTTCTATCTAGGATATTCAGCACTTTTCTCCCGGACAACGCCGAGTAATTTAAAAATCAAGGGGCCTCCTGAGCACTACTGAAATTACTCTTATCGATTTCCCCTATCCTTTTCAGCGTTAATGCTGTTAAAATATTATCCAAACCTATCACTACAGTAGCTCTATCTAGGACATTGAGCAATTTTATCCCGGACAATGTAGAGTACTTTGACAATTAAGAAAGCCTCCTGAGCACTACTAAAATCACTTAGGTATCCTCCCTCTTTTTCATCTGCAAAATAACCAAAGGGGAACGAAGATGGCGTTAAAATATTTTCCAAACCTATCACTACAGTAGCTCTATCTAGGATATTGAGCACTTTTCTCATGGACAATGCCGAGAAGCGTCGTGATTCTATACCGCAGAAGCACCCGCCCTAAGTGCCATACAGCAGAAGCACCCCCCGGGTGCCATACCACCTCATGGTTCCCTATTGCAGAACCACCCTCCGGTTGATATACCACAGAAGTAGCCCCCTGGTTGCTATATTGCAGAAGCACCCCCCTGGTTTCTATAACACAGAAGCACCCCTCGGGTGCCATACCGCAGAAGCACCCCCCGGGTGCCATAGAGCAGAAACCCGAGGTTCCTATATCGCAAAGCACCCCCTGGTTTATATAACGCAATAGCACCCCTGATGCCATACCGCAGAAGCCTCAAGCTTCTATCCCGCAGAAGCACTCCCCTGGTGCCATACTGCCGAAGCCTAAGGTTCCTATACCGCAGAAGAACTCCCCGAGTGCAATACCGCAGAAGTCACTCTTACTGACCCCCTCTCCTTTTCATCTGCAAAATAGATTCTGTTAAAATATTATCCAAACCTATCACTACAGTAGCTCTATCTAGGACATTGAGCAATTTTCTTCCAAACAACGCTGAGTAATTTGAAAATCAAGGAGGCCTCCTGAGCACTACTGAAATCACTCTTATGGATTCCCCCATCCTTTTCAGCGTAGATGCTGTTAAAATATTATCCAAACCTATCACTACAGTAGCTCTATCTAAGACATTGAGCAATTTTCTCCCGGACAACGCCGAGTACTTTTAAAATCAAAGAGGCCTCCTGAGCACTACTGAATTCCTTTAGGTATCCTGTCTCCTTCTGATCTGCCAAATAGTCCAAAGTCGAACGAAGATGGCGTTAAAATATTTTCCAAACCTATCACTACAGTAGCTCTATCTAGGACATTGAGCACTTTTCTCCTGGATAACGCCGCGTACTTTGCTAATCAAGGAAGCCTCCTGAGCACTACTGAAATCACTTAGGTATCCTCCCTCCTTTTCATCTGCCAAATAGTCCAAAGGGGAATGAAGATGGCATTTAAAAAATTTTCAAAACCTATCACTACAGTAGCTCTATTATGGATATTGAGCACTTTTCTTCCGGACAACGCCGAGTACTTTGAAAATCAAGGAAGCCTCCTGAGCACTACTGAAAGCACTCTTATCGATGATCCCATCCTTTTCAGCGTAGATGCTTTTAAAATATTATCCAAACCTGTCACTACAGTAGCTCTATCTAGGACATTAAGCAATTTTCTCCCGGACAACGCCGAGTTCTTTGAAAATCAAAGAGGCCTCCTGAGCACTACTGAAATTACATCGATTTCCCCATCCTTTTCAGCGTAGATGCTGTTAAAATATCATCAAAACTTATCACTACAGTAACTCTATCTATGACATTGAGCACTTTTCTCCCGGACAACGCCAAGTAATTTGAAAAAAAAGAAGGCCTCCTGAGCACTACTTAAATTACTTAGGTATCCTTCCTCCTTTTTATCTGCAAAATAGTTCAAAGGGGATCGAAGATGGCGTTAAAATATTTTCTAAACCTATCACTACAGTAGCTCTATCTAGGATATTGAGCACTTTTCTCCAGCACAACGCCGAGTACTTTGAAAATCAAGGAGGCCTCCTGAGCACTACTGAAATCACTCTTTTCGATTATCCCAACCATTTTCAGCGTAGATGCTGTTAAAATATTTTCCAAACCTATCACTACAGTAGCTCTATTATAGATATTGAGCACTTTTCTCCCGGACAACGCCGAATACTTTGAAAATCAAGGAGGCCTCCTGAGCACTACGTAAATTACTTAGGTATCCTCCCTCCTTTTCATCTGCAAAATAGTCCAAAGGGGATCGAGGATGGCGTTAAAATATTTTCCAAACCTATCACTACAGTAGCTCTATCTAGGATATTGAGCACTTTTCTCCCAGACAACGCCGAGTACTTTGAAAATCAAGGAGGCCTCCTGAGCACTACTGAAATTACTTAGGTATCGTCCCTCCTTTTTATCTGCAAAATAGTCCAAAGGGTAACGAAGATTGCGTTAAAATGTTTTCCAAACCTATCACTACAGTAGCTCTATCTAGGATATTGAGCAGTTTTCTCCTGGACAACTCCGAGTACCTTGAAAATCAAGGAGGCCTCCTGAGCACTAATGAAATTACTTAGGTATCCTCCCTCCTTTTTATCTGCAAAATAGTCCAAAGAGTAACGAAGATGGCGTTAAAATATTTTCCAAACCTATCACTACAGTAGCTCTATCTAGGATATTGAGCCCTTTTCTCCCGGACAACGCCGAGTACATGAAAATCAAGGAGGCTTTCTGAGCACTACTGAAATTACTTAGGTATCCTCCCTCCTTTTCATCTGCAAAATAGTCCAAAGGGGAACGAAGATGGCGTTAAAATATTTTCCAAACCTATCACTACAGTAGCTCTATCTAGGATATTGAGCACTTTTCTCCCGGACAACGCCGAGTACTTTGAAAATCAAGGAGGCCTCATGAGCACTACTGAAATTACTTAGGTATCCTCCCTCCTTTTCATCTGCAAAATAGTCCAAAGGGGAACGAAGATGGCGTTAAAATATTTTCCAAACCTATCACTACAGTAGCTCTATCTAGGATATTGAGCACTTTTCTCCTGGACAACGCTGAGTACTTTAAAAATCAAGGAGGCCTCATGAGCACTACTGAAATTACTTAGGTATCCTCCCTCCTTTTCATCTGCAAAATAGTCCAAGTAGGAACGAAGATGGCGTTAAAATATTTTCCAAACCTATCACTACAGTAGCTCTATCTAGGATATCGAGCGCTTTTCTCCCGGACAACGCCGAATAATTTGAAAATCAAGGAGGCCTCCTGAGCACTACGTAAATTACTTAGGTATCCTCCCTCCTTTTCATCTGCAAAATAGTCCAAAGGGGAACGAAGATGGCGTTAAAATATTTTCCAAACCTATCACTACAGTAGCTCTATCTAGGATATTGAGCACTTTTCTCCCGGACAACGCCGAGTACTTTGAAAATCAAGGAGGCCTCCTGAGCACTACTGAAATTACTTAGGTATCCTCCCTCCTTTTCACTTGCAAAATAGTCCAAAGGGGAACGAAGATGGCGTTAAAATATTTTCCAAACCTATCACTACAGTAGCTCTATCTAGGATATTGAGCACTTTTCTCCCGGACAACGCCGAGTACTTTGAAAATCAAGGAGGCCTCCTGAGCACTACTGAAATTACTTAGGTATCCTCCCTCCTTTTCATCTGCAAAATAGTCCAAAGGGGAACGAAGATGGCGTTAAAATATTTTCCAAACCTATCACTATAGTAGCTCTATCTAGGATATTGAGCACTTTTCTCCCGGACAACGCCGAGTACTTTGAAAATCAAGGAGGCCCTCTGAGCACTACTGAAATTACTTAGGTATCCTCCCTGCTTTTCATCTGCAAAATAGTCCAAATAGGAACGAAGATGGCGTTAAAATATTTTCCAAACCTATCACTACAGTAGCTCTATCAAGGATATTGAGCGCTTTTCTCCCGGACAACGCCGAATACTTTGAAAATCAAGGAGGCCTCCTGAGCACTACGTAAATTACTTAGGTATCCTCCCTCCTTTTCATCTGCAAAATAGTCCAAAGGGGATCGAAGATGGCGTTAAAATATTTTCCAAACCTATCACTACAGTAGCTCTATCTAGGATATTGAGCACTTTTCTCCCAGACAACGCCGAGTACTTTGAAAATCAAGGAGGCCTCCTGAGCACTACTGAAATTACTTAGGTATCGTCCCTCCTTTTTATCTGCAAAATAGTCCAAAGGGTAACGAAGATTGCGTTAAAATATTTTCCAAACCTATCACTACAGTAGCTCTATCTAGGATATTGAGCACTTTTCTCCTGGACAACGCCGAGTACCTTGAAAATCAAGGAGGCCTCCTGAGCACTAATGAAATTACTTAGGTATCCTCCCTCCTTTTTATCTGCAAAATAGTCCAAAGAGTAACGAAGATGGCGTTAAAATATTTTCCAAAGCTATCACTACAGTAGCTCTATCTAGGATATTGAGCCCTTTTCTCCCGGACAACGCCGAGTACATGAAAATCAAGGAGGTTTTCTGAGCACTACTGAAATTACTTAGGTATCCTCCCTCCTTTTCATCTGCAAAATAGTCCAAAGGGGAACGAAGATGGCGTTAAAATATTTTCCAAACCTATCACTACAGTAGCTCTATCTAGGATATTGAGCACTTTTCTCCCGGACAACGCCGAGTACTTTGAAAATCAAGGAGGCCTCCTGAGAACTACTGAAATTACTTAGGTATCCTCCCTCCTTTTCATCTGCAAAATAGTCCAAAGGGGATCGAAGATGGCGTTAAAATATTTTCCAAACCTATCACTACAGTAGCTCTATCTAGGATATTGAGCACTTTTATCCCGGACAACGCCGAGTACTTTGAAAATCAAGGAGGCCTCCTGAGCACTACTGAAATTACTTAGGTATCCTCCCTCCTTTTCATCTGCAAAATAGTCCAAAGGGGAACGAAGATGGCGTTAAAATATTTTCCAAACCTATCACTACAGTAGCTCTATCTAGGATATTGAGCACTTTTCTCCCGGACAACGCCGAGTACTTTGAAAATCAAAGAGGCCTCCTGAGCACTACTGAAATTACTTAGGTATCCTCCCTCCTTTTCATCTGCAAAATAGTCCAAAGGGGAACGAAGATGGCGTTAAAATATTTTCCAAACCTATCACTACAGTAGCTCTATCTAGGATATTGAGCACTTTTCTCCCGGACAACGCCGAGTACTTTGAAAATGAAGGAGGCCTCCTGAGCACTACTGAAATTACTTAGGTATCCTCCCTCCTTTTCATCTGCAAAATAGTCCAAAGGGGAACGAAGATGGCGTTAAAATATTTTCCAAACCTATCACTACAGTAGCTCTATCTAGGATATTGAGCACTTTTCTCCCGGACAACGCCGAGTACTTTGAAAATCAAGGAGGCCTCCTGAGCACTACTGAAATTACTTAGGTATCCTCACTCCTTTTCATCTGCAAAATAGTCCAAAGGGGAACGAAGATGGCGTTAAAATATTTTCCAAACCTATCACTACAGTAGCTCTATCTAGGATATTGAGCACTTTTCTCCCGGACAACGCCGAGTACCTTGAAAATCAAGGAGGCCTCCTGAGCACTACTGAAATTACTTAGGTATCCTCCCTCCTTTTCATCTGCAAAATAGTCCAAAGGGGAACGAAGATGGCGTTAAAATATTTTCCAAACCTATCACTACAGTAGCTCTATCTAGGATATTGGGCACTTTTCTCCCGGACAACGCCGAGTACTTTGAAAATCAAGGAGGCCTCTTGAGCACTACTGAAATTACTTAGGTATCCTCCCTCCTTTTCATCTGCAAAATAGTCCAAAGGGGAACGAAGATGGCGTTAAAATATTTTCCAAACCTATCACTACAGTAGCTCTATCTAGGATATTGAGCACTTTTCTCCCGGACAACGCCGAGTACTTTGAAAATCAAGGAGGCCTCCTGAGCACTACTGAAATTACTTAGGTATCCTCCCTCCTTTTCATCTGCAAAATAGTCCAAAGGGGAACGAAGATGGCGTTAAAATATTTTCCAAACCTATCACTACAGTAGCTCTATCTAGGATATTGAGCACTTTTCTCCCGGACAACGCCGAGTACCTTGAAAATCAAGGAGGCCTCCTGAGCACTACTGAAATTACTTAGGTATCCTCCCTCCTTTTCATCTGCAAAATAGTCCAAAGGGGTACGAAGATGGCGTTAAAATATTTTCCAAACCTATCACTACAGTAGCTCTATCTAGGATATTGAGCACTTTTCTCCCGGACAACGCCGAGTACTTTGAAAATCAAGGAGGCTTCTTGAGCACTACTGAAATTACTTAGGTATCCTCCATCCTTTTCATCTGCAAAATAGTCCAAAGGGAACGAAGATGGCGTTAAAATATTTTCCAAACCTATCACTACAGTAGCTCTATCTAGGATATTGAGCACTTTTCTCCCGGACAACGCCGAGTACTTTGAAAATCAAGGAGGCCTCCTGAGCACTACTGAAATTACTTAGGTATCCTCACTCCTTTTCATCTGCAAAATAGTCCAAAGGGGAACGAAGATGGCGTTAAAATATTTTCCAAACCTATCACTACAGTAGCTCTATCTAGGATATTGAGCACTTTTCTCCCGGACAACGCCGAGTACCTTGAAAATCAAGGAGGCCTCCTGAGCACTACTGAAATTACTTAGGTATCCTCCCTCCTTTTCATCTGCAAAATAGTCCAAAGGGGAACGAAGATGGCGTTAAAATATTTTCCAAACCTATCACTACAGTAGCTCTATCTAGGATATTGGGCACTTTTCTCCCGGACAACGCCGAGTACTTTGAAAATCAAGGAGGCCTCTTGAGCACTACTGAAATTACTTAGGTATCCTCCCTCCTTTTCATCTGCAAAATAGTCCAAAGGGGAACGAAGATGGCGTTAAAATATTTTCCAAACCTATCACTACAGTAGCTCTATCTAGGATATTGAGCACTTTTCTCCCGGACAACGCCGAGTACTTTGAAAATCAAGGAGGCCTCCTGAGCACTACTGAAATTACTTAGGTATCCTCCCTCCTTTTCATCTGCAAAATAGTCCAAAGGGGAACGAAGATGGCGTTAAAATATTTTCCAAACCTATCACTACAGTAGCTCTATCTAGGATATTGAGCACTTTTCTCCCGGACAACGCCGAGTACTTTGAAAATCAAGGAGGCCTCCTGAGCACTACTGAAATTACTTAGGTATCCTCCCTCCTTTTCATCTGCAAAATAGTCCAAAGGGGAACGAAGATGGCGTTAAAATATTTTCCAAACCTATCACTACAGTAGCTCTATCTAGGATATTGAGCACTTTTCTCCCGGACAACGCCGAGTACCTTGAAAATCAAGGAGGCCTCCTGAGCACTACTGAAATTACTTAGGTATCCTCCCTCCTTTTTATCTGCAAAATAGTCCAAAGGGGTACGAAGATGGCGTTAAAATATTTTCCAAACCTATCACTACAGTAGCTCTATCTAGGATATTGAGCACTTTTCTCCCGGACAACGCCGAGTACTTTGAAAATCAAGGAGGCTTCTTGAGCACTACTGAAATTACTTAGGTATCCTCCATCCTTTTCATCTGCAAAATAGTCCAAAGGGAACGAAGATGGCGTTAAAATATTTTCCAAACCTATCACTACAGTAGCTCTATCTAGGATATTGAGCGCTTTTCTCCCGGACAACGCCGAGTACTTTGAAAACCAAGGAGGCCTCCTGAGCACTACTGAAATTACTTAGGTATCCTCCCTCCTTTTCATCTGCAAAATAGTCCAAAGGGGATCGAAGATGGCGTTAAAATATTTTCCAAACCTATCACTACAGTAGCTCTATCTAGGATATTGAGCACTTTTCTCCCGGACAACGCCGAGTACTTTGAAAATCAAGGAGGCCTCCTGAGCACTACTGAAATCAATTAGGTATCCTCGCTATTCTTTAGTTATCCTCTAACAAATAAATTCAAGTTGGCCTTGTAAAGCTAGCGCCCGTAAAGGTTAGCACTCTGGCCCTTCAAAATTGCCTGGGCCGCCCCGTCGGGATTCCCCCGGTAGAGGCGCCTCAGTAAGCAATAAACTTACTCCTCCCCAAAGAGGGGAGGCAAAGCCTGGGAGTGTGGACCTCTTAGAACTGCACAGGACAGACCCATAGACCGGCGGAATGAAGCCCCGAAGGCCAAGACGATACCAGTCTATGGAGTGCAGTATCCATCGGAACAGATACTACACCTTGATCTTAGCAGCCAACAGAAGTGAATTAATGTAATTTTCGGTTAAAAAAAAATGGCGTCTAAAAGCTATGTTGAATTAGAGAAAAACGGCCTGGGGAAGTCTAAAATTATTTGTTGATATTCAAAATTGATGTAATAAGTTGTTAAATAGTATTATACAATGTTTGTTGAAAGAAAATCATAGTTATTATTACTTGTTAATTTATTAATGTAATTTAAACAGTGTATAGTGGATAGACCGCTGTACTGTGGTAGATTCGTTATAAATACTGATAGAAATCGTGCCCAAAATTTTAATTTCGGATGCTTTCCTGGCCTTTTGGCTAAGATCAAAGTGTAGTATCTGTTCTCGGCATTTTTGCCTTGAGATCAAGTGTATTATCTAATCCTATCCAGTAGGTGTCGGTTTTACACTGTCGAATCAAAAATCAGATTATCATTTTTTTTTTTTAATCCCTTTTCCTTTTGGGCATTTCTTCTCCCCTAAAGTACAGGCTGAGGTCGTGATCTCACCGACGATTACTCATACTCCCCCCCCCTCCCCTGAATTTCACCTGAGGCGTTCACACCTGCGAACTCCACCTCCTCAAGTTTCGCCTGAGGCCCCACTGGCGAATACCGATTTCCCCCCCGATTCGGCCTGAGGCGCTCATACCGGCGAATGCCGACACACCCCCTCCCCAGATTTGGCCTGAGGCGCTCCCCCTCCCCAGATTTGGCCTGAGGCGCTCATACCGGCGAATGCCGACATTCCCCCTCCCCAGATTTAGCCTGGCGCCCCACCGGCGAATACCGATACTCTCCTCTCCCCCAAATTTGGCCTGAGGCGCTCACACCGGCGAATGTCGACACTCCCCCTCCCCAAATTTGGCCTGGGGCGCTCATACCGGCGAATACCGACATTCCCCCTCCCCAGATTTGGCCTGAGGCGCCCCACCGCCGAATGCCGACACTCCCTCTCCCCAGATTTGGCCTGTGGCGCTCACATCGGTGAATGCCGACATTCCCCCTCCCCCCCTATTTGGCCTGAAAGGAGGAGGTAATGCCTGGAAGTATTATATCAGGATAACAGAACGGCCATAGTGAGGAAGGGAGCGGGGAAGGAATATTAGCGTCTATTAATAATTAAGAAAGAAAGTGTGGGAGTGAGAGGGGAAGAAGAAAGAAAGAAAAAAAATGGTTGTAGTGTGAGTGAATTTCTACCCGCCACTCCCTTACTCTGACGTCATATCTAGTTTATCGTGACTTTGCATTATTTTTCTTCTCAAATTAGTATAAATAACGTTGAAAAGTGGACTTAAAAGCCACCCCCCATTGGAGAAAAGTGCTCAGTCGACCCCGGCAGAGTCAATTTTTTTTTTCCGGTTCCGAGATATTACACGCGTCTGGGCTGGCCGGTCGGAATGATGTCACCCGTGTGACCGTGTGTTGGGTACTTTCGGAGGAGAAGCTTTACATACATACATACATACATACATACATACATACATACATACATACATACATACATACATACATACATCCATACAGACAGGTGACGTTTATATAATAGATTAACGTGTAAAAAGTCGTGTAAAATACGAAAAAACTGCTACCTTTTGTCGGAAAGTGGTCCGGTTGACTGTCAGCGAGTGAATCGTTATTTGCGATTTTGAGATATTATGATCCCAGGATATGTACGGTGCTGAAGATATAAACTTTTTGACATGTCGTCGCGTAGTTTTTGAGGAGAAGCTTCACATACATACATACATACATACATACATACATACATACATACATACATACATATAGACAACTGCCCTTTATATAAGAGACTAGCAGGGCTACCCGGCGTTGCTCAGGTTATAGAATAGAAGAAAAATCGCGTGTGTAACATCTTTATATTCAAACTTCTATTTCTCTCCCTTTCTCTATAGCCGTCTCTTTATCTTTCTACTTTTCTCTTCTCTGGTCGCCCAATTTCACAGCTACTTTCTCATTTTGCCTTTTGCGAAAGCTGTTTCTTCTCCACCATTCCTCTTACGTTGGCCAGGGCAAAAGTATGACATATTTCTATAAAAAGTACCACCTCTGTCTGTGCCTTCTATATAGGTACATAATATATAAGTACCTATCGCCACTCTGGTGTGAATGCTAAATCCGTATCTATTGTCGCCCAGGTGCGCATGGTATGTACTTACTTATCACCATCCCTGTTCACATGCTATATACGTACCTATTACAGCCCCGGTGCGCATACTATATACGTACCTATTGGCGTTGCACGGGGATCACTTCTCCAGTCGCCCTCCTTCCACAGTTGCCAGGAGTAAAAGATGTCACGTACATGGTTGCCAATTCACCCTGGCTACACTATCTCCGGCCTCCCCAAAACTCTGCACTACCTCTCCATTCCCTTGAGTAAAAATGTAATATTTCTATTAAAAGTACCATATTTGTCTTCATTATTAATGTTAATAAGGGTGTTTGTTTATTTACTTCTTCATGTCCGTGTATGTTAGATAAAATAACCTAGGTCAATCAGGCCCCTCTGACAGCAGTCTTTGTTAATGATAATAATGGTGTCTATTTACTTCTTTCATGTTTGTGTATGTTAGATTAAATAACCTAGGTTGATCACCGATTAAATATTTTATATGAATATAATAAATGGTATCAATGGGGAAGAATAATTTTTTCTTTTAAATTCACCGATCGAGACATTATTTTATATGAATATAAATAATAGTGCTAACAATGGGGACCCTTCCTATTACATTCTACTCAGACTCCGTAATATACCATTCGGGTTGAACTCCAGGCCTTGACTCTTTCCTGAACATCAGGCTCTGACTCCTACCCGAACAATTAGGACCTGACTACTTCCTGAAGAGCTGGCTCCGACTCCTTAAACATCAGGGTGACTCTTTCATATACTGCAAGCTCTGAATCTTTTCCCGAACTTCCAGCTTTGACTGTTTCACTGTTTCACTGCTCCCCGAACATCAGTTTGTTTTTTTTAATCCTGTGCTATGGTGTGTATAATAAACACATCTGCTCTATCTAGGATATTGAACTCTATTTAATTAAACACTCGTTCTATGTAGGATAATGAGCACTTTTAAAATAAGGAGGCCAAGAGAGCACTATCACAATCAAGCGCCTAGAACTTGTTAAATTTCAATGTAAAAAAATGATGACTGATTTGCTATTCTCTTTTACTGGATAACATTAAAAGCAGTGTTTAATTATAACATTAAAGGGAAAATGCCAATGTTACCTTACTGTAAAGAATTTACTATTTTATGTTAACCTTCCACTATTTTCAGGCCTCCCCAAAACTCTGCACTACCTCTCCATTCCCTGGAGTAAAAATGTAACATTTCTATTAAAAGTACCATATTTGTCTTCATTAGTATTGTTAATAAGGGTGTTTGTTTATTTACTTCTTCATGTCCGTGTATGTTAGATAAAATAACCTAGGTTGATCAGGCCCCTCTGACAGCAGTCTTTGTTAATGATAATAATGGTGTCTATTTACTTCTTTCATGTTTGTGTATGTTAGATTAAATAACCTAGGTTGATCACCGATTAAATATTTTATATGAATATAATAAATGGTATCAATGGGGAAGAATAATTTTTTCTTTTAAACAAATGTCTTAGCTGGAGAAACATAGAAATATTAATTTTTTTTCATATGTTAGAACAATGATGACCGACGACACTCTTTCCCACACTTCTGATGGTCTTGTGTCTAATTTGTGTTATGAGTAAATGTGGTATTGTGGTGACTAACATTCTAGTTATAGTAGGATATACATTTTTATTACTTTAGAACACTTTTGAAAGCCTTGTTTTGAATGTAATTTTTTCATATTTTCTGCAAGTAAATAATTCAAAGTTTAGTATTTGTTCAGATGGATGGTTAACGTCCGTAAAAACTAAAAAGAATGAAAGTTTACAACTTGTTCAATAAAGCAAAAAGCAAATATACGGTTATGAGTAAATGTGGTATTGTGGTGACTGATCATTCTAGTTAAAAGTAGAATAGACCGAATTTACAGAAAGCTGCTGTATTTAGGGTAAAGAACACCGACAGATTAAGCAGGTACACCTTACCAAGTTTTACACTGTTCTATCTAACATATTGAACAGTTACTGATTTAGTATATATCCATTAGTAAATTACACACATGCTATCTCTATGATATTGTGCACTGTTAGATTCACCATAAGACATACTAAGAGTCACACTATATTATAACACATACTTGCTCTATCTAGAGTATTAAATACATCCGAATGCAGCATTTACTATGTTTTGAGTGTCCTACTGCATTATTGCACACATCTGTTGCATCTAGGGAACTGATCAGTGTTTTCTACAAAATATAACATTTAGAAAGTGTCCTAGTGCAGTAATAATGTATTGCTCCTGAGTTTGTTTCAGATTATAAACCTAGGCATGAACAACAAAACAATAGTAAAAAAATGTGCTTAACATATTTATGAAAAATGATTAGTTTATTGCTCAATATATTGAAACGCATTTATTTTAAGTTTGTTCACCACTTTCAAGCAAGAATATATTGTAAAAAAACAAAAACAATTTTATATTTAAATGGGTGATTTTTATTTTAATGTGTCTTTTGAGAATGTGTAATTGTGTCAAAAGATAAAAACACAAATTTAAAAAAGGAACTGCAGCACTTAATGATATCAATCACAGAAACACATTGTTCAACCGTGATGTTTTAGTAATAAAACGTTTTTTTAACCGTTTGATTATTTGTAATAAGATTTTTGCTATAGTCTTCATTTTATATAAAAGAATATAAAAATAAATTTCAATCAACCTGGAGATTTCGATGATGACAATGTAGCTTGTGTGGTTAATGAAACTAAGTAGGCAAATTCACTTAAATGAAATATGTAATTGGGAAAAACAACCAAATTGTCTGAAATGGAAGATGAAATTAGAAAATATACTATTCAATTGAATGAGTACAGTAATCAAAATGATGTGGCTAAAAATGTACATCATTAATAATCACTTTTTAAAACTCAAAATATGAAAGTACTGAAATGTTTGTGTTAAGTTCTTATTAGTGACTTGCTATCATCAAGAATCCACCCCAAAGAATGTTCTTTCTTTTATGATTTTGAGGAATAGATAATTAAAAACATGAGAGCTATGACGTAGTTATTATTGCAAGAACAGAGTCCTTCGTTTGTGATGATCACTGATCTTTTTTTTAAATTTTTTTTTTACTAATCATACATCAAACTAAAGTCATGTATTAAAAAGAAATTGTTCATAACGATTACACACAAACACAAAAAATAACTGAAGCAGTGAGTCCTGTGTTTATAAGAATAAATGGTGTCTATTAATCCATGCATAAGATAATGGGTAGTCTGAATTTCTCTTAATTCAAATTGTGGTAAAGCCGGACTCTGATAATCAAATCTGAAGGAAAGAAAGCATCAAATATATAGAACATAAAGGAATCTATTTCAAAGGTGTTCTGAATTGTGAATAGAAAAGGATAAAATGCAGTTTGTTTAAAAATAGATAGTTTTGTAGTAAAAGATATATAATTACAAAGAACAAATGCTGTACTCTATTGAAAAAGGCTGCTTCAATTGAGATTTTCTGGTACTGGGGGGTCTCAGGCTGTTAAGCAATTCCAAACTGAAACAGAACTAAGATATTGTTTAGTAGTAAAATAGCTTGGCCATTTTGCTAAGATCAAAGTGTGGTATCTGTTCTGATGGGTGCTGCACTTCATGGATCGGTGTTGTTTTGGCCTTCGGGGCTTGGTTTCCGCCGGTCTGTGGGTCTGATCTGTCCTGTGCAGTTCTAGGAGGTCCACCCTCCCAGGCTTTACCTCCCCTCTTTGGGGAGGAGTAAGTTAATTGCTTGCTGCCTGAAACGCCCCTGCCGGGGAATGTCGACAGGGTTGCCCAGGCAATTTTTAATGGCCAGAGTGCTCACCTTCTCGAGCGCTGGCTTTTCAAATCCCACTGTCAGTCCTTGTGTCACATATTCCTATTGTGGGTGGGGTTTAAATAACGCCTTTTGGCTAAGATCAAAGTGTAGTATCTGTTCCGATGGATACTGCACTTCATAGATCGGTATTGTCTTGGCCTTCTGGGGCTTGGTTTCCGCCGGTCTGTGGGTCTGATCTGTCCTGTGCAGTTCTAGGAGGTCCACCCTCCCAGGTTTTACCTCCCCTCTTTGGGAAGGAGTAAGTTAATTGCTTACTGCCTGAGGCGCCCCTACCGGGGAATGCCGACAGGGCTGCCCAAGCAATTTTTAATGGCCAGAGTGCTCACCTTCTCGAGCGCTGGCTTTTCAAATCCCACTTTCAGTCCTTCTGTCACATATTCCTATTGTGGGTGGGGGTTAAATAACGCCTTTTGGCTAAGATTAAAGTGTAGTATCTGTTCCGATTGATACTGCACCCCATAAACTGGTATCGTCTTGGCCTTCGGGGCTTGATTTACGCCGGTCTATGGGTCTGTCCTGTGCAGTTCTAGTAGGTCCACCTTCCCAGGCTTTGCCTCCCCTCTTTGGGGAGGAGTAAGTTTATTGCTTACTGCCTGAGGCGCCCCTACCGGGGAATGCCGACGGGGCTGCCCAGGCAATTTTTAAACCCCATTTTCCCAACCCGACTTGTGGGAGTAAGATAAAAACTGGCCTTGTGCCTAACTCCTGGAGAGGAGTAAATCAATACTCTAGTGTAAATTTGTGTTGACGTTTTCCTTTGTGTAACTTTCTAATAGGAGATGTATTTACTATTGCCTGTTGGGTGAGGTGCTTTACTATATTCACGAGGGAGTCTCAATGGGACTATACAGTCATTTCACTTCTCACCAAAGTGCCATTGTTTTCACTAAGTTTCAGTGCTAATAGTTTTCAAACATTTACTTAGAAAGTGAAAATAATTATAAAAAAAAGAATGTGCACCAAAAAAGTAAACAAAAATATTTTCTCTGATAATGACTGTTTTCCCCTATCTGTCTGACTGTCTCCCTTGCTTCATCTGTGTGCATGGTTTGGTTTATATCATGTAGCAGTATTTATATGGTGTTGCATAGTTAATAGAATAATACACATGCTGTTTATTGAATGTAACATCGACAGACTAATAGATTAAATAGCAAGCAAATAAAAATACTTGTTTGAAACAAAATAGTTGAAGAATACATTACCAGAGCCTTGTTAGCCAGGGTTATACAGAGTGAAACGGGCTATAATAACTGGTGTAAAGTTACATCCATAACCTCCTAAGCATTTACACTGTTTTACCCTGTTACCACCTCCCAGAACGGGGACCAGAGGTTGGATTTTGGGAGGCATGTTTGGATGTTAAACAACCAAAACCATGTTCTTTTAGTCAATTCTCAACTGTCATTCATTTTTAAGTTATTCTCAACTCTGGAGAGGTGTCATTCATTTTTAAGTCATTCTCAACTCTGGTGGATGTGTCATTCATTTTCTAATTATTCTCAACTCAGGGGGGGGCATCATTCATTATTTAATTATTCTAAACTCTGGGAGAGTTGTCATTTTAGAATTGGTAATTTGTATAAACAAAATGTAGTTAAAATGAGTTTAGAATTCTGAAAACTCTTGAGGAGTTTGAAATTGGTGACTTACTGGAAAAGAACATGATGACAATTAATATTGGAATTTTTATTGTGTTCTACACATTTCAGTTGTCAATTTTGTTTTGTTTATCTGTTTGTTTTAGATTCTTACGTACCTATTACAGACTCGGTGCGCATACTATATACGTACCTATTGGCGTTGCACGGGGATCACTTCTCCAGTCGCCCTCCTTCCACAGTTGCCAGGAGTAAAAGATGTCACGTACATGGTTGCCAATTCACCCTGGCTACACTATTTTCAGGCCTCCCCAAAACTCTGCACTACCTCTCCATTCCCTGGAGTAAAAATGTAACATTTCTATTAAAAGTACCATATTTGTCTTCATTAGTATTGTTAATAAGGGTGTTTGTTTATTTACTTCTTCATGTCCGTGTATGTTAGATAAAATAACCTAGGTTGATCAGGCCCCTCTGACAGCAGTCTTTGTTAATGATAATAATGGTGTCTATTTACTTCTTTCATGTTTGTGTATGTTAGATTAAATAACCTAGGTTGATCACCGATTAAATATTTTATATGAATATAATAAATGGTATCAATGGGGAAGAATAATTTTTTCTTTTAAATTCACCGATCGAGACATTATTTTATATGAATATAAATAATAGTGCTAACAATGGGGACCCTTCCTATTACATTCTACTCAGACTCCGTAATATACCATTCGGGTTGAACTCCAGGCCTTGACTCTTTCCTGAACATCAGGCTCTGACTCCTACCCGAACAATTAGGACCTGACTACTTCCTGAAGAGCTGGCTCCGACTCCTTAAACATCAGGGTGACTCTTTCATATACTGCAAGCTCTGAATCTTTTCCCGAACCTCCAGCTTTGACTGTTTCACTGTTTCACTGCTCCCCGAACATCAGTTTGTTTTTTTTTAATCCTGTGCTATGGTGTGTATAATAAACACATCTGCTCTATCTAGGATATTGAACTCTATTTAATTAAACACTCGTTCTATGTAGGATAATGAGCACTTGTAAAATAAGGAGGTCAAGAGAGCACTATCACAATCAAGCGCCTAGAACTTGTTAAATTTCAATGTAAAAAAATGATGACTGATTTGCTATTCTCTTTTACTGGATAACATTAAAAGCAGTGTTTAATTATTGATAACATTAAAGGGAAAATGCCAATGTTACCTTACTGTAAAGAATTTACTATTTTATGTTAACCTTCCACTAACCTTGCTCAGCAAAAAATGTCTTAGCTGGGGAAACATAGAAATATTAATTTTTTTTCATATGTTAGAACAATGATGACCGACGACACTCTTTCCCACACTTCTGATGGTCTTGTGTCTAATTTGTGTTATGAGTAAATGTGGTATTGTGGTGACTAACATTCTAGTTATAGTAGGATATACATTTTTATTACTTTAGAACACTTTTGAAAGCCTTGTTTTGAATGTAATTTTTTCATATTTTCTGCAAGTAAATAATTCAAAGTTTAGTATTTGTTCAGATGGATGCTACAACCCTTAATTGGTAACTGAAGTCGGTACCAGTCTAAGTGTTTGGTTAACGTCCATAAAAACTAAAAAGAATGAAAGTTTACAACTTGTTCAATAAAGCAAAAAGCAAATATAAGGTTATGAGTAAATGTGGTATTGTGGTGACTGATCATTCTAGTTAAAAGTAGAATAGACCGAATTTACAGAAAGCTGCTGTATTTAGGGTAAAGAACACCGACAGATTAAGCAGGTACACCTTACCAAGTGTTACACTGTTCTATCAAACATATTGAACAGTTACTGATTTAGTATATATCCATTAGTAAATTACACACATGCTATCTCTATGATATTGTGCACTGTTAGATTCACCATAAGACATACTAAGAGTCACACTATATTATAACACATACTTGCTCTATCTAGAGTATTAAGTACATCCGAATGCAGCATTTACTATGTTTTGAGTGTCCTACTGCATTATTGCACACATCTGTTGCATCTAGGGAACTGATCAGTGTTTTCTACAAAATACAACATTTAGAAAGTGTCCTAGTGCAGTAATAATGTATTGCTCCTGAGTTTGTTTCAGATTATAAACCTAGGCATGAACAACAAAACAATAGTAAAAAAATGTGCTTAACATATTTAAGAAAAATTATTAGTTTATTGCTCAATATATTGAAACACATTTATTTTAAGTTTGTTCACCACTTTCAAGCAAGAATATAATGAAAAAAAAACAAAAACAATTTTATATTTAAATGGGTGATTTTTATTTTAATGTGTCTTTTGAGAATGTGTAATTGTGTCAAAAGATAAAAACACAAATTTAAAAAAGGAACTGCAGCACTTAATGATATCAATCACAGAAACACATTGTTCAACCGTGATGTTTTAGTAATAAAACGTTTTTTTAACCGTCCTCATTTTGATTATTTGTAATAAGATTTTTGCTATAGTCTTCATTTTATATAAAAGAATATAAAAATAAATTTCAAGCTACATTGTCATCATCGAAATCTCCAGGTTGATTGTGTGGTTAATGAAACTAAGTAGGCAAATTCACTTAAATGAAATATGTAATTGGGAAAAACAACCAAATTGTCTGAAATGGAAGATGAAATTAGAAAATATACTATTCAATTGAATGAGTACAGTAATCAAAATGATGTGGCTAAAAATGTACATCATTAATAATCACTTTTTAAAACTCAAAATATGAAAGTACTGAAATGTTTGTGTTAAGTTCTTATTAGTGACTTGCTATCATCAAGAATCCACCCCAAAGAATGTTCTTTCTTTTATGATTTTGAGGAATAGGTAATTAAAAACATGAGAGCTATGACGTAGTTATTATTGCAATAGAGTTATTATTATAGAGTCCTTCGTTTGTGATGATCAGTGATCTTTTTTTTTTTTACTAATCATACATCAAACTAAAGTCATGTATTAAAAAGAAATTGTTCATAATGATTACACACACACAAAAAAAATAACTGAAGCAGTGAGTCCTGTGTTAGTCTGAATTTCTCTTAATTGTCGTAAGTGTTTATTAAAAAATTTCAGCAATTGTTTTTTTATTTTTTTTTTGTGAGTTTAATTTTTTTTTTTTTTAATTTATTATAATGGAAAATATCCGAATTTGTCAATTGTTTTTTTATCGTGTAAAGTTCTAATGCCTTTAAAAGAAGTGTATCATATTTAATTATCGACGTTTACGAATGCATATGTGATTATGTCGGATGAGTTTTTATACTTAAAAATATTGTAATATTATTTATAAAAATATTGTAATATTATTTATAATGGGTGGCACGTTATTATGTAGTCGCTGTCTCTTATATATTTAGGTGGGGGTGGGTGGGGGAACATTTAATCAGTTTACACGGATTTTTCATTTTAAAAAATAAAATAAAAATAAAACTTTAAACTCTAAAAAATAAGAAAAAAAACAATACAAAAACTTTAACAAATTCTGATATTTTATTGTAATAAGTAAGGGTAGTTCTGCATTTCAAACGTCACTTGGACTTAATAATTGAAGAGTTCCATTCATTCCACCGAGTCAACCGGAAGTGCCAGACTGAATGTAAAGTCATCGATTTATCTTATTGTATGAATGAAAAGTTTCTGAAAGTAGGCAACAGTAATGTCTGAAGTGAAAATTTATCAATGAAATGAGTAGTTAGTGATTTTTTTCATTGTAAGAATTCAAATTCTATTGACTATTTTGTCAATAGTGATCGTTTAAAACGATTTTAAGAAAGTTCAAATTCTGTATAAGTAACAGTTGTTTTAATAAACTTCATGTAAATAAGTAAAACGTAAAATTTTTATATTAATTGTTAGAGGTGATTTTTTTTTTAAATTATTATAATATGAAATATCGGATTATTCATACGAGAGTTGAGATTCGGTGGACCAGAAATGCGTGCACACTTTACTTATAACTTATATAGGAAAATACCCCCCTCCTAAATTATAAAATAATAACAATTTTCATAAATTTTTTTCTTAGCAGATATTTTTTTAGGCTGTTTACATGTAATTTGCCAAAAAAAGTAGAAACTTTTTTTTTTAGGGGTCGAAATACGAAAGGTGCACTTCTATAAATTTACCAAAAAAAAAAAAAAATGATATAGTGTTTTTTTTTCTTACGATACGTTTAATAAACAAAAAAATTAAGTTATAGAAATATTTGTAAATAAAATTAGCGATCTTAATTGTTGATTATGCCTAATGTACGGTTATGTTTTAAAATGTATACATTTAGTTTATTTATTAAAATATATTGCGTTTCACGTTGCGAAACTAAACAAACATGTTTTTGTATCAGTATTTACTTGTCTCCCCACGAGGACAGAATGCATAATAAACTCATATATATATATTTTTTTTACGATACGTTTAATAAACAAATAATATTAGCAATAAATATATTTTAATTTGTTGTGTTTTTTTTGGGGGGGGAATGAACACTTGTCAGTCAAATGTTTTTATTTAAGTGTGAAAATACCGTTTTATTTCGCTTACGAAGAGAAATGTAAAATTCACTTAAATGAAATATGTAATTGGGAAAAACAACCAAATTGTCTGAAATGGAAGATGAAATTAGAAAATATACTATTCAATTGAATGAGTACAGTAATCAAAATGATGTGGCTAAAAATGTACATCATTAATAATCACTTTTTAAAACTCAAAATATGAAAGTACTGAAATGTTTGTGTTAAGTTCTTATTAGTGACTTGCTATCATCAAGAATCCACCCCAAAGAATGTTCTTTCTTTTATGATTTTGAGGAATAGATAATTAAAAACATGAGAGCTATGACGTAGTTATTATTGCAAGAACAGAGTCCTTCGTTTGTGATGATCACTGATCTTTTTTTAAAATTTTTTTTTTACTAATCATACATCAAACTAAAGTCATGTATTAAAAAGAAATTGTTCATAACGATTACACACAAACACAAAAAATAACTGAAGCAGTGAGTCCTGTGTTTATAAGAATAAATGGTGTCTATTAATCCATGCATAAGATAATGGGTAGTCTGAATTTCTCTTAATTCAAATTGTGGTAAAGCCGGACTCTGATAATCAAATCTGAAGGAAAGAAAGCATCAAATATATAGAACATAAAGGAATCTATTTCAAAGGTGTTCTGAATTGTGAATAGAAAAGGATAAAATGCAGTTTGTTTAAAAATAGATAGTTTTGTAGTAAAAGATATATAATTACAAAGAACAAATGCTGTACTCTATTGAAAAAGGCTGCTTCAATTGAGATTTTCTGGTACTGGGGGGTCTCAGGCTGTTAAGCAATTCCAAACTGAAACAGAACTAAGATATTGTTTAGTAGTAAAATAGCTTGGCCATTTTGCTAAGATCAAAGTGTAATATCTGTTCCGATGGGTGCTGCACTTCATGGATCGGTGTTGTTTTGGCCTTCGGGGCTTGGTTTCCGCCGGTCTGTGGGTCTGATCTGTCCTGTGCAGTTCTAGGAGGTCCACCCTCCCAGGCTTTACCTCCCCTCTTTAGGGAGGAGTAAGTTAATTGCTTGCTGCCTGAGGCGCCCCTGCCGGGGAATGCCGACAGGGCTGCCCAGGCAATTTTTAATGGCCAGAGTGCTCATCTTCTCGAGCGCTGGCTTTTCAAATCCCACTTTCCGACCTTGTGTCACATATTCCTATTGTGGGTGGGGGTTAAATAACGCCTTTTGGCTAAGATCAAAGTGTAGTATCTGTTCCGATGGATACTGCACGTCATAGATCGGTATTGTCTTGGCCTTCTGGGGCTTGGTTTCCGCCGGTCTGTGGGTCTGATCTGTCCTGTGCAGTTCTAGGAGGTCCACCCTCCCAGGTTTTACCTCCCCTCTTTGGGGAGGAGTAAGTTAATTGCTTACTGCCTGAGGCGCCCCTACCGGGGAATGCCGACGGGGCTGCCCAAGCAATTTTTAATGGCCAGAGTGCTCACCTTCTCGAGCGCTGGCTTTTCAAATCCCACTTTCAGTCCTTCTGTCACATATTCCTATTGTGGGTGGGGGTTAAATAACGCCTTTTGGCTAAGATCAAAGTGTAGTATCTGTTCCGATGGATACTGCACCCCATAAACTGGTATCGTCTTGGCCTTCGGGGCTTGATTTACGCCGGTCTATGGGTCTGTCCTGTGCAGTTCTAGGAGGTCCACCTTCCCAGGCTTTGCCTCCCCTCTTTGGGGAGGAGTAAGTTTATTGCTTACTGCCTGAGGCGCCCCTACCGGGGAATGCCGACGGGGCTGCCCAGGCAATTTTTAAACCCCACTTTCCCAACCCGACTTGTGGGAGTAAGATAAAAACTGGCCTTGTGCCTAACTCCTGGAGAGGAGTAAATCAATACTCTAGTGTAAATTTGTGTTGACGTTTTCCTTTGTGTAACTTTCTAATAGGAGATGTATTTACTATTGCCTGTTGGGTGAGGTGCTTTACTATATTCACGAGGGAGTCTCAATGGGACTATACAGTCATTTCACTTCTCACCAAAGTGCCATTGTTTTCACTAAGTTTCAGTGCTAATAGTTTTCAAACATTTACTTAGAAAGTGAAAATAATTATAAAAAAAAGAATGTGCACCAAAAAAGTAAACAAAAATATTTTCTCTGATAATGACTGTTTTCCCCTATCTGTCCGACTGTCTCCCTTGCTTCATCTGTGTGCATGGTTTGGTTTATATCATGTAGCAGTATTTATATGGTGTTGCATAGTTAATAGAATAATACACATGCTGTTTATTGAATGTAACATCGACAGACTAATAGATTAAATAGCAAGCAAATAAAAATACTTGTTTGAAACAAAATAGTTGAAGAATACATTACCAGAGCCTTGTTAGCCAGGGTTATACAGAGTGAAACGGGCTATAATAACTGGTGTAAAGTTACATCCATAACCTCCTAAGCATTTACACTGTTTTACCCTGTTACCACCTCCCAGAACGGGGACCAGAGGTTGGATTTTGGGAAGCATGTTTGGATGTTAAACAACCAAAACCATGTTCTTTTAGTCAATTCACAACTGTCATTCATTTTTAAGTTATTCTCAACTCTGGAGAGGTGTCATTCATTTTTAAGTCATTCTCAACTCTGGTGGATGTGTCATTCATTTTCTAATTATTCTCAACTCAGGGGGGGGGGCATCATTCATTATTTAATTATTCTAAACTCTGGGAGAGTTGTCATTTTAGAATTGGTAATTTGTATAAACAAAATGTAGTTAAAATGAATTTAGAATTCTGAAAACTCTTGAGGAGTTTGAAATTGGTGACTTACTGAAAAAAAACATGATGACAATGAATATTGGAATTTTTATTGTGTTCTACACATTTCAGTTGTCAATTTTTTTTTGTTTATCTGTTGATTTTAGATTCTTACCTATTTAGACTTTAGGTCATGTTGGGAGTTAAAATGAATTTAGAATTCTGAAAACTCTTGAGGAGTTTGAAATTGGTGACTTACTGAAAAAGAACATGATGACAATGAATATTGGTATTTTTATTGTGTTCTACACATTTCAGTTGTCAATTTTGTTTTGTTTATTCGTTTGTTTTAGATTCTTACGTACCTATTACAGCCCCGGTGCGCATACTATATACGTACCTATTGGCGTTGCACGGCGATCACTTCTCCAGTCGCCTCCTTCCACAGTTGCCAGGAGTAAAAGATGTCACGTACATGGTTGCCAATTCACCCTGGCTACACTATCTCCGGCCTCCCCAAAACTCTGCACTACCTCTCCATTCCCTGGAGTAAAAATGTAACATTTCTATTAAAAGTACCATATTTGTCTTCATTAGTATTGTTAATAAGGGTGTTTGTTTATTTACTTCTTCATGTCCGTGTATGTTAGATAAAATAACCTAGGTCGATCAGGCCCCTCTGACAGCAGTCTTTGTTAATGATAATAATGGTGTCTATTTACTTCTTTCATGTTTGTGTATGTTAGATTAAATAACCTAGGTTGATCACCGATTAAATATTTTATATGAATATAATAAATGGTATCAATGGGGAAGAATAATTTTTTCTTTTAAATTCACCGATCGAGACATTATTTTATATGAATATAAATAATAGTGCTAACAATGGGGACCCTTCCTATTACATTCTACTCAGACTCCGTAATATACCATTCGGGTTGAACTCCAGGCCTTGACTCTTTCCTGAACATCAGGCTCTGACTCCTACCCGAACAATTAGGACCTGACTACTTCCTGAAGAGCTGGCTCCGACTCCTTAAACATCAGGGTGACTCTTTCATATACTGCAAGCTCTGAATCTTTTCCCAAACCTCCAGCTTTGACTGTTTCACTGTTTCACTGCTCCCCGAACATCATTTTTTTTTTTTTTAATCCTGTGCTATGGTGTGTATAATAAACACATCTGCTCTATCTAGGATATTGAACTCTATTTAATTAAACACTCGTTCTATGTAGGATAATGAGCACTTTTAAAATAAGGAGGCCAAGAGAGCACTATCACAATCAAGCGCCTAGATCTTGTTAAATTTCAATGTAAAAAAATGCTGACTGATTTGCTATTCTCTTTTACTGGATAACATTAAAAGCAGTGTTTAATTATTGATAACATTAAAGGGAAAATGCCAATGTTACCTTACTGTAAAGAATTTACTATTTTATGTTAACCTTCCACTAACCTTGCTCAGCAACAAATGTCTTAGCTGGGTTATTTAACATATATATATATTTTTTTTTTCATATGTTAGAACAATGATGACCGACGACACTCTTTCCCACACTTCTGACTGTCTTGTGTCTAATTTGTGTTATGAGTAAATGTGGTATTGTGGTGACTAACATTCTAGTTATAGTAGGATATACATTTTTATTACTTTAGAACACTTTTGAAAGCCTTGTTTTGAATGTAATTTTTTCATATTTTCTGCAAGTAAATAATTCAAAGTTTAGTATTTGTTCAGATGGATGCTACAACCCTTAATTGGTAACTGAAGTCGGTACCAGTTTAAGTGTTTGGTTAACGTACGTAAAAACTAAAAAGAATGAAAGTTTACAACTTGTTCAATAAAGCAAAAAGCAAATATAAGGTTATGAGTAAATGTGGTATTGTGGTGACTGATCATTCTAGTTAAAAGTAGAATAGACCGAATTTACAGAAAGCTGCTGTATTTAGGGTAAAGAACACCGACAGATTAAGCAGGTACACCTTACCAAGTGTTACACTGTTCTATCAAACATATTGAACAGTTACTGATTTAGTATATATCCATTAGTAAATTACACACATGCTATCTCTATGATATTGTGCACTGTTAGATTCACCATAAGACATACTAAGAGTCACACTATATTATAACACATACTTGCTCTATCTAGAGTATTAAGTACATCAGAATGCAGCATTTACTATGTTTTGAGTGTCCTACTGCATTATTGCACACATCTGTTGCATCTAGGGAACTGATCAGTGTTTTCTACAAAATACAACATTTAGAAAGTGTCCTAGTGCAGTAATAATGTATTGCTCCTGAGTTTGTTTCAGATTATAAACCTAGGCATGAACAACAAAACAATAGTAAAAAAATGTGCTTAACATATTTAAGAAAAATTATTAGTTTATTGCTCAATATATTGAAACACATTTATTTTAAGTTTGTTCACCACTTTCAAGCAAGAATATAATGAAAAAAAAACAAAAACAATTTTATATTTAAATGGGTGATTTTTATTTTAATGTGTCTTTTGAGAATGTGTAATTGTGTCAAAAGATAAAAACACAAATTTAAAAAAGGAACTGCAGCACTTAATGATATCAATCACAGAAACACATTGTTCAACCGTGATGTTTTAGTAATAAAACGTTTTTTTAACCGTCCTCATTTTGATTATTTGTAATAAGATTTTTGCTATAGTCTTCATTTTATTTTATATAAAAGAATATAAAAATAAATTTCAAGCTACATTGTCATCATCGAAATCTCCAGGTTGATTGTGTGGTTAATGAAACTAAGTAGGCAAATTCACTTAAATGAAAGATGTAATTGGGAAAAACAACCAAATTGTCTGAAATGGAAGATGAAATTAGAAAATATATTATTCAATTGAATGAGTACAGTAATCAAAATGATGTGGCTAAAAATGTACATCATTAATAATCACTTTTTAAAACTCAAAATATGAAAGTACTGAAATGTTTGTGTTAAGTTCTTATTAGTGACTTGCTATCATCAAGAATCCACCCCAAAGAATGTTCTTTCTTTTATGATTTTGAGGAATAGGTAATTAAAAACATGAGAGCTATGACGTAGTTATTATTGCAATAGAGTTATTATTATAGAGTCCTTCGTTTGTGATGATCAGTGATCTTTTTTTTTTTTTACTAATCATACATCAAACTAAAGTCATGTATTAAAAAGAAATTGTTCATAATGATTACACACACACAAAAAAAATAACTGAAGCAGTGAGTCCTGTGTTAGTCTGAATTTCTCTTAATTGTCGTAAGTGTTTATTAAAAAATTTCAGCAATTGTTTTTTTATTTTTTTTTTGTGAGTTTAATTTTTTTTTTTTTTAATTTATTATAATGGAAAATATCCGAATTTGTCAATTGTTTTTTTATCGTGTAAAGTTCTAATGCCTTTAAAAGAAGTGTATCATATTTAATTATCGACGTTTACGAATGCATATGTGATTATGTCGGATGAGTTTTTATACTTAAAAATATTGTAATATTATTTATAAAAATATTGTAATATTATTTATAATGGGTGGCACGTTATTATGTAGTCGCTGTCTCTTATATATTTAGGTGGGGGTGGGTGGGGGAACATTTAATCAGTTTACACGGATTTTTCATTTTAAAAAATAAAATAAAAATAAAACTTTAAACTCTAAAAAATAAGAAAAAAAACAATACAAAAACTTTAACAAATTCTGATATTTTATTGTAATAAGTAAGGGTAGTTCTGCATTTCAAACGTCACTTGGACTTAATAATTGAAGAGTTCCATTCATTCCACCGAGTCAACCGGAAGTGCCAGACTGAATGTAAAGTCATCGATTTATCTTATTGTATGAATGAAAAGTTTCTGAAAGTAGGCAACAGTAATGTCTGAAGTGAAAATTTATCAATGAAATGAGTAGTTAGTGATTTTTTTCATTGTAAGAATTCAAATTCTATTGACTATTTTGTCAATAGTGATCGTTTAAAACGATTTTAAGAAAGTTCAAATTCTGTATAAGTAACAGTTGTTTTAACTTCATGTAAATAAGTGCCAGACTGAATGTAAAGTCATCGATTTATCTTATTGTATGAATGAAAAGTTTCTGAAAGTAGGCAACAGTAATGTCTGAAGTGAAAATTTATCAATGAAATGAGTAGTTAGTGATTTTTTTCATTGTAAGAATTCAAATTCTATTGACTATTTTGTCAATAGTGATCGTTTAAAACGATTTTAAGAAAGTTCAAATTCTGTATAAGTAACAGTTGTTTTAATAAACTTCATGTAAATAAGTAAAACGTAAAATTTTTATATTAATTGTTAGAGGTGATTTTTTTTTAAAATTATTATAATATGAAATATCGGATTATTCATACGAGAGTTGAGATTCGGTGGACCAGAAATGCGTGCACACTTTACTTATAACTTATATAGGAAAATGCCCCCCTCCTAAATTATAAAATAATAACAATTTTCATAAATTTTTTTCTTAGCAGATATTTTTTTAGGCTGTTTACATGTAATTTGCCAAAAAAAGTAGAAACTTTTTTTTTAGGGGTCGAAATACGAAAGGTGCACTTCTATAAATTTACCAAAAAAAAAAAAAAATGATATAGTGTTTTTTTTTCTTACGATACGTTTAATAAACAAAAAAATTAAGTTATAGAAATATTTGTAAATAAAATTAGCGATCTTAATTGTTGATTATGCCTAATGTACGGTTATGTTTTAAAATGTATACATTTAGTTTATTTATTAAAATATATTGCGTTTCACGTTGCGAAACTAAACAAACATGTTTTTGTATCAGTATTTACTTGTCTCCCCACGAGGACAGAATGCATAATAAACTCATATATATATATTTTTTTTACGATACGTTTAATAAACAAATAATATTAGCAATAAATATATTTTAATTTGTTGTGTTTTTTTTTGGGGGGGGGGGGGATGAACACTTGTCAGTCAAATGTTTTTATTTAAGTGTGAAAATACCGTTTTATTTCGCTTACGAAGAGAAATGTAAATATTTACTTGCGTCCCCACGAAGGGAGATTGCATAATAAAGTCATATCGTGTTTTTTTTTTTACGATACGTTTAATAAACAAAAAAATTAAGTTATAGAAATATTTGTAAATAAAATTATCGATCTTAATTGTTGATTATGGATGGTGAGGCCAATGTAAGGTTATTTTTTAAAATGTATATATTTAGTTTATTTATTAAAATATATTGCGTTTCACGTTGCGAAACTAAACAAACATGTTTTTGTATCAGTATTTACTTGTCTCCCCACGAGGACAGAATGCATAATAAACTCATATATATATATTTTTTTTACGATACGTTTAATAAACAAATAATATTAGCAATAAATATATTTTAATTTGTTGTGTTTTTTTTTGGGGGGGGGGGATGAACACTTGTCAGTCAAATGTTTTTATTTAAGTGTGAAAATACCGTTTTATTTCGCTTACGAAGAGAAATGTAAATATTTACTTGCGTCCCCACGAAGGGAGATTGCATAATAAAGTCATATCGTGTTTTTTTTTTTTACGATACGTTTAATAAACAAAAAAATTAAGTTATAGAAATATTTGTAAATAAAATTATCGATCTTAATTGTTGATTATGGATGGTGAGGCCAATGTACGGTTATTTTTTGTTTATTTATTAAAATATATTGCGTTTCACGTTGGAAAACTAAACAAAAATGTTTTTGTGTCAGTTATTGCTTGCCTCCCCACGAGGACAGAATGCATAATAAACTCATATATATATATATATTTTACGATACGTTTAATAAACAAATAATATTAGCGAATTTTTTTGTTTAAATAAAAATTAAGTTGTTTATAATTGTTGATTACAGAAACAAATAAAAAAAGTACGTAAACTTACGTTTTTCATATTTGGCGCGTTCAAAATGGTCTTATTGAGGAAGTGACATATATTTCACGCATGCGCAAATCGTTTTTGTACTATGTCTTGATTTTTTAAAACATCCTCCCCCCCCCTCAACGTTTCGAGCCATTTCTATACGAAAATATGAACGTTTCCCCCCAATTTTCAGAGATTGCACGTCTGGGGGCTGGCTGGTTTTAATAATGTCATCTGCGTAAGTGTCTGTTGGGTAGTATCGGAGGAGAAGACCAACATACATACATACATACATACATACATACATACATACATACATACATACATACATACATCCATACAGACAGGTGACGTTTATATAATAGATTGACTGATTGGTATATATTTGTACGTGTATGCGTGTGTGTGTGTGTATTTATTTATATATGTGTGTATGTAGATGTGTGCGTGGATTTGTGCGCGTATTTATATTTATGTTTATCGACACACTGCTAATCACTGAATTTTAGATATAAACCCCTAAAAATATATTGCCTATCAGACGGCCTTAAATCAGCAGATAATTGTATTTATCTGTGATCTTTAGTTTATCTCTTCTCTTTTCTCTTTTCGTTTCTTCTCTTCTCTTTTCTCTTTACTTTTCTTTCTTCTCATGTTTTGTCTCTTTCTTTTTCCGGATGTGTGTCAAACAGACCAGCCGCTGGCGTTCAAAGAGAACACTCTCCCACGCACACCGAGCGGATAGTTTTAACTTAAGAATTCCCATATTTTCCTATTCGTGTTCTTTCTTTTCCTTCTCGATACATGTGTACCGGAAACAAAGCAGACAATAACCCCCATATATGACCTTGAGAAGCGACCCCTGGTGGTCTGTTTGTGAAATGATTTTAAAAATATTAATTTCAGT